>OZ026595.1:29411884-29454384 GCA_964020085.1 Micromussa lordhowensis
ATTGTTTCCACTGTCGTCCAATGGCCTGATAAAAAGAAAAAGCAACAACAATGAAGTTCGTAGAAAGTACTTATTCCTAATTGACACAACCTAACCTACGAGGCTGGCATGCATCAGGGACATGAATGTATGTCAGAGTGCTCTGTTTTAGAGATAGCACTTTGAACATCTGAGAAGTTCACTAGCCTTGGTATGCAACTTTATCTAATCACCTGCTGGAAAAGCTCAGGGAAGTCATACACATAAGTGGTTCCAAGAGACTGCGCAGAAAACCGTTTCAGCTGAAAGGAAATCAATAAATAGCGCATTAGTTCTCTGATCAAGGTCAGCAGCGCCTTTCACAAACAATTTTGTAATCTTAAGGTACGATATAACACAATTAGCAAAGTCTAAATATTTAACAACTATTCACCGCTAGCCACCGACACTGAGGTGAATAGTTGTTTTAGTTTATACTAAAACAGTGAGATAATAAACACCAAAAACAAATTAATTTGGATGATTTCTGCACTTTTCACGGATGCAAACCGGACGCCATTTTCTCTTGAGTTGCTCGGAGGTAAATAGCACAGGATATCCAGAGTTTGACAAGCCAATCAGCGCGCGCCATCAACGCTATCCACTGTTTTAGTATATACTAATTACTGATATTCCGAAAAGACACTGACACTGAAAAGACACTGAAATTATCAATTTATTTATTATTGACATCGTAAGTATTCTTAATATTAGAAGTATTCTGAATGGACAAAGGAGGTGCGTTCTTGCTCTCGGTGACCCCCCCCCCCCCAAATAATTCCCTGAAAAACTACCAACAGTTTAGAAGATACCATGTCTATGATTATTTTTACCTGTAAATGATCTTTGGTGACGTAAGGTGTGCTGACAGGAAGACCGTGGTGAGGACCCTGTTTCTGATCATAGGACTCGAACACTATCTGTTAATCAAAGAATCCGGGGTCAGATCAAAATAATAGCACTATACTTCTCAAACTTAAAGCACACCGTAGGTTTAAGTCATTCTTCAGAAATGTCATGTCTCATGTGGTAAATTATGATCTTGATTAGAACATTCAATGAAATTATTGTTAGACAGCAGGTCATCACCCAACTTAAAATCCCTGTTTGAACTCCCAGTCCACGGTGTGCAATGCATGATCTAACCCAGCGCAACCTCTGCAGCCAAAGCCACTTTAAGAGACAGTCACAGCACTTTTGCTGTAGTTTCGGTCAAAGCAGTGCCTTATTATGACTAAATACCCCTCCCTCCATCTTTGTACACGGAATTCTCCCCGAACACTCCACTGACTTCTACATATTTTGCCATTATTCCAACTCCCTTCTAAAAGTAAAAGCTGTCAATACCTTGAACGCACAGAAAATGTTCCCTTCTCCATTGAGCTCATGCCTAAATATACACGTAAATTATTACCTGTCCTGTCCTTATATCCGTCACCTCACGATAAATATGAAAGCCCAGGTAATACCCAGACTCGTTGGAGATGAATAATCGCAGAGGAATCTTTTTGCCGGTGGGTGTGAGCCTGAAAATTGTTAAAGCAAATGGAGTGAGGAGAAACGTATTTACAACACAGAGTGACAGAATGTGAAAGTAAACGTTTCCGAAGGATGCCTTGAATTATATGGTCCGTTTGAGTGTACAATGAAACGAGATGACAAGCATTAGCAAAACCGGGCAGGGGATAAAAAGACGACGGGCACACTCTTTGTGGTGAAAGATCAAGTGAACTGCATGCTGAATGCATGATGATTTCATGTTCCAGAGGTTAAAAGTGGGTATCCAGTGGGTAGACCAAAAATGACATGCATGAGGACAGCAGGGACCTTTAGATTCGACTGCGAGTACGAAACTGAGTAGAAGTGGGAAATAAGTGACGTTTCCAGAGCCTTCGCACTTCATGTTCGTTTTGTGTAGAGAGGGTAGCTCAAGGGATGAGATGGGTATGTGACGCGATAATGTGACCCTGCAAACTGGAATTGAAAAGTCGTACTCAAATCTTATGTCCCCTAATGAAAGGCAGCAAGCGGAATGGAATGACTCTCAGTGCCGCGAGTGCGGTAGCTAAGGGCTAAATGAAAGCGAAATGTTGCGGACTCACGTGCCTTCTTGCGGAAAGAGAGATGATGAGGTGGCAAAATGTCATTGTAATAACTTCCAATACCTGATCGTGACTTTCATTTCAGCTTGAAGAACACGCAGCTTCCAAAGTCGTCTACCATACCTTGTGACAATGTCACGGATACTCTCTTCAATCTGCCAAAAATAGAGAATTTTATTACAAAACAAAATCCCCTTCCCCGCAACAGTTTGCAAGTTCACCACTCTGGTCAAGGGGGTGATATGAAATCATTCAAGGCAATGTGTTCGACACTGTTTTTGTTTCTGTACTATCTTTCGCATCCCCCTCCCCCCGAACTTACCACCTCAACGATGTACAGTTTGCAGTTTGCAGTTTTACAGTTCATTTATTTCCATTACAAATGTAAAGACAAACCTACCCTGTGGGGCTCTATGATGACACATGGAACAAAGTGAAGGAAAATGTGATTGCAATCTGTCCTCTTGGGCTGCAATAACAACACAACATTGAACAATGTGAATCCATATTTAATAGTAATTTAAACATTCTTACAGATTGACAGGTATTACAGCTTGCTTTCCCCGTATTGGTGAAAATACAGAGCCTTGAAAGTTCAGCAAGCAGTGCCAAGCACTAATTATTGGATGAGGTGAGATGAGATAACTGTACATGTGTCTTATCATGGTTAAATAATTGACTGTATGATTTACTTTGCGCTCTTTGTTAAGACGAATGCATCAAGTTTATAAAAAATTTGTTCTTTAGCAGTAAGGTCGTTCTCATCTGACGTGTACTTGACAAACTGTAATGAGAAACTGACTTACACACTCTGAAAAACAAACTTCTAGTTGATCTAAAGCTTCAAGAAGTTGAATCTCGCTCTCCTTTTCCATGTATTCAAATGATGCTTCCTAGCAAGTAAGACAAAAAGCAGGAAAATCCTTTAATAAACTTATCAAAGTCAAAACACTGAAGACATCGCTCATAATAATCAACCGAAGCATTGAGGCGATAAGAACACAATTGTTTTTGTTCACACCCCAGTTACAAAAGTTGTCAAATTCGTGCGTCGACACCAAAAAACACCGCGTTATCGGTCATCTTCAAAAGCTAAGAAAAGACACTATGTACAAATGTTTTATGATTACTTTGTCGTTGCAACTTTTTCAAAAAACTTCACCTGTCTAACTTGTAGAAGAAAGAAAACTTGATCAAACGCGGTAAACACAACTTGGACTCATCTGCACTGTAACGTATCGCAACGCCCCGCAACGAAACGCCACGCAGCAAAACGTAAGGTAATGTAAAGACTTTGCAGCTTGGGTCACGTAACCAAATTTTTGCTCAAAATTTTTTATATTATGGGTTATAACTTAAAGAATGCCAGAAATGGAAAGAGCATATCGCAAATACCAAAATGCCCTTGGCATTAAAGAGTAATTTTATACAACAGTTTGAATTTTCAGAAAATTTAGAAGACATCTGAAATGTTGCTGGAAAGCAAGGTCTTGCTCTCCAACAACTTTTTCCATACAAATCTTCTTAATTTTTTAAAAACTTAACCGTCATAAAATCTCACCCTTTAATGTCAGAGGCCTCAAACCTTCCCATTTTCCTATTTTCGACATGCTTTTCCCATTTCTGTCATTCTTTAAGTTACAGCCCATAATTTTATGAAAAGTAGGTCACGTGATGGCTTAGCTGCAAAGGGCCTATTGCAGAGGGTAACACTTCACAGAAACTTATTGAACTAACGATAAAATTGTGCCACTCTTCATAATTATTGGAATAGTTACAAAATACTTACAAAATCCAATGCTATATAGATGACACTAAATAGATGATTTAGATGGCAATAAATACTAGATGACTTACTTTGGTGATGAAATCCGAGTGCCTCACAATGCTCCTGATGAAGAACCTGTAGTCGGTGACCTCGGATTGAGCTGACACCTAACAGAACAAATAAAAATAGTGTTGGTCGATTACCGTTTACTTTCAAGTATTTTTATACCGCACACTTTGAGCTACCTTCACAAAGATTCAAAGGGAAAAAGTTCTCTTTGCAACGATTCGCAATCAAAGGAAATTATTCAAAATCAGGTTAATGGTATAGCCTTTTTCTACAAGCTTGAAAATTACTCTCTTCGGAGAAGAATGAAGATTAAAACTGACCAGCGAGGAGAAACGGTGTCTTGCAGGGGCCATTAATTAAAACAATTACAGCAATTAAGATACCTTCTTGGCAGAGCCTAGATACAAATGGAGGTTGTGATTCGTGGTTGGAATTGTCTGCAAATCAAAGTTTCGTAGGCGGTAAACTTCCAACTGGAAAGCCAGCGCGGGCTCCAGATGACGGTAAATGGAATCCTCTTGAAACTGAGAACAAGAAATAAAACATGCATGTCACGATTGCGTGTCGTAAAACCAACAGCCAACGCAACCACTCTGGCCAATCACAAAGAACGCAGACATTCCAGTGAACCAATCAAAATTCAAAGCAAATACATGTAGCCGACGCAAAGCGCGGGAAAACATGTGCGAGCGAGTCATGATTGGTTTTACTTTGAATTACTTCTGAATGGATGACAAAGTGCCTCGAATGTTTTTAGTAAACCAATCGCTTGGTGTGGTAATCAAAACCAAAGCAAATGCCAAGTAATTTCGACACTCAAGCGAAAACCGCGCTATCGACGTGAAAGAAAGAACAGATAACTTTTGAAACTGTACGTGATACTCACGTTGTCTTGCGCTCTGAAGGTAAAGAACCATGGTAGCATACCCTATTGAATAAACCACACTGTATCAATGACTGGAGACGACATGAACGCATTTGAAAACATGACAATGGTCTACCCTCTTATATACAATAGCCGGAAACGAAGGTGATGAAATGTTCAAAACTCAAAGTGAAGTTACCACAAGCAGCGAGCGGTTGGTTTCACTGCAAAGTTGTGAAAATTTTATGTATTTTTTTAATCGACTCTTCCCTCATTATGGTCTATACTTAACCAATGAACATGCACGAATTCAGGCAAGATTGACGTTAACCAATAGCTACACACAGTCCCTACTCGTGTTTTTGCAAATATTTGCTGCCGAGCAAAATTTGTGTCTGAATAAAAAAAAATAAAATAAAAGGACAAAAGAACAAGCGACGAAAGAGCTCTTCAATTGAAAATCAACTTGTAAAGATAAACCCAGGCCCTCTAACAACTGCGAAAAAATTGTCAGGCTTATAATCAACAACAAACTAACCAGACGTTTTCTTTACCTTACAATCGCTAAGCAGGTAAGTAATTCTCCTGATCCCCTTGTCCTTTAAAATCTCTTTCTGCAAAAAGAAAGAGGAGAAGAAAAGAAAGATCAAGGAAGGAAATTACCTATAAAAATTATTTTCTTTCTTCAGTTCTGTTGATGCTTTTTTCACATTTAAATTTCCTCGAAACACCAAATGTGACAATTGTTCAGTAGTCAATATATATTGTTGGGACATGTGCCAACGTCAAAAACTGTATGATTAAATATACAGTGCGAATCTTTACCTTGGACTGGGTAAACTCATACACCATCTTGCGGCAAATTTCCACATCTTTACAATTCTTCTCAATTTGCAAGGCAATGTTAATTATGTGAACAGGTTCTTCTTCCTTTCGCGCACCAGGCTAAAGAAAAATAATAAGAAACTCTTTTAAATTTTGGGAACACTTGTCTTACGCATTTTTGACTTAGTTAAAGTAGGGTCCTCCAAGATTATGTTGTTGCTTTCTTTTTTCACGATTTTATGATTATACAGGATTTAAAGGAATTCTAAAAAAAATTATTGTAGTTTAGGTCAAAAACCCATACAAGTAATGAGTGAAAACAGCTTTTTTTATATAGAATGGTCCCTCAACTACTCTCACTAGATAGATCCTGTTTTTTTCTCTACTTTAAATTTGCCTCGGAACCAGGAAGAAAACACCACTAATAATCTTTGTCTCGTAGTCTAGTCAGTTAGGATGAAAACTGCGGCGTTTCGACCACTAACCTCCACTCTTGATCAATGAGGTCGTCTCCTAAGTGATTGTGTCGTTATGTCAGGGAGCTTAAGCAAAAGTGTTTTTGGGTGACGTACGACAACCGGGAGTGGACGTTTCTCATTTTTGGGTAATGGATGCGCTCTAATTTGCAAGTAAATCGTCTCTATAAGAGTAAAGACACTTAGTATTAAAAATGTGGTAGCGCCAAGGCGAGTAAAAAGAGAAAACGTCTCATTTCCGGATAAAGTACGTCGCTCAAAAAACGCCTTTGCTTAAGCTCCCTAGTGAAGCGAATCGTGACAACGCTGATGCCGAGTCTCCTTTCCCGTTGTTTTTCTCTTTTTCTGCCTCATTGAAGAACTCTAGCCCAAGAGAAAAGGTCGCAAAATTGTCTTCGTTTTGAGACTGGTGGGCCGAGTCTCTGTTTGTATCCATTATTGTCGCGAAATATAATATTTTCACCCGCGCTAACAATGGCCGCTCGCGCGAAAAAACAAAAATTCTGGCGAAGCGATTTGCTCACGCTATCAGCGTGCACTATCGGGATTTTGAGCACGCTTACGTATACTGAATTTGATTGCGCGGCTCTGCTAGCTATGTTATAAGAGTAAATAGTCCTCATGACACAAACTATTGCAAGCTGTCCATGCAGTAATCTCATCACATCTCATCTCATTTAGAAGGCCGAGGTGGGTGTCCTTCTGTTATCTTACCTGTGTCCTGTTGTCAGTTTCCCACACTGGATCCAGGCTCATCCTTCTCGTCATGGGTGTCGGAGACAGCTGCTCTGGGGTTGGTGGTTCAAAGCGTCTCATGATATCATCAAAGTTTCTGCAAATATTTCAAAGAATATTATGAACAGAAATTTGCGGTTCATTGTTACTCTCTGTGTTACAAGGCTTTTTACTGGAAGGCAGGGTATAGGGTCTTCTCACAAACCCTAGAAAACAAGAAAAGCAAAGACCAAAGAAAGCCTAAGCATTCTAACAATCACCACACATGTAAGTTACTCTTTTTACCTTAATGTAAGTGTGTTGTGTCAAGGAACAAAGTACAAAAGAACAGGGTAGGTAATAAAATTGACATAACTAGTAAGCAGGAAGGAAACTGATTTTTTTATAGAATACAAAGTAGCCATAGTATACGTGGAAATAATACGATAAAACTAAATTCCCCTCAAAGAACATATAAAATATAAGAATTACATATCAAAAATTCCTTGTTCGTTACTTATGGACATCAACACTTCTAGTGTACCTTTCAAATTCAAGAATGGATTGAAATGCTGCCATGACACCGGTTCTTTGACATGGCTGCAAAGGCGGCTGGTTTATGAGGTCGAACATATCCTCACTAAGACTGCGAACCTACAACGCAACAAAACGAACACTGTGAATGCACTCAAATATATCGGTAACTGTTCATGATGACAAACGTAATCTCCACAACGACACAATTTATCCTTCGTTAGCATTGAGTTTATTGCACAAGACAAAATTGAGGTGTTTCAGTACATACTCTTGGCATTGCAAGAACAGTTTTACTAGAAGGAACTCTCTGCGGCAACCTGAAATATAACAAAAAGGCAAACTAAGAAGGATTTCATATGAAGCTCCAGATATTGAATGAGTGAACTGCTTCTCGGTGGGCCGGAATTACAACCCGACTGGCATAAATGATCTTAATTTGCCACATTAAAACTGCAGTTCTACCTAGTTTACAGATCAAACGCTGATCCACTTTAGTTACACAAAGAATAATAATTTTCGCCTTGTTCGTTGTCCAACTGGCATTGGTTTTGGCCAAACCACACAAGCTCGAATATGACCACGGGCTGACCACGGGCTGTATCACTCCAATGACAATATGGAGGATTTCTAATGATCTCTCATCTAATGGTTAAATGCTCGGAGATATTAGCTGCATAAGCTACTCTAAATAAAAAAATCCGAGGGTAAATAAAAGTGATGTATGTATGTATGTATGTATGTATGTATGTATGAACCCAACAGCAATCGTTCGGCTGGGAGTGGAGGGAGTTGAAAGAGGCATTCACAAACAAATCTACAAGATCGTTATTGGAAATGTACGTTCTCTCATCTCATAGCTTCAGAATTAATTCCTCTCTAGCCTAAAGCGGGACTAAAGCATTACGACACGCTTTAAACAAGTTACAAGTTTGCATTTTTCCTGTGTTTGAGGAGAATTTGATATTTGGTGCGTGCACGCTTGCGAAAAACAAACCTGTTTGGATGCGCATTTGGCAGAATAAACTGGAACTGAACAATTAGGACATTCTCCTCAACCTAAAAAAAAAATTCATAGAAGACAAAACTAGCAAAGTCAGGATTGATCGATACCGTTTTTTTCCTGCTGTACAGTATTTTACAATAGACATCATGACCACAATCCCAAGATTACAGTGTTAAGGAAACAGCCTTTTACGATACAGGGAGACCTTTGCAACGCGGTACATAAACCTTGCTACCTTGGCGAAACAGAATTTAAGAATGATACGAATCCAACGCAACTCTGTTCTGTGGATAATAGTTTCAAATAATGTAAAACTACAACAAACGACACCTGTGACACAGTAAATGACATTGAAAAGAAACCACAATTTGTTGTACAAAGCGACGTAATATTCACAAGGCGGGCGAGTTATAAAAAAAAAAACAAGTCTAGAAGATGGATTATTTTATAACTGACTGATTATCAATAAAGGTCGTTTAATTAACACAAAAAGATCAATAAAAATAATTACCTTCTCGTGATATAGTGTGGTGAGTTCATAGGCTTGATAACTGCGCCTGATGTAAACCTGTGAGAGAGTGATACCAGTTGTGTCAAACATATGCAACTTAAAAGACATCGTCCTGTAGTTTAATAATTATAATAACAAAACTTACCTCGAGAGCCGCTCTTCTAACTGCTTCATTGGAATGGTAAAAGAAGCTCGGAAGAAACTCAAATATAGCAGTCTCGGAGAGTATCAATTTCTGAAACAAGGCAATACAATAATGGGCATTAACTTATCATTCGTGTTGAAGGCAACAATCATTAATTACCCTACAATTTTAGTTCGTTATTTGCCATGCTGTTGAAACCATTGCAAGTGTCATCAATAGCTTGAATACTGCAGAAGAATTTCTCTGATTTACTTAATCCCTTGATTTAAACTAGTAGATGTTTCCTCTTTGCTACTATACAAAGATTACCCACGTTGATCATTACCTGGAAACTGTCTGAAGCCAACTGGTTGCCATACATGTCGATGGCTGAGAGGAAGAGTGACTCAATCTGGTTGTGACGAAGTTCGTAGGACGGCTGTTGAGATGCTAACAAGGCCTACCAAAATTTTAAAAAACAATTGGAAAAAACTGCTCGTCAATTGTACGTTATTCTAACTGTGTGTGTGTGAAGGATTTTTAAAACTACATGACTGTACGCTATTTGTCTACAATGTATAAACTCAGACTTCGATTGCATTCTTGCACAGTTCAAACCATGCGAACACGATTTCCCCTCCCTGCCCCCCCCCCCCCCCAACTACTGCCACGACCACTGCAACTGAAACCTCTATATATAATAACCAATAATACGCGAGTTGATGCCAAAACCAACCTGTCTTGCTCTAAGCGCCACCTTCCCATGGTCATTTCTGTTGAGTGTGGTAAGCTCTTGAAGAAGATGATTAAGTTCATCTGACAAGCCACTTTGGCGTCCACACAAGTGGTCCTGCGAAAATACAATTATTCAAAAGATTCCGTACTCACCTTAAATAAGCAACATTTCGACGTCATTTAATCAAGACTGAAGAGGTATTTATTTTTGCTGGAACCTAATGAATGAGAACCTCCAATACAGAGACCAAATGTTGGGGCATACTGTGTAAACTAAAACGTTATGAAATAAACGAAAACCTTAAAGTGCAGGGGGTGTTTTCATTGGGCATTGAATTACCCAAGCCAACTTTACGCTGTCAGATGATTACTTTTGCTGCACAGCGAAAGTATCAAGTACATTGAAAACAAAGTTCAAGGTAGTTTTTCGTAACAAAAAATAATAATGTTTCTTTCCATTCAACAAACTTATGTTTTGACCAAATAGCAATTGATTTAACAGCAATGGAGTCAAATGATAATAAAAAGATCACTTTAGAGCATGTACTCACTATAAGCATTATTGTCAGTTGGTTTTTCCTGGCCACAGAAGCGTGAGAAAATATACTTTGTACAACTGGTGCAAGGTCCTTGGACTTGTGCTTGTCACGCAACAATGTCACACACTTTTCAAAATTTCCTGAGAAGTTGAACATTCTGAACGTTATTTAATGAGCTAGATAACTGGTCATAAAGAAAGGTAGAGTAAAAGACCATCATTCCCTCTCAAAATACAACGAAAAAAGTACACAAATCAATAAATGCTAATTGAGCGAGTCATTTCAACGGATTGTGTCTAATCATTTATAATTCAAACACTTTGTCAACAGCGACTTTTGCTAACGTTGCACATCAAAGACATGAGTGACAAAATAAGAACGAATTTGAAAATGTGAAAATATGTTGTAACATTGGCAAGATCTGTATCCACTCAAGTGAACTAGGAATAATTAATACCTTCATTGAAAAGTACTTCTTTACACATCAAAGACATGAGTGACAAAATAAGAAAGAATTTGAAAAAGTGAAACTATGTTGTAACATTGGCAAGATCTGTATCCACTCAAGTGAACTAGGAATAATTAATACCTTCATTGAAAAGTACTTCATGTTGCAAGTATTGCCTCAACAGACTCAAAACAACTGCCTTCATGTGTCCACGAACTCCATTTCGATATCTATCAAAAAAACAATTCCCTATGATGCCTGACATTTGAGCAGGATAACTACTGTACGCTGTACATTACCTCATTTATGGTTCGCCAACAAACATAGCTCTACACTGATTCAAGACAAAATACATCATTCCTGCCTCCCCTACTCCAATACTTTCTCAGCTAATTTGCGTTCAATGTTATGGTTAATACATTTTGGGAGGGTTTCCTCTCAGCTGTAAAGAGCAACAGGGAAAACAGAAGACGTGTGTACTAGAAACTAACCTGATGGTAATCAATACAATTTAGCTTGCTTTCAATCAAAACGAAACCCTTACCTCTGCACAAGCTGTACAATACTTTGTGTGTTCAAAAAGAAGGCATCTCTTTCAGTTCTCTTGGTCAGAGTTGCTGCATGCGCATCAACAACGTTTGCAATCTGTAACGCAAAAATAAGACCAATTTTGGATCAATTCGTATATGCACTTGTCAACATTATCCGTTGATGGTGAATTCACAAGGAGAAGGAAAAACGCTGTATAAACTACAACGTATCTTCTCTGTTACTGAAGTAGCTTAAGGTAAGTAAGACAGATAATGCACTAGAAAACGTTTAGAGATGAATGGTCTGGTGATTTGTAGAGAATATTCAAAGCATCTGGTGTTATCTTGTCAGTCTTTTATATAGAGAAACCACAAAGCAGTCTGCTAAAAACTGATCCACTCTAAGAAATGTCTTGTCTCTATACTTCTTTCCCACACTCTTTATTGGACATAGACGGAGGATTTACTGACTGATCAGGACAATCACAACAAATTAACATTTTCTTGGCTGAAAAATAATTAAATTATTTCTGTTTTACATTCTTGTAATAACTCAGATTAGTAGTTTACCTTTTTTATTATTTTTTTTTTTCAGTGCTTTATTTTTATTACTTTACAAACACAATACTACATAAGACTAAACATAACAAAAAGAGGAAAATAGTAACATAAAAAAGAGGAAAGTAGTAATATTACAACGCAGTACTTAAGTATTAGTAATTTACCTGCTGACTAGGAAACTGGCTCAGTACTGATGTGATGTTACTGGCATAGCTTGAAAGATGGCGCTTTATAGTTTCTTCAACTGTTGCGGGAATACGCCCTGCAATGGATGAGATCATTTCCTGCAAAAAAAGGTGAGACCATCACTTACAATTAGCTTACGCGATTCAAATATATCACGAGACCTTCTCATGAATTCCAGGAATGACTGATTGGTATCTCACTTGTAATTCCAGCAAAGGCAACGCAGGATCTTTCAACGCCTTCATAAGTGTGTTAACATTTTCCTCCAGTCTCTGTGAAAAATGAGGTTCCCCAATACAGTATCCATCCATGACATTTTGAAGATTCTCACGTGCAGCTTGAAAAACCTGCCGCACAATTTTAGAAATACAATTGTCAGTATTGATGCAATGAGGGACCTGATAGACTTTTGAAATAAAGAATACAGATATAAAACTGTAATTTCCTCAAGAGGAAAGTCATGAATATTAAGACATTTTCACATGTAAGTTAATTTTAGTCAGTTTTAATTTCATTTTCTAGCTGTCGCTGATTCAACCAGAAGCACTTTGAAAGTACTATACCTTCCACAAGTGGATTATTACCTGATGCAATTTGCTTCCTTTCATTTTTGGTCCACAAGTTTGAGGAAACTCTCCATTGTAGAGCTGTGCCTGGAATAATAAGTATCAGACAATATTTTAATGGCAAGAAGAGATTACTTCAAGATTCTGTGCAGATTATAGGTGGCTCAATAAGCAACATCGTTCACTCATTGCCATTGAGTATATATATATGTGGTTCTTTGTACTTCAGTCCGAAATTTATTCTCATTAGAAGGCGGATGGTCATGTGACAACACTATTCACCACGTCTGTAACTATATATTACTACACTATAATTATATTTAACCGCCGCCTGGTTAGCTCAGTTGGTAGAGCGCCAGTCTTGGAAGGTCGAGGGTTCGAGCCCCAGACTGGACCAACACTCAGGGTCTTAAAATAACAGAGCAGAATGTGCTGCATTCATCTGCAAATGGTTAGTCGTTCAATTCTTCTCGGATAAACCGTAGGACCCATCTCCTGTATCTTCAGTGTTACATGGTTAGCAGGGGACGTTAAAGAACCCACACACTTTTCGAAAAGGGTAGGGCACGTAGTTCCGGGTGTTGTGGTCTGGCCTTGTCTAATGGGTTGGTGTTTCACATAGGGCTAACCTCATTGCACCTTTCACCCTTCGACAAGATTGTCCAAGAAAAACTACTATGACTATGACTTGCTAAGATTTGTAACGAACATAAGGCTATGTGTTTGCTGGAAGAGCAATGGCTGCACACAACATAATGATGTCTGTACCTGGGTTACTTTACTGGGATCATCAAGCTCCAACTTGGCCACAATTGAGCCTGGCTCTAACACTGCACCAGGGTTCTTCACATAGTGCACACTGTTTTAAAAATCAATCCTTGATAAGGATAAACAACCTCAAAACTACTGTTCATAGGATCCTGCGATAATTGTAGGTCTCACTATTTCTGCCCACATTCCTCCTGTCAACATTCTTGTAAAGTCTCTTATTCAATCACCGGTGATCAAAAGCACAAAGAACTACAAGAACTCAGATACCATCTTAACTAAAGTTATGCACCAACTAAGGTAACTGATGATTAGTAAGGAGTCAATGATGTGAACACTTTGCAATTAAAACAAATCAAAATACTTGCTTACCAGCCACTTTCACTGACTATCAAGGGCATAACCATCTTCATGACCTAACAGAATGTTAAAGTAAAAGACACTGTACTTCTTGAATTATTAAATTCCATGTAAAATCAAGTTAAAAGAATAAACCACATATATTTACCATGCTAACATTTCGCTATTTTTTTTTTTCCATGAGTGATTCAGACATAACATGATGGCAATGTTATTTATGATGACAGGGATATGAAATCACATTTCAGCAAATTTGCAGAAATTTTAATGCGACATAATAAATCCAAACAACATGTACATAATAATGCAAAGCTGGAAGGTCAGTGTAATTCTGCAACTGCAATATCAGTCAAATGTAACTTGACAGTCACTTTGAGTAACAAGCTTCAAGTCGAGCCGTTTGAGTTTAATTAGAGTCGAGTTGTATGAGTTTTGAGTCACATTGCTCCAGTTTTGAGTCAAGAAAACAAAGACAAACTTGTACTAGTTATACTACTTATCTTCTTATCTACTACAAATGTCTTGAAACTTGAGCCTCAAAGCTTGAACCCTGATTCTTAAAAGCGTGAAAGATAGAGCATCAAGTGTGGAGAGGAGACTGTCAGAAGGTTACATTTGACCAGTAGTGCACACTTGTATTGAGCTTGGCAAACCCAACTAGACCGACATCTCTGGGCATTTCCTGTCGCCGATTATTGTGCTCAACACCTTACTACAAAATCATGCATTGCTACTTTCCCCACGTAACTTGTATTTCTGTTTATATAGGAACATAACATAAATAACCTGAAATGCATCTATAACCATCCCTGATATTGCAGTGAAAACCTTCTAAATAGCTTCAGGATATGCCTCAAAAGCACTACCGAAATCTAAACTCAAAACCTTAAAAAAGGGGACGTTCAGCAGGAAAAGTACTCAAACATTACTCCTTTTTCTTGCTACCAGTCACATGCAGTGAATTTCCTGCCAACCTGATCCTAAACTTAGGGTTAGGGTTAGGTAACCTGATCCAATAACATTTGAATTATAAGATGCTTACTTCAATCTCAGCAAAAGACTCTCCCTGAAAGACATGTCCACCATCATCAACTGTAAATTGAATTAGCTTGCCAGCAGAAGGTGACCTAACAGTTAAAAATATATTAAGTTAAGCTGTAGCCACTATAAATTATGTAAACGTTTGACGTCGTCCTTCAGTAGCATGTTGGGTGATTAAACAGATGATTTGACTGAGGCCTTGAGTTACTGCATTTCTTTTTATTCCAAGCTTTCACCAAACTAAAGCATCCGCAGGGAATGTATAGAAAACACACAGCTGTTTATATCATGCACAGTATCCAGAACAAAAAGAAATACAGAAATAATCTATTTAAACTATAAATTGTGTTTTGAATAACATTTTCTAAAAATTTAATATCCTCTAATAATTATATAAAAGGAAATTCTTGTAACTATAAAGTTTAAAGATTACAAGGATAAACATGCTGTAAAAGTTCCACCAATTCAAAGAAAGACGTTTCATTAAAATCAATAAAATCGTTAACAGTGTTACTGTACATTTAATCAGGATTATCCCTGAATAATTCCATTCACAGATGTAATATATCCCATCAGTTCACACACACACTTTAACTCCTCCATCTTCTCCCCCGCTTTAGATGATGCTTGAGACCATTATTTTTATGTTACCATTTGAACTTCTCTTTGTCAATATAATTTGTCAGCGAACTATTTCTGCTTAGTTGAATACACTTAAACTTGTAACATGTACAACCTTTGCAACTGCATGAAGTTTAGTCAAACCAAAAAAGTAAAAGGTCATGGATTAGAAGATTGTAATAAAGTTACCTTAAAACTGTAGGATCATTTTCCTTCTGAAAGATGCAAGTCTTTCCACTGATTGTCAATCTATAGCTGTAGAAAAATAACATAATGGTGAGTCAGGGAGATTTTGTGACTAATATAAGATGACACTTAGGAATTATCTGAGTTGTTGACTCGCTTTTGTCCACAAACCAACCTGTCTACTTCTTCCTTCATATACGTGGTATGACTGCTGTCATGCCATGACAAAAGTAATCCACCATCACTCATTCTGCAGATATTGGAAAACAAAACATCAAGTCAAATGAGTTCTAGATGACTGTATTTTTCTTTTAAAAACCAGGCAATAAAGCACACTTACTCTTCATTTACCCTCATAAGGCAGTCTATGAGTACTGCTAGAGTAATTTACAACAAGGCCCCACTCGAATGACATACTTGATCTAGAAATGTAACAAAATCTCTTCTGAAGTTGCATAATTTGTTATTAAAATACCTGTGAGCTTCTACTTCTGTCCAAGAATTATTCATATCAAGGAAAAAGGTGTTTGGTCCTGACTTCCAAACCTTTAAACAAAAGTGGAATAATAAGCAAAAGATTAAGATGTGCAATGAGATCATACATGTACATGTAAGGGAAAACCAAGTCAGTTGATTTATTATTAGCTACTGCAAACTACATCGCAATATTAAAATCATAATGACTCTAAATTAAATGGGAGTGTTATAGTTTTTAATTTGAGTTCTGGTAAAAAAATGTTCACAGGAATATCACATGTGATGATAGAGGCAGCATTTGTGTGTACACAGTAGTGCAGTAGCCAAAATGCATGGCTTAGCAAACATTAGTTATGGCACCAATTCATGACAACTCTAAATGTGTACTAATGCTACATGTATGACAAAGGTAGCCAAAACTAATGCATGTACCAAGAAAAGGTCATTTTCAAATACTTTGCTCCAAGGCTTAGGGGAATTAATCAACAAAAGAAATTACATCGAGTTTCAGACATGAGTAATTAATTTCTTTTGTCTTATTTTCCAAGCCTCGGAGCCATTATATAGAAATTGGCCTAGTGGAATGTGCAATGTACGTAACCAACAAAATGAATCAAATTAAGTTAGTTTGTACAAATTATACATGACTTGACTGCAATGTAACTAAATTAATTGTCCCCAGCAAAAGCATTAACACATCTCAAGCAATAAATATTAGCTATAATTACAATTGTATTGCCAACAACTAACTTAGTAAAAAGCCCAGGTACCATGCCCCTCTCTGTTTTCTTCCACTCCTCAACTATGCTATAAAATCACACTCACTTTTAAGCAATACTTGAATCCTTCATTGATTAGTTCAACATCTTCAGTGTTGGCCAAACAATCTGTTGAAAGGATTTGGCCCCTACAAGAATAGAAAACATTACAAATGCGTCATAATTAATTTGTTCAAATAATAAATTATTAATAACGTCGATGGTCTCTATACGTCAAGCAATACTCAGAAGTGTGAAGACTAATTACAGTACCTCTCCAGTGCAGACTTGAAGTTGACATATCTTTTGCTGATGCCAGCATCCGCCACATGAACAGCTCCACAAATAACACTAAGGATTGCATCAGGCCGCTCTGTCTACAAGGTAATTGAAATAACTTGTGTAAAATTTCTGAAACAATAAATCATTTCTACCTGCTTTAAAGTGGATTTTCAATTGACTGACCTAAAACCAAAATCAAAGTCAAATTAAGGCTATGACAATCCAGTACGCTAACCAAACCTTGAAGCAAAATGAATACAACCACTTAGCTGATGTAATGCAAGGGAAGACTTGTGCGAGTGAGTCACTTTTGACCAAGACAATGATATCTGATCTTAATTCAATTTGCTAGCATTTTAGATTGTTAAGATTTTCCCCACCATATTTTCCTACAAATGACACTGGGAACTGATTACATTATGTTGTGAGTTCGTCATATACCCATAGATGGAAGAGATGCAACTGATGTACCCGTGGTCAAAATCAGTAGGATGAATTTTGACCATAACCTGGGAACTTACTAACCTGAACTTGCTTGGAAATTAAATAATCTAACCAGCCAGTGTCAATTATGTTCTTTGAAAAGTATTCATGTTCTAACAGCTGGACCAGGTACTCCACTGTGGTACGGAAATCGCCACGTATAGAGATTTCCTTCAAAGCCAAAACCATGTTCCTAAATCAATTTAACTGTCAGTGAGTAGTAAAAAAAATCACAAAAAAGTTCCTCAACATAAAATTATCCACTATATTATCTGAAGGGACAATGCACATTCAACAAGAAGATCTTTTTGATCTTATAACCGCACTTTTAAAATTTAACTGTTTTCTTAGCACTACAGTCGCAACGCAGTGCACATTCCAAAGCAGTCCTTGATGATTCACTGATTACTGGAGACACCACATCACTTGATCAACACAAACTGTAGTAATCAATCATTGATCTGATGCTGTTATGGTCTTAATCTGGAAGTTCATTCAGGACATGCCCATGAATGATATAACAAGGAAACAAGTAGCGTGATTATTAAACAGCTTTCTATCTTGAAAGCCAAGATTTAATTTGTTTGTGCTATGTGAAAAAAAACAAGCAAAGTGGTAATGCGAGTCACACAAGCCAAGTTTTATGCTATCCACGGCGAATTTTAGAACGGCCGTGTTTTTGTCCCCTAGCATTGACATAAACGCTGCAAGTTCTGGAAAGCTCTTGTTTACCTCAGCAAATATTTAATTTTCCTTCGAATTCATCTCTTAACTCGCTTCAATGAAACTGCCAAATAATTCACTTCAATTGCCTAAACCCACAAGAAATACTCGCAAAATTACAAATTAATTAATGACCGTTGCTTCTGGCAAAATAAACTTGCAAAGTAAGCACGATTTTATCTGTCACGTAGCAAAACTGAAAGCTGCAACGTCAGCTCATTCCATTTAATATTCTCTTTGAATCCAACGCTTTGATAAAACAAAAAGAAATATATTTTACATGCAATAAAGAAAACAATTTATCCATAACATTTTCCATGAATTAATTTTCCAACAACTTTTGGCGAATAAACATCACAGGTTGCGTGATTTAAAGTAGCCGAATGGAAGTTTGGATCTGGTCGCAGACAAAACAAAACAAAAAAATTAATAAACCATGGCAAAACCATGAAATGCACCTGTGCAGTTACTTAATAATAATAAGTGTTAATTATTGGTAGTTATTTTCAAGGTTTTAAGAATAAAGATCATCAGAAAACTGTTCATCTCTCAGAACTGATATAATATATCTGAGCATTATTTGACCACCTATTAAATGGCCACCTGTATTAGTCCTCATGAGGGCTTTTCTATTGTTTTTACCTCTATTAAGCAGCCACTATCCATTTCCCTGAGGGTGGCCATTTAATAGTAGTTGAACTGTAGGTAAAATATCTTCCAAATATTTATTTCATGGTTAACATTCTCACCTTCTTGCTGCTTCTCTGTCCTCTCCCCAAGCAAAGCAGTGACCAAACTGAGAGTCAGCAAATTCATGAAGGCCACCTTCAGCTCCTACACTGAAGTAACCCCAGACATTTTTCATGCTGCGAAAATTTAACTCTTTTACAGTACCACTACTAGGTTTAAAGCCCTGAAAAAGAACAGGTAAATTCCTTAAAGGTGAACATCTTATTAAGGTGCACAAAATGGAACATGCACATAAATGTGTGAAAGTTTGTAATAGGTCCCTCTTTCACTTTCAGTGTTAAATCTCTCATCGATAAGAACAATGAGAAAGAAATTTGCCAATTACATCTACATGTTGGGTTAAAATTGTTGTTAAATAAATATAGCCAGTAAATATCATGTTGGATACCTCATCTGGATTCTCTGAAGTAATACGAGTTGCAATGACATGTCCCTTTGGCTTGGGAAGGTTGCTAGGACTACAAAGGGAAGAAATAACATCAACGATTATGTTATATATTTAGTAATTTGTATACAACTTCATAGTTGTACAGTTGTATACTCGACTATCTAATTATGTTTCTGTTTGTAACTGGTCTGCAGTCAGTATTTTGTACCTTATAGCCCAATTTTGTACCTAGTCTGCATTTTGTACATGGTCTGCATTTTGTACTGACCATTAATTGTACACATGTTCTGAAATAACTATTACAACCGTGTGGACCTCCAAGTAAATAAGCACTATCCATCTCTTTATCTACATGTACCATAGCATTGGTTTCTCCAGTGCATATTTCACCTGTCAAGATCTATGGGATCCTTTCCAAATGGATCGTGACCATACATTGTTCTGATATCCTTGATATTGTACAGTGGAATACCCATAGCAATCTGGAAGAAAGGTGTACATGTACAATGTTCAGTGTATACGTTAAAATAATTAAGATACTAAGTAAAACAGAAAACTGCTTGCAAGTTGTACCATTACCATTAGGACAAGTTAACAACTGGACAACTGACAAACAAGCAAAGAAGAAAGAATTCTACAAGACATATGTAGGTCACAATGGCCCACTAGTGGTGAGGGGTATATCAGCTTCTGGATATACAGGTGTATATATATAGCCAGCTGTCTGTAACATGTAGCCACTGCAAGCATCTTATTTTGCTAATTACTTTCTGTGGATAGGATACTTAATCATTGCTGCAGGAGTTAATTAATTTATCCCCTCCCCAGCATTTTGGAAGGTTACCCCAATTTATTGGTACCTGTATTAGTATAAGTTACAGTAAACTGTTGATTGAACCTTTTTGTCATCTGAAATTTGGTTATCTTGAACTCTCTATTCTCTGAAACTCAAATAATTTCCCTTTTTTATCTTTTTGATTATTTCAAACATTTACATATGTAGTTTCGTCTTAGCTAAGTTCCTCTCCAAAATTTGAAATAGGTGGAGAATGGTTTGTATAAATTGACACTGAGAATTCAGGACCAGTCCAAACCAAAAAAAAGCAGGCAGTGGTAGATCTCATGGAGGGCCACAAAAGCTCCCACTGTGAAGGTTTTAGAGGCTGAACGCCCTACAAGGTACCAAAACTTATTTTTTAATCCCTAAAAGGTATGACAAGCACCCAAATTCCTTTTATATAGAAGCAGTGGTGAACAAATTGCTTGTTGTTTAAACATGCCTGCATGTATATTACGTAGCTGCTTCAATTCACAAGGTAAATGGACATTTTGCCTGTTTAAAAATGTTATTTTTTTTCCAGGGAGAATTGTTCGAATGATCTTTTTGTCATTCGAAAGTGTTGCAAAACCCTTTGCAAGCTTGAGTGGAAAGGAACGAGACCATAAGTACACATCGCAATCCATTTGCCACCAAGAAATTTGCGAACCTCAGCCCAGAAATTTTGGTTTATGAATGGATCATGTGCTGTGTTATACACTGTACCTGAAGTTGAGCTGCAGGAAGGTTTATGTCAGACACCATCTCAGTACAAGGATGTTCAACCTGAAATGAAAAGAACATTGGCCAACAGTGCTGAAGTCGTAACTTCATCTAAACCCCATATACATGTATGTATGCAAGTTGTAACATGTGTTCAGTGTATTTTCATGAATATATAAAATCATAAAATTAAAAAGCAAGTACAAACTGATGGCACTACTGTACTCATACATAAGATTTAGAAAAACAATATTATAATTACAATAATGAAATTTGCCTGATCTTCCATCAGGACCTTAACTTATGAAGTGGAAGACAATAGCAGATATTTTATGAATGCCTTGTGTACCTGCAGCCTTGGGTTGAGTTCAAGAAAGTGAAAAGTGTGATCCTCAGCATGGTACAGATATTCTACAGTTCCTGCACTGACATATCCCACAAGACGACCCAACTTTACTGCATCCTAAAGGTAACAAAAAACATATTTTATCTCCAAGAGATTGTGACATGTAATTACAATTATCAGGCACATGTCATTCTGAAATCCTTTAAGGACGGTGCCTACTTTTGTTAATGCGCACACGTTCTGCGCATCACGCAAGCCATGGTTTAGGCACTACGCCCGCGCTTGAGTTGACAATGACGCAATCAACTACGCCATCAAGTACACGACTAAAATGAAAGCAAATTTTTTCTACCGTGATTAAATCAAGTTTAATGAACCTGTTCTTAAACCAGGAACGCCAGAATAGCAGTATATCGCCAACTACTAACAGTTTACATCTTCCATCTGAAAACCAAGTTGTTATCTGTCCAAAATTATACTGAAATCCAACTGTAAACATGTACCTGTAGATGGCGTAGTGCGCGCGCAAAACAAGTGCAAGAGACGCAAATGTCTTACTTACTGGGGAGGTGACAGGAACCAAATGTAACGGGCAAGTTTTCAAAAAAGATCAATAACTTTAAAAAACGCGTGGTTACCCCTACATTTTATGTTATGAAATGGAAGTGGCAAGCCTATTCAATACTTGATTAGTTTCTGGTTGCGAGCAAAAGGTATTTAGACTGTATTTTAGCTGAACCAGAGGTAGGCTGTCAGAGGCGCTAAAAGCACTGTTACAATGATCTTTTTATTAAAAACTGTACCAAAAATGGTTTTTGTGTTACCATTCGCCATGTAGTTTAGAGATCTTTATAAAAGTGTTTGTTTTTCTGCGTGTAAAGGTGAATTCTAAGGAAATCTGTAATGAAATATCCTTTTCTTCTTTTTTAATAAAAATGCTGATGTCAGCATTTTTGTCGAGATTCAAAGCTAATTATCTCGAAAAAATGCATGGCTACCACCATTTTTCTTTGTGGATTCCAAAAGCCCTTGCAAAGATCTACTTTTTCCGCGTGGTCCTAACTTGGCGCAAAATCCTTTGTATTTAGTAGGCACCGTCCTTAAATTTACAAGTATAGAAACATTAAAATGTAAATGTACAATGTAGTTGGCAAAGTCAATACTATTTTGAGTATTATAATAATAATAATAATAATAATAATAATAATAATAATAATTGCTTTGATGAACCATAAAATGCTTTTGAAGTTCATTTTTTTAATGAAGACAAAACATGTTTCAGATAAACATCATCCATCGTCAGTTGTACAATGAGAAATACAATGAAATTATGCAACAAATAACAAGTGTGACAAAGTGAGATATTAACAAGAGTAATTAAGGCTTTCACCTTGACGTAAATAACCTTACCACAACGTTAAGGAGGAATTTGTTCCCTTCTAGTGTCATGTAGAATTTTGTAAGAAAATTCCTTTCTATACTACCCTGCGAGCAGAGTCTCTTCGATCTTCCTAGATCAGTCGGGAAGAGGAAGAGACTCTGCGAGCGCCTTCGATATTCCCTGAAGTGCCGCTCATCCGAGAAAATGGATGAGTCAGTCAAGTTTTGAACTCGTCAAACCGGTTTTACCTTACTGCGCATGATCAATAGTTCAAATTGCTGACTGATTCCGCGCCCACGATACTTTGTTTTTGAGGAAGACAAACATGGCGACCGCGATCGCACCACTTTCGTTCAAAGTGTTTGAAAAAGCCTTGAATTCTGCTCTCGACGAGCTTCAAAAATCCGTCAAAATTTCTAAACTTACTGAGCCTCAATCAAGGTCAGCATTTAATTTTCTTAGTGGCAACGATACGTTCGTATCTCTCCCAACCGGTCACGGTAAATCATTGATTTACCAGATCTGCCCGATGATTGCAAAGGAACTTGCATCAATGGAAACAATGGACAATAGATTTCCATCTGATCCGATGCTCGTTGTAATCTCACCTCTAAATTCTCTCATCGCCGATCAAATCATTTCCTGCGAGAGAATGGGACTTAAAGCCTGCAAAGTCGAGTTGGAAACAACAGCAACTCTGCAAAAAGCATGCGACTACCAGTTGTTGTACTCAAGTCCAGAGATATTTGAAAGTGAAGATGCGAGGAAATTGCTGCAGAAATACTGTGATCGTATCATTGGTGTTGTGGTCAACGAATCACACTGTATCGTGCAATGGTAATGTTATTTATTGTTTACTTCCCTGTTCTGTATTAGGGTTAGATCTTCGATGGGATAGAAACTCATACCCTGTGAGCAGTCTCCTCGATCTTCCTTCATCTAGGAAGACACTCTGCTCGCAGGAGCTCAGTTCATACCTTGCCCATTTATACAATATCTGTGTGTTTTTGCCTTGATTTTGTACCCAGTTTCAAGCAATTGTTATCCCCTGAGCAATGTCTTTATCCTTATTGCAAGTTGGAAATACGTGTAGACTATTGCTTGCAGTTTGGAAGATACGGTACACTTGAATAATCACATGGACGAAATCTGTACCTTTTCTTGCAAGCTGAGGCTAAGTTTGTATAACTCATTCCATTTTTTTTCTTTTCACAGGGGAACTGGAGACAAAAAAGGAGAAAAGCCTTTCAGGGCGTCTTATGGAAATATTGGCCACCTGAGGGGGATCACAAGGGCCCCCTTTCTTTGTTTGACTGCTACAGCTAGTAGTCAGGTAAGGACGAAAATTATAAAATCCCTGAACACGAAGGACACAAAGGTTATACGACACTCACCTGACAAGAATAACCTTTACTATTCTGTTGAAAAGTGCAGTGACATTGAGGAAACTTTTCAGCCAATGATCAAAGTTTTCAGTGAGAATACTGCGGACATACCAAAGACAATAATTTATTGTCGGTCACTTAAAGACTGTGGTGAGATCTATTCACTGTTTGATTCTCCTCGGGTTGGCATGTACCACAGCCGAACACCAGAGAAAATAAAGGAGCGAGTGCTAAAATCATTCATGGAAGAGGATGGCAAATGCCGTGTTGTCATTGCCACAAGTGCTCTGGGAATGGGGGTCAACATCCAGGATGTAAGAAAAATTATCCATTATGGTGTTCCGCATGATTTGGAGAGCTATGTTCAAGAGGTTGGCCGTGGTGGCAGAGATGGAAAACCTTGTGAGGCAATGCTATATTACAGGCCATTTCATCTTGCACATTGTGACGAACATATGCGCAGTTTTGTGAAAAATACTGAAAAAAAATGTAGGAGAGAAGTCATAATGAATTACTTTAAGGAAAAACCTAATGCACCTGACACAACACATGATTGTTGTGATGCATGTCGTGAAAGCTGTGACTGTGAAACCTGCAGTAGTGAACAACTGTTTCCTGATAAAGAAGAGGTTTCTCAACCACTGCCAACACTTTCCAGAACAGTGGAAGAAGATGAGAGGCAATTACTACGCGAATTGTTAAGGGAGATTCCACCAAAAACAAGCCCTGCCAGCTCTGTTTTTGGTTGTGCTGAGCTATCAACAGAACTTGATCAAAGGTGAAAGTGAAGAGTGATCCTCGCAGTGAATTTTCCAATTTAAGCAACTGGAAAGAAGAAGCCTGAAAAAAATCAGGGCTTCGACGGGATTCGAACCCTTGACCTCCGCGATACCGGTGCGATGCTCTACCAACTGAGCTATGAAGCCACACATTGGGAGCGAGGTCAATTTGTTGGGTTCATATCTTCCCGTGAGGAGTGAAATGATGTAAGTATATATGAGATAATTCATATATTTTGAACTGCGGTCATAGATGAAAGTGAAGAGTGATCCTCGCAGTGAATTTTCCAATTTAAGCAACTGGAAAGAAGAAGCCTGAAAAAAATCAGGGCTTCAACGGGATTCGAACCCGTGACCTCCGCGATACCGGTGCGATGCTCTACCAACTGAGCTATGAAGCCACACATTGGGAGCGAGGTCAATTTGTTGGGTTCATATCTTCCCGTGAGGAGTGAAATGATGTAAGTATATATGAGATAATTCATATATTTTGAACTGCGGTCATAGATGAAAGTGAAGAGTGATCCTCTATACAATGAAGAGTTAATGTGCATAATGAGGTGTCTGATGCAAAAGGTTATGGACCTGTTTACCTAATCACTTACACTAGATTTGTGACTTTTACAGGAAATCTAACAAGTACAGGATATTTGGCGGTCTATGGTTCGGTGAAGAGGAACCTTTTTTCTCAACTTTCTTCAAGCCATTTGTTGACACTTTGTGGAAAACAGAAATGCATGGTTAGTAGATTATTTTTGGATAACATCACCTGATTTTAATTTTTTTTTATAAATGGCAAATTACTGTAGCTATGATGAGTTTGCTTGCAATAAGTATGGATCCATTCTAAGACACAAAAAAGCAACTTTTAAATAAGGGGAGCACAGGGGCTGACACACAGGATCTCTAGAACAATTAATGGTCATTCTTTAGTCAGGAGAGTGATCACATGTAATTTGGGTTTTGTTTACTTAGAGCAGTTTTCATTTGAGTGTCGAATAGTAATTGGTTTTGCACTTACTACGCCACCCGGTTGGTTTAAAAAACTCACGCCATTTTTTCATCCAATCAGAAGTAAAACCAAAACCAATCTTGACTCACGCGCACGCGTTTTCCCGCGCTTTGCGTCAGCTACATGTAATTACTTCGAGTTTTGATTGGTTCACTGTCTTGTTTATGTCCTTTGTGATTGGCTAGAGCAATTACTTTGGTTTTGGTTTTACGATACTCAATTGAAAACCGCTCTAAATGATTCCAAAAGACTAAACTTAATTACTATAAACTCTCTGATCAAGAGTTCTGTTGAGGTAAGAATTTGGTCTGTATAAAAGAGTTGTCCAGAAAGGAGAAGTCGACTGTCCTGTATATTCAAAATTATTGTATGTTTTGATATAACAGGAATTGAGGTCACATTTCCAAATGGAGTAAAGAAGAAATCCAAGGTTATGGCTATTTCTGGTCACTTTGATCTTCCAGCCCGAGCTGGTGTCCTTGAGCAGGTGACATATGTCGGTCACGATAGCTGTAGCTTTTGTGATGAACATGGCGATGTTATCAAGACTACTGGAAGAGGCCATGTTATGACATTTCCATTTCGCAACAATCCATCTGGGCATGCTAAACCACGAGATGCGGTGGATGTAAAGGCTCATGCGTATGAAGCCCTAGAGAAGAATGCCACTGTGAGTTACCTGTGTTACACATAAGTCACACATGATTATTAATATCCAGTACATTCCATAGCTTCAGTACACATTTTAAATTGTTTAACAATTTTGGAGACCACCTCATGGTGATTTATGTTATAAGTGTGAACAACACAACATATCAACACAATAGCAACATAATGACATAACCATACATGTATGTTGTTATCTCCACGTTATGTTATGTGACAAGTGTGAACCACACCTTAGAAATGCTGTTGTTCATGTATCTTGTGTTTAAAATATCTTATTGGGAAATGTCTGAACTTCCATTTTCTCTTACAGGTTTGTGGCATCAAGGCACCAAGCCCATTATTACAGTTACCAAGCTTCGACATTGTCAATGGGATTGCCATAGATGCTATGCATTGTGTCTACCTTGGAGTTGTGAAACAACTTCTTGGCCTGTGGTTTAATTCAAAGCACAGTGGGAAGAGGTGGTACTGTGGGAACAGAGTAGAGATGGTGGACAAACGCCTGCTGGAGATCAAGCCCCCTAGTGTGATTACCAGGATACCAAGAAGTATTCAACATCATGTAAAATTTTGGAAAGGTAATCAAGTTATGAGACCTAAGTTGAAGCTTAATTATTTGGTGCACTTATCAGTGTAAACCCTGCTAGGTGGAGGGAAGAGTGTGGGCAATGAGTAAGGCTTTGTTCCCTCAGTGCCCAAGGTTTGAACAAGCACTTCATCTTCCATTAAACACCGAACCAGTAAATAAAGTAACAGCATGTAGTTGATGTAAACTTAATTTTGACAGCACTTGCTACTAGATGACAATGTTTGATAAATGCAAGGAAAAGTTGTGAGTCTAAATAGTTTTGACACTTGCATGAGCAAGTCCAAGCTTGTAGTGATAATCTTATTCATTTTTTTTTTTATTTTGCACTGTTTCATTTATTACAGCTACTGAGTACCGCAACTGGCTACTTTATTATTCCCTACCCTGTTTAAAGGGAATCCTACCTGATGAGTACTACCAGCATTATGCCTTGTTGGTTGGTAGCATTACTCTACTCTCAGGAAGATCTATTTCCCCTGAACAACTTCAACTGGCTGGAAAGTTCCTAATTCATTTTGTTGAGATGTTTGATGTGTATTATGGTAAGTAATATGTAGTGATAAAAAATATAAAAAATAAATAATAATTTAAAAAAATAATCACGTGGTGTGGTCACTTTAAGGAGTTACTAATTTTCAAAGCAAGAAAACCACAGCTTGATTTTTTTTGTTACTTACAGTAACTCATAAGAACTCAATCCTATTTGCTAGCAACAAAGAATGTGCACTTAATGAACACACTGCAAAAGAACTGCAAGGGGTATTTTTTCTTGCTCTTACAGGAAGTACATGTATTTTTTTATATTAACAGAACCAAGATATGTGCTGATGAATCAGCACATGCTACTTCACTTGAAGAAATCAGTGCTGGATCATGGTCCCCTTTGGAGCAGTTCCCTGTTCGTGTTTGAAGATTGGAATGGAGACCTTTCAAATTATTTCCATGGAACACAAAATATCCCAAGCCAGGTTAGCTCATGTTAAACCTAAAAATCAATATTTTTTGTACTTAAGGCAGGACATTGATGGCTGTTGTACTCTTTGGAGTCAAACCATGATAATCACTGTGTTCTTGTGTGTCCTGCATCACTCAGCATATATATTTTTTTTCTTTGAAGATAATGACTGCTGTGACAAGTCAACAGAGCTTCCCAGAGATGATCAAAGAGATTCCTCCAGGACATGCAAAAGATTTAGTGCTGCGGCTTTGTGGTCAAACGCACAGGTGGGTAGAGCTTTTTTGGCACAACATTCTGCTTACTAAGGCCCTGTCCACACATATCCGGCTAAAAACGGCAAATAAAACTCACACAAGGAGAACCCAAACAAAGATGGCAGCAAACTCTTTGATTTTTGCAGGCTTATGCTTATCACAGGGGGGCATGTTTTCGTAACCTGCGCATGCTCAATATGTCAAAGTCTAGCATATTATAATCATGTCTTTGTATATGACTGTGTGGACGTGCAAATATGATTTTAATACAGTCCTTGTGGACATAGATTTTTTCAAATATGAAAAAAATCTCCGTTTTCGAAAATATCCGGATACCTGTGGACAGGGCGTTATTTTGCATATGTGTTATTTAACAAATTGTAGGGCAAGGAACTTCTATAGAAGACTATAGTAGTATGACTTTTAACTAAGATCTCTTTTGGTCATAGATTGTATGATTATTTTTCCATGTCTTTCAGGACCAACAGGACGCATCTCAAAAATGAGTTTTTTGCAGTTGGTGCATTAAAGAAAGGCACACCTGGTGCACCATTTGAAGATGACCTTCTGCTACATCTGGGGGTGGAGTCCATTGAATGCATCACTTTCTTTAAACGACTGCAATTTGGGGATGCCATTTTCCACTCACAAATGTACAAGAGAGTTTCAAGAAGAAACAACTTCACCATTGCATATTCCCAGGGAGGGTGCACAAGCTATGGCCAAATTGAAGTGTTCTTTTTGGTTGAAGAAACTTATAGGATGACTTGTGGAGCAGTCATCGCTCCAATGTCCATGTCTAGTGAAGTACTTTGTGAAAGCCATGAAGTATTGGGGAATGTGGTCAATCAAATTGTTCCTCTCCACCAACCGAAGAAGAACAGATTTGACATTATCCCTCTTGAAGACATTATAGATGTGTGTTTGTACATTAAATTTTCAGATAGTGAGGTGGGATATGCTGCCCATTTTCCTAACCATTTAGAAAAAGACTGAACATTTTCCATGTATTTCCGATGGGAAATTTTAGGCTTAAGGTTAATTATAATGACCACAAGGAAAACAACAATACAAAATAATGTTAATTAACATAGACGTAGCCTTTAATTTGCAAATTCCTAGAATTTTATTGAGTTTCTTATTTCCCCCTAAAATTCTCTAATCTTCTGACTACTGAACAAAGTTTCAGATTCCCAATTGAAAGAATTCGCCTCTTCTCTCGAAACAGGTATTTGTAGGGTTTCACCCACTCCTGGGCACCCAACGGCAAAGCGATAAACATCACCAATGATTGTATAACTTGAAATTAATTCTTT
Source organism: Micromussa lordhowensis (assembly GCA_964020085.1). NCBI lineage: Eukaryota > Metazoa > Cnidaria > Anthozoa > Scleractinia > Lobophylliidae > Micromussa > Micromussa lordhowensis. Next base: position 29,441,528 of record OZ026595.1, read on the forward strand.
GTTTTTAATTCAAACTTACTGGCAGCTTGTTATTTTTGCTACTTACAGTCTGCAAATATAAAAGTTGGAGTTTTAATTTAATAAAATATTGCCTTGCACATTTTCATAAGGGTGCAATTATTCAAAGAATATAATTATTTCAGGCAGACTTAACTTTTCATAAGGGAAAACTTTTGTGAAAAGTTGCCTCCAGTGCATAGTGATAAATAGAAGGATGGCTAATATTATTTGACAAAATGCAATGTCTGCATTATTGTTAAATTGTATAAAACTTAATGCATTAATTAAAACATAACATGAGCAGGTGAGCAGAAACTCAATGAAATTTTCATCCAATTTCTGTTTATTAGAGCAGCATGTCAGTGTGTTAACATTGCTGTTCAATTGTAGCCAGTCAAAATAATGAATGCTGTATGCTATCTGTTTACAACAGGGGACATATTTTGTCAGTGCAGATAATACAATTCTCAATATGCAATGTGTGAACATGCTGTGATTTTTCATTGTCATTATAAGCACCGAGATATCCCATAGATTTCCCATAGAACATGTCATGGGAAATCTATGTGAAATAAGAGCTGTAGGAGTTGAAATACAGAGAGCAAATGTGCCATAGAAATCCCATAAAATTTTCACAATGGGAAATCTATGGGTAATCTATGGTATACTAAAAGGAATGAATGTTCCATATCAATGCCATAGGTTATGGCAGTTGTAGAAATTCTTTTTGCTTTGGGATCTGTATGGGAACCTTATTCCCATAGTTTTCCCGTAAAATAGGCAGTCTCAAATTTTCTTCCCACACATTTCCCATAGTTAAAAATCTGGTAAAATTTGGCCCCATACCAGTTCCATATTACTATCTTACCCTCCCATAGTATTCCCACCTATGGGTCAGATATGGCCCAAACAGTCCCATACCATTTCCATACTTTTGCTTTGGTAAGGGTTTCAATCTACTTCTGTCCTTGGTTTCTTAGCTTTAGTTGTTATCACGGTTTTCACTCTTTATCCATCGATTTGGATAAGTGTTTTCACAATTTGGGGTCTTTGTATTTAACGTTTCAAAACAAAAGCAAACGGTCACAAAGCATGTCGGATGAAGGTGCACCATTAACACAAGGACACACATATATATATGTATAGATAATAATTCTTATGAATGAAAACCCTGTTGTTATTGTTATAAATAATTTCAAGGAGTTATTCCCAGCACAACACTAGAAGAACTGTGCTTTGACTATCGTCTAGGGAGAATCAACATTCCTTGATTAAACTGCCATTTACTTGAAAGGAAAAATTGATGCAGACTGGTAAAAATTTGGGTACAAACCAAATGATTTTTACAACCAATCAAGTATTTGTGGGGCCATAGATGTCTATGGCTCAACAGAAACTATACTGTTTCTCTGCAAATTCCATGGGGCATGGACCATTTGACACACCCGGGTTAATTTTGTGATGTCATGAAAACTGCCATTACGTTTCTAATTGTATGACGTCGGTTGGTTAAGCAGGAGAGGTTCTCAGCCTCCACATCCACCGAAAACCTACATTGTGGTTGCATGAACAACTACCATCCCAGGTGACAACACTTTCTTGGGCTAAAAAAATATAGCTTCAGTTAAAAAAAGTAATAACCCCAGCAACTTTATATTTTCCTTCCTAAACCACGCAAGGTATATTCAATACTTTCAATATACAAAAAATGTCAATTTGGAAATGCATAAAACAGGCTGGATTAACAAAAGTTACTTCAATCTTTGGCATTGTTTTCAAAATAAGCCATCACTTGGCTAATCCATCCATGTGAGCCCCCTCCCCTAGCAGTGCATTCAAAACGAGTGAACAACCTGGAACTTTTAAATGCGCACGCGCGCGATGTAAAACATGTCCTTTCATTTACAACGTTGAGAAATTGTCGGGACCCAAGCGATCCATTAAGATCACAGATCATTTTACCTGTACCTCAGCCAATGTCATCTACTGTATAACTTGCACTCTTTGCAAAAAGTTATATATTGGCGAAACAGGTAGACGACTAGGCGACCGTTTCTGAGAACACCTTCGCGACGTAGAGAAAGACGATAAAGACGCTTCTAAACCGGTTGCTAGACACTTTAATCTGCCGAATCATTCTAAACAACATATGGCAGTCTGCGGCCTCTCCCTACATCAAGGAAGCACAGAAAGCCGCAAAACTCTTGAACAAAGATTTATTTTTCAAATCGGCACTCTTAATCCTCACGGTATCAACGAACGCTTTTCATTCAACTAATTCATTCTGTTGTTTTTCACGTTGCCAGGCACCAACCAATAGCGTAGCTTCATATTTCTGTATATAAACCACACACAACCCACAATTCCTTGATTCGCTCCGACGAAGGGCTAACGCTCGAAACGTCAGCTTCCGAATCTCTTTACGGTGGACAATTCACATTATCAACCCAGTTGATAAAACCAAATTATCTTGTAATACTCCCACCGACGCAGCACCACAGTTTCTTTAGAAACTTGCCCCCTTTAGTCCTACATACTAGCTGGTACAATTAGTAGCTTATGCAATTAGCCCACTGAAATCTCACACAATGTCAAGAAGTTTTCATTTAGCCAAACAAAACCAAACAAGTTAATTACTCTGGACAAGAAAAAAAATATATGCAACAAATCCATGGGCAATATTCTCCATTTTCTCTGGCTTTGGCCCTACGCAGACTAATGCAAAAACTAGCACTCTAACTAAACTTGTACAGGAATCTGTTTTGTCTATGCCACTTGCGTTTTTTCTTTTGAATCCAGCGATGCGTCAATTTCTTATTGATTCCCTGAAAAATGTTCCTGCGAAACTTGGGGAATGCTTTGTACTCGCGGCCAGGAGTGTAACTGAATGTGGCACTTTTGTGGTGTACCTGCTCTAGAATTGATGCAAAGGTTGCCTTCCTGTTGTTATCTGAATGACGACCTTTGTGTTTCTTCATCCCAAAATCATTTCTGACGTCATGGATAATCTTTTCCATTGCTCCTTCAGATTTAGTTACTTCTTCAACACTTTGATTAGTGATATTCTGAATGCCCATTGCCCTCACTTCCCCTTTGCCAACTTTATTGTGCTGCTCCAATCGCAAGTCCCTTGCTATTCTGGTACCTGGTCCTTCTCTAAGCCCAGCAAACCGATTCCATTTGAATCTGTGGGCATCTTTTGGGGTCAAAAGACCAAGCACTGAGGCCTGTATCCGCAGACCAGCCAGGGCATACTTATTGGCTCCTTTTAGCCGATAGAGGAATGTGAGGAATTTCCACACCCTCTTTAATCTGTCTCCATCACCCTCTTTGACTGAATCTTCAGCATTCCGCAGTAAAAGACCAAGGCTCAGATGGAGACAGCCATAGTTGAAGATGTGGTCCTCTGATCCTGAAGTGCCCTTCTTATCCTCCTCGGAATTTACTGTGTCATCATCGTCTACAAAAAGTCTGTGGCATTTCTGCTCATGGTAAACTCTGCACTTCTTGTATTTGTAAATTTTTTGGCAGTCAGGATCACGACATTTAAACTCCGTAACTGTGTGACTGTATTCCTGAAGAGTGACCATGCTATCCATGACAAACATCTCAAGCATGGAATACACTTGGTTGTGAAGCCATTCACGTTTTTCAACAATGCTGGCATTCTTCAGGTTATCTGGGAAGCAGTTCTTGGTTGGCTGGTCAGTTGTTTTGTCCATGCCAAAGTAATTGAGTGTGGCAGCAACAATAAAAGCATCTGTCTCTGTTTGGAAAAATTCTTTAATCTTGTTGTAATTGTCACCAAGCACATTACCAAGCGCATTTCCATTACCTGAGATAATGGCATTCGAGGCATAAGTTCCCCAGTCACCAACAGAGTTTCCTTTACGCAAAATGTCAATTACAACCTACAATGACAACATATGCATAAAGATATATAAAAAATCACATTTGTCTACAGTAGTAGCAGCTTAAAATAAACTGAAAAATAACTTGTGTGAGGAAAATCACCATGAAATATATACAACTCGACTGGGGGGGTGGGGGGGGGGGGTTAACTGGAGTCAAGTTTTGCTGGGTAGGTGGAGCTGGCATCGCAGACGCCCTATCCCATTATAGTCTTTTTCTGCTAAAAATTGTGGCCACTTACAGACCCCATCCTAGTCACTTTTGGGTATTTTACTCCATTTCTGGGCTATTTGGAGACTAGTTTTAAATTCCATCATAGTCACTTTTGGGCAACTAATTTTCTTCCTTCAAGTCCCATAAAGGTGCGACCCCATTCTAGTAACTCAAATGAAATGCTTTTAAAGGCGACCCCATTATAGTAAGTCGTGTCGTGAAAATGACACCCTATCCAGTGGCACAACCCCATCACTTGAAAATGCCCCCCTCCCGTCCCCCCCCCCCAGGGGAATCGGGCTTGCTCGGTTGGAGATTGAAACATTTACATATTAACCATTTTTACCTTGTATGCAGTCCTTATTGCATGCCAGTCTTCATTTTTAGGCCAAACTCCATCAAGCCGCTCCTCTGTGCATGTCCCATCTGATCTTGCCAGCTGCACATTTCTGGCCCATTCCTCAGTTAATTGATCCCCTCCAAAAAACACTGTTTCAACTGGAACTTTCTCAATAGCACCACACTCTGTCTGCTTTTCTGTCATGGGAACATACAGGCTTTGCAAATGGTCCAGAATGTCTACCATGTCTTCATTTAGATTCTCATTCTTTGCAATAAGACCAAGAGGAACCTGACGAAAGTACAGATGAAGAAATTACTTCCTACTTGCGAGGGCGATGACCTTCTTACCCGAGAAAATAAACTATATATTAACTATTCTCGTGTTTAAGGAAACCAGCACAGTATTTTAATGGTTAAAACATCTATTTGTTAACTAGTAGTCCAAGTGCTTTCGCTCGAATCATAAGCATTTTGCCAAAAAATATTTACGACTGTGGGGGGGGGGGGGGGCTGCCACCCCCCTGCCTCTTTACCCCACCAGCTCGAACCCTATATCTGTTTACATTAAAGTGCAGGGTTTGTTGTAAAATTGGTGTTTCTATTTAAGTGTGCAAAACCTCAATGCATCCATCTTGCATTGGGTTGTGGCAGAATGTGAGTGTGTGTGTGTGGGTGAGTGGCACGAGAGTAACCTTTCAAACCAGCCCAACCAATTCCAAGTACTATTCTTAAGTGAACATCCAATATATCCAATCCATTCAAGTACCATGCACTTGCCTAATTTTTTATTAGGGGTGGGGAGAAGAAGGAAAAATTTGCCCACTGAAAACTTTTTTTTGCAGTTATTAGATTGATAAAATTTTCACACTCACTTCTTGTACAGGATGCTTCATGACATTACTGTACTGATGAGGAATATGGTAAATGACAGAGTTCCTTAGGAAGGCAAATGATGTCAAGTGATTGACAATAACACGAGACCAGAGAGTCATGAAATCCCTTTTAAGTTGATTGATATCTTCATTATCAGGGAAAAATGCACTGACTGGGACATCTTCTAAGGTGCTTTCGTGGACGTCTGGAAGGTGATCCCCGCTGACTTGGTCCTTGAAAGCAACGCAGTTAAACCAGTGAAATGATTTGTTCTTGTTTTCATTTGTCATGTGACGTACATTGATATGTAAGTCACAGTTGTCACCAACTATCTGATAGCCAGTAGGTAAAGTTACTGTTTCTAAACTTTGAGGCGGGTGAGCCAATTGGTCCAGTGAAGCAATGAGTCCTCTGTGGCTTATTCCACTATCCAAAAGCTCTGCACCAATGTTGTGGAGAATTGACCGAGGATCACTTTCACAAACTAAATTTAAGCAGGTTGTATCCAGTGTTGTTGAGGATGACTGGGTCGCTGTATCCAGTGCCAACAGTGGAAAAGAAGAAGTGCAAGTGGTAGGTGCTGTCAGAAGCTGTTGTTGTTTAAGCTCTTCAGCATACGCCTGAAACTCAGCGGCTGAGGGGAGTTCCGGCAGGTATGTCAAGGCATCTACTTCCCTCTTTAGCATTTTTGTGCCTCGCTTTATCTCATGATCCTGTTCTGAGATTTTTTTCCAGGTCAACAGATCCTTGTCATGGTCCTTTCCGAGTTCCCTTAATTTTGAGGCCACTGAGGAGGGATGGCAAGACAGGCCCATTTTGCACATCAATTCCAGACCCTAAACGCAAGTTTAGATACTATGTGTTACACCTTGGTGAATAAAATGATGATTTTGAGTCTCGCTTCCTTGCTGATGTTGTTTGTTGTTGTTGTTTGTCTTAAAAGAAGGCATAATTTTTCATGAAGCATATACATTTATTTCCTAATTAATGTCCATTCAATGATAATTTCTAGTTTCATAAAATATCCATACCTCTCTCACGGAAGGGACTTTTTATAAGACCCCCACCCCTCTGGAAATTCCAATTAAACTTCATACATTTCTCTTAATTTTTTAGTCTTTGAGAACACCCCAACCCCCCTGGAATTTCCAATCCCTTCTGTGGGGGGGAGTATGGATATTCTTTAGAACTACACATTATTGGGGAAATTTTATGATTGTCATGACTTAAGATGAAAACAGTCTCTCCAATTAACAAAGCACTTATCCATTTAGGTTCATATCATTGCTGTTGGAACTTTTTCTTAAAGCTATTCAAATTAAAGAAATAATTGGGTTTGATTTAAAGTCACCTGTGTAACAATTATATTATTTGCAGAGCACTAAAACTCTTGTTTTCTCTAGTGTCATTGGCTACTCATGAGGAATAAGAATATTATTATTATATACAATATTATTACAATTTTGATATAAGAGACTCTGCTCACAGGGTATAATTCTGGTAAATGAAAAATATTTCTCCCTACAAAGTAAGAAAAAGTACAACATACCATGCCTCCAGCACCAGCATGACGAAGTACTAAGCCAGTTCTATATGCTATGGCAGACATCTCAGGACACCTCTCACATAAGATGGCAGCTGCTATGGTTGCCTTGACACAAGGATTTGGTGAACTGGATGTTGAAGCTCTCTTCTTGTTATTTGAACAGCAAATGCTCTGCAGGGTTTGGTTGAACAAAGGTGTTTTTTCTTCAATTTCCTTAACAAAATTCTCCATTTTGAACTCTAACAGCTCTGTTGCCTTTGTTTGGCGTAGAATACTGTTGTTTTTCTTTTTGCAAAGTTCCTCCATTTCACTGTCCATTTCCTTTACAACTAAACCTTTAACAACTTGAGACAACTTTGGAGAAACCATCACTATCTTACATGCGGTATTGTACAAGCCCAGGCTTAGGTACTTCACTATGTCTGCAATCTCATCACCAACATCTTTTTTCTGTTCCCCAGAGGGATAACTAATTATGACCTGTAAGATTAACATAGGAGGATTGCGGATGAGCAAAATCAATGTAGTTGTACTTTCATCAGAGTGTAAAAATTACATTTAAACAAAAACTTATCAAAACTAATTCATTACAAATAATTCAACAAATAAGTAAAAATTAGCAGTGGTAACACTGAAGAAGAAAGGGAATTCCAGGGATGCTTGCCATCTCGCTAAGGGTGTAAAGTCAAGGTTAGTTTAAAATTAAATATTCCACACACTCTAAACAATAATTGAATGTGTTTATTCAGAAACAATGAATATTTATGAATCCAAAGCCCTTGTGACAGAGGTTTCAAACAAGATAATATAACAGTTTTGGAGTGAAGTATAAGCTAACCTTAAAAATTATAGAACTGAAAAAATTATGTTGTATTTAAACTCCATTATGACAATCCACGAGGATCATGACTAGTAAAAAAATTACAAAGTATCAAAACTGGAAGAAAGGGGACAGACACATATATTCACATATATTCATAGTATGACACATGTATTCACTTGCCCGCACTGGTACTTTCTGTGGGGGGAGTTCTTGTTGTGTCCAGTAACGGGTGTGGGTAGTTTTTCTTGAGTTGACTTATGAAACATGACGTTGTCAGGCCAGGATGGAAAACTTCTTTCAAGTTCTGGTTTGCAGCCGTCTTCGAAACTTGACTCATACAACTGGCCCTATCGAGATTTATTGGTAAAAAATTAGTAGGATATGGGGTCTGAGAAATACATGTACGTGCTCAACAGTACACATGCAAACAAAACATATGCACAGTGCTGAGTCATTAATTGCATTCTTTTTTATATCTAGCAAGACTGAAGAGACTCTGCTCGCAGGGTAAGGTTGCGATTTTAGGACGAAAAAATTATTGTCAATTATATTATTAGATGAAATCAGGGTAATTTTACATTGAATTGCATGTACTTGTCTTTTTGTGTATACCTTTTAATTTGTATTTAATACATGAACCGTTCATCAAACATTGACGTTTTATTGCTCAATTTGCTCATTTAGAGAAAGATAGTTTACCCTGCAAGCAGAGCCCTCTTGGATCGACTGATCTACACTGGAAGTTGTATTGTATTTACAATTAAAATCAACAAAAAAATTATATATAGTTTCACGATACCAGCTCGATCTTCGTATTCTTTACATTTCGCAAGCTACGGAATTCTTATAAAATTTATTTTTATAAAGAAGAATGTACAGTTCAAGGTTAAGCATAATGTAACGAATAATCAAAACCGAGGTTATCCCATCACTACAAGAAAAAAAAAATAGAGTCGAACGCAAAACTTTAGAACCACAAAAAAATGTCGACGCATTTTACTAAGCCAGGCTAATAATATTTCTATAAGTCTACGTCTCAAACAACATTCAGACGAATTGTTATAACCTGAAGAACTTATTCTGTATTCATTAGTAGGAGAGAAATGCACTTTAATACAAGGGTCACTTACCCGAACGCGTTTTTTCTCTGTAGGGGATTTCTTCTCGTTGCCACCCGAAAGTACTGTCGATGTTAGTTGGGATGACTCGCAGCATTCCATACTGTCGTCGTCGGGCAAGAGTTGAAAGCTTTCTGCAAGATCTTCTTCGCAATTGTCTTTCGAAGTCGATACAAACAACCCGCCCTGGCGAGATTTTTTGTAAGCTTTTGGCGAAGGACTGGCTTTCGACATTCGCTTCACAGTGTGAGTGAAATTCTTCCTACAAGCCGACATAAATTTTCCCCGAAGCTCCTGGACTTGTTCCATGACCACATGGAGTTTTTTTTCAAGGGCTTCGACCTTGCGGCCGCAAGGTCGACATATCCTGGATGAGCTGGCTTTGAAGTCGATGTCATGCTCCAAAACAGATTCCAACTTTTGACGAAGGCCGCTGTGTTGTTCAATATTAAACGTGCACCGTTCGCCAATCAGGGAAATCGCGCAAACAAGACAAATCGTGTCTTTCGCCTTTGATCTTATCTTAGAAAAAGACTTCTTTATCGGTGTTTTTGGCGAGCTGTAAACACTGCGCGAATTCTCGATTGAACTGCACGGCGTGGAAGCCATGTGAATCGAAATGCTCGCGGGAACTTCGCGGGAGCAAAGTGGTGGCAATTTTCAAATTTCGTCCTGAGAGTGAGGCTCGGTGAGGCTCGGTTACATTTTAGTTTGGAGCATGCTCAATAGGAAAAATCGAAGGCGCTCGCAGAGTCTCTTCCTCTTCCCGACTGATCTAGGAAGATCGAAGAGACTCTGCTCGCAGGGTATTTCTATACAAAATGTATCTTTTAAAGGGACTCAGTCACGGTATTTTAAAAATTACCGTTAAATTGAAGAAAACCTAAAAATAATACTTTACAAAGATAGAAAATCATCAAAGAGATGATAATAAACCATAAAGGAACACAAATGGTCAAGGATGGAGAAGATTGACACGGATTGCAAACAGCTAAACTTTTCAAAATCGTTGTTTGCAATCCGTGTCAATCTTCTCCATCCTTGACCATCTGTGTTCCTTTATGGTTTATTATCATCTCTTTGATGATCTTCTATCTTTGTAAAGTATTATTTTTAAGTTTTCTTCATTTAACGGTAATTTTGTCGATGCTTAAAATAACTCAAAATACCGTGACTGAGCCCCTTTAAATACTCAATCTGTCTCTAAGTGTAGTTTGCCCATAGCCTTCTTATAGTTTTTATCATCAAGCACTATTAATTTATGTATTTCTTTCTGTTTTTATGATGTAACATATGTATCTTATACCTATTTTGTACTTTATTTTCCTGTAATGTAATTAATGTACTTGTTCATGCCAATTAATTGTCTGTGGTAGTGACCAACTCGAAAGCTTAAGCTACTTTGGTCACTGCGCACATTCTGCTTTTGGCTGCTAGTGTAATTTAGTTTAATAATGTCTTTCTTTTTTGTGATGTACCTTATTGAAGGAACATTGTTGTAAATAGTGCAAAATAATAAAAAACCTAAACCTAAACCTAAACCTAATAACTTCACCCCTGATTCCTCTCAGAGTGCTGCTCGTAAGGACAATTGTTTGTATTTTAGATTACCATACATTGGTCCTTTTTCCATCACAATGCAATGCAGAATTAAGAAATTAGTTAGCACATTTTGCAGTGACCTTGACATTAAGTTGGTGTTCACCCCGCCTTTATCCTTAATTTTTCTTGTTAATGTCTCACTTTGTCACACTATTTATTACATAATTTCATTTTATTTCTCATTGTACAACTGACACTGGACGACGTTTCATTAAAAATTAACGAAAACTTAAAAAAAATAACTATCCTGATTGTTAATGACTGTGTGGTTAATGTATATCATTAAAGTGAACATGTACCTCTTCCATCTTTCTGAAGACATCAGGTCTAGCAATAGCAGCTGGCGCTTCCTCTATGATCTTCTGATGTCTACGCTGCACTGAGCAATCTCTTCCAAAAATGGACATTGCATTGCCATGCTCATCAGCTAAGAGCTGCACTTCCAAATGTCTTGCACTAGAAAAACATTGTAAGTACCAACAATTAATAAAAGCAGACAATTGAATTGTTCAGAAAAAAAACAATAAATTATAATAATATTTTATGCTACATGTAAAAGTTGGATCATCAAGAACAGAAAAAAAATAGTCAGAAGAATTCACAAATACAATAAACACACATATAGGTATCATGTGAAAAAATTTAAATGTTTAGTTACAAATGTTCGCTTAAAGTGCCACTATGATAAAATTCTCAATATCCATTTTTTTACATTTTCGGACACAATAGGTCTTTCCTAGCTATCTTGCCAAATTTCAACCTGTAACGAACGTTAGAACTTGTGGTTTTCAACCTTTATTTCCGAGAATTTACAGCCGCCATTTATTTTATTTATTGAAGTCTTGCTTGAGAATTTGAGAAAATGATGTCGTATTTTCAAAAATACTGCACGCGTTGAAGATTATAATAACAATTAATGTAGAAAACTACACAAATATATGAGCCAAAGTTTTTGTTATTCTTTATGCAAACTGCTGTGCTAATTGTTATTATAATTTCAGCCCGTGTGGTATTTTTGGGAATAATACATCATTTTCTCCAGTTCTTAATCAAGACTTGGAACAAGGAAAATTAATGGTGGCCATAAATTCTCGGAAATAAAGGTCCAAAACATATGAGTTCTAATGTTTGTAATATATTGAAATTTGGCAAGATATCTAGGAAAGACCTATTGTGTACGAAAATGTAAAAAAAATGGATATTGAGAATTTCATCATAGTGGCACTTTAACATCTTATTCAATAATATTTATTATTAAAAGCTGGATTATTGGATAATGCAATTCGAGAGTTTTCATTGGCTTAAGCCATCATGGGCTATGAGCCATTATACCATGCTCTACGAATACACGTATGGTAAGCAGGTACGAGTGATTTTTTTTTGACACGTTTTTATTATTTTTAAGTTTAGTTTGCTCAATTTTTGGGGCGTTTTTTTAATAAAACAATAATTATTCCACTCGCCCTTGTTGGATATGAGATGATTACAGCCAACTCGGCACTATGCGCCTCGTTGGCTATCTACAATCTCATATCCAACGCGCACTTGTGGAATAATTGTTAAATATTTAACATTATCATGATGTACTTTTTAGTTTACTGCACCACTCAATGGCACATGAAGTTTTAAACCTAATATATGGACGATTGGGTTTTTGGAGCCCTCAGTCGTCAATCATAATGATGATAAGATAAGATCATTTTTTAACATAATATACACAGGGGTGGTCACCCAATCCCCCAAGCCAATGACTCATGAAAGTGTTTCACAACCAACAAGCCCTGAAAAATGGAAACAAAAATTTGGACCAAAATCTACTAGTCAGAATTATGAGAGGTCTCCTAAAATGATTGACAGCTGCAAAACACAAAACCATTTTGTCTTATTGAGCAGGTTTGTGTGCTACACCAATTAAATCAAGACTGATAAGATTATACATCAAGAACTTACTTTTTTGCAAGTTTCATTACAAATACGGGAGAACCAGGTACTTCAGTTTGGACCTACAGGAAGAAAAGTAATATATTTTTTTAAAAAATTCATTTATTATAATTGAAATTATGACTATTTGTTCGTAAATTATACAGTCGCAGCTCTCGTAAGCGACCACCTCAGAAATTCAAAAAAGTAGTCGTAACTAGAGGGGTCACTTACAAGAATGAGCTCTCATAAGCGACCGCATGGTAAAACAATAGAGCCTGGTGGTCGGTTATGAGAGCTTCAGAAACTTACTAATATTTCATAAAGAAAAATAAAAGAAATTAATGTTTAACGAATGTCTATATATCTGATATAGACACAGCTAAAATTTACATTCAATTTTTTAACTGGTCAAGAACCATTAGCGCAGTGTGCAGTTTCATTAAAGTGTTGATTTATATATGTATGTATGTAAAAGACTCTGAGAGGTCGCTTACAAGGGCTTTTA
>OZ026595.1:29459384-29501884 GCA_964020085.1 Micromussa lordhowensis
TTATCATGCTTATCACAATTTGATAATACAAAATGGGGATCACTGGACTCGTTTTTGAAATATAAGAGCTGGAAGCTAAAATTAAGAGTGTTTTTAACAGGTTGTATTGTTGCTATGGTAACCTATTGTGCCATGAAATTGACACCAACATGTTCACCAATGATAGGGCAGTTGGTTGATACCATGATTGTGGCATCAACCAATTTTGAGTGGTTGTAATGACCCATCGTAATCTACGTCTTGGAGCGTGTTGGAAATTGTTAAGAGCCACCTTAAATACAAATTAACTCTCATAAATGTTCAAGAAATTCTTACCAATAAAAGTGATGCCATTCTTTGAAAGGAGGTCAGGAAGTTTTGGATTCTCCGAGGCATGACCCCATCCAGCCCAAACAGCCTTGAAAAAATAATGATACCTGTAACCATGTTATATACACAACTTGTATTTAAGGACACTAACTTGAACACTACAGTACAAACAGTAAGAGAACAGTGCAAACCTGTACAGGAATTCTTTTTGCAATATCCAGAATCAGTTCAACATTGGCATAATTGTTGTTGTTTGATCCACCAGGTACTGGCACGTACTGATCAGCCATCTTGATGTACTCTGCATTGGCCTGAAAATCACATTTTATTAATTTAAAAAGTGACATGGAGTTTTGAAATCACACCAAATTTAAAACAAACATGATTGAACAAACTGTTCTTTTTCTCATTACACATCTTAAATGTGCATGTCTTAGAGCAATTAATTAAATAAATAGTATTCCCAAAACAAAAACCTTTAGGTTACCTGTAGTTCTAGGTAATATTAATTATAGCTTTTGATTTTTAGGACATTATGTCGCAATCGTTACACTTCTTGAAGTTAGGTAAAAACATTTTGAAAATGGTTCTTAAAAAGCAAACCTTTACACCACAAGACCATATGTCATTCTACATTTGCTCTAGTTTCACCTAACAAATATTTTGACAAGGACAGTAGCTTTCAAGTGGGTTGTAAACTATTCTGAAATTTCAACAATAGAAGAGGTTCTGCCATTCTGATGAACATACAGTACCGCCTGAAGATATTGACCCATTTCCCGCGTTCTTGCCGCGGGGCTTCCACGCGTCAATGACGCGGTTTTCCCGCACTCAACCTCGTCTTTACCTGGGTAAACCCGAGGACGCTATTCGTCCCACCGCGGCAGCATTTTGGACGAGGTATTACCTCGGTAAAGAAGACGCGTCAAGTTTGAATAGCATTTTGTTCTTCGCGACAAAGCATGCTTGAATGTTCAGCTTCAATCTCTGCATTTTTATCGCAAAGAAGCATTTGATAAAGCCGATCATCCATGTCAGGATCATGTCAGTTACGAGATTGTGTTACATGCATTCCCGTTTGCCGAGAAGAACGCGACATCACGGGTTCGGTTAATGATCTGACATCATGTCCACGCATCATGCAAACGATCGGGAAGACTAAATGCGAAAGGCTGGAATGGCTCTGAAATCCACTTCGATTAAAAGAAACCGGGGTAATTCAACTCCAATTTATTTTGTTGCCATAATATCATCCGTACTTGTCTGTTTATAAGCGCTGCACGCTTTGTAGCCGGCAGTTACAAAAACCGGGTCAACTCCGATCGGTGAATGACATAAAAACGGCCATTGCTTTTTGTGCCTCGTTCTTGTATAGCTGTCATTAACACAGCGATCGGACTTTTTCTGGTCCAAGTTTTGCAGCCGATGGAGATCGTATACAGGAAGCTTTATTACATGTAAGAATATGTAAATTCTACTGTTATTCGTAGGACCTGCTTCAAGAAGAGTAAACCGTGAATAAGAGAAACCTTCATCGGCTCCAAACATAACAGTGAAAGCAGGAACGGAACACAAAAACAACCCGCCATTTATCGGAAACAAAAATCACAACTCACCTCGTTTTGCTTGAGTGCGTCGGTGACAGGTTGTCTTGTGGCAACCAATGAAATTGGCCTGGTCCCACGGTATATTTACCGCAAAATAAACAATGGTTAAAATAGATTTTGGTTTATTTATTTCTGTTTGCGGCTAAACGAAGTGGTCGCGATTTTATTTGGCTTGTTATAATTCTGATCAAAATGTTGGAAAAAGCTCACCGGCCCCATCGAAGGTTTCTTTACCTTTAGTTTCCTTTTGAGACACGAAATTCCGAAAAGCCGACAAAAGACATGCCGCTATTTTCGTATTCCCGGGCGTACTGCATTCCAGGGTTTTTGGAAGTAGTAAGGGTTATATATCAATCTACGCATTTTTATGTATACTGTCTTATTTTATAAGAGATTTCAGTGTGTACTTAGTTT
Source organism: Micromussa lordhowensis (assembly GCA_964020085.1). Classification (NCBI taxonomy): domain Eukaryota; kingdom Metazoa; phylum Cnidaria; class Anthozoa; order Scleractinia; family Lobophylliidae; genus Micromussa; species Micromussa lordhowensis. The sequence continues at coordinate 29,461,715 of OZ026595.1, forward strand.
CTGCCGCTTCGTTTATCTGTACCTCCAGATGTTAGAATCATACCCGTTTGATTTCCAATGATTCCGAATTTACAGCGGTGACCGCTCTTTATTCCTCACGACATTCAACACATGTAATCTTCCTTTAAGTTTAAGCCAAGATTCCTCCGGGGAAATATATTAATTGCCTTTCTACGCTTGATTGAAAGGAGAATCGAAACCTTTCTCCAGTCTAGGAAAGTGGATATTGTTTTACATTTCGCGTGACCTTTCGCGGAAATCAAAAGATGTTTGCGTGTTTGATTTTCAATGATTCCTGACTTGTTGCTTCCACCACTAAGTCACGACGTTTCGTTACTACTTTCAATGCATCGATTTTGAAGAAAAAACAACAACAACTAGACGACGAACAGTGACATTTTAACCTGAAACTGGTAGCAGTTAGCGCGTGTTGAGCAGATGTATTTAATGGCACTCTATCGACGCCTTGTTGATTAGGGCAGTAGTAGACTGCTCCATCCATTTGTCGTTCTAATCAAGAAAACCCTGTGAACCCTATTAAAACGGCTACGTACAGTGTAGCCACAGTTCGTAAAACGGTACATGTAGATTTCGGAAGAGCGAAACAAACTAGAGGATACGCATTTGCATGTAAACCGTTCGACTTTTCATCGAGCGTGTTTCTTGATTCCGGATTATGATGGAGTTTACATGAAACGTTGATGAAAAAATGCCACTCTACTCGATACACATACATTATTTTCCCGAGGTATTACCTCGTCTATTTTGCCGCGGTATATATTCCATTGCGGTCGCACTCGTCTTTACCGCGGTGCTACATATTTTCACCCGCGGTGGACGCGAGGTGGGAGCACGCGGCAAAGACGAGGTTTTGCCACAACCCGATGGGTCCATAGTTTCAGGCGGTACTGTAGTCATTTTTAACAGTTCTTAAACCTTTTTATGTTTCCTATACTGTAATTACTTTTAAGAGTTTTTTTTCCACAGCTGGTTGCTCTGGAATTTCAAATGGTCCATTGATAAGGTAAGGAACAATAAAAGAAGTAGAAAAAATGTTTGAAAAGTGGACTCTTCTTTCCCTTCTTTAGGTAATTAATCATGAGTAGCTGTGACACTGTAAAGAAACCTTGAATTGAACAAAACTGCCATTTTTATCTATTCTCTGGCAAAAGAAGCTATTATTCTGGGCCAGGTTGTTGGAAATCCGGTTAAAAAGGATTAAAAGTTTACCCGACATATTAATTTTTCTTGTATAAAAATGTTTTTCGCTTCATATTTTTTGTTTAGTTTGAGATTATTCCAATTCAAAAGAGAAGGCCAAAAAAGAAAAATAGAAAACCTCTCTGAAAAGTTGCAAAACTGAAATCAAAATTCCCGCTAACCCTGTGTTAACTTAATCGGGCTTTGAACAACCCAGCCCTAGTGACCGACATAAGTTTCCCCAGGCTCAAATACATGTTGTACGTGATGTAAAAAGCAGGTTCTGTCCCCCAAGCCATGCTGCAATATTTCAGGGATTTTACAAGAAGTGCCAACTAGTTTCATTCATAACAACATAAAATATTTGCTTATCTTGCCTTATATAACTGAGAACAATATAGAAAAGCTGATTTATCTTCTATACTTAGCAAAGATTAATGCAGCGTAACGTCTGCAACATTGGTTGTAACATCCGCAACATTAAACTTCAAGTACCCTTGCAAAATTGTGAATGTCTGTTCAAATGAAATCAACCTTTTGGGTCACACAACTATTTAACTACATATATTTGGAACAGTTCTTAGAAAATCCCCTGATGCTTCACAGGAATTTTGAATAAACGCTAACGCGCTCAACATTGTGGTTGTTTTTTTACATGTGGATGTAATGTCTGCAACAGTGTTTTTGCGCTCTGTTTCTCTAATAAAAATCAGTCAACTGGAAAAATTGTGTAGCCCAATTAGCATGTCAGTAGGCACCATCATGTTCATAAATGGATAACTGGACAACTTTATTTTATCCTTTGTCTAAGCTAAATTTAAGTTTCAAAATTGAGTCTGAATGCAACATCTGCAACAGTGGAATTACTCTTATGCTAAAAAATAATTCTACTCACTAAAATTAAATTCATAATCCAAAAAGTATTAGCATATTAGAAACAGCATATTCACAACAGTAACATTTAACTATCTTTATTTATCTGCAGACAACCTGCATGTACCTGTAGATAATTATTAAATATTAATAAATAATAGTAAAACTTGTCTAAATGCATGACTTTCCTCAGTTAAAGAATATTGAATGTTCAGTTTTGTTACCACAATGAGCAACAATAACCTCAATAACCTATGACTGTGTCAACTGCAAACCCTAGCGCTAGGGGGATGGCTGAATTAAAATAATCAAGTCCTCTTACCCGAAGGTCCTCTGGCGTAACCATTGCAACAAAGCGTATAGCTTTCTCATTGCCAAACAACTCGTAGGCCCAGCGTCTAACAGATCTCATACATTTCACAGCAGCAATACCATTATTTGCTATCAAGACTCTCTCTATGACACGTGAGCCACCAAATCTTTTAACAAATTCAGCTGGAGTGGCAATCTGTAAAGAGAAATCAATTGCAATTCAGTCTAATGAACTAACATCGTACTTTACACATTTATTTAGCAACATAGGTCATGTAGACTATTCTATTTAAATTTAACGATTCTATGTAAATTAAAGGCCTTGTTACACAAGTATGTGACATTAATCAAGCAACCATTCTGTAATTGCATACCAAGAAAACAGGTTCATTATATATCACTGGACAAGCATGTACATGCATTACAGTAACAAGTGCATATCAACAAACACATGCTTGTCTACCAAAATCACAAACAAATGGCTTTCTTTTGTTATCACAGATTGCTAGTCTCAGCTGCCATGTACATATGTACACACTGGTAAAGTAATTTGGTCATTACTAAATAGGCTGCCATCTTTAAACAAGCTCATAGCTGCAGGCAGTCTTAAACGTTCCCTGCATATGCTTGTGAATGGAAAATATTGTTATATACCATAAATCCTTGAATTAGCGCCTCTCCTCAAATAAGCGCCACTTTGAATAAGCGCCACTTTGAATAAGCGCCCCTCTTATCAGCCAAAATTAAAAATAAGCACCTCCCCTTGAATTAAAGCACCTCCTACACACCCCTGTTTTATGGACAAGTACAAACACAACAAAGTATGTATAGTATTGGTCGTGTTTAATCACAAGCAAGTGATTATCGACTCATTCAAGCACTGTGCATTAACCATCACAACAAATGGTGGTGAAGATCTGCTAATTCATCACCTAAAGCCCAACAAACCTTGTGCAGCAGGATCGTTCTGAGACTTCTGAAGGACTGGCACAGACATGTACATATTTGACAAAAAACGGATCATATCTGACCACAATTTCGGAAAAATTAAATAAGCGCACCCCTCAATTAAGTGCCTCACTTGAATAAGCACCTCTATTCTTCTCCTAAATTTGAAATAAGCACCCCGGGCACTAATTCAAGGATATAAGGTAAATAATGTTATGGTTGGAGGGCATCACCATCATAAAACAAGCTTTTTCTTATCAAACTGTGTTTCAGTGTTTTGAATAACATGAGGGAAAAATTGCCTTCAAAAATGGAAACTAATATTAAATTCAGTCAGTTGGCAAATAAGCACATGCGCTATTTTATTAATAATGTCGGCTAACAAAATGTACAGAGTAGACCTCTTTAGCTTTACAAGTTTAATAGCTACTTAAAAATCTTTTGATGACATCTTTGGCCAGCCAAACAAATGAAATGTTTGCAGGCAATGTTCCAGAGCACATATAACGTCACATAATTTCATGGACTGAAAAAAGGAAAATCCTGAAAGCCCAGGACAACATTTTTGTAGTTTCATTAAAAAAAAAATTGACCATGCTTTAAGGTAACAAGAATATTACAAAAGAATATTATACATTTTGCAACCAGTGCTACTGTGTATTTCATAATTATCTGGTCAGTACAAACACGAATTATTATTATACATTCAACTCTCTAACCCTTTTCTGATTGGCCGAAAGCCTACAGTGAATTTTCGAAATCAGCGCTTGTGACGTCATAACTGCAGATTATACAATAATCATGTCAAGATCACGGGTAATCATGTCAAGGTCACGGGTAATCATGTCATGTATGACCCCAGTGCATGATTTCCAAGGGTAATCATGTCAACTTCGCGCGATTCGTGTTGCTTGCCGTCAGTGAAGAAGTAGAAACATGACTTCCAAATTTTTGCGTTTGTTCAATGTATAATAAAACAATTATTAGATTCGGTTTTTGTGATATCCAGAATAATCAAGGTCTCAGTAAGGGTTATCAGCCTCAGACTTCGGCTTTGGCTAATAACCCTTACCTTGACCTTGATTATTCTCGGTGTCTGACATTTGCAGACTGCAGACTGCAGACTACATTTAGGTCTAAACAGCAATCTGGTTAGCCTGAATATCAGTCAGGTTACCCTGAATATCACTCCGGTTAGCCTGTTTACGGTAAGCTATCAGTAATGGAAACGGGAATGCAGTATCTTGTTAAAAAGTCTACAGTCTGAACAGCAATCTGGTTAGCCTGAATATCAGTCAGGTTAGCCTGAATAGCACTGCGGTTAGCCTGTTTACGGTTAGCTATCAGTAATGGAAACGGGAATGCAGTATTTAATTAAAAAGTCTACAGTCTGTGGTCTGCAGTCTGCAGTCTGCAAATGTCAGACACTTGATTATTCTGGATATCACAAAAACCTCATCCAACAATTGTTTATTATTTTCATGTAAGGTTACAAGAAAAATACACATAGCAGAACAAAAAAGCATTAAGTCATTTTAACAAAAGTATTACGATACGTCAAAATGTTAGGCATGCCTGTTAATCTGTACCGTCAAACTAACTAAAATTCTATCATATTGCACAATAACCCGCCCCCCAACACACCCCCAAGCGCGGTCCTGCCAAACCAATGAAGACAAACAACTCTTATTGCTGGATTTCATTTCACGAATGTAAGCCTATTTTAAAATAGTTGTTCACGTGTAATCTTCATGTCAACCATTCGAACAGAGCAACGAACAAAACAGCTGACCAGACCGTCCGTTCGCGATCGATTGAACTGACAAGGTGAAAGTGAGGTGCTTTTCGTACTGTACAGAACAGCTTAAGCATAATTGCATCGGTAACTTCGGACCTCGGGAACTGAAGCGTTTGACACTTTTGCAATTCCTTCTTGAAACGAAAACGATAACAAAAACTATTTTAATCGCGTAAAGCAATTAGAACTACTACTTCTAGAGCATCCTTGTTACGTTAGCTGAATTACAGGGCCGAAATCTACGCAAAAGCTACATGTACAACTACATGTACAATACCTTACATGTTTTCCACACTTACATTGCAATCTTTGGAACCTTTGGAGTCAATTTTTAACAAAATTCCATCTTCGCTGACATCTGAATCATTATCAGAGGTAGACATCGTCGCGCTAAGCAGGAAGCAAAGACAAACGTTTACATCATAGCAAACAACACAGTTGAATGTCATAGCGGTTGTCAACAACTCCAAAAAATACAAACCGTTTAGCGTCCTAACCACGGACTTGTAAGAATTAAATCCGTCCCTGGTCGATTAAATACAGTTTGAAACTTATCAACTCGGCATTGAACAACTTTGGGCTCGGTAGTTCTCCTTCCTGAACTACTAACTTATACACGGAACCATTTGGCACAAATCCACTGTCGATGACCCTCATATGTTTGTCAAATCTTCGCTTGGCTTTGTCTACTGAGCATGTCACGGCGTGACGAGCACGTGAGAAGCACTTGATAATCACAACCAGCTGTGTCACGCAATATCTCGATTCGCAGGTTAAGCAACGTTTTAGTATTTTAGGGTTCGCTTAGTATCTTAGGGCTAGCTTGGGGTTAGGCAACATGGTATTTCGAGAACCGCAAGAATTTATGGACATCAGAGGCTGGGAATTGGGTTCTGTTACGGTTAGTTTCCGTGTTAGGGTTAGCAATCAATTTTTCAAGGGTTATACTTCCGTGGCACCTGTTCGTTAGCGTCACCCATATTCCGCGGAAGGATAAGTTTCGAAAGTCTGTCCATCAATTAAAATTTAAACAAAGACAGAGAAACATGATTGTACGCTAACTGTCTTTTAACATTTTCAACACTTTCTCATTTTCGTTTTGACCCAGGGGATTTTTTCAAGTGCAGTTTTGGGCAATAGATTATGACGTTATTCGTATTTCCCTACAATATTGTAGACACTAGGTTATAAACGGTCTGTGTAGTGTTCATTGCGTAAAATTTTTGTGACGATTGCGAAACATCATTTGAACAACACATGTCTAGACGACCCCAAGCAGCGGTTACATTTTAAACCGGCTTTTCTTGTAAAAGATACCATTTTGAAGATTGTTCCAATTCCGACTGAACAAAAATGGGGAACCTAATCACCCCTCTGTATTGCTTTGATCGTGGGGACCTCCGTGGAAACTGGTATTCTTCCCTCAAGTGGTTGGGGGGAGGGGTACTCAATTCTTTGACCCAGTACTAATATAGCTTGCATGTTAAAACCCTCGCGGCCTACATTGTCTCACCTGACTTCCCCCTGAAGAAGACTCTCTGACTGCTTTTGACTTGTGCTTGCTCGCTCTTGGTACAGCTTAAGACCTTGACTGAAAACACGTCGCCCCCGGAAGAAAAGGAAGAAAACTATAACAACGGCAAAAAAGACACTCACTACCGCCATATGTACAATTCCTCCATGGCTTCCTTGAAATCAACTTTCAAGAGACAATAATGACACCACAGGCAAGCTAACCTGCGTCGCGTTACAGACAGTCTACCAGTCTACAGTGTAAAGAGGATTTTTTGACACGTTCGGCCGCACCACAAGCAACTATCCTCTATTTTCACGAGACATGTTTACTCGTACCGGGATTCGTACTCAAGTTATGTTTGCTTTAAAGTAAACTGTGGTTCTGCGTAAGCGGATGTTCCGGAGAACAAATGAAAAAAAAATTTAATCAAATGAGCGGCCCAAGTCCGATTTGGTTGATCACGAGTATGGTACGTAGACTTTCTCAAAGTCCGTTTTTCGACTTCTTCACCTCTCGCTCGTTATGCAACTTCTCTAGCAAAACAACTTGTGGCAATTCTATGATTACTGCTATAGACAAAATTAAATGACGCGAGATTCTGTCCGGGAAAATCCAGAAAACGCCAACATACCTCACTGAAAATGCGAAGACTAGGCTTTTAGTTAAGGTCTTAGCTCCCTATGACAAGATTCACCGGGAAAAACCAGTTCTGAAAAATTTTGGAAATATAAAGGACGGTTCAGTCACAAGAGTGAAACAAAATATTGCGCGTGAGCAGCTTGCAAATTTTGTAATTGGACTCCTTGTTAAGTGGGCACCTTGTCAGTTATTGGTGAGTCATTGGACAACTCAGCTGTTCCAAGTTTTTAAAACCAACCGTATTTCCAGGGCTCTCTCCTGCTCGGCCTCTCTCGCTCTGGGACATTCTCGTTCCCATAGCCCTTTTCTCATCTCTTAGCCGGCGGAGCCTTGGCACGAAAATCGAAGGGCTCTGGAGACATACGCGTGGGTACTTACCATTTACATGGGAAAACCGGAAATTCCAGTTGGAAAATCAAATGGTTCACGCCATTCCATTTGGGAAACTTCAGAAAATATGGGCTGTGATTTGAGGTGATGCTATCTTACTGCTCTTTTAAGTCTCTCTAGCTGATTTGGATATACTTTATAGTGATTCCCTCTCCCGCAACGTCGCATTTAATAGACCTTTTTACCGATACGGCGGCCATCTTGAATTCCGAGGAAATTATGGGATGCCAAGGGGGCAGATGAGAAATAATTAAAAAGAATACTGTGGCGTGATAACTTTTAACAATAATTTTTCGATAACCATAGGAACAACTGCCAAATATCGTGACGGAAAGATGTAACGCTTGTAATATTTGTTATGGAATATGAGAAACAAGCAGTAAAAATTTATCCTGAAAGCTGTGTATACGATAAATTTTTCAGCGATTGCCCCCTCGGCAGCCCATAATTTCTCAGTCAAAACAATAGAATTCAAGATGGCCGCCGTATCGGTAAAAAGGTCTATTGTTTAATGTTTATGCCTGAAATTTCCAACCGGATGGTTTTTGTAAATGGTAACCACCCACCTTCCGGTCTTCATGTATGCAGTCGTGATGTTTCTTTATAATGTATTGGGACTGAAAATGGCGGCCGACGAGGCAGGATTCGAGGAATCTTTTTTCAGGCCTTAAATGGTATCAATTCGAAGACTATCTCCGTCAGAAAGAGGTGATAAAGAACACTGCCGTTTTAAAGAAAGACGCTAATTTTTTACTTGCTTTGGCAAGTCATTGATTTTTCTGTTATTGCCCTTTGTTTTTGACTCCCGACATGGATCGACTGAATTGTTTATTTTGGTTGTTTTGCCTTTAAGCTCTAACATCCTTCTAGCGATGCTTAAGTGGGAGAAGCTCTCTCTTCGACGTAAACAACAGAAAGCTTTAATTATGTATAAAACATTGAATGAACTTGCTCCAGACTACCTTCAATGTCATTTCACTCAACGCCATGTTAATGATTAGGAGCGATTGCAGAACACCCGGCCCACTTTGAAGGGCACAAGTTTCTTGCTCCTGCAGTTCCGCAGTTGAAGGACTGCTACCGCATTGTAGTGCCGTAGTCGATGAATAATTAAATCCAAGCTAGTTAAACTACTGCTACCGCAGTGCCGCAGTGCCATAGTCATTGAATAATTAAGTCGAAGTTAGGTAAACTACTGCTACCGCAGTGCCGCAGTGCCGCAGTGCCGCAGTGCCGTAGTCATTGAATAATTATTAAGTCAAAGTTAGGTAAACTACTGCTACCGCAGTGCCGCAGTGCCGTAGTCATTTGAATAATTAAGTCGAAGTTAGGTAAACTACTGCTACCGCAGTGCCGCGGTCCCGAAGTCGATGAATAATTAAATCCAAGTTAGTTAAACTACTGCTACCGCAGTGCCGCAGTCCCGCAGTGGATGAAAAAACGAGGTATATTCATGGTTTTTATATACAGTTTATTATGTAAATTATGTCGACTGCGGGACTGCGGTAGCAGCATTTAAGAATTCCAAAAAGTGGGCCGGGTATTCTGCAATCTAGCCAATGATTATAACTTAAGAAATCTTGAAGGAAAATTACTTTCGCTTCCCAAGCTAAATACTAATTACTTGACACGAAGCTTTTGTTATAGCGGGGCCTGTTTGTGGAATAACTTGCCCCAAGATTTAAAAAGCGTTACTTCTATTGGGCAGTTTAAACGGGGAATTAAGAAGGTATCTGAAAAAGTTTGATTCAGATGCCGTGCTTCTGCCGTGCTTTTGTCAAACTTATTCCTGAATTTAGTTCGGCACAGCAGTAGCACGACGTCTGAACTGGGCCTGAGATATGGGATTCCCACACGGCAATCATGTAAAACAGTTGTAATGAGTTTTAGTTTTTAACTTTTAGCTTAACTGATGATTCTCTGTGTCTAAATAAAGATTTACATTACATTACATCAGACCGTCAAGCAAAACGATTTGCAGGTCAGCTGTCTAATGGTTCGGAATACTGAGTTACAAGGTTGAAATTAAAGATATCAAGCCGAATCAAAGTATCTAATAATTTTTAGCCACCAGGAGGCAATTGATGGAAAATGTCTTGAGTTATTCCAATTTACTTCAGTTAAATATAGGGATTTGTAAGAGAACGAATTTTTCTCAGCAAATATGCTTTGGGGACAAAGAAGGTAACAAATAAATTTTGAACCTTTTTTGAAACAGTCAACATGTCTTTCTGTAGGTGGCTTTTTGTGTACAAGAAATGTAATTTAGCTTCTTTATTTAGTCTTGCTCCACATTCTGGAACTTTCTGATAAGGTTTCAAATTATTACAGTGAGTGGTGGTATTGTTTATGTGATCATCATTTCTAATCCTGTATGAGTAACTTTCAATCAGTAAAATTAGTCTGCAACAATTTGATTTACTAGTATCTACTAATACAAAATGTGGAAATTTATCACTGATCACAAACTAATTATTGCAATCATTGTTAAATCAGAAAACATTTGCATACAAATTACACTGGTTACCGATTCAGTCCAGAATTGTATTCAAGATTCTTTTGTTAACTTTCAAGATCTTGCATGGCACAGCTCCTACTTATTTGGATTCATTGATTTCTCTGAAGCCTCAGTCATGTTATAACCTGAGAAGTTCTTGTGACACCCTCCTGCTTAAGCAACCCAGCTTCAAATCTAAAGTGACACTTGGTGACAGGTCGTTTACTTGCGCAGCACCTAAACTCTGGAATGCATTACCATTCGAAGTTAGAGACTCCAAGTCGTTGGATATTTCTAAATCGAAATTGAAAACTCACCTTTTTCGTCTAGCATTTTTATTATAATCTGAGAGTGATATCATAGTAGATTATTATTTGTAAGCAGTATTACACCGGTACATTGTATTTACAGGAAGAGTTTTAGGCCTGCATATTCCCAATTAGATATGCTAGGTGCCTGCAGTCACACTAACTGCAGCAGTATTTGAGCAAACAAAATACATCAACTTCCCTTGGAATGGTGGATCCAGAAATCATTGCAGTGAATCCCAATGGCAGAACATTTTCTACACATGTTCAACACGAACACACACTGGTGATGACAAATCAAAGTGCTGCTTCTTCCGTACACAGCAAAACTACAAGTTATGAGAAAGATGATGCCTCCTACAGTGATTTACATACTGTCATTGTAGACATTGTATATTGACAATATAATCGGAACATTTGACCGCAAAACAGTAACCCATTGGTTGAGGATCTTCTTAACTTTACCTGACTATTTGATTTGTATTATTACTAAAGAAAGGAGAAATTGTATTTGTTTTTGAAAAGTGAAAATTTCATTGCTTAGTGCCTACTTTGTAACACACATTGTATATTTTCCAATCCACTGTGAACTTTATCCATAACAATATTATTGTTTATGTGCCCTAAGTAACTATTTTTTTAAAAACCCATGAAATGAAAAAATCAAGTCATTTATTTTGTAAAAGCTCAAATTGCTCCCATTTTTTTTATGAGGCTAGGCTCAATGTTGGTAAAAAGGTCTCTTCATTTTGGGGGATTGATTGAGAGTCTCTCACTGATTAATTGCCAGGCGGTTAACACACAAACAGAACTATCCTTATGTCTGTTTTCAGTTGCACATGTAACAGAGTTGAGAATTGTTAAATGTGTATAGTTTTATACAGTGAAAGATTGGTTTTGAAATTGATGGTTTTTAAAAACCAAATTTCACCTAAATCAATTAATTATACCTGCCTGCAAAAGAAACACTTCCCAACTTTTTGCATCAGTATATAGCTTAAACCTGGCGCTGTAGTACAGTCGTGTTATTCTTGGAAGCACTTGGTCTAAACTAAGGGGGATTTTTGTTGTGATGTTGATCGCCCTCAAAGACACATACGACCACTTTCGACACTTTCGCGGTTCACTCTTATTGGCCTCACCGTATAGTAGAATGCTGACTCGACGAAGGTGATTCTACAACCTGTTGCAAGCCGCAAAGAACGGAATTCTTTAATTTTCTTCACCTTTCTGTACAATGGTTCGCACAGCTTCGTTGTTAAACCATCGACAAACCACAATTTCTTATCCAGTTAAAAACTCGAGCACTTTTAAAATCTCCGGCTGTAAGTGTCAACCAACCAAAAACCGTTTTGTTACAACAGCGACAAGTGTTGAGCCGTGAATTTGACTGAAAATTGGGAGAATTTTCTCCCAAATCTTCCATGTCCTCCATTTTTAAAGGCCGCTTGTCGAAGCTGTTCCAGCAATCCGCGCGAACATTTTGACTTCCGTTCAACATTTCTTTGTTTTCAAACAGCCAATCAAAAAATTCGAATTAATTCGAAAATCGTATGTCTCCAGAGCCCTTCGATTCTCGTGCCAAGGCTCCGCCGGCTAAGAGACGAGAAAAGGGCTATGGGAACGAGAATGGCTCTGGGAGGATTGGAAGATGAGAGACCCTGGGAACGAGCCTGTTGCAAAACATGGGACGTGCTAAAAAAACAATCAAATTTGAGAATCAAGAGAACTTCATTGTTCAGTCAAACATGTAGCACTGTCCTGTATCAGGCGAAACCGGCTGGACCTCAAATACAAACACGTTAGGCAGCTCGCAGCAGCCAACAGTTTCCTACGGTTTAACATAATGGTGCAAAGGACCGCAAACGAAAATACTGCCTGTTGGGCCGTAGGTCTTTTCAGATCCGATATGCTGCTCATTTTTAACATGGTTTGGCCATGATTTTCCTGCGGGACAGGCTTTGTCTGTCCGCAGTTTCCTTATCGCGGCAGCGACATGATATTCTGGATTTTTCCTATTGTCCCTTGTCACGCGTTTTGCATGTGACATTGGTCAATTTGCAAAAATTTGGATTTGAGTTTCATCTGAGGTCATCACCATCTGCATTCAGTGAGTATATGGATGTCAATCAACCAGCTGATCACTTCATAGCTTGCTACACCGTGCTGACGAGACCCAACAAGGTCGAAACAGCTGTCCATGGTTGCAATTTGGCTTTCAGTTTGGACTGTATCATGTCGTTGCCCCGTTAAGCTTTCTACGTAGTATCAGCCTTGCATCATTGTTTGCTATAGTTTCCTACGCAATGTTTTGGAGGGGGTGGTCTAATTTAAAATATATTTTAAGATGTTTCTTATAAACTTGTGAAGAATTTGAAAGAAGCCTTTTTTTTTGCCAAGCTTTTTTAATTCTTTTACTGTGTTACAAACATCAGTTACAATACATAAAAAAACCAAGAGACCATATCACCTCATTTTCTCTTGAAAAAACTATTTACAATACTTTTCATTGCGTTACTTTCTTACATCACTCGGTGATGGGCTCCTGACAATACGCAATAATTACTTATTGTGACTTACACATAACGTTACTTATGGAATTACAATGCACTGTAATTAATTACTAACAGAAAAAAAGGAAAAAAAACTCGCAAATTAGTAATAGAAACGCTCTAAATGGTAAGAAAGAATTTCTTCTTCTGGTTGTTGGTTTAACTTTGCTGCTTGGTCACGTGACTTACCACACCGAATTGTTTATAGAAATTTGAATCCAAATTTACAATAGTTTACAGATCTAATGCTTGGCTAATTTTGATTTATGCGACTTGTTAGAACCACCAAGTTTAGAGAATTAATTGGAGTTTGATAGATTTGTTTCTTTTGTTTCAATTACAACGTATATCCATTGGAGAGAAACTGGAACTAGGCAAAATAGGACGACAAAAGAATAAAACATTTTGCAGAATCCCCGTTTAGAACGACATGTACCCTGGTACAGTTAAGGTTTTGAAAGAAAAAAACGAGAATTTTCTAGTACCTTTTACATCTTGTAACTTAAATGATCATATTTCTTTCAATTTAGGGCGTGGTCAATCACGTGACGACTTAAAGTCGAGTTGATAGTCGGAAACAATCCTTTCACATATAAATAAACAATTAGAAGCTACTTTTATTAGGAAAAAGACCAAGTCTTGAAAAAATGTCCAAAATATCACATACAAGCCAGACCCATGCCTTAATTCAGGTGAGTTTGCTATAGCTTTAGAATACATAATCGGCGTGTTCCATTGGTTTTCCATTCTTAAGTCTATGTTCAAAAACAAGAAATCTGAAGCTATTCAATGATTCATTTTACCTCAGGCCCCATCCACACTAATTCGTCATGTAAACGGAGCTTTTCGAAAAGTTCTATGAAATTACGGGAGAATAATGCCCTACAATTAGCCAATCAGTGCGCGCGTTATATCGGCTACAAGAACGAGCCATGTAATATCCCAAGTGCTCTATGAGGAACCCGTCGATTTCCCAGTGGACGATGATTTACATGTGTGGCTTACGGGTTATTCTAGTTATACGAGTTACCATATTGATTTCTGGCAATACTTGTTATAACAGCAGTCTCTTTTCTTTTTTAAAAAAAATTACTTTTCGTGCATGCTACATGAGGTACAAAAACTGGAAATCTCCACTTCATGAACTGCATTGCTCCGATGGATATACTCCACTCTACCTTGTAAAGCCGTTATCGTCCCCTTGCCCAACATATTTTTCTTCTCGCCTGAAGACGAAAGCGTAGTTTGCGTTACGAGACTCAGCGCCATTAGATCGAGTGCGAATAGGTTGCAAATAAGATCGAAGCGACTCTGCTCGCAAGGTAGCTGCGAAAGATCCTCAGAGAAATAGACCTCTTCACGCTCTAAGGGGCATTACGGGTAATCAGGGCAAGACTGCTACGAAACAAAGCGGCAAAATATACGTTTTTCTTCATATTTCCGTTCTGAGCTTAATTTTGTGGAGGTGGCTTGGTCTAGTGGTTTAGGGCGCTGGATTTGGAATCTGGAGGTTCCTGGTTCAAGTCCTTCATCCTATACCACTATCTGGATTTGTTCTCGGTAGTCCCGAGTTCAACTCCTCGACCGCGTTGTGTAAATAGCCAACTGGTCAGCCTCCCACCAGTTGGGATTCTTAACAGTTTATGTTCTATTTGAAATATTTGTTTATTTATTTATAGTGTCTCCAATTAGCACAACAGTGCTGAACACATACGACACTTAAATAAAGTTATTGCTGCGCAGCGAGCGTAGCGAGCGAGCAGCAACATAATCAGGATTAAAGAAGAATATATCGAAGGGATACGAATTCTCAAATTCATCACTTTTTACCAGAATGCATTGCATTTAACCAGAGTGCACTGCGCCACTTTTTACCAGAATGCATTGCGCCAAGAACAACACGAGGATGTCACACCGTCGAGCCGTCGTCATATTTCGCGTAGATTCCAGTGAGAATGTAGTGGCTGGTTTGTTTTGCTCTGATATACCTGTGAAACGATATGAAGGAGATCGTGCTTGACTTATACAGCTCTTGCTTTTGTTCTTAATGCAGTATGTGAAAGTTTATAACTCTGGATGATTAATTGTGACATCTTAATTTTAACTTAGTATTTCATTTCTTAGCAGTCTCGCCTCCTTGGTCGAATTCGTAAATGAAGAGAAATTGTCGTTACTTAAGCTTGTAGAATAATTAATTAAAACGAAAACCGTACAACACGCTAATTTCATATATACTGCGATCTATTCCTTTTTATCCAAACATGAATTAAGCTAAAGCGTTAGCATTTTCACACATCGCGATGGACGCGTCCTCGGCACGGTCTGTGAACATTCTAGAGACATTTAATGCGTACCAGTACATAATATATGAGTTAGATTTCTGTTCCTACAATTTCCACATCTATCGATTGTCACGATCTGATAAAGGGGAGGCTGATGTGTATCGTTTTATGTCCAAACATAGTTCAGATTACTATGTGCTTTTTTGTCACGATCCCTTGTTACATCTTCCCATCGATGAGTCATCATGCATGAAGTTGATGCATACAAGGACAAATTTTAAGTTACACAGCACACTGTGACACTACTTTGAGAAATAAAGGTTACTGTAAGTCTTGGTAAATAAATGACTGCGTAAAATATGTCACTATCAACAGAATGTGCCGCAGCATTACTATCTTTTAGATACCCTAGTTATTATTGTTATTATTATTATTATTATTATTATTATTATTATTATTATTATTACTTCGAGGAGAAACTTTAACTGTAAATAGAGAACCCCTTTTCTACGTTTACTAGCGTTTTTGAGTCGATTGAGCTAGGCATTAGCCTACTTGTCGGAGTATCGGAGATGTTATTTTTTGGCTTGAGAGGCTAAGATTTGATCAAATTATTCTGTTTCAACCGTGAAAAAATTCCTACGCCCTCAACAATCTCTCGATCGGCTCAAAAACGCTGGTAACCTAGAAAAGGGAAATTTTCAATAGCAGCTTCCAGCAATATCAGCAATTTCTACTCTGTCTCTCGAAAAGCGCCGTCAAATTTGGCTTGGAGTGCCTCAGGATTTCGACCTTAAGCTTGGACTTTTCTCTTTCAAAGGCCAGCCCGACGCAAGAAACCATTGCTCATGAGATCTTCGATGAGAATATCGCTGTACCAGCAATTCCCATTGTTCGACATCAAATAACTTTTCAGTTCACAAGTGTCAGCCCACACTGAACACTGAACTCCAAACAGTTAAAATAGAACACAAATGCACTGCCACCATAGTTACTAACTATGCTGCCATTAATGCGAAGATGATTACAATATAAAATTAATAACGTTCCCCATGCGCATTGCAAATATAATAAAATAGATCAAAAGTATCAGCCTGATCAGCCCTTAGACACTAAACTCCCATAGATCACAAATGCACTGCCACTAATGTATGGTCGAAAGCGTTACCAATGCGTATTACAAAAACCCTACATTTGGTCTTTATTTTCAGGAGCTTTATCTACTGGTCAGTAGAATTACTCCAAAAAAAAGTTCACAGATGATGGAAGGAAATTATTTGCATAAAATGTCCATAATCTGCACCACTCCTAAAACCCTTAGATTGCTTACGCAATCTCCAGGTTGAAAATGGTATAAACAAAGAAATGAGCTTGTTGGCTTCAAAGAAAACGGGAATCATTAAAAACTGGAACATTGGATAATGCACTACAAGAGTTTTCATTGACTTAACCATCATGGTAGATTAGTTAATTATACAGCTGAGAAGTATAACAGTAGCACGGCAGTGAAACGATCGGTGTAGATAGATTGTCATAAATTTGAAACATAATTTAAAAAAGAAGCACATTGAACTGGCCGGGTTTTAATTTGTGTTTCACCTGCGTATAGATCGAATATCAACAAAGGAGGCGTTTAATCATGGTTTAGCTCAGTTCAGTATCCATGAAATTATTCAAGGTCTATCGTCAAGTCTCAGTGATAACAATGGAAGAAACAATAAACCTAAGGCCCCTTTCCACACTACGCCGGTGGAATTTGAATCTGAAAACGCATCAAATGTTTTCTGTCCACATTACGCCAGAGGAATTTAAAACACAACAATCACAGGTCATTGTGGATTTGTGGTTGAGGACTGAAAACTCGGCCAGGGAAAAATTGCATAATATCGTGACGCCATCGTTTTAGGGTTTTCAAAATGTTTTCCGTCCACAGAAAAAAGAAAAGCCGGCGTTTACAAGTTCCTCATGGTGGACGCGGCTGTCTAAGAGAAGAAAGAAACCAATTTAGCATACATATACTACTACAATGGAGATCACACTGCAATTAATTAAACCATATGCCTGACAACAAGTCATTGAAAACGAAATGATGACACAAAGACGAAAGGCCGGACAACATAAATACAGATTAGCTTAAGGTAACAAAGACAGATATTTCAGTAAGACACGAATTACACTCTTTAATAACTTCAACTCAGCGTGATGTGAAGCTTTCTACAGCTTTATATTAACATTCATTACATGCCAACTCAGTAGCTAAATATATTATCACGCGCGCTACGTGATCTCGTGCGCAACAATGATTGGTGAATGAGCTAAAACGTTATTGATATCGATCTTGTAACTTACCGGGTTACAAATTGGTGATCATTATTATTGCTACTGGACGAGTTTCTAATGTGATTGCAAATTCACACTAATGGAGATAATATTACAAACAAATATGCGAACTGAAGAAAATGTAAGACAGTGAGACAAAGAGACGCAACACTGATGCCAGCGAAAAACAACACCGAGTGTGCTATAAAATTCAAATCCAAAGGGCTAAGGAGATATTTGCCAAGTGAACCAAACGATTGTAAACAAGGCAATATAAAAGCACAAAACAGGTGTTTATTTAAAAATGATTCAGCAACAATTTCACGAAAACAACTATAAACATCATCACTCGACGTGCGGATGTCGCAATTAAAGATAATTTGACGTTTTTGATTGGCTAAAAGCCAAACGTCACGTTTTATAACTGAAGCGTCTCCTGAAACTCCTGACCTCATGATGTCATTTTTGCGCACTGAATTTCCAGTTTAGTTCAGTTGAAAGTCACTGGGCGTAAATTGGCGAATTTCGTGGAGAATCTAATCTTTCTTCTAGCACTTAAAGAGACAAGATTCAAGGTAAGAAAGGATTTTATCATCTAGAAGCGTAATAGCTCTCGTTACTATTAACACATTAATATTGTCTTTGGCATTTTATCTTATTTTCATGCTTTCACAATCGAATATTCTGAAACTAAACTTGTTTAGCAAACATACTGTTCCGTAGAAGAAGTGGTGCCTCTTTTCCGCTTTGCAAATTGACGAAAAGGTACGGAGAGACATAACACAATTGAGATAATCTCTTGGCGTCAGACGTATGGCACACTCTGAAAAGTTGCCTTTTTGTTATATGTGATGTAAGATTAATGCTCCAGGAAAACAGTAAATTCGAGGAGTCTTAGGTTAGCAGCATGGCAATATAACGTGTCTTAGAAATGTTTTTTAAAAATTGGCTTTTACATGCATTTCATTTCAATACGTTTTAACAACATTTTGAATATTGATGAAATATTCGGCCGGTAGTCAGGCATGACCTCTTACCATGAAAAGTTGTAAAAATCGCGCTCTCTGTGAGCTATTCCAATGCATCTGTAGTGTATGGAAGCTGGTTAACTGTGTAACATAAATAAAGCGAAGTGTATTTCCAATTACAATACAGATGGTAAAAACATAACAAACAACAAGTTATTATTTTCTTTTTACATCGAACTAAAATCGATTAACCTAGGCTAAAACAAAAAGTTCAAAAAAACGCATTTCATGTACAAAGTAAATTGGCAAACAATACCCATAGAAAAATTTCACTTTCGCAGTGTACTAATCATAAATTAAAACTAAACAAGATCACCGATACCGCGATGAAAGATGAACCCAATTTTAATGGTGGCCGAGTAGTTAAGCCGCAGGAGTTGAAATCCGGAGGTCGCGGCTTCAAGTCCCGCTCTGAACACTAAGCTGAGGTTTTTTCTTGCTAGACCCTTGTTCAACTCCTTGGCACGTTTGTAAATAGCCAACTGGTCTGCTTCCAATCCTGCCAGTTGGGAGTTTATGTTCATTTGCATTATTTGTTTCATCACCTGTTTCCATTGACCCTGAAAAGCCCCATTGGGGGTCGTCAATTAGGTATTTATGATTTTATTTATTTATTTATTATCATTATTATTATTATTATTATTACTAAAGCGTAAAGCAGCAATCCAAAGATCAATTCAAAAAAAGAAAAAAAACTGGTCAAAAATAAAAAACAAGCTAGAAAGGATTATTTGCTTAGTACTGCCGTTCATAGCAAGACAAAAAATATGAAAAGATATTTTAAAAAATGCTGAAGATAGGTTGTCATTTAAATAAGATATTAAGTATTCTTTAATGTCAACTCAGAAAAGGTTTTCTGTTAAACAGCTATTAAGATTATCATTTGCGAATAAATGATGAATGAAAGACAAATTGTGTTCTCCAGCGATTGGTGAAAGCTAAATTAAACGCTTGTCGAGAACAGCTGACACGTTTTCTCAATTAAATTCCTGTTTACTGAGGCATGTATTGGAAAATTTCTTACAAACGTATAAATTCCTTCTTCCAGTCCTTAAAAAAAAACAGAAGACAGGTTTTCACTGAGCCAAGGTAGAATCTTCCTTTTTTTTCATTCTAATTGCGGTACTATTACTTCCGCTGGAATAGAATATTGCCAGCGGCTCCTTTCACAATAACCTTATTTTGTATAAAAAAGAAAATTCCGCTTTGGAAAAATTTTCAAAAACTATAAATATTTGTTTTCTATCCAGTACAGGAAAGAAAACGAAACTATTTTTAAGCTTAGTGTTAATGTTATGTCACCTGCAGAACGGTCGGATTTTTTTCTACACACGCTTCGCGCGCGTCGTCGCCCTCCGCGATACACGAGTCTGTACGAGTCTCGCCAATCCGCTTGTTCTGAAGGGTAACATTATGAGGTGATCTCAGAACTATTTTGAGGTAGACTCTTATTTTGTAGAGTTTGGTATTTTTTTAAACTGATGTACACCAGTCAATTCCAAATGTAAATTTCTGCTCCTTGTCGAAAAGCAAAACATTAGTGAGGTTCAATCCTTTCTTTTTTTAATATATACCACGGCAATAAGTGTTTGGTATGCTTGTGATTCCTCAGGAATTTGCTTCATGACACCAATAACTCTCTTGCCACATTTTGAATATTTAGTTGAAAGACAGTTTATGATAGTAAACATAGTTTGTTTCAAAAAATAGATTTTCAAACATTTGGACATTCTACTAACTCTAAGTCACTCTCATAATAGCAAATAAAACACAGCCTGTCTGTAGTTGAAGCCAGATTAAAATTTCAGTAAAAAAAATTTCAAAGCTGATAATTTCTCTGCAATTAGAATACAGTAGAAACTTAACTTAATTTGCATCAGCGAGAGAATTCAACATGCATGTTATGTCACAAAATAAAACAACTTTCGTCAACCGTGTATTTCTCACCGCACCCTTCCGTGCGATTTTTCTTATTGGGTTAGTTGTCTTTCGGCCATATTGAAGTTGAGTTATTTTGCTCCTGAAGGTTTTTGATAGTTGAATATCATTATCAATATCAATATAGGGGTAACGTTCCGTTTTCTTGCAGCCGGCCAGGTTCACAAAATATTAATAGGCAACCCTTTGAAACGTCGTCGTCCAAACGTCGTGCCCTCTGTACGAATTTCTCAATAATAAATAGCATTTTGTGTCACCAAATTAGTATAGGATTTTCCCAGGCTACAGGGCATAAACACGTTAATAAAATTTCTATATCTACCTATCTATTAATAGGAATGTGTCAAATTTAACTGAATGAAAACTCCAGTTTGATTGGGGTACGTTTATATTGAGCAAAAGTCGGCACGAATTACGTTGTAAAAGATCTCTTATCCGCAATTGCTAACATACGTTCATTTCGCTCCACCAATCAAGTTCTGAATAAGCAGATCAAATATGGGGCCAATATTGACTCGGAAAGAAGCATGGGCGAACCCACAATTTGATTAAACCGCAAACCAACCAAAAAATGTTCTCCTTAGAAATAGGCTGCTTGACAGAACGCATTAAAGATGAATAAAGTGAGGAAAGTGAGAAGCTTTACAAAGGCAGCCACATTCCTGGACTTCCGGACGTATAAGAAGAGTAGAAGTAAGGACAAGAAAACAGGTAATTATTCAGCTGATGAATAGTGTAAATTTGACTATTGGATGAGTTAAAAATGAATATCTTGAGAACGTGTTTTAAAAAATAACTAAATAAATAACACTGAAGTAGAAGATCCAGCTTGGTCCGATTATAAATTCCTCGATCCAACCACCTACCTCGACCAGGCTTTATCTTCACGTATACGCAAGGAAGCACAGATCCATCATACATTTTCCTTTTATCAAAACCCTCAGTTCAACAGCTCGCTAATTCTACCCCATGGTTGTCGTTGTGTCTGGAGGGATTCAGCGGTTCTCGTATCAGCAAAATATCACTCTTTTTTATCTCGTCCTTTTTTTAACTTTGAAGTGGTTGGGTAAAATTCAAACAAAGTTTGAGTCAAGTTGTAGTGCCTGATGTGGCGCCAAAGCGGTATCAAACAGCTTGATTACATTAAATATTAATTTGTAATTTATTGGTCGAACGTTTTTTACATGAGCCCCTGGCTCGGGAGATTGGGCGACCACTCCCCACGTTATCGGCAATAAAAAAATTCATTATTATTATCATTATAATCGTATCTGTAACAAAATTCTCGATCGTGATTGGTTCTCCGAGCGCCTATTTGTCATGTAATCGGCGCGCGATCACGTGGGTGTCCAATTACAGGTGTCCAATTCGAACTTTTTGTAATTGGATTTACATTTCAATAACGCGCGCTTTAATGTCTTTTTTTGGCAATGTTTCGCACAGTTTTCAATAATTTTGAAAGTTCTATTGATATTTTCGCGCAAAAGAACTTCCCAAAAGACATTATTTTTAATTCCAAAATTTGTTATGGATACGATTAATTAGTAATTGGACCTCATGTCGTGCAATTCAGGGAGTAATCGTGCTCGTAATTTCAAATCAGCCTCGCGCTTTGCGCTCGTCCGATTTTGAAATTAATCGCGTGATAACTCCCTGAATTGTACTCCACTCGGTCCAATTACTATTACTTACTATTATTAAAGAGCTCGGTGACAATGAGCAGAATTGTTTCCTATATGACCGAGTATTGCAAAGATAATTTTAATAGTCCAATCACCTGGTATAACCTATGTTTTTTTTTGTGTTAGCATCTATTGGATAATCAATACACAGAAAACTATGTGCACTGGCCTTTTGAGGATAATCAGGCTGCTTTTTTTTGGTTGGGAGCTGGGATAGGGCTACTATGTCACGTGCTAGATTTCCGCTACCAGAGCCGTACAGTTTAATTCACTTTTGAAGCCGTGATCTATTACACCTTAACATCAAAGAACTGTTAAGTCTACATGACAAAACAATAATCTGAATGAATAAAAGCAAAATATTTCCTCAGGTGATAGTGATATAGAAGAAATAGAGCTCGGGACCAACGACCAAGATGCCAGCCCCAGCGAAGGTTTGTTAGCTTTCCTCATTACTTAAGCAAAGGCGTATTTTTTTTGTGTGGTGACATCGTAGCAAGAACATGCCTTTCTTTCTGTGATTAATCCCAATTCCCCATTATTCTACCAGCCGGGTAGTTATAATGTTACACCTTGAACATAAGGACTTGTAACTCAGAAGTAGAATTACTAGATATCTTTCAAGTCTTAATAAAGCAATGACAAACGAGAAAAGAAAGGAAGAAGGAAAAAAAACGACTATAAGACGATATTACCCTGAAGACTGAGTTTCCTTCGTAATTCAAAGTTGTTTTATTTTTTGTCCTCAGGAGAAAAGGCGCTACAGAAACTGATAAAGAGCGGCAACAGTGCCACTGGCGAACAATGGAATGTCGATAACATTAAAAGTATTGTCACTGCTAAAAATCTGTGTTCCTGCAGAGATCCGATAAAGACGGCTTTTGATGTAAGTGGTTCTAATTTAACAGCTTAGAAGGGGTTTCATATCGAGTTGCGTCGTATCACCATAGGGACTAAAGAACAAGATTTGACCTCCGAGCTCCAAAATGCTGAATTCCAGAGACATCCCTTTCGATTCTGAAGGGCTAACATAACCAAGGCTATTTGAGTGAATCATCAGCAGATGATTCATCAGAATCATCAGCAATCTGCAGCAGATATTGTATTTATCATGTCAAGTCCACAAGCTATTGTGAATTGATTGAATGCTCTCGACCAATCAGATTTTTCATAGTGAGTCTGATGTATAATAATATTATTTATCTCAACTTTCTGATCTATTTCATCAAATTTCTATCGATGTTTTACGGGCAGCTAGTTTTGGAGCATAATTGTCCTAGAAATGTCAAGAAATTCGGTTTTAAGTTATATTAGACATTTATGATTTTTCTTTTTGACATCTGATCTAAGGTTAACCTCACGTTGCAAACTTTAGCTGATACTTATACAGAGAACACGGAGTTCTTAAACAAGCTTGCAGGCCAGACCGAAGACTTTGCTGTACAGCTTATTGATCAGGTGACTGCTAGCGAGCAGTTGGTTATAAGTGACGTACCTGAAAATACTGATCGCTGTGGTTCAATGCTGAGTGATATAACGGATGATGCAATAGTTCATTCACAAAAGAAAGTAGGTATCCTTTTCACGAGAGATAAATTAATTCTTGTACACAGAGCCGTTAGCATGATGATTAATAATGAATGAATGAACTTTATTTAAGTGTCTGAGTATTAACTTAAATAACTAATTGTAGACACTCAAATAACAATAAGAAGAACAAAATATACCTATGACAATAATGAAAATAATAATAATAAGTAATAGTAATTGGACCGAGTGGAGTACAATTCAGGGAGTAATCGAGCGAGTAATTTCAAAATCGGACGAGCGCGAAGCGCGAGGCCAATTTGAAATTACGAGCACGATTACTTCCTGAATTGTACGACACGAGGTCCAATTACTAATTAATCGTATCTATAACAAATTTCGAAATTAAAAATGTCTTTTGAGAACTTTTTTGAGCGAAAACGTCTGTAGCGCTTTTCCTAAGTTTTGAAAACTGTAGGAAACTTTGCTAAGGAAACCATCAAAGCGCGTGTAATTGACGTGAAAATCACGTGGGTATCCAATTACAGGTGTCCGATTACAAAACGTTCAAATCGGGCACCTGTAATTGGACACCCACGTGATTGCACGCCGATTACGTGACAAATAAGCGCGGGGAGAACCAATCATGATCGAGAATTTTGTTATAGATACGATTATAATAATAATAATAATAATAATAATGATAACAATAATAGTAACAATAAAATGAATAGATGAATGAATAGGAGATACAAATTTGTACACATGTTAAAATTGTTCCAAGGTAAGAACGTAACACTTATCAATCTATTTACAATCATAATAAAACAATTGTGGCTATATAATATGTATAAATTCGTCAAGTAGTGCATATTACACTTTGTGCACGTGCCCTCAATGAAAACAGTAAGGTATTTTTGTCTTATGTTATTTTTAAAATTGTTCAGTTTGTCTGTTTCTGTTTGGAACTTTTTTTAAAACGTCAGAAAACATACCATGCATAGTCACTGCCACGCACTGATGGAGTCACTCTGAGTGTTAAGACGAGACCTCAGTTCTTGGATGAATAGCATTTCGTAAACGAGGCAGTCAAATTTCCCGTGGCACTTCTTGAGCACACAAAATCAGCCCTCATTAAGAAGGTATTTGTCACCGTGCGCTTCTAAAAGATGTTTACCGAGTGACGAATACTTATGTTCGGCAATGCGCTGATGGAGGTGTCGGGCTGTATAACCGACATAATCTGCATCACACAGATCACATGCAAATTTATAAACAACGCATTGCTGATTCTCAATACTCGGCTTAATTTCTTTCGACTTAAGATCTTGTTCTAATTTTTTGCTCACAAGAATTGGCTGCAAAGTGACGCAAATATTTCTGCTGAGATCACGTAATTGCCTACGGACTACATTAGCGGCTATCTGATCTTTGAAGGGAAGAACTACTCTGATCGTGTTGCCATCACCGGTTTTTTTTTTCAGGCCTAGTTGCAATATTTCGAGTAAACATATCAATGGTGGAATTTATGAGGCCAATTGGATAATCAAGTCGGGAGCATATAGAGCGTAACTTGGCGCATTCCTCATTAAAGGCTTCTGTCGAAGATGACAGGGCATGGGCGTGATGCAACATGGTCTTCAATAAACCGGTTTTGTAACGTTTGTCAAAACCGACAGCCCATTCAGCCCGACACCTCCATTAGCCCATTGCCGAACATAAGTATTCGTCAATCGGTAAACACCTTTTAGAAGCGCACAGTGACAAAAATCTTCTTAATGAGGGCCAATTTTGTGTGCTCAAGAAGTGCCACGTGAAATTTGACTGCCTCGTTTACGAAATGCTATTCATCCAAGAACTCAGGCCTCGCCTTAACACTCAGAGTAACTCCATCAGTGCTAAACTCTTTTTAATGAACTATTGCTTTCTCGTGTATTTAAATACTATTCGTACTGTTTCTTTAATTTCACTTATTCCGAGAACGTCGAAACGTCGTGTATTTTTTAACCGTTTTTTAAAGATTTCTTAAATGGTTTTAAGAAAAGTTTTCGCCTAATTTTTTATAGCTAAATAAATAAATAAATAAATAAAATATTAAGGAAGATTAAGCTAAGATTAAGCACGCAGAGAGTTTTGTAAGCAATTTTCAAACACGAAAGACGGTGTTGGACCACAGTTGAAAACACCGAGAAGAGAGTTGAAAATACGAGGCGCAGCGGAGTATTTTTGAAGAACTTTGACGAACTTTGACTAATGTGGTCAAACACTGTCTTGAGTGTTTGTTGTATCTTCTCTATCGAAACTAAAACTAAGGAGAAAAAGGAGAAATAAAATCGTAAGAATCTGTGCTAATTAAGTTCAGATATCCAAACTTGACCGTCACGGTCATGATTTCCTTTGTTTGAACTTGACGAATTATTAATGAGTTTAAGAAAGTAGCTTCCCCACCTACTCTAAATAATGAAGTTACAGTAACAAACCAGGCTACTAAGAAGAGATGTGTATGTCTTTCTGTTGTCTTGCAGTTTGTTTCTCACCCATTATTGTATAAGAGACTCAAAATGAGGTGGAACCTTGGTTTGCCTAAGGCTTTAAAACCTCACGGAAAGTTTCGAGCCCTTTTGTACCCGCTTATCCTGATAGAAACCATACTGACTCCATTTCTAATGCCTATCATTGGATATGCTTTCCACAAGGACCAAAACAAGGTACATGTATACTTTAATTTGTCTTCTCATGGACGTCAACCTTTAACCATTTTGAATAAATTGAAATATTTGTTTGTCTTGCTTATTTGTCAGAGACGTCAGAGGTCGAACGCCAAAATTCAGGACCAAACCAGCACAATTCTCACAGCAGAGAAAAAACCGCGACTGGATATATTAGGTATAAAGACTGACTAGCTAGAGAAGTCAGCTATAGGTTGGTTGGGCGCGGGTTAGTTGCCTTGTTTGTTTGTTTGTATATCTGACTGACTGACTGACTGACTGAGGGACTGACCGATTAACAGGATGGCTGGCGTTTTGAGTGAATAGTGAGTGAGAGAGAAAGTGGTTTTATGATTGATTGTGTGACTAAGTGGTGGGTGAGTGATTGACTGACTGTCTCACTTACTGACTGACTGACTGACTAGCAGACTGATAGACTGCATCCATGACTGATTGACTGACTGGGCGACTAACCGGGCTGACTTTTTGATGAAATAGTGAGTGAACGAGAGAATGGTTTATGATTGATTGTGTGACTAAGTGGTGGATGAGTGATTGACTGACTGTCTCACTTATTGACTAACCGACTGACTGACATAATGCATCAACGACTGATTGACTGACTGGGCGATTGACCGGGTAGCTGACTTTTTATGAAATAGTGGGTGAACGAGAGAATTTTTTATGACTGATTGTGTAACTAAGTGGTGGCTGATTGATTGACTGACTAACTGACTGATTGACTGGCTGACCAACCCACCCACCGACCTATATAGCGACCAATCAATCAATCAATCAATCAATCAATCAATTAATCATTCAATCAATCCATCCATCCATCTATCCATTCATCAATCAATCTACCGATCAACCGATTGAATGAGCAACACAAGTAAGTCAGTGAGTGATTGATCGATTGGCCAAATGACCGATTGACTGGCTCATCGACAGCCCAACCTACTGATCGACTGAATGGTCGATTGATATTTTGCTTTCACCAGACTGCTACCTCGACTACCTGACTGCTCCTTTCGTCATATTTGTGAAAGACAAACTCAGTCAAGTGGTCTTCATTGCAATTCACTGCCGTGTTTGCATCATGGCTTCTTCGGTTGAACCAACGATCGAAGAATACTTGATCTTTGTCTTCTTCTGTGGCTTGGTCCTTAGCGAGTACCAACAATACAAAGGTTCACCATTGAAATACTTCAAGTAAGTTATTCTTTTGTCACATATTGCATTTCTCATTTATTTCTGTGTGTTTTTGGTTACGGTAAGTATTTTCTGCTTTCAAAATGATATGAAATGGCGCATTTTGCTTGATCGACAGCGAGTTGACAGTTGAATTTGCTTTTAAATTCTTTAAGCAGTTCATTGATTACAATTGAATTTCTGTTATTTATTTGGTTTGTTATACAAGTAGATACTGCAGGTATCACGATCAACATGCTTCATGCAGATGCTTCAAAACAACTGTAAATTAAATTTCCTCTATTTGTTGATCAGAGACATCCCAGAGAATGCATGTTGTATAATTGTCTGCGTCTTGCGTTGAATTATTTCTTGTAATTTGTGAATTCATGCTCCTTTGCAGGGATATGTGGAATTACGTGGACGTTTTAACACTTTTTGTCTATATCGTGATCGTCTTCCTGCGAATAGTGACCATGGTCCGTGGTGGTGACCCTTACCACAACAGTTTGCTGGAAGTGACGAACCACCTTTACGGTGTAAACACATTGTTTGTGGTCATGCGCTTCTCCAGCCTCCTAGCAGTTAGTGCTGTTGTCGGGCCGTTGCAGCTGGCATTATTTCGGATGTTTGTTGATTTGCTAATTATCCTCCTGCAGTTTGGTTTCGTTATCGCGGCATTCTCGTTGGCCATAACAAAGATTTACACTGCAGAGATGTCATACTTGATCCCAACACATAATCAAACAGAATACCAGGCAGAATATCACTCGTAAGTGAATGCTTTGTTCTCTTTTCGGCTTCATCATCATCATCATCATCATAATCATCATCAGCATCATTATCATCAGTAAACTTTATTTATCCTTGAATTTACAGAGTAGCATTGCTGCTAATTTCTTCGAGCTACCTAAAGTTAGAAATTGGACATAATGAAAGAAAACATTGTGACAAAGCAGATAAGTTTATAGAACATTACAGGACAAAATTAATTTCTTTTAGATACTAACTAGCCAAATCCTGGAACGCACTTCCAAATAAATATCGCACTGTTACATATTTTGAAAGGAAAGAGTTCTGGATCGCAGACTAAACAAACCTTTTAAAGGCTTATTGGAATAGCCCTTAATTTAATTACACCACCTATACTCGTTACCCAGGTTACAAAACTTAGGCGGCATTGGTTACAGCGTTTATAATTATCGGCTAGGGATTTTTCCTAATTTCTCCGCGCATGCATAACGCCCGTAACCGTGTACCAGGCAAATCCACGAGCCTACAGGAGTCCACATGTCCGCATAGCGACTTTTGTTGGAAACGTATCGGACATGTACGATTTAGTTGTTAGAAGCGGTTCGTGTTGACTTGAATTGATATATCTTATGGGAGTGCATGTTAGGATGTGACATTTTGGAATATCTGTCGCAACTTCGAACTTGTGAAAGAACGTCAGAAATTGTATGAAAATTTGGCTTTATGAGGCTTGTATTACGAACCGCCTACTTACACGTTAAGGGTGAACCCCATCTGCACTTTTAACACGTTTTCTGTCATTTCGTTTCCGTTAAGGTATTGCCAACATGGAGCATTTGAATGGTGAGTAGTGCAACGTCCTGTGACATATTCGTTTTGTAATTACGACTCGCCTCGGAGCAACAGTGGTTTTTAATTGAGTATAAAAAGTAATCAGGAAAATTACATTGGTTTTGGTTTTACTACAGTTTGAGATCAGCCGAGTATTCTAATTGGTAGGTAATTGGTTTGGTTTTGGTTTTACACCACATAATTGTAAACCGCTCTAAGTACCAGATAATGAAACCGCCTGCGATTTTTGTCCTGGTACTTACGGCACAACATGCCACATCCCGGCATATTCTCTTTGCTCCTCTCGAATGGCTCGGTTTTACTGTTTCCGGAGAATGCTTGAGTGTTTAAGTCACTTAGTGATTGGATAATCTTCTGCTAAAAATGGCACTTGTACATCATACTGCATGACCAAAGAAAAGAAGCAAGGTTTGTTATCAGTGGCGGAGCTAGTACACCTAAATGTTTCGTGTTAAAAAGTTAGTTTTAATTGAATTGTATGATACCTTCGGAAATGTATACTGTTTAACTGTGGGAGGCGCGCTGGCCTCATGGTTAGTGTGCTCGTCTCCGGATCGAGCGGTCAGGGTTTGAGCCTAGGTCCCGAAAAGTTTTCGCACCGGGAAAGCCATAGCAAAATCTCGAAGATTATCATTACATTACAGAGCTGTTTTATTCACGTGTTATTAACATAAACAGAGGTTCTCTTCACAAAAGAAATTTTAGGCGTATACACTTCTCCGTTTTCAGATACAGATGAACTAAAAATGGCTTTACGGGCCCAAAAAGTTTCCGGGGCTTTTCGAGAAACGGGCTCCTGGTCGGGGACATTGTGTTGTGTTCTCGGGCAAGACTCTCTCCAGTGCCTCTCTCCACCCAGGTGTATAAACGGGTACCAGCGACCTTAATGCAAGGGATAACCCGGTGATGGAGTAGCATCCCATTCAGGGGAGGATAGAAATTCTCCTAGTCGTTTCATCCTATAGAAACAGGGATAAGCTCCGGCCTGATGGTCAACTTAGCTCGTATGCAGACTTCACCTTTTTTAGCTGCATTGCCTTGCTGGCACACTTTACATGATACGTAAATCGTCATCCACCATTGTCGTTATTTAAAGTACCTTTGAACCACCAAGTTGTACAAAAGCAATGCCTTAGCAGATAGGATAGGTAAGTAAATCAATCTTTGCTTTCTTTTTTAGCTTGTCTAAGACTTCCGTGCGCTTAATCTGGGCTGTGTTTGGCTTAACAAGCCTGCAAGATATGCACTCCCATAGCAGCTCTGCCTCTAATGTTGCGTTGGTTTTATTCTTGGCATTCCTCATTTTGTCGGTTATCATGCTGGTCAATATGCTGGTAGCTTTACTGTCAAACACATACGACAATGTCAAGGTGAGATAAACCATTTAACAAATAACGTACCGTTTTCTTATTGCACTTACAGCTAAAACACGGAGAAACCATGAAATCAGTGGCAAGTGCAGAAAAAGGTCGCATGGGCTTGGGAAATCGTGCACTCTTTCCGTACTTGGGAAAACTAGATGCCATTCAATTTGAGTGCATGCAAATTTCACTTAGATGGTCTAATGAAAGTGGCTCTGAAACTCTTCCCCAGAATTTGAATCTGAATTTGTACAGCATTATTTAACGCAAAAATGAGTAGAATGTTGCATCTCCTTCTCCAGTAACCTGCTTTCATTAGTTCAATCACCTAATTCTATCATCAACAAACGCAGGATGGTGTTAAAAAAATCATCAAAGCACGATGACAGTCAAGTATTGGCGTGCCAGTGACTTGTGTAAAATAAGTTTATTCCTTTAATTCTGTTCTACTAGACCAACGCAGAAGTCGAATGGAAATTTGCACGTGCCGTTGTTGAAAATCAATACAGAAATCTACATTCCATCGTTGTACCGTTCAATCTGCTGTCCGTTCCAGTTACATTGTGTTACTTCAATGCGATGGGTAACCCTCGAGAAGAGGTAAACGAAATAAACGCAACAGCAAAAGTGATATGTATGTAGAATTCTCTGATATTCAACATCTACTTTCAATTTTGTTGGTTTTAGTTTGATGTTTTCAGTTGTGACATTTTGAGTATCATGGTTTTTTTTTGCTCGAAAACTTCCTTCCAAGAAGTTAGCACCAAGTAATTCCCTTTAAGATCTATAAAAAAATTGCAATTGCGTTTTCGTATTTTTTGCAGTATAAACTAAACGAATTGAGGCTGAGGCTGCTAGTCAAGAACTCAACAATTATAATACAAATCATGTGGATTGTTTGTTTCTACATTGGCTTGAGTATAGCAGAGAAACGAAATTATGTGGACAACTCATGATAACAGATACTGTGAAAGATATATATTACAAGATTGAGAATCCCTTGGTAAAAAAAAATTGCCTAAAAACCTCCTAATTTTTTCTTCTTTTGGATTTTCACGTTGGCAGGACGCAGAAAAACGTCGGAATCAGTACAAGAACTTTTATCGCGATTGCCTGTTTCCAATACTCACGAAACGTTATCTCACGGAATACGGTGGATCATTTCCTTTGTCTGGTAGGTCAATGTTGCTGATGATATAAGCAGGTTCACGGTCTTCAATTGTTGTCAAACATTGTGTGTTCTGAGTGTTTCCTCTCAGTATATCTAAAAGAGGGTGACTGGAAAATCGTTCAAAGTCACACTTTATTTAATTATTTAGGATAGTATCATTTCAATATTAAAAACGCGTTTATCCAAATATGAGTAAAAACAAAAGAGTTTTGCGCTCTTATGAAAAATTGTTTTTATTGTAGAAGTTTCCAATGTTATCCTTTTAATAGTTTGTAATTTTATAAAGCAAACACGCATTTTGGTATCATTATTGATTCTGTGCTTCAGTTGAAGAAAAGATCGACTTGATAATGGACAAGTTGAAAATCTCGCACT
Source organism: Micromussa lordhowensis (assembly GCA_964020085.1). NCBI lineage: Eukaryota > Metazoa > Cnidaria > Anthozoa > Scleractinia > Lobophylliidae > Micromussa > Micromussa lordhowensis. Next base: position 29,493,935 of record OZ026595.1, read on the forward strand.
GTGATGAGAGCGTCGCAGCTAAACAGGTCAGTCCTTAAAGATGAAACATCATTCTCTGCCTTCATTCAATTAAGGCAAAATTGCTCGGTATTGTAATTTTATCTATGTGTATACATGGGCTTGTTCAGTGTTTTACCACCGAGCTGGAGTCAGACAGTGGCATCTCAGGACCTCCGACTCCATTACAGTACGGTAAAAAAGTTTTTTCCGAGGGCCAGAAACATGACACAGTGACGTAATTCAAAATAAGAGTTTGTCATCGCCGCCATCTTGGATCGTTGTTTTCATGACGTCAGAGCCATCAAAAAGGATGCTAAAATGATCTTAGATTGTTACGGTAATTGAATTGTCCATTTATTTCTAGATGTTTTTCCTAAACTAAGGAAAAGCGAGGAAAGGTCGCCGTCGATCTCCAGCCACTATTCATTAATCGCTGATTGTGTACGATAACACAGCCAATCAAATTGAAGCCTTGGCATTAGTATAAGAGTAGAATTATACTAAACATATTTATGAGAAGTGATGACACAGAGAATTAACTCTGAAGTGTAAATTTAAGTGCTAAGTAAACCCGTGAATAACCCACTGGGCGTTAGCCCTAGTAAAGGGAATCAGGAAACCACACGAGGTAAAGAAAAAATCTTTTGACCTGGGTGGGAATCGAACCCACGACCTCCGGATTAGATCTACCGTTACTCTGCCGATTGAGCTACGAGGTCGGACAGAGAAAGTCGGGGACGATTTAGATGGTGAATCGCGGCGAAGAGAAAGTAAGGGTACATATGAATGTTGTACCGCGTAGCACTAAGAACACAAATGATGACACAGAGAATTAACTCTGAAGTGTAAATTTAAGTGCTAAATAAACCCGTAGCTCAGTCGGCAGAGTAATGGTAGATCTAATCCGGAGGTCGTGGATTCGATTCCCACCCAGGTCAAAATATTTTTTCTTTACCTCGTGTGGTTCTCTGATTCCCTTTACTAGGGCTAACGCCCAGTGGGTTATTCACGGGTTTATTTAGCACTTAAATTTACACTTCAGAGTTAATTCTCTGTGTCATCATTTGTGTTCTTAGTGCTACGCGGCACAACATTCATATTTATGAGAAGGTTTGTTGGGAAGCTACATACAGACGCAAAGAGCGAGAAAGAAAGGCATTTTGTGTTTTTCTTATCAACACTTTTCTCTGCCAATAAGGCTGCATTCGAATTTCATGTGCAGATAGACCCTTGCAAATAAATTTTAAGGTTGTTTGTAAATGGCAGAAACTCTTTCGGAACATCCAGTATAGAAAAATAAACTGGTAGGTCCACTAAACTAAAAGGAAAGCGATGTTTTCGTTAATGGGAGTGAATTTTCAATCATTTTTTGTCTAATACAGGATGAATACAAACTAGAAGGTTCTGAAGACCCAACCAACGATCCCCCTGAGGTCGTTCTTCATTTACCAGGAAAGATCGAGAGTGCAGACGCCACGTTCTCCTTACAGATTTCGTCTTCTATCTAGTGCCATGCCTCCGCAGCATAAATCAGTGGCTGGATAACGCTATCCACTGGATAAATCACTAGCCCGGGTTGTTCGAAAGGTGGATAACGCTATCCATCAGGCCCGGGTTGTTCGAAAGGCGGATAACGCTATCCACCGGATAAATCACTATCCAGTGGATAGCGTGGTTTGTTTTGTTAACACTTATCCGCTGGATAGTGATTTAACCAGCGGATAGCGTTACTGGGGCCAGATAAATCACTATCCAGCGGATAGCGTGGTTTGTTTTAACACTTATCCGCTGGATAGTGATTTATCCGGTGGATAGCGTTATCTAGCCTTTGGACAACTGGGGCCAGATAGCGTGTTTTTTTTGGTTAACATTTGTCCACTGAATAGCGACTTATCCGGTGGATAGCGCTATCCAGCATTCAAACAGCTGTGGCCAGGCCACAGTTGTTTGAATGCTGGATAACGCTATCCGCCGGATAAGTCGCTATTCAGTTGATAAAGGTTAACAAAACAAACCACGCTATCCGCTGAATAGTGAGTTATCCGGTTGATAGCGTTATCCACCTTTTGGACAACCCGGGCCTCTGAACGATAAATCATAGGACTAACCATTTCCCGTGATTAAGTAATTGATTTAAGTAATTAAGTAAATAAATAAATCAATAAATAAGTGTCTGACTTTCTTTATCGAGGGTGAAATTTGACAGTAGTTAAGCGGATATTTTCATGGCTCTCAAAATAAACAATAAGCACTTAATGACTGGGAAGCAGTGAGTTTTGTTTCCCCGAGACCCTCAATGTTCCCCGAGGCGAAGCCGAGGGGAACATTAAGGTCGAGGGGAAACAAAACGCACTGCACGATATGTTTTTGCGACTATAAATCCCTTTTCTTGAATAATGAATGCCGTCTCTAATGAGAAACGTTGTCCTACTTCAATGGCTTTTCAACATTAGGCCGACTGGTACACCAATTCCCCGCGGTTTCAAGGTGCACAACTTGATCACGTGCGAGTCCAAAGTTCAAGGTGTAGTTTCCCTAGGGCGTCATTGAGTTTTGACCAATGGCACGTGACACGTTCTCCTCCAATCAGGAAACGTATTTGAGTTGGGAGGTATAACAACAATACTTGTTACACTTTCAGCCAATCATAAATTTCATGAGGAACGCACAATGATGATTAAAATGAAAAAAGTTCACTTAATACTAATGTTAGATGATAGGAACAAACATAATATGGTTGCACCGAAACGATAAAGTTTTGAAATACATCGATAAGTCATTCGTGATTGGCTCTTTTTCCAAGTTTGAAAGTGTTGGCAAAAATACGCCCGCAGACAGCTCAAAGACAGTCCCAGCGGCCAGAAGTGCTCTGACCACTCCCCTGGTTACGAGATTGGCCCGTCACGCATGAAACGGGATCTTTCTGCAGGTACCGGAGCACAGATTACGTAAGCTTACGTAAAACAAAAGAAATAAAAGACAGGAAACAAAACAACTCCAAATAAAAACTAATCCCAAGTGACCCAAAATACAAAGCTTTCCGGTACCTGCAGATGTATCCATGAAACGTACAGGGAAGATGTTTCCGCTATTCATTTAACGTAGTGAGAGATATATACAGTATATAATGAAGAAAAAAAACGTGTGGAACCGTTGAAGTATGAAGTATTTCAGTTATAACTAGTTGTGTGATCACAAAGCGGTTTATCTTATTTTCCATCAAATTAAATGTATTTGCTTTGTTGTGGTTGCAGTTGTTGACACTATAAAATTGTTTTGGTAGTTTCTGTTGCTGTCTTTTAGCTAATAATAGTGATAAAACATAATATAAATATGAAAGATTGTTCTTTACATATTGACTTTGGAGAATCAGATGTTTTAGCTACACAACCAATCATTTTAATGATTGGTTGTAAAAGATATGCGTATAGCTCTAAATCTAGGATGTGAAGAAATAATTGTCTTTTAGTATTTAACGATGTTCTGTAGCCAAGTTAATACAAAGTGAAATACGCTATTGCTAATCAAAAATGCGTGCTCGAGATAACAGTCTATTAATTACGGACTGGAACAACTATTACTCAAACTTTTCATATTCCGTTGGTCAGTAGATAGCGGCTTTACATAAATGTTATATGCTTGAATTGCGCTTAAACGATAACAGTATTTAGAGAGGAAGCGACACGAACCTTAGCTGGCTCTGAAGAATACAAATGGAGTATTAAACAATAAAGTTATTTGCTACTCATAACATGTCTCAGATGTTTATGTTTCTTATTTTGATTGTTGAGCACGAATGTAATGCGAATTAGTATAGGAAATAGCACGGTTTCTAGGGGTATTTGGGATAAATACCGCGAGTGATATTTCAAAATTCGCCAAAATATCACGAGCCGCCGCGGCGAGTGATATTTGTAGAGTTTTGAAATATCACGAGCCGGTATTTATACCAAATACCCCGAAGAAACCGTGCTATTTTTTGTTTATACTACAAGGCAAAGAAATTTCGCATCTTGTAACGCTGTTTAGTCACGCGCGAGTGATTGGTTTTACTACAACATGTGATCAAACATGTGATCGCACAAAGGTCACACATGTTCAAATGATTTTCGCTTCAACTGCGATAAAACAGTACTTGAATACATGTAAATATCTTTTGAAGGGTACATTTTGAACAGCCTAATCGTCAATCGAAGTGTATCAATCGATTTTTTAACCCATTCTGCTTGTGTGGAACTTGGACTTTGGGGCTTTCATTTAAGCAGCAGGCCGTGAAAATTGTTGGCTATTTATCGTATCTTTGGTCACCACAGCAGCGGAAAATAGTTTCCAGCGGACGACGTTTACTTCTGGTTGCCTGTGCTTCTGAACTGTCGAATAAAGACTGAAAGGAACCGTTTTTCATACTCTCACCTTCTTCGATAGCAGTTGAAAGAGCGCTCGACGATAAAGCTATGCACCGAATTTCGTCAGCGGAGTTGGTTCGCGTTGCAGCTCACTGAAAATATCAGGACTGTATCCTTTGCCTTCCACCTTAAATCGACGAAACAGTGACCTAGATCTTTGTACATTCTTTGCTGTTTCCATATCTTGGTAATTTCCTTTAGCTCTGGCAGTTTTTTCCACAGAATTTTGAAAATCTTTCCGCCATATTGTTTCGATCATTTAGGTTTCCATGGAAACTGAAATTTTTACATGTAGGTATTTCAAATTTGGCAGAAATACTACTGGTCTTAGCCAATCGCGTTTGAGAAATTTCTTAGCCTGTAGTATAATACACTGAACAATGATAAGAAGCGCTGGTCTAGTACCTTGGACAAAAAGCCCTGGCCGGGTCACTGTGTTGGGCGTTGATCATTGATTTTACCATCAGTTTTCACTGTATCGAAAAAGTTAACTACACGACTACACAGCCGGATTGACCATAAGAATCGTTACTCGGTCAGCGCCATTCCTCACGGGCAGTTGGCCACTTGGGGATAACAAGTTTTCTTATATCAAGGTTTTTCATACCCACGAGGCAATCTTCCCGTGACTTAAGTCAACGAAAAGCCTTAAGATCTGGAAATTATAATCAAGCACACTCTCTCGGGAAAAGAGAGCAGTTTGAAGTGGGCGACTTGTCTTCATCTCCTCTCAGAGTGCAACTAAGGCGTTGAAAACAGAGGTAAGGACTTACCGTAGATAGTTTATTTTAGGGGACATAAATATAATAGGCAATAAGTTGAGCTGTTTACACTACGCCCAAAGATGTTTAGTCTAATCACAAATGAAACACGTTTTAAAAATGGTCCTGTAACCAGGTGATAGAAACATATTAAGAAATAAGAACGTTACTCTGGTTAAAATTGTATAAAAATATGTACAATGTTTTAAAAGTCCCAACGTTTCGGTTGAACCTTCAAGCTTCATCAGGGGAAAGTGAAAAAATAATTCTAAAAAAACACCTTTCTTATAGTGTGCCAAATTCGGATCTATTATTAAGTTCTGTCCCTCAAGGCAAGATTTAGAAATTCGTGCGGCAAATGTATGCCATCATCACGATTCAGCGGATTCCTGCAAATATTAATTTCCCAAGCTTCAAGACTGCGTCGATTGCGCCAATTAGCACTTGTGCGTAGGATCTTGGGCGCCTCCCAAGAGACAGTGTGACCAGAACGTAAATAATGTTCCGCTAAAGCTGACTTTGCGAGTGTTTATGTTCCACCGCTTTCTGGTGTTCTTTAAGGCGAGTAGAAAATTTGCGTTTGGTTTCCCCGAAATAACTCTTGTCACAATCTTTGCATGGGATCGAGTAGATGGCGCCACGAGTCTGATCTTTCGGTACTGGGTCTTTCGGTTTAGGAAACAAATTCCCGATGGTTTGGTGTGGTTTTTGAGCAACTTTGATGTCGTGATTACTCAAGATTCGTTTGATAGGCTCCGATGTGCCCTTGATGTATGGTAGAATACAGAAACCCTTTGCAGCAGTTGTTGACAGTTGTTGAGCTGGTCGTTTAGGTTTGCCAACATCAATCACAAATCGCTTTGGGTAACCATTCGCCACCAGTGCTGCTGTTACGTGCTTCATTTCCTTTGACCGTTGATCACTAGAAGATGGGATGATTTTTGCACGATCGGTCAAAGATTTAACAACAGCCCTCTTGTGCGCAACCGGGTCACACCCACGGCGACACTCACTCGTCTAGCGGAATTGGTGCTTACCCTGAACGCATTCTCGTTCAACAACGAATTTTACCATCAAGTGGGAGGGGTGGCCATGGGCAGCAAAATGGGCCCAAATTACGCGTGTCTTCTTGTAGGATATGTAGAAGAACAAATCGGTCAACAGTACACTGGTACAGTGCCTCGGCTACACAAGAGATACATCGACGATGTGGTTGGCATCGCGTGTTGTAGCCGCGTTGAACTTGAAGAGTACATTGCCTTTGTCTTCAATTTTCATCCCGCTCTGCAATTCACACATACAATCTCTGAAACTGAACTTCCTTTCCTGGATATCAATCTGCGCATTTCTGGCGATCACATCCGCACTTCCATCCACTACAAAGCCACTGATACACACAGCTATCTCCACTATGATTCATCACATCCCACTGCAAACAGAGTCTCCCATACAGCCAGCTTCTACGCCTTCGACGCATCTGTTCTGACCAGGCCGACTTTCTCAACAAAGCCCAAGAGATGGCCTCTTTTTTTGAGAGACGCGGCTACAGCGCACAAACTCTGAAACATGACCTCGAGAAAATGAAACAGCTGTCTCAAAGCGACGCCCTTACCAAAAGCAATTCAACGAAGGAAAAGATGAACAGGATTCCCTTGATACTAACATACCATCCTTTGAACAGTCGAGTACAACGAATCCTGCTTGACAATTTCAAAGTGATTGCAGACGACCCAGCAACCAGCTTCATCTTTCCTCAATCACCAATGGTTGCGTTTCGACGTGATGACAACTTGCGATCATCACTAGTTCACACGGCAGAGAAGCAGGCTGCAACACGCGCAGGTACTTATCCATGTCAACACCCACGTTGCTGTACTTGTGGCCACATTTCCAACGAAACCGATCTTCTGGAGCCAAAGGATCACGTATCTATTACAGACTCCTTCACTTGTTTGTCCTCTGGTCTGATTTACTGCATCTCCTGCCGTCGCTGCCCTGCCATTTACATCGGTGAGACTGGGCGCACTCTGAGGGATCGTTTTGGTGAGCATCTCCGAAGCATTGACAAGAATGCGCCTGGTTTTCCCGTCGCAGAGCATTTCAGTTCTAACGGACATACCGCAGACGACGCACTGGTCCGTGGGATTAAACTCTGCGAAGGGAACAAACAGAGGAAAAGGCAGGAGATGCGTCTCATCTTTCGACTCGGGACATGCCAGCCGCGCGGCCTCAATGCTGATTTTCACTTTATTTGAAGTTCGCGCGCGCGTGCAAAACGCAACTTTCAAATTTTAAATTCAACACCTGGAATCGTGGCGCAACTCATAACGAACATTCCACTGATGAAGGGCACAGTCCCGAAACGTCTGGACATTTGTTAAGATTTTGGCACTTCCACCAACATTGATCACTTTTATTTATGTAGTACCAAGTGCCACGCAGCCTACGAAGTCTTTTTAGCTTCTTGTATATATCTTTCAGTGTGGGTAGGTTTACGATAGACCTTAGTGGAAAGTCGACCGTTGTCTTGACGGCAGACAGTAACGTCCAGAAAAGATATTTTCCGATTTGTTTCTCTTTCAACGGTAAACTGGATCGATGGCTCGATATCGTTCAAATGATGCTGCAAAGTTTGCACAAGGCTGGAATTAACGGTCGCACACACATCATCCACATATCGTTTCCAAAAGCACGGTTGTACAATGGAAGTGGACAGTGCTCGTTTCTCAAGGTTTTCCATTACGAGGTTTGCCATTACAGCTGATACAGGGGAACCCATAGCT
>OZ026595.1:29506884-29569384 GCA_964020085.1 Micromussa lordhowensis
TTAGCGCACAGTCGGCCCAGTCATTGCCAAGGCACTACCTAGATTTTAAATGCTTTTAAATATTTAACATTTTATGCCTGTATTTTACATTTTATGCTTGTGTTTTACATTTTATTCTGTAAGTAATGTTATCACTATTTCAATTTAGTTTCATATTGTAATTATTTCCACACGACCCCACAAGCTCTAAGCTTTAAACCCTATCGTGTTTAAATAAAGGATATGATGATGATGATGATGATGATGAACCAGATGTTGTCATGAGGCCCGGTTAAAACGTCGCATTTTTGCCGCGTCGAATTCTATTCAACGAATTCAATTCGGCAGAAATTCGACGTCTGAATCAGCTGTCGCATTTCTGCCGCACTTAATTGAACTGAATTCGACACGGCAGAAATGCGACGTATGAACCGGGCCTTAGTCTTCGGTTTCTTTTGATACTGAGGTAGAAAGGACCTGACCATCGCATGTTTAGTGGTCTTCGCTCGACAAAGTGCTTGAAGAGAGCAACCCGACACCTTTCTCCTCCAACAGAGAACATTCGTGGCTGAAAATCTCTGTTCTTGCTATGCAGTCCGCCCTGTCTGGTCTTCGTTGGATCTTCGGTGCACTGCACGAACTCCATACGTTCGTCATTTTTGCAGAGTTGAAAATCTTCCATTTTCATTGCGTGGTGTTCTTGACGGCCGCAGAGACCGAAGAACTGCGTCAAAAGCCACCACATAGAAGAAATAAGCGCTTCTGGAGGTTTGGAACCAAATTTTTCTGCCTCCCACAGCACCTCTTCTTCTTCCTCAGTTAAACTTCTGGCTTTATTTGGATGTTTGCCCATACCGGATTGGCGAAGCTGCCGAGCTTTCTTTAAAACTTGCTTGGAAGAGTGGAACTTCCTGTCTCTTATGATGGAAAACTTGTATCCTTTCTCATTTAAATGTCTATCAAGTGTAGCTTTTATCACTCTTAATCTGTCTGGCTCGTAGTCGTCACCGTTTTTGCTTTTTACTTCAGCGTAGAATGTTTCAAGTAGCTTGTTTAGTTTTTCCGGCTGGCTCGTTTTCCTCGATGTTGTTGACAATATTTTTCTGTTTGCGCCATGTCTCCCATACATTCAGCCAGAAAGACTTACTCTTTACTGTATTTGGGTTTTTGGAATTTTTTTTAGCTCTTCAATCGTTGTTTCGCTCGCAAAACCAAATCGTTGTTTGCTGAAAACCCCGGCCATTTTCCTCCGCGTCTTAGGTTATCTCAAAATTTCCGCAAATATGTTGCTATAGAAACAGCTCTAATCTGATTGGTTCTTGTTGGTTTCTTCTGTGTTTTTTAGCCAATCAGAAAGCACTTGTAATTTGCACTCGTGTTACAAGTTTGCATTCGTTTTACACATTTTGCACTCGTGTTACAGAAGAGCTGCACTCCTTTCTCAGTCAATCAGAATTGAGTAATTTTACCGTGTATATTATTAATGGGGTAATTCTATAACGTAATCATATATACTATGAAAATTCAAATGTACAACCGTCGTACATCTGCAATTGAAGGTCACATAGGAATGTCGAAACATGTTTTGTAAAAATGAAATATATAATAAATATAGTTTCTAAATAAAACAGTTCAATCGCTCCTTATAGCGATTGTCGGATTAGTAGGTGTAGTTTTCCAAAGAAAGGAAAACTTTCAATATTCTAGGGATCCGGAGCTCTTTTGCCCATTATTTTCCTACCACCCTTGATGCTTATTATTCTGTAATTCTCAAACTTATTAAAAATTCATCAAGTTGAAACAAAGAAAATCGCAACCGCGAAGGAGGTTTGGATGTAGGTTTGTAATTAGCATAGATTTTGACGATTTTACTTCTTCGTTTACTCCTTAGTTTTTGTTTCCATTGACATAATATATCAAGACAGTGTTTCATCGGCTATTCAAACACCTCGAATTTCGTCACGAATACTCCGCTGCAAGTCACATTTTCAACTCTCTTCTCGGTGTTTGGATATCCCGATGTCCAAACTATCTTCTCTTCTATCTTCGATTCGCTCCGACGAAGGGCTAACGCTCGAAACGTCAGCTTCCGAATCTCTTTACGGTGTCCAATTCACATTATCAACCCAGTTGATAAAACCAAATTATCTTGTAATACTCCCACCGACGCAGCACTACAGTTTCTTTAGGAACTTGCCCCCTTTATCTTCTCTCGTGTTTGGTGTATTACATGAACACAAGCCTGAACTGGCGAAATCAAAATAAGGCTTACTCGACAGAGGAAAGGATCCACCATATTTCTTTGCGTAGCGCTCAGTGATTGCCGGAAACAAACGACGACGGTAAAAGATCCTGTACTCTTTCAGTCGATTATCTGCGTCCTAAAATCACATAAATTTAAACATGAGTAAATTACTGATAGAATGGGATTTTTGACTTCGTAGAATCTTTGTGTTTCTCTCAATTTGAAATTGAAAATAGATGCAAAGGGGTACACTATGGCTGTCGCTAGTCAAACATAATATTGACCATGAACGAATGAATAAACTTGTCTGAGCATTTAGCTTAGATAATTAAGTGTGGACACTCAAATAAAAACAATAATAAAATAAATGACCAAGAGCTATAAATTTGTATAAATATGTTAAAACTGTTGCAAGGTAAGAACGTACGTTTAGCGTCAAACTCATTAATCTATTTACAATCGTGATTAAAGTATTTATCAAGTAGTGCATATACAGTATCACATTTTGTGCACTTGCGGCGTGTGACATTTGCAGACAGTAAAGGCCTAAATACTGAGCACTCTGGTCAGTCAGGTTAGCCTGAATAGCACTCAGGTTAGCCTGTTTACGGTTAGCTATCGGTAATGGAAATGGGAATGCAATATTTAGTTAAAAAGTCTACTGTCTGCAGACACCGGTGCACGTGCCCACAATTAAAAACAGGAAGGTCTCTTTTTCTAATGCTATATTTGAATGAAATGAATGAATGAATTACAAACACACAACTGTTCAATCAGAAAAAAATAATTTCTTGTTACCTCTTTGCGAGAGTTGCGGCTACCGTCACCGCTGGTTTTGAAGTACAATAATTCGAGTGGAACAGACAACAAGTTGAACGGCACAACAATGGAATGTTGATTCCTGTATTGATTTTCAACAACAGCTCGGGAATATTTCCACTCGACTTCTGCATTGGTCTAAGAAAAAAGAAGGGAATAAAATTATATTGCTTAGTAGTCGCTTTACACCTGGTGTTGAGACGCTTACTCGTATTAGTGCGTGGGAGCTGAATCCAAATCTAAACTCTAGTATTTTTTGTCGTGGCATAACTGTGTTGAACATTTAACTCATGTTCATGAAACTTTATCAGTCTAATGATTAAAAAAGGTCAACTTTCTGTTTTGTTTTTCAAATCAAATTATATTCCCCTATGTAAACTCTGACAATCTTTGAGCCTTCTGCAGCTGATTCATAGCGGCATTCTCCACAAAAGGCTAAAATGGCGATCGAAGAGGTCTTCTTTGATATGTTTTCAGACCTTATAATTTTAGTTTTGGAGTCAACTTCTATAGTGGGAACAAGACCAATAAGAAAATATTTTTTAGACTTTTGCAATTCGTTTGGCAACATGGATTCAAATAGGCTACAGCTGGAAGGTCAGTCTGAGGAGTTTGAACAGACGTGGGCAATAGATCGTTTTCACTGTCACGCAATAAAAAAATAAATCGAAAACTATCCAGTGGAAAAAGCTAAGAAATTGTGATGTTATAGAAGATAAAAAAATAAGACAGTTCTCCAAGTTTTAGCCCTGTGCGTTTCCCCAAACTTCAGATACTCGTTGAAATGTTTCGCAGAAATTTACAGAGCCCAGTATGAAAACGCCATGTTGGTGTACCTCCATGGTACACCAATATGGCGGCCGGAAAATAGTGTAAACATCTGGAACTTACTTTGGCTTTCTAGGCGACTAATTATCAGTACTGAAAAAACAGGTATTTACATAAGCACTTTCCCTAAAGCTCTAGCTTCTATTTGGGCTCAAAATCATGAGATAAGTATATCTTTTTCAACAAATTTGATCGTAGCCTTGTGTCACGCACCGCCATAACCGGGAAATTCAAAATGCTCTAGTTTCCAAACGAAGCACGCTATTGAGCTGTAAAGTTGTAAACAGATATAAATATGTCACCTTTTATACCTGATGAGGATGAAAACTTTGGTGGATCTTTAGTTTTAGATTTTAGAAAGTGATGACGTCACGTGAAAACGATCTATTGTCGAACCAACGCTTGCAGTGGCTGTAGGAGAAGCTTTAGCTGACAAACATGTTACTGACTTTTGGGCACCTAAAAGGACTAATAATTCTACGTCTGTGGCAGATCGTAGCGAATTCGTAAGAGTTGAGAACGAAGGTGATTGATCTTGACACTCTTCTGGCCATTTTGAGTACCTGCTTATAATTACTATGTCTGATTTTTTAAATTTTCTTATACAAAGCCTTATATAGCCGCCATATTTAAACACTGTAACTTGTCTTTTATGCGCATGCTTAGCCACCATGCTGTGTTTGATTTCTCGCCACATTTACAGCTGCGATAATTAGGACGGTGTAGTAGTTTGAGAAAAATTTGTACTGATGATAAATTTTTGCTACTATATACGAGTTTATCCTACCGTGACATTCGTGTATGTGTTGTTGAGTAAAGCCACCAACATGTTGATCAACATGATAACGGACAAAATCAAGAATATCAAATATAAAACTGCCACAATATCAGAGGTAAGACTTGTACGAGATTCCATTTCCTTTAAGCTTGATAGACCAAACACCGACCACATGAGCTGTTTGGAAGTCTTGAACCAGCTAGAGGTGACAAAAAGGAAATGTGACTGAGTCTTGCTAGGGTTGATTTTGCCAGGAAGAGTATGTATTTAATAGTTCAAACGCATAATGTAAATGAGACAATTGAAACAAGTAATTTATTTCTATACATCCCTCATTAATGTTTATCGTGTTAGAAACATAGAGATTACTTTATGGAAAATGCGAGCGTACGATTTTTATTGAAGAGGTTGAACAGTATTAGAAAACGAACGAGTGAGCGCAATGAATGAGTGAGTTTTCTGATTCGTATCAACGAGTGACTAAAAATCTAACAAAGCATTTTCCATGCTGTAATGTGTTTATTTCATAGGTACCGGGATTTTTTCGTGTGGTATTTGGTTGACAAATTGTACAAATAGGGCGATCAAAAGCGTAAAAACCGTTTAAAATCGCTCAACCACAACCAAGTTAATGGAAAGCTTATAAAATTTACAACACTTACTGTGTTCATCATATATCAATAAAGTCAAATGTCTATTACTAAAGGAAGCCATGGCAATAAACTACGTAATGTCCTGAAAATAAGTCCGTATTTTTATTTATTTATTTTGCCACAACACAAATATAATGAAAACAATAAAAAATTAACAATGGCGAGGAGACCTAAAGGAAACTATGAAGCTTATATATATTAATTAGGTCTCCTCAGTTATTTTTTTACAGGATGAAATCAAAAAAGAAGATAGGAACATGACGACGGATACAATTACAATTTTTTATACAATTACAATGTCAAATGGAAGGATACAACTTAGGATTAAACTTAGTTATCGTCAGAGTCACTTTCCAGTTCTAAAGGTTTCAGATGTTTCCATCTCACCGCTTCGGGACCTGACGGGTTTGTGGCAAGCGTTGGAGATTGATTTACTGTGTTGATGTGAATGAAAAAAATACCACCTTAAATAACAGCTCCGCTGAACAATGTCACGGACTGCCTACCGGTATTCTCGGAGTCGGAGGAAATTGAGACGGGGACGAAGCTGAGGTACCGGCCAGCACACTGCTTAGCACTTTTGACATGTGCATCTGTTGTTTCGTTGAAACGGTGCTGTAGTTTTCTATGCTCTTCAAATTCGTACGACCAGATAGTGCAATTTGCGTGTGTGGAATGTCATGTTCACTTAGCGTCTGGATCATTGTCTTTCTGCCGCTGAGATTTCGAAGCCTGTCGTTTTCAGTTACTGCCTTCTGAAACATTGTCTTCATTAAACCGTTGAATTTGTTAACGCCAACAGAGCCGGACTTGAACCAGTCTTTTCTTGCGAGCGAGTATGCCTCTAAAGCGTTGTTAACGGCCAGGTAAGAGGGACGATCGTCTCATCCTGGCCAAAAACTTGTGAACTGCGACAGGATCTCTTTCAGATCCGTCGGTCGCAAACATTTTCAGTGGTACAGCTCTGACATCCGTCGCTGTTGTGTCTGATCCAGTTCTGTCTGTCTTTCGTTAAACTCCAAGTACTCAACTTCACTTGCCGTTTTGTGTAGCTTTACATCTCCCCAGCACATCATATCACAATGTTCTTTGCACTCACGGCGGAGTCCAAAGTGAAGAGTGTTGTTTAGCCAAAGCGTGTTTAAATGTGTCTCGGGACTACACGTACCGAGCAAACCCTTGTCGTACAATACTTTTAACTCTTCGCTTGTCAAAGCTACCGATGCGTTGCGGGGTTTAATTTTAGCTGTTTTACTTGGATTGAAGAACTTTTCGGGTTTTCTCAAACGCCAAGTCGTTGATTATGCTGGCAGAATAGGCCTTTTTTATCAAGTGTCGTTCGAAGCTGGGAATTAAACTTCGAAGCGAAGTTGACTTGTACTCGGTACCATCTTACGTGCGGACGGAGTATTCATTCAGCTCGACGGCTGAGGAATCATTAATTTTCCTGTCTTAGTCCTTCGTTTTCAAAAATCTTTCAAGCCATCTTGCATCTCGTTCAGTTTTTTGAGTGGTATTTTTGTTTTCTTGTTCTAAAATAAATTCTTCAACTGAGCAAACAGAAGCAAACCTTCCCTCCTCCATTTGTCAAAGCGTGCGTTTTTTTTGCAACGGCTCTCGGATGACCTTCTCTTCAGTACGTTCATTCATCATTAGTGAAATTTCGTCGTTTGCGTTCATGATTGGACGAACGACAATATTTCACAGTGAAATTTCCTCGTTCGTGCTCCTGATTGGCTACATTTAGAATCAGTACGAATTTTATTCACTATGATTTTCGTGGGTAAATCTCAGTACCTATGATATAAATATGATTATTGAATTATATAATGAGACAGTATGAAGATTCTATACAATTCGCGGCATAAAAACACTTTTCAAAGCTCTCGATGGATCGAATTATACACCCACCTTTGTTGTATACCAAATAGTTTTTAATTTGAAAGACTTGTTGGGCTCCAAACTCGAAAGATCAGTTCAGCCTGAAAAAGGCTTTAAGTTTCGGATTATCGCCCGACCACCTGCTCATTTGCATAATCTGATCACTCCTATAACACCCCTTAGCCACGCTATCGCTCGTTATTTCAAGGCCGCGAGGAATACTGTTATGTTTAAGAATGTGGCAGTCATAGCCATATATATAAGGAAATGCAATGTTTGGAGACTATTTACCACTATTAAGGCTACAAATCACTAGATGGAATTTCGAGAAGACCAGTAAATAGAACGCCGCCCTAAAAAAAATAACGTGAAATGACCAACTTCTGGGTTATTTGGAGAATGTGAACAGCGACGGCTATTTTTGGGGAATTTTTAGCTCGAATTCAGCGTTTCTTTCAATATTCAGTTTCGAGATAGTATTGGCAAAGAGAAACAAACTAATTGACTTTCGAGAGATTCGTAGGTAAACTATAAAACAATTTTTTTTAATCAGCGTTGACCTCGGGATGGCCGTCAATGTTACTTAAATTCCCTTTACTCTATCTTCATATTTGCAACTACTTGCCAATGTCACACCAAAGTTGTAGAACATTTCAAAAACTTACCACTGCATTGCTCCTTGTTCGCAATACCTTACACCAAAAGCCAAAGAATAAGAAAGTACCATTAGAAAACAATAACATTTGTCATTTTAGTACTAGTAAGAGGTACAATTCAACAGGGGAGGGGACTCCAATATAAAAGGACAGGGGTGCTCGTCGAGAATTTTGAAAAGAACCCCTAAGAGGTACCAAGATCCTGTTTTATGGGCGTGGCTTGAAATTTTTTCCAACCATAAGAGATACCAATTCTAAAACAAATCATTATTTTTTTCGGCTCAATACCCTAAAACTTACCACTCGACTTACCACTCAATACCCTAAAAGGTAGGTAATTTGTGTCCGCGGACTATTTGTGACATGTTTCTGACTAATAGCCATAATTACAATTTACGGCAGAAAGGTTTTTATCAATCTAGTTTAAACACAGTTACGCACGGAAATCAATCAAACCGATACTTAGGTCCAAGACTCTGGAGTAAGATATCAAGTAAAGACACATCGGCTGCCAGTCTTACGCAATTTAAGACCCGGATACGAAGTCTTGATTTGAGTGACATCTTGGATGGATGTCTTTAATTTTAGTCTTAGTAGATTCTAATCTCAATTTTTTATCGATTCGTTTTTGTATTATATTTTAGATAGTTAGGTGTCCCCTATTAGCAGTCTGGAATCCCCTCTGCTAGATTTTGACAGACACGTTAATAAAGTCATTATTATTATTATTATTATTATTATTATTAGTATTAGTAGTAGTATTAGTAGTAGTATTAGTAGTAGCATGAGTATGAGTATGAGTATGAGTATGAGTATGAGTATGAGTATGAGTATGAGTATTAGTATTATTATTATTATTATTATTATTATTATTATTATATGGGACTCCTCCACGGGCAGTTTAGAGAAAGAGCGGTGTCAACGTAAGTACAAACAAGGTTTTTTTTTGCTGAGTCCTTTTCCGCCTCAGTCTGGAATCCCCTCTGCTAGATTTTGACAGACACGTTAATAAAGTCATTATTATTATTATTATTATTATTATTAGTATTAGTTGTAGTATTAGTAGTAGTATTAGCATGAGTATGAGTATGAGTATGAGTATGAGTATGAGTATGAGTATGAGTATGAGTATGAGTATGAGTATGAGTATGAGTATTAGTATTAGTATTGTTATTATTATTATTATATGGGACTCCTCCACGGGCAGTTTAGAGAAAGAGCGGTGTCAACGTAAGTACAAACAAGGTTTTTTTTGCTGAGTCCTTTTCCGCCTCATGTATGATTTTTTTCTGTAAGGTATTCATAGTATACTCTGTAGGGATAAGCCGAATAGTGCAGAAAATCGTGTGGCTGTCTTGAAAAAGAGGAGTGAAGAAGAAAGGATACAAACAAGTACTATGCTAAGAAAGTTTATACGAATACGCCATAATCGTCGAACCAGAATATTAACGTCAAAAATATCTGACGATCTTATCTCTATCCCTGAATCAAATAAAAAAACTCACATTTTGGCCAGGGCTTCTGTTTGGTTCTTAGTTGAAGTCATGTATGACA
This sequence comes from Micromussa lordhowensis, assembly GCA_964020085.1. NCBI lineage: Eukaryota > Metazoa > Cnidaria > Anthozoa > Scleractinia > Lobophylliidae > Micromussa > Micromussa lordhowensis. Next base: position 29,516,278 of record OZ026595.1, read on the forward strand.
TTTCTGCTATGTAGCACTTTGTAATGACCAACGAGAAGGCTATAATTACGAAGAAAAACTGCCCAAGAATAATCATGAGGTCAATAAGCATTCGAAACAATGCCAGCTGTAAAGGACCTACAACTGAACTGAGCTCTAAGACGCTGGAGAAGCGTAAGACCAAAAGCATCGTGTTGGCGCCATAAAAGTAGTTGACAATTTCCAGCAAACGATTTTGGTAAGGGTCACCACCACGGGCAACAGTCACTGTACGCAGGATCACGATCAGGAGGTAGATAAGAAGGGTTATAACATCAAGGTAATTCCACATGTCCCTGCAAGGGTAAAAATATTGTGAATAACATGAAAATTTTTAAATAAATGATGTAATACTAAATTGTTTGTTTAGTAATTTCTGTCTATTACAGCCGTTTCTTTTCTTCTGGCTCTTCTTGGCTCTTCTGGTGATCAATCAAGCCAAAAGAAGATAAGATAAGATAATTCATATACACAGGGGGTGGTTACCAATTACCCCGAGCCGGAGGCTCATGTAAAGTGTTTCACAAGCTAAAAATACTACACATATCAATGCAATTTAATTTGGTCGAGTCTAAAAATAATTAATAAATAAGTATTGTCATTTTTTTATAACAAGTGATCGAGACGTAATCTAATATGCCAATTTATTAGTAGAAAGATCGTGCTTGGACCGAGAAGAGAAAAGAAACTATGACAGGATTGTATAATTTGAGAGGCGAAGAAACTGCCAATTGTCATCGGTAGAACAAACGTTGATATGATTAATATCAATCGAGTGAAAACGTAAGAGGTTAGAAATTTCACAAAAACCATTTATCCTATATTCCGAACGTAATTAATTCTCGAAAATGTTTCTGCATTCTTATTGTGTCGGCACTTTTAATTGAGGAAAATGGACTAAAAACTTAGTATATTTCCAGTTTCTATTTCATATCATTTTGGTTTCGTAAATACAAGCTGATGTATGTCCTAAAAAAAGAAAGAAAACGGTAATCAGCTGGCAATATTTAAAATAAAATTGGCATATCTTACTTGAAGTATTTCAACGGAGATGCTTTGTATTGTTGCCGCTCGCTAAGAACCAATCCAGAGAAGAAAACAAGTATCAAGTATTCCTCGAGCCTTGGATAAACAGTAGAAGCCAAGATGCAAACACGGACATGAAGGGCAATGAACACCACCTGACTGAGCTTGTCTTTGACGAATATGACCAAAGGCGTGTTAAAGAAACTGAGGTATTTGTCTGTTGAACAATAACGACAAAATAGACACCACAAGGCGTTCACGTTAATCTCGCTACTTAATGTGTCGCACTGTTGATATTACTATGTGCTACTCTCTCAACTTATAAAAGCCTTTCTACCAATTGCCGTGTGAATTTTGCATTATTCGTGCAAATAGTGTTTCTAACAATTATTCTTTTATGTGTCCCCTATAAGTAGAAGAATTCTCTCTTTTGGCAAGTTTTAGTTCAAGACACAGAAATATATTATTGTATATAAATTATTCATTGGTCGACCTTTTCAAGAATTTACAGTGTAATGTACCTAGTAGATAATCCTTTATTTTGCCTCCACTACTCATCCGGACACACATCATGATTAAATTGGGCGCGTTGCACAGCCAAGCCACCGTGCCATTTATTCAATGTCAACAGATGTCACAAAGATTCTAAACAATAAGTGCACCATAGTCGGACACAATACCCCGGAAAACCAGCAGGTGGAAAAAATAAGGTGCTCCCGACCGAGGCAGTGCTGTCACCATTAGGGTTTTAGGGTATCCTAATAAAACGTAGTGTACACAAATTTGGTAAATTACAGCGATGTAATGAAATGACAGCACTAAAGAAATATAAACAATTGGGAAGTAACATTCATGCACAGCCAAGAAAAGGAAAATAACGAACTTAACAACTGTACACGGTGAATGCTTACCGTAGAATGTCTCACCCTGCTAACGGCAACTAATTTCAAACACTAATTCACCGCGAACCTGAACCCTACTTCAACCCTCTGCTCCTTGCCGGCAAAATAGGAATTTATGCTAATTTGGGATTATCACAAATTACATTATGTTTATGTAATTTTAGTATTTTGTTTTGTTTTCTGCTTAACTACTATTTATTGTATTTGTGTTTTTTTTCTAATTTAACCTGTTTGGCGACTTTTCCCAGCTTCCAAAAGCGAATGAATGCCATATGGGAGGGCAAGTCATTTCGTTGTTATCAAGGTAAGTACCCCGATATTCTCTTGTGTTTAATTAGTCAATCTCTCCTTTGGCTAATCAATTGGCCGGTCGACCGGCGTTCAGTTACACAGTTATTAAAACTTACGAAGAGGTTAATTCCAAGTTATACCTAACTTATCCTGCACTGATCTTTCATCAGTTAAGTGACTACTTTCATTGCTCTCCTTGGTATTATCCAAAACCCTGCGCATCTGACAAAAAACCGTGAACGAAAGCAGAATTAGAACAAATAGTGACGTCCATTGTTTTAAACTTTAAGTATCCGAATACCTTCTTTTGGTCCCTGTAGAAGGCATATGCAATGATTGGAAGCAGAAATGGAGTCAAAACTGCGTCTATCAGAATCAGCAGAAACAGAAAGCTTCGAAACTTTCCATGGGGTTTTAAAGCATCAGGCAAACCAAGGTTCCACCTCATCTTGAGCCTCCTGTACAACAATGGATGCGCAACAAACTGCAAGTAAAGATCACAATATAGAGATGAATGACTTGAATTCTTTATTTTGCTGATTATGATCGTGTTCACATCAGATCTTCCTATCTGGCATTGGAATTGAAATCAGAATTAGAATTTGAAGAATTTTGGGTCGAAATGGGGAAAAATATAAGGGCACAGTGAACGCTAGAACCGACCCAATGTTACCTTGGTATAATTAGGCAATGAAAATACGATTGTAGTGTCACTCAGTTGGCGACGTTCGCACTGGTGTCAGGTCTACATAGCCTAGATTAGTTTAGATTTGTCCTGCAATTATGAGTGAGTGTTACTTTTCAAGCAAACCAAAACTCAGTTCACATCTTATCCTTGGATTTTAAGTGCTGTCAAGTGATTCGTTTCGAAGTAACCTATGAATTTTGAATGCAAGCCGAGGCCTCCCATGTAAGATTGGATTGTTAAATATAGCGATACAATACAATCAGTCGTACCCGACTGTGGTACGATGGTCGTCAGGAAAGATTGTTCAAGGTTAGAAGAAGGACGTTTTATTTCGGAAATTTAATTATCTCATTTCGGACAAATTTCGAACAACAATTTCGGACACTTAGCTGAAACATAGTTAAAGCAAATTTTCTCCTACAAAACACGAATTAGATTGAAACAAAATCTGTGACAATGATGGTTTTATTGCAGCCTCAAGGTTTTTTGAATACATTGACAAGGAAATAACTCAAATTCTATCAAGCCGTTACATGTTTCAAGCAGTGTCTCAACAAGAGTTCACTCCATAAAGCCCAGTACAAAAGAAACTAAGAGCTTTGGAGGTTCTTCAAAGTTTTATACCGTACTGTAAATATTTCAGACGCCTAAAAATTTCAGACGGTTTTATTTCCGGACACTTTTTTTGTCCGAACTTGAAATCGTCCCAAATGTTTTGTAAGTAATGTATGCTAAATTAGGGAGTCGTCTTACTTTTTTTTGCGAGTGGACAATTGCATCATCAGTCATGCCACTAAGCATTGAAGCATAGCGATCAACGTGTTCAGGCACGTCCCTGATAACCAGCTCCTCTTTCGCAGTCACCTCATCAATAAGCTGTACAGCGAAGTCTTCAGTTTGGTCTGCAAGCTTGTTTAAGAACTCAGTGTTCTCTGTGTAAGAATCAGCTAGCTTCTGAAGCTTGCGGCTTACCTTAGATCAGTTGTTACAAAAAAAATTACAATTAATATATGTTTAACTAAAAATGTGTTATTTCATAAATTGTGAGTAACATTCTTAAGGAGAAACCTTGAATGTTATAGACACCGTTTGCGCAACTGGAAGACTAAAGTAATTTTTGCTCTATAGTCAATGGTAATGATTAGTAATGCTTTGATCCTTAACAGGCAAGGATACACGAATTAAAAGCGCATAACCCGCAGATGTGTCTCTAATGGTCGCGAACGCAGCTCTAAACATACATACATACATATATACATACAAAGTTTATTGATGCTCCCTAAGTGGGTTTTTCAGCTCAATACAATTAAAAATTACAAATTTAAATTAAATAAGAATATAAGTACAACAATATTATAATTGGAAAATGACACCTAAAATTCTTGGGGCATTTTAAGGACTTAATATTATCATTCAAAGAGTTCCAGAGTTTGGCACTTCTGAAAGCAAAAGAGCGCTACGTGAGAAATTAAAGATGTACAGGGATTAATGCTGTAAAGTATTAAAGCTATTTTTATTATTCGACTTAAATATATTCGATCTGTAGGTTATTTTTATTGTTATTACCTTAAAAGCCATCATAATGGGATCTCTGCAAGAGCACAAATGCTTCGCAGTGACAATATCCTTGATATCATCGACATTCATGGGTTGGCTGCTTTTTATTAGTCTGTGTAATTCCTTTTCCCCTGAGGAAGAGAGAAACATTGACGCCAAGTCTCGAACATGCTTAAGACCGAGTTGTTTGTTATCTTTTTTCTAACCTCGTTCCCAGGCTCTCTCTCTTTGCCTCTCTTGTCGTTGGTTGGTTGCGGGTGGTCACGTGACCACCCAGAATCTGGGTGTAAAAAGAAATCGTTGGGCGGAAGAGAGGGTAGAGTACTTTGATTGTTGCTATGATAAAATTTGTGTCGATTTGTGGGTTTCAAATCCTCGAGCAATAGCTAAAAATTTCCCGCTTTATCGGAGTTTGAAGTCGAATTTTGCCGATGAAGAATGCTACATTATTTCTACTGTCTCCAAAATATAAAAGACTTTCGTTCATAAAGAAATTCAGCAGCCGAATGGAGTACAAAATTTTCGAAGGTTACGACATGTTAAACGTCGCGTGCCGAATCGAAGTGAAACCAATGGATCAGTCTCTCGAATCTTTGAATTCGGAGGTAATTTATTTTCTTCTTTGTGCGGTATTTTGGATGTTAAAAAACATTTCTGCCTCACGGCCGATTAGCCAGGTATTCTAACTTGCATTTGACTTACAGCAATGCAAAATGATTTACAGTTTAGTTGACATAAGCTCGCGCGTATATTTAATCTGCATTATGTTAATCGGATTATGTTAGTTTATAGCAAAGATATCAATGACGTCGCCTATGCTGTTTTCCGTTTCGTAAACGGTCGAAGCCATTTTTAACGGTCGTTGCCATCATTGGTAACCAAGCCTTTCAGAATGGACGATGCCATATCTGCTTTAGTTTAGGCCTGGACAAGGTAGAAACTGGTATAATTTGTTGATGGAGTAAAATGCACTCACCAAATGCTTAATTGTTCATATTCACACTGGTTTGCTTGCGGTTAGCTCTTATTTGATGTTTGGGGCAACTCTATTATTAATGTTTAAGAATGTCACGTTTTATAATTAAATTTTGGGGAAATTTGGCGGATCAACCTGGTAGTGTAGTGGTATAAGAGGGATGTCAGGAAAAAGAGGTTCCGGGTTCGATACTAGGTGGTTACTTGCAAATTTTCCTTTTTCTTTAATTTAGTAGAGAAAAATTCGTGTACAGTTGTAAAGCCGTGTTCACATTAGGCCTCGATTATGATCGAATTATAATCGAATTAAATATGAAATGGGTTCACATCAACTAATTACAGTCCCTGATTATAATTGGATTACAATTATTTCAAACAACCCCCTTGGGGTTGTTTGAAGTAATTTCAGTGCGTGATTGAACAAAATGTCGGACACGTGGTGGTTTGTCTCATCCGTTGTTGCTGTTTCAGACGGCGTATTTTTCTTCTTCTAGCCTTCAAAGCTTCCTTTGCCTTTCTTCTGGCCTCCAAATCAAGTATTGCGGTGAATATCATGGCAGCTGTTCATTTTGGCTCCATTTTGTTTTCAACTTTAGATTGCGAGGTTGCCCTGCCTAGTTTATTTGAATTTTCGCAGATGTGAATAGAACCATAATTAAATAAAATCGAATGGTGTATGATAGATTGAATCGTAATTCAGTTGAATATAATTAACATTAAGTGTGAACACGGCTTTAGTGTCGCGAAAATGGCAAATACCGTTTACGAAACGGACAACTGCGTCGCCTAGTGTTTTTAATATGCCAACCAGAAAACTATTGGCTAGTGAAACGAATAATTCTTTTGTTTAACGTTTTGAACATTTAAATAACAAAAACAATGTTTGTAAAAAAATATCTTCCCTATATTTAGACAGATGTTGAAACACAGTTCCTTGGCATGGTCAAGAATTATATTTTGCAAAATGGTAAATAAAACATCGTTTGACCTGTGAGCTTGTGTGAAGCTTATAATAGGACTGGAGAATTTCAAAGGTGTACTACTTGCCCGTATTTGGTTTAATATGGCGATGACCAGCGATCGCCTTTCTTTCGCTTCAGTTGGGATTTCGTCGACTCTACCCCGGTGGAAAAGTTTGTGTCACAGCTGGTCGCGTGATCAGCAGCAACCAGTGTCTTTCTCCCAACGATAAGGGAGGCAGAGGAGAGAGAGCCTGGGAACGAACTCGAATAAATGAATTTTCAGCGGTCATCACCCATTATATCCGAGTCTGACATTTTATGGAAAAAGAATGCGGCAAATGTCACCAAGTTTTTAACGTTTCGACGTAAAGCGAAAGTTTCGTGGGAAAGAAAGGAATTAAAAAGCAACATCATATAGTTATACCTAGCTATACCCGGTCTTTTCAAACAATGTTTATAGCAATCGTGATATAAACAAAAATATTATATCCCTAAAGCGATTTTAGCAGTAAGAGATAATTTCTGAACTAACCTTCACTCTGCTTCCCATCTAGCTTATCTTCACCTGACAAAAAAGGTACATATCACAATCAAATTAAAATTCCTCTCTGTTTTGTTCTGTTCCAAAGAGATTTTACATTTTGGTTATTTTTAATCAATATCGGATGCAAAGAATTAGGTTAGAAGGTTCGTGTTTTGTTTGTTGGAAACGTTTTTCCTTTTATTTTAAACCTGTCCAGGTTCATATAGCACTGAATTTCGGAATGGTCAGTTGTAAAATGGGTATTTCTTCAGTTCAATTTACCGTTACTTAGTAGTTACCTAGTAGTAAATCATTAGTTTCTTTGAACCCCCTAAATTAAAAAAAATGTGACATTATAACACGCTATGACACGTCAGACCTCAGAAATCACTGTCGGAAATCTCATTTCCGAGAACCTCAGTTTTAAACATTTTCCTGGGGAGCATCCCCCCAGACACCACTATACGGGAATGTCTTTGGCGGTCCGTATCTCGAAACCTCTTCTCTAAAATCCTGTATCCACACCAGAATAACAAGGTAACTAACCCAAACAATAATTACATGTACCTTCTACGGTGAGCGTTGGCTTGTTTTTCTTCTTCCAGTTTTTATAATCGAGAAGTTTTACTCCAAAGCTTGGTTTATTATTCCTTGAACTACTCATCTTTATTCAAGCAGTTTACAAGTCCTGAAAAATACTTTATTCCAAGGAGATGTTTAGATGTAGAAGCTGCACAAGTAAGAATGTCAAGAGCACACAAGAATTTAACTCGAGGAACGATTAAATGGGATAATTAACGTTGAGATACATCACTACATTGTACGGCAACTAAAACAAGAGTAAAAGGAATCGTACATTTCTTTCTTCATCCTGGCTGCGAGCTTAGGCATTCGCTGTCGAAGTGTGCTAAAGTTGTAACTGCAATATTTTATTATAGTAGTAGTAATTATTAGAAAGAATCTTTTGTTTTCTTCAGAGAGGATGTCATATATTGTGTAGTCGAAACGGAAAGGAAGTGGAACCGCCACGCGTAGAATGCGTGTAAAGAATACCCTACAAAATATCGATATTGTTACTTCTTACATGATATGAGAGGAGCAAAATGCTGCTGGCGTTCAACTGAACGAAACCACTGCGTGCCAGTACTTGAAAAAAAATTCCACATGCTTTCAAATATCCTGGACTTCGAGTGATGTCTTTGAAATAAATACAAATTTGCTCGGTAAATACGGCAAAGTCTGTGTTTGCGATTTTCCCGTAAAGACCGAAAGAATGTTCGAGGTTAATAAGTAGTTTATTATATGGCTTATAAAAACAAATAAAAAAAGTCATCCGGTGATGCGCGCACTTATCTGGCCATGCATTCATCGTTTCCAATGCACAAATCAGGTGAACTAACGCCTAATAAAAACTTCTACATTCTCCTTGTTAATCGACGAAAAATAACGCTGAAGTGTTTTTCATAATGTCGCCGTCTGTTTTTCTTCCTCGTGTTTTTACCTTTTTTCTCTTTTTGGCTGTTTCCTTCGTCCTGTCTGGCACCAACTCGTTCGTAATTTAACTTTGTGAATTCGCCGTTCTCCTAAAATTGTGGCTTGTCAGGGCAGTAGAATGCTCTCTCGGAATACTCAAATCATTGTTTTAAGTCGCTACAATAATATTTCTTTTCATTTCCTTTCGCTTTGTTTTAGCAAGCCGGAAATATTCACCAATTTTCACTTCGCCTTCTGCGAATAATTGTTAAATGTAATGTTCACAGTCTATTTACAGATTGTGCTAGTAACCAAAAGAGCTATAATGTGCTCAACCTACGAGAGCAAATATTCAACGCGCACTCAGGTCGCGAAATAATTGTTAAATCAGTATGAAAAGGATGTTTAGTGTAACGTGGCTCCGGGACTCAAATTACTCAAAAGGTCAATAAATACGCAGTCATTTTCAACGAAGTACCAGTTGCTTTAGCTGAAAAAATGGGGTTGAGTACTTTTAAACGTCGCCATTTTGAAGGAGAAGATAGAAACAAATCTGCTCATCTGTTTTCTCTCCTAGATACCAAAAGTTTAGCGACAAGTCTGTAAGAATCGTGTTAATAAATTAAACACTATTGTTATCAACTCTTTACTGTTATCGCTCTGTAATATTTACGCCTCAAACAATCCAGGTGAACAAGTATAATTTTTGCAAGAACTAAACAATTGACTTATAGACAAATCAGAACTGACTACACTGATCGTAGGTGGCGACTGGAATTGCACTTTATCAAAGAATACAAGCCCTGGAAGGCAACCCACTATAGAAATTTAGTCCTGGCTGCTATCGATGTACTTGATCTCGTGAACATTCAAAGAGAACGACATCCAAAATTTTTCAAGGGCTCTTACGAATCAAAGGCCCTAAAAGTAAAATCCAGAATAGCCTTTTTTTTGGTCGCCAAAAACTTGACACGATTCGTCAAAAAAAGTGAAATCTATCCTTCTATGACACCTGACCACCTAGAAGAATTTAGTAATTCTTTGTTGAACAATGTATACACTACGTATACAAAATACGAACAACACATTTTCAAACTTGTTCCTACTACTCTGAGTCAACTGACAAACGCCTTTTTGGAGGAAATGCTCAAAATGGATATTAGGGCAGCAAGCATCTCTTTCAGCAAAAATTTAGCAAACTCCATAAGTGCAGAGAAATGGAATTAACACGTCGACTCCAGGTGTTAGATGAATTCACTTGTAATAACTTTAATTCCCCTGGTATTGATCAGGTCTTAAACGAATTCGATGATCTCAAAACAGAACTTCAAGCAATATACACCAGGGAGGGAAACGATCAAAGTGTAGCTGGGTGGAAACAGGTGAGCGCCTCACCAAGTACCTCTTTAACTTAGGGCCTGTTTACATGGAGGTGGGGGACCCCAGGTAGGTGAGGTAACCCGCCTAGCCGTGGTCGAAAAATGGCAAGCGTTTACATGCAAACTTACAACCCCGGGGTCCCGGGGTGACTTTACTTGACGTAAACATTGAAAATGGCGGACGAACGACGCATTTTGGCGGTCAGTGTTATTTTATCTTTATTTTCTGCTCTCGCTGCAGCATTTCAATGCTGTGGCGTTTTACTGTCACTTTTGATGATACAAAGCCTCCGCCAGAGGCAGTTAACGGCCATATTGTTCTGGTTCAAATTTTTACGCGCTTTGGCGCGCTTGCAAATGTAACATGAACTCGACCCCGGCTAGGCGGGTTACCCCACCTTGAGTCGTTTACATGGCAAAATGCGACCCCGGCTAGGCGGGTTACCCTACCTGGCAGACCGGGCAACCCGCCTAGGCGGGTTACCTCACCTATCATGTAAACATGATCAAATAAAAATGAGAGATTATATGGAGAGGCGGGTTACCTCACCTACCTGGGGTCCCCCACCTCCATGTAAACAGGCCCTTAAAGAGATTAAACGGGATAGAGGATGAAACGAGTATTAAAAACGAGACCCAGGCTTTAGATGCTATTTAAAACTACTTCAATGATTTATACACATCCGCATGTAGCGTAACACAAGTGAATACGATAGCTTTTGTAGCGAATATTTAATTAGTTTTTTGTATGTGTGCATTTTTTCGTTCTCACGTGCGTTTTTTATTTTCCAGTTACGTAATATGTTAATTTTGGCTAGTTTTTAAGGTGCGGCAGTTTTAAGTTTCGTGTGTTGTTTATCCAGCTCTGGAGTTTTAGAGGTCTTACCGTTTGTTAACCGAACGTGGCAGTTATTCGTGTGGTTATATGTTTCAGATAAGTTTAGGGACACTGTGAAACTTCTACACCATTTACTGAGAAGATGTTATTATAGTTCGCGTTACAAAGGTTTAGATTTTTTTTTGAAGTTCTATAGCGATCGGCTATATCTGTTAACAAACGAAACCCACTTGTTTGACGACGTCGAGGAGCCTACACTGGAAATGTCTCAGAGAAAACTTAAAACGTCGCGGAAAGTTGCCAAGGCGTCGGTTACGAGGAAAATGAACAAGATTACGAGTTTGATGTGTGCGGTCGAAAACGTCAATGTGGTAATTGCGATAGAGTCGGAGCTGGATGAAGCAATGGAAAATTTCTACCGTGCACATGACGATTATCATCGCTTGCTAATGAATGTGGAAGCTCAGGAGGAATCGGTTAGCTACCTTACCGAACAAGTAAAGAAATATCTTGATTTTAAGGAGAGAATTGGTCTGTTTCGTCAGCGATGTGAAAGAATTTCGCCACCTGGGATTGATAGTCTTCAGCCTTCTGACTCGATAAGTCAAATTGGATGGAAGGTGCGTAAAGGGCGTGTTCATCCCTCGCAAACAAGTTCTGTTACTGGTCGCTCCAGAGTTTCGAGTTGTTCTCGATCGTCGAAGGCGAGTTCTGTGTTGAGTGAAAGAGTTAAACTTGCTGCTGAGAAAGCTGCTATGGTTGCTGAAGTTTCTTTATTGCAAGAAAGTGGATCACTCGCGCAAGAAAGACTTCGTTTGGAACATCAAGAAAAGCTGCTTAAACTGAGAACTGAGATTGCTAAAACTGAAGCTAAAGAAAAGGTGTATGAAGAATTTAACGCCGTTGAAGAAGAAATACTTGATCATCCGCGAAAATTTACGCCTATTCCTCATCCTGAGCCTCGTGAAGTGTTTGAAAGGGCTTGGAAGCCTTTAAATCCCGATGCTAAGCCATGGCGCCCGGATTATCGAGTTGATAAGCGAAGTAGCGGCGCGCATGGTGCTCCTGGGCAGCAGAGTTCGGGCGGGGAGATGTTGGAAGCCATTAACAAAATGCAGTTAGAAGTGGAGCAGCAAATTAAAACCCAGAAACTTCCCAAGGCTGAGATTATGTCTTTCGATGGAAATCCTTTGAACTATTATCTCTTCATGAAAATATTTGAGAACAGTGTGGAGAAGTGTACTGAGGATTACAGTTTGAGGCTGCAATTGTTAATTCAGTATTGCACAGGAAAGGCAAAGGAAACGATTAAGTGCTGTGGAATGATGAGTGGAAAAGATGGTTACGTCAAGGCTAAGAAGCTCCTGGAAGAACGTTTCGGAGAAAAGTACGTGGTGTCAAATGCTTGGATTGAGAAGTTATCTGAAGGGCCCCCTATTAGCCAGAACGATCGTGAAGCTTTGCTGGATTTGGCTGACGATTTGGAAAGCTGTGAAATCACCCTTGCGGTTGCAGGCAGACTCAATCAGATTAACAATGACGATAAAATGATGCAGATTCTCCGCAGAGTTACCCTCTATCTCCGTTCCCGCTGGCAGAAAAGAGTGCAAGAAGTTAGAGCTGAGGGTAGAGACCCCAACCTTGAAGATCTTAAGAAAATGATCAGAGGCGCGGCTAAAGAGAAGAATGATCCAGTATTTGGCTCAATTTTAGATCCTGCTAAAGATGTGCAAAAGAGAAGCAAACCACCGGTTCCCAAGAAGACCGACAGCTTTGTAGGTTCAGCCACGTTTCCTGACAGTTCTGTACAAGTTGGCGGGCGTGAACCACATCCTAGCGGTCCAAGCGGAAGTTCTTCCTCAGGACTAAATGCGCGGTTTAAATGCTTCCTATGCAATGGTGGTCACAAGCTTGAAAAATGTGAACGGTTTTCAGCCAAATCAAGTGAGGAGAAGTTGAAATTTGTGCGAGATAGAAAGCTGTGTGAAAACTGTTTGTCCTATACGCATTTTGCTTCTGGTTGCAAGAGTGCACGTGCGTGTAGTGTTGATCAGTGCTGTATTTCTCGAAAACATCTGGGCTCTCTTCATGACGCCTTACTGTCAAGCTTCCGCAAAAGAGAAGAACAAAAATCGCGAAAAAGGACCTAGTGTTGGGTCAAGCTGGAATCTCACGCAGCCCCAAAGTGATCACGTGGTTTTGAAGAATAGTGTTTCTATCGCTGGTGGTAGCCATGAGTACAAGGCCTTGCCGATCGTACCTGTTAAAGTGAAAGGGAGAGGCAACGGCGAGATCATCACAACATATGCCTTGCTCGATAACGGCTCAACATCAACCTGGTGCAGTGAGAGTTTGGCCGAGAAGCTAGGAGTAGTGGGTCCTCGCATTCAAGTGTCCTTGTCAACTATCGAGAAAGATTGCAATCCGACATCTTGCCATAGAGTTTCTCTGGAGATAATGGACATGGATGAAATTAACATGATTGAGTTACCCGAAGTTCTGATAAAGGAAAAATTGAACATTTCTACGGACGGTCTTGCTTGTCAGGATGATGCAAATAGATGGTCCCATCTCGCGGGCATTCAAGTCCCAGAAAGAATTAGCGCTGAAGTGGAGTTGCTGATTGATCAAGATGTTCACGAGGCGCTCGAGCCCTCCGAAATCAGGACCCGTCGTGGCAGTGGGCCGTACGCTACGAAAACCAAATTTGGTTGGACTTTGAATGGTCCTTTGGGCAGACATGGGCGTTCCGATGTGCGTGATGTAAATTTTGTTCGTGCAGACGAAGTTTTAAGCCAGCAATTTCATCACTTCATGAATTTTGAGTTCAGCGAATCACTTCCTGAGGCAGTAAACACAATGTCTGGTCAAGACAAGCAAGCTTTGAGCATTTACGATGCGTCTGCTCGCCTGGTCGATGGTCACTATCAGATTGCCATTCCTTGGAAATATCACCATCCTGATTTGCCAAACAACAAGCCGCTTGCAGAGCATCGCCTTAACCTCCTACGAAAGAAACTCTTGAGAGACCCTGAGCTGTATTCCAGATATTCCGCCTTTATGACAGACCTCTTCGATAAAGGCTACGCTAAGAAAGTAATGGAGAACCTTCGGGATCGAAACCACGGGAAAGTATGGTACCTTCCGCATCATTCTGTAGTACATCCCCAGAAACCCGACAAAGTGCGCGTGGTTTTCGATTGTGCACCTGTATACCGTGGAACGTCGTTAAATGCACAAGTTTTACAAGGTCCTGACCTTACTAATAAGCTGGTGGGCGTGTTGTTGAGATTTCGCGAAGAGCCCGTTGCACTGATGGCCGATGTTGAAGCTATGTATCATCAATTAAAAGTCCATCCTGATGACGTTGACGCCCTGGGTTTCTTGTGGTATCCTGATTGCGACTTGACTAGAGAGCCAGAGGGGTACCATATGGCCGTTCACTTGTTTGGTGGGGTGTGGTCAGCTAGTTGCGCTAACTATGGGTTGCAGAGAACTGCGAAAGACAACAGCGATGATTTTAACTCTGAAGTAGCTAGGTCAGTGGAGAAGAACTTTTACGTGGATGACTACTTGAAGTCTGTTGAGTCCCACGAGAAGGCAATAAGTTTGGTTGATCAGCTGCGAAACTTATTAGCACGAGGAGGTTTCAACCCGACGAAATGGGTCTCTAACTCTAGAGCTATCCTTAAGACGATCCCTCGACAACTTCGTGCGAGTGAAGTGCGGGACCTGGACTTGGGCGGCGAAGTTCTTCCAGTTAAAAGAGCTCTTGGAGTACGTTGGAACGTCGAGACTGATCAGTTTGTTTTTAGAATGCAACTCAAAAGGAAGCCTCCTACACGAAGAGGTTTGCTGAGCGTGGTGTCCTCAGTTTATGATCCACTGGGTTATCTCCCTTCCTATTATCCGCCAAGATAATCCTTCAAGATCTCTGCCGGAGAAAGCTGAAGTGGAATAATGTTATTCCGAGAGACCGTCTACATCAAACTCAGCGGTGGCTCGAGTCCTTGCCAGCTATGGAACAATTTTCAGTCCAGCGATGCTACAAGCCTAAAGAGTTTGGTACGGTTGCAGACGTGCAAATCCACCACTTTTCCGATGCATCTGAGGTTGGTTATAGTACTGTGTCCTATTTAAGGTTCGTCGACGCTGAGAGTAAAGTTCACTGTTCGTTCGTCATGTCCAAGTCCCGCTTAGCCCCCCATAAATCACTGCCAGTTCCCCGACTGGAGTTTACTGCCGCAACCCTTGCCGTCAAGCTAGACAAGGTGCTTAGAAAAGAATTGGAGGTTCCAATTAACCGTTCCGTGTTTTGGACAGATAGTACGTCTGTGCTCCGCTACATTGAAAACGAGGACAAACGTTTCCACACGTTCGTCTCTGACAGGCTCACCATGATCCACGATGGTTCCACTCCTGACCAATGGAAATACGTAGATAGCAAGCGAAATCCTTCCGATG
This sequence comes from Micromussa lordhowensis, assembly GCA_964020085.1. Classification (NCBI taxonomy): domain Eukaryota; kingdom Metazoa; phylum Cnidaria; class Anthozoa; order Scleractinia; family Lobophylliidae; genus Micromussa; species Micromussa lordhowensis. The sequence continues at coordinate 29,531,374 of OZ026595.1, forward strand.
CTGCTTCTAGAGGGTTGTCTGCCAAGGCTTTGTTAGAAAACGATTCATGGAGAAGAGGTCCGGATTTCCTATGGCTACACGAATCTTCTTGGCCTGCGCCCCCTGCTCGTCAAGAAAACATCTCTGATGAAGATCTAGAGTTCAAGAGAGAAGTGCGTGTTAACGCAGCTGAGCTCGACAAGTCTATGGAGACTGTTGAGAAACTATTGTGCTATTTCTCTTCTTGGGACAAGCTTAGAAAGTCAGTGGCGTACATATTGCGTTTCAAGTCATGGCTGCTGAACAACGTGCGTTGCAAGGTAGGCCAAACCGAGGGTCAGTGCTCGCCAATGAAAGGAAGAGTTACTGTTGATGAAATGTTAATCGCCGAGCAAGAGGTGCTGAGGGTCGTTCAGACAAAGGCCTTTCCTAAAGAGGTGAAGCAGCTTACAGAAGCCAGCCTTAGCGATAGCGCCATGACAAAGTCAGTTAACAAATCGAGTTCTATTCGCAATCTTGATCCGTTTATGGTAGACGGTTTGCTACGTGTTGGAGGTCGTTTGAGACACGCCGGTATTGAAGCTGAAGCAAGAAATCCTATCATCCTGCCGAAAAAGGCCCATGTTGTTGATCTGCTTGTGAGACATTACCATTCGAGGGCGGGACATTCCGGAAGAGAGCACGTTCTGAGCTTAATTCGTGAGAAGTACTGGATCATCAAAGGAGGAATGGCCGTGCGCAGAGTGCTGAGCAGTTGCTTTGATTGCAAACGGAGACTGCTACCACCAGATTCGCAGAAGATGTCAGATTTGCCCTACGAAAGAGTTACGTCTGGTGTGGATTATTTCGGGCCTTTCTATGTTAAGCGTGGTCGCTGCATGGAGAAAAGATACGTATTTCTTTTCACCTGCTTAGCCGTGAGAGCTGTTCACATTGAAGTCGCTCATAGTTTGGATACCAGTTAATTTATTAACGCCCTTAGAAGGTTTATCGCAAGGCGCGGATCGCCGCGCGTAATCAGATCAGACAATGGTACTAACCTTACGAGTGGAGAAAAAGAGTTACGAGAAGCTATTGGCGGATGGAACAAATCAAAGATAGGCGAATTCCTACTTCAGAAAGAAGTACGTTGGGTGTTTAATCCGCCAGCGACATCTCATATGGGTGGGATCTGGGAACGAATGATCAGGTCGGTACGCAAAGTCCTCAACGCCCTTCTAAAAAATCAAAGTCCTAATGATTAGGGACTGTCTACTTTGATGTGTGAAGTAGAGGCTATCCTCAACAGCAGACCGCTGACTAAGGTTTCAGATGATCCGAACGACCTACAAGCCTTGTCCCCGAATCACTTACTCCTTTTGCGCGCTGGACCGGAGTGCCCTCCTGGAATCTTTGCAAAGAATGATCAGTTTAGCCTGAAGCGTTGGAGGCAGGTCCAGTTCCTCTCGGATATGTTCTGGAAGCGGTGGACTAAAGAGTATTTGCCCTCGTTGCAGAGACGTATGAAGTGGTCCGAGTTTCGACGAAATGTTGACGCTGGATACCTGGTTCTAGTCGTGGATGACTCGACACCGCGATGTTCGTGGCCATTGGGGAGAGTATTGAAGATCTACCCGAACAAGTATGACGGACTTGTGCGCGTTGCGCAAGTTAAAACTAAGTCGGGAACTTTTCTTAGGCCTATAACTAAGCTGTGCGTATTAGAATGTGCACAAAAGTGAAACTTTCGTGCCTGTAGTTCGACATATCGAGACTTGGAACTGTCAAGAATTTCTATTAGTCTTAGCGTATTGACATTCAAAGGAAAACTTATCATACTTGTTCCGTAGTTTCATGTTTATGTATGTTAAACAGTTCCCTTTTTGGTCCCTGTTTGGGGGCGAAGATGTAGCGAATATTTAATTAGTTTTTTGTATGTGTGCATTTTTTCGTTCTCACGTGCGTTTTTTATTTTCCAGTTACGTAATATGTTAATTTTGGCTAGTTTTTAAGGTGCGGCAGTTTTAAGTTTCGTGTGTTGTTTATCCAGCTCTGGAGTTTTAGAGGTCTTACCGTTTGTTAACCGAACGTGGCAGTTATTCGTGTGGTTATATGTTTCAGATAAGTTTAGGGACACTGTGAAACTTCTACACCATTTACTGAGAAGATGTTATTATAGTTCGCGTTACAAAGGTTTAGATTTTTTTTTGAAGTTCTATAGCGATCGGCTATAGCTTTATTCAGGAACTGTGTCCTCCTAAGCTTCCTGACGAAGAGCGAGATGAACTCAAAGGCCCCTTAACGTATGACGAGTGTAAACAGATTTTAGAAACTTATAAAAATGTCAAGTATCCAGGTGATGATGGTTTACGTTCGGATTTTATAATTTTTTTTTCGAATTACTAGGACATGACCTTGTCGAAAGCTTCAACGAAGCTTATGAAACAAATGAGCTCTCTCTCTCCCAAAGAAGAGGCATTATTACTCTCATACCAAAGGAGGATGGCTCCGTGCTAGATTTATCGAATACACCTTATTTCAAAATGGCCATCATTTTAGTGTTCTTTTGTTTGCTTGCAAATTAGCCCTCGTTGCCTCGTTCAAGGGAAAATATTATTTTGAATTTCGAGTTTAAGAACGAGGCAACAAGGGCTAATTTGAAGGTAAACAAAAGACCACTAAAATAGTGGCCGTTTTGGAATAAGGTGTATTGGCAACCAATAACTTTACTTAATGTCGACTGCAAGATAGCAACTAAAGCCATGGCTAAGAGAACAGAAACTTCACTGCCAAAGCTAGTAAACTGAGACCAAACCGATTTTATAAAAGGGTGCTATATTGGGGAAAATATTCGCCTCATAATCGACATCGTGGAATATACTAAGAAAAATAACATTCCAGGCATTTTAGTGTCTCCAGACTTCAGGAAAGTTTTGACTCCATTGAATGGTCCTTTATAATGAGAACGTTGGACGTCTTCAATTTTGGTACGAGTATTCAAAAATGGGTGAGTACCTTTCGGATCAACATAGAGAGTGCTTTATTAAACAATGTTTTTTTGACAAACTGGTTTCGACTGACCAGAGGAGTCCGTCAGGCGTGCCCACTATCACCGTATTTGTTTCTTCTTTCAGCAGAAGTAATGGCCAATAAAATCCGACAAGACCTGCATGAAATTGAGCAATATGCAGACGATACGAATCTCTTTTGGGCCGAACTGGCCTCTGTAGAAAAGGCCTTAGAAATAGTTGATAGTTTTGGTACGCCAGCGGGCCTAAAATAAAACCGAAAATAAAAACAAAAGTGACCTGGTTGGGAAAATAAAAGCAAACCATTACAACTGAAATGCTTATATAACCCGGTTAAAATATTGGGAATCTATGTCTCGTATGACGAAAAGGGAAATAACCAACATAACTTCAACCACAAGTTGCAAAAATTGCAAACAAATCTGGACCTCTGGAGAGCACGTGACCGTACATTATTTTGGAGAGTCTCACAACTCGTTTACTCAGCATCAGATCTCAATTGCCCTCAAGACATAATGCCAATAATCAAAACCAAACTTTTTAAATTTCTATGACAAAACAAAAAAAGGCAAAATAAAAAGAGAAGGGCTGTATCAAGATCGAGATAAAGGGAGTACACGTATGGTAGACATGGAAACCATGATTAAAGCACTGAGATAAGCTTGGACTTTCTTTTAAGATGTAACTACGGCACCAAATATACTGATGGTTAATTTGCCAACATTTCATAAAGACATTTTAAAGTTTTTCAATGAATTGAAAATCCTGTATAACTATAAAAGAGGACAGGATATGATGTTATTCAACAACAAAGAAATTCTCGTCAGAGGGAAGCCCATATTCATCAGTGAATTGCTTAACAACAATATTCTGTTTATACAAGACCTGTTGAATACCAATGGCCAGTAAATACTTGTAAACAAATGCAGATAAAATGTTATATATGTAAAATAGGAATTGTTCTTAATAATTAACTCAAAAAATACCCCTTCCGCAAAGCACTGTAAGAGCAAGGAATCTGTAGCAATGTAAACACTTGAAAGCACATGCAGATAACAAATAAAGATATCATTAAAAATTAAGTGAATCATTGAAATATTTTATATTGCAGAAGTTAGCATGACTAAATTTTATTGAGTCAACACGGGAAGGAAGTCTAAACATAAAGGCTAAAATTAATTTCAAAAACAAAATATTAGCAACGTTTCTTCTTACATGACATATTGCACAAGTTCGTGGCTCAAGCAAATATCTCGATGGCATCGAAAACTATCTTGTCCCCTACATCAATGATCGTACTTTGAAACAGATTACCCAACATCGATGCTCAATAAAGTCTCATAAAACAAGCTACAGGCAGGAAGATATAAACTTATTCCAAACAAAACATCTTTTGAAATATGGATTGACTTATTTACGCTTTCTGTGTTACTCACAGCACGATGTGGGATGATCGAGGGTCGTGACTTTTTTCAAATCATTTCTCGCCAACCGAGCTCTTGTTATACCTGTGGTCCAGAACAAATAACAACTCGACAACGATATTACATTGTTCACAATCACTTTCCTCTAAATCCAGCTCCATTTCTTTGTAACCGAACTTAATTGCCATATCGACTAGACTATTAGCCGGGACACCAGGCTTAAGATTTTCTACTTCTCTGATAACAGAAATGGCAGCATGTAACCTCTCCGGTTCTTTACACAGCTCCTAACTAGCAGCTTTAATATTATGTAGAGAAACAAATCTTGATTTTATATAGAATAGCGACAAGATCACGAGAGAGTGAATCATAATCAGTGAAAGTTATTTCTTTCTATTGGAGTATTTGAGCAAGTTACAAATGCAAACATTGGAAAGAAACAAGGAAAAAAAGCTTGCATACTGCTTGCTTACAGTGGTTAATATAAACAAAAAATAGCTGCTTTAAAAGACCCGTAACATGGCAATAACCCTGTTCTCCAGCGAAAATGTAAAGAAATAAAATAAACAGACCCCCCGGGGGTTACTTTCGTAAATTTCGGATAAGGGTGCGCCGCGAAGGGTCTTAAACCCTGACCCTATATAAGGATAAAGAGTAAGACCCAAACCCGAAAACTGAAACCCTGTTGAAGGGAAAATCAAAAATTAAGAATAACCTGCACAGGTCGGCTTTATTTTGTTTGTGTAACGCTGGAAGTTAACCAAAGGTTCAGTTTTCACAGATCATTTCTTTTTCGTTTAGCTGGGCATTTACTTACTGCAATTTTTGCTGGTAGAATTTAGGCACCCTATCTAAGGATCTCACTGGGAACACAATGACAACAGTGTAAAAATGATACCCTATTTAAGGATCAAGAACCTCAAAAAACCCCACCCTATCCCGCGGCACATACCTATATGGCCCATATATGGGAGTACCCCCCCGGGAAACAGACATGTTTTAACGAGCTATGAATGATAACACTTACGATGCGAGCGGTAAGTCAGAATGAGTGATATTATGTCATGACCGAGTTCCTGAAACAGGAAAATAATCACCCAAACAGGAAACAAATAAAGGCTTATATCTTGAATTCCGGAAATGACGTTTCATTCAAGGTGGAAAGGAAGTCGATGCAACAAGCGTGGGAATTTGTTAGTACAGTTTTCCTTCTATTTATTTAATAGTTATTTGTGTTTTCCATATAACGTTATGTAATGTCTGGTTTTCTAATAAATACCGTCGATTATGGTAAATATGTTCACAATATTTCTTCCTAAAATGCATTCCTTGAGAATGCTGTTGTCAATCATGACAGTTCGGTCTACATTTATAGACTCAGGTATATTTTACGACACGAGCCAGAGTAAAAGATTAATGTTACCAGAAAACTTGAAAATATCCGAAAAGGTGGAAGAAAAATTAAAGTTATGGTTCGTAGAAAAAGTTCCAAAGATTAACAACTGTAGCTTCAATGCGTTTTCTAAGTTCTTGAACCGGTCTCAAGGATGTCCATCTTTGAGAAAGTTCACTGTAATTTGTTTTTCATCAGAAGTAACAAATCATGTTACTTTCAAAGAGGGAACTTAATTCAAATTTACTTTGACATGCATGAAAATATTCCAGCATGATGGATGGATTGAAGCAGTTACACTTTCTGAAGTGTCCGTATTACCGGACAATGTAGATTAGGATCAGTTTTGTTTCTCAGAAACCGTCCAGCTCATTGTTCATATTAAACAATATAAATGATATGAACACAGTCTCCGGAAAGATCGAACAGCTGCCAAAAGGGCCATATTGTGCTCCATAAACAATAGCAAATTAAAGTTTGTATAGAATAACGACATGATTAGGACTAAGTGGCATAATTTGCAAATCCTTGAAAGTTATTCATTGCAATGGAGTGTTGCGAGATAAAAACGCAAGCCCTCGAAAAGAAACTTTGTAGCTGCAAAGATAAGCAAGTAATTGTTGATACATAAGCACTTGACATCACAATCAGTTAAGCAATATGTCTAGCAGTAACTCCAAACAAACTGTGCCGCAATGGAAAAAAAAAACAAGCTATGAATGACAGCACTTACCATGCAAGCCTTAAGTCAAAATGATCAATTTTAAGCCATGTTATTATCTGGTGCCCGCAGAGTAGTCTACATTTAGCAACATGGCGTAGTGCGAAATTACTTTGAGCGACAACGAAACGAAAATCGCATGACTGAAATATCCATACAAATGACCCAAAATGTAACAAAGTAGATGGTGCAAAAAGAGACTGGAAGTTACATTTGACCTTATTGTTATCAACCACGAAGAAAAAGACGAGTTTAGAAAACTGATTCTATTTACCTTATAAAAAGTGATTTTGTGCTGTGCTCCACCATCAACTCTTTGCTTTGATCAAAGTAATGTCACGACGGTCATTTTATTGACCGAGCTCTTCAGTGAAACAAGGAAAATATTCATCCAATCGTGGCTCATATTCAGTGGTAACTACGGAAATGACGTTGTCGTTCTCGATGGAAAGGAAGGGAAGTCGAAGCAACAGGCGTGGAACTGATTTGTTGGTTTTCTAGTTAATTGCTACGATCCATGCCGTCTATCATGGAAACGTGACTATCACGGTGGAAAAGAAGCCGAAGCAAGAAACGCGGAAATTTGCTGTTTCAATTTTCTTTCCATCTGCTTGTCATCTTCTTAGACTTGAATATCTTTGTTTTGCAGCATGACTTGCTAAAACAAGAAAGTTAGTTTGTTGTTTCTCAAAGTCTAGTGTATTCATTTTTAGTTCTATAATTTTTGCATTTCATCATTCACTCTATAAGAGGGTCATTTGTCAATGTCAGCCCATTGAATCGCTTTATCATTTGTTATCGGTCCAATATCTTCTAACTCTGACGCAGGCTTAAGTCTGCCTGTCAGTTTAAACACATCTATTCAGGCGTAGCATTTTTAGACAGACACGTTATTCAATCGTGGCTAACTGAAGAAAACATAATGTGGGGAACGTTCTCTTTTCTTATCAGTTAACAGTCAACACTTTAGTGGTTATCTGAATGAAATTTAAGATGTTTAGCGACACCAGTGAAACAAGCCCGAGGTGATGAAGCACCACACTAATTGCTGGTTTTCAGTGTCACGCCATTCAAAATAAAAACCAAAACTGCCCAATAGATGAAGTCCAGAATCTGAGAAAAGCACGAAGGTAACTATGCAAAGACTCTCGCCAAGATTCAGGTCACAGCAACTTTTCTTCTGCAAGATATGCAGAGAAGCTTTTTCCCCAAATTTATAGAGATTTGTATGGAGACGCCATGTTGGTGCCCATCCGGATGGGCACCAACATGGCGGCCGGAAACCAACAGAAACATCTGTCACTGAGTTTTGCTATAAAAGGGGAAATTTATCTCTCGAGGAACTCGAAAACGATTAAAATAATACTTTTTCCAATACAAGAACTGTTCCGATGGCCAAATTTCCCGAAGTAAAGTCACTTTTTTAAACACCTCGGCTTTCATGTAAATGCTGCGTCACGCAAAAGCTTAGAAATTCAACCGTAGTCTATCACAAAACCAAGAACCCATTCGGAACAAAAAATTGTATGAATATTACTTTTCAGCTGCTCTTAATCATCATTAATGTAAAATATCAGGAGGATCAATAGTTGTGTAGTTTGAATTTTAGTGACGTCATGTGAAAACCGGCAATTACAATGTTGTCAATCCGTTACGGTAAAGTGCCAAAAATTAATTTCGAAAAGTTTGGTCAAGTCTCAAATAGTTTTTGCCTTAGGCTCAAAGGCAATATGTTGTTTAGTTGAGACTCCATACATGCATAATGATGTAAAGCGTATTCTACGGAAATCTTGCCATAGTTGGTCTGCAATGTCCGTCTGTTTTCTTTTTTATTGGAAATGCTCTCTTAATATTTGTTCTTAAAATTTATTGCTCTACTTTAAATTTTTTGCATTTAATGCTGTTACCGGAAATGACTTTGTCATTCACGGTGGAAAGGAAGACGAAGCATCAAGCGTGGAAATTTGTTGGCTCAGTACAACTGGAATTTTCCTTAACTTATTCTGTAATGCCGGTCTCGGTTTTATATTAATTACCGTCTTTTGTTGTAAATTTCTCATAATACTTCTCCTTGATATATATTCTCTGAGAATGCTGATGTCAGAAATGACGTTGCCGTTCACCATGGAAAGGAAGTCGAAGCAACAAGCGTGGAAACTTGTTAGTTCAGTTTTCCTTCGTTCTTCCTCTGTATTTTGTTCGGTATAATTTGTGCTTTCCATGAAATATCCTTTGATTTCAGGTGTTTTTTTTAATAATAAATACTGTCTATAGTAAATATGTTCTTGATATTACTTTCTCAAATGCATTCCTTCAGAATGCTGTTGTTAATACAGTTCGGTCTACGAGCGAGAGTTAAAATACATACCTCAGTAAATAGCTGAAATAAAGAGTCGAAGGAAAATTGATAATAACCGAAAACAGGGAAGAAAAAGTTCGTTTGCTTTTTTTGGAAAGAAAGATGTCCGCCTTTGAGACAAGTCACTGTAATTTGTTTTTCATCTAGAATAACAAATATTCGATATTCATGTTTGAAAGGGACAACTTAATTCAAATTTCCTTTGAAAAAGCATGACATGTTTTGAGTATAACCAGTGGATTGAAGTAGTCACGCTTTCTGAGTTGCTCCTGTGCCCGTATCACCGCACGATGTAGATTTGTTTCTCCGCAAGCGTCCAGCTCACTGTTCATATTAAGGTGGCTCAAAACAGTTTCCAACACTTATATTTGGATAGGTCGTTATAACCACTGTTTATCATTTGATGCTACAATCATGGTATCAAAAAAATGCCCAATCATTGGTGAACACGTTGTCATCATTTTCTTGACACAATAGGTTACCATAGCAACAGTATGACCTCTGAAAAACACCCTTAATTACAGCTTTAGGGGCTTATAATTCAAAAACGGCACGGTAAAATTTTTTTATATTATCAACTTTTGATAAGCATAATAAGACGCAACTTTTGGCAAAGTTTAAAAAATTCTGTTTATGGGGTTCAGAGCCACCTTAAATGTTCGAAAATTTAAGGTGGCTCTGAACCCCATGTACAGAATCTTTTTAAACTTTGCCAAAAGTTGCTACTTATCATGCTTATCAAAAGTTGATAATATAAAAAAAATTACCGTGCCGTTTTTGAATTATAAGCCCCTCAAGCTGTAATTAAGGGTGTTTTTCAGCGGTCATACTGTTGCTATGGTAACCTATGGTGTCAAGAAAATGATGACAACGTGTTCACCAATGATTGGGCAGTTTTTTGATACCATGATTGTAGCATCAAATGATAAACAGTGGTTATAACGACCTATCCAAATATAAGTGTTGGAAACTGTTTTGAGCCACCTTAAACAATATAAATTATTATGACCAGAGTCTGTAGAAAGATCGAACAGCTGCCAAAAGGGCTATATTGTGCTCAACGTACAAAAGAAGTATTAAAGTTTGTATAAAATCATGACATGATCAGGACTAAGTACATTATTTAGTTTGCAAAAGTTATCTTATTGCAGTGGAATATTTGTACAGCTTTATACAAACGCAAACTTTGTAGCTGCAGAGACAAGCAAGTAGTTTGACATCACAATAAGTTAAACAATATCAGTAACTCCAAACAAACTGTGCCGAAATGGAAAACCTGACAAGCTATGAATAACAGCACTTACCATGCAAGCCTTAAAGAAAGTGGCCCTATGATCAAATTCTCGATATCCATTTTTTTTCATTTTCGTATACAATATGTCTTCCCTAGATATCTTGCTAAATTTCAATTTATGACAAACATTAGAATTCGCGTTTTTTGGACCTTTATTTCCGAGATTTTACGGCTGCCATTAATTTTCCTTGCTCCAAAGCTTGGTTGAGAAAATTTGAGTAAATGACGTCTCAAAAATACCACACGTTTCCAAGTTTGTTGCGCTTGCCGACTCAAACCCCATGAAGACGAGAAAATCAACCACATTAATTTTCCTCGTTCCAAAGCTTGGTTGAGAAAATTTGAGTAAATGACGTCTCAAAAATACCACACGTTTCCAAGTTTGTCGCGCTTGCCGACTCAAACCCCATGAAGACGAGAAAATCAACCACATTAGTTTCTACAAAGGATGGTAATTCCAAAATTAGTGGCTACTAGCGGAGAGAGGTGTCCAGTGTCCAGTCCGCCGATCAAGCGAAGCAATAAAAGTCCATACCGGTTTGAAAAACTTTGGAAGAACTTACAAACTTCGTTGACGAACTTTTTTAACTAGTATTCCCATTTCAACGTTACTTGTCTTTTTACGTTTAAGCTCCGTTTTCCCGAATGAGTTCGTCTTCGTACCTTTAGCTCTGTGACATAGTTTAAATCAAGGCTGTAAACTTTTCATAAAACGTTTTCATGCGAGTGTTGCCTGTAAAATAACGCTTTTACCGTTTCGACGTGCATTTCCTTTCCTGTAGATCATTCGTTAAAAAGTCGCTCATGCGTTCAGAGTTTTGACAGCTTCAGTTAAAGCCAATGAAATTGAACTTAATGTTGCAAACTTGGGACTCGCTCGTCTTTGCAGCTCGTTTGAAAAAGCCAGAAAAAAAAAAAATTTACGGAGAGCTTTGGCGAAAAGTGTTGAGAAAATTAGGGTTACAAAACTAAAATATTTAATCACAGCGTGGCTTCGTTTTAACAATGTTCTGTAACGAAAAGACGCCAGATAGAAGCTTGTATTTACGGTTGTCGTATTATTAAAAGGAAATCTGTCTTTTTTTCTCGAATCAGCTGGGGATTACTTGTATATGTGAACAGATCGGACTTTTACTAATTTCCACTCGTGTCTGCGGCAGCCACTCGTGGGAATTTCTAAAAAGTCCGATCTCTTCACGTGTACAATTAATCGCTAATTGTTTCTCCAACAGACCGATTTTCCTATTTTGTCTGTTGATCTCGAATGTATTAAGCGAATTATACATTAAATTATCATTAGGCGCGCTGTCTAACGATTTGTGCCTTGGACAAAAAGCCCTGGCCGGGTCATTATGTTGGGGCGTTGATAAAGCACGAGAGGTACTTGAAGTAATCATTGGCTTCACCATCAGTTTTCACTGTATTGAAAAAGTTGACTAGACAGCCGGATTGACCATAAGAATCGTTACTCGCGGTCAATGCCATTCCTCACGGGCTTTGTCCACATGGGGATAACAAGTTTTCATGTATCAAGGTTTTTTTATCCCTAAAAGGCAATCTGTCCGTGAAGAATGTCAACGAAAAGCCCAATAACTCTAATTATATTATTAAGCACACAATCTCGGAGAAAGAGAACAGTTCAGTTGAAGTACGCGATTGGTTCTCGATTTGGTGGCTTCATCTTCCCTCAGAATGCAACTACGACGTTTAAAACAGGTAAGGGTTTACCGAAGATAAATAGGTTGTATGCAGACGAATGGATTCGCTCCGATGAAGGACTAACGCTAGAAACGTCAGCTTTCGAATCTCGGTGGCCAATTCACATTGTCAACTAAGTTGATAAAACCAAATTATCTTGTAATACTCCCCACCGACGCAGCACCACAGTTTCTTTAGAAACTTACCCCAGTTTACCGAAGATAGTTTATTTTAGGGGACATAAATGTAACATAGGCAATAAGTTGAGCTGTGTTTCAAACATGGCCTAAACATGTTTAGTCTAATCACATATGAAACATGTTTTAAGTCATTAACGGTCTCATGAGCTGTTGTATTGCGCGATTCTCAACTCCGTGCATTAATAACCCATGAAGTTCAAACTAAGAAAATCACAACCGTGAAGGAGGTTTGGATACACGGTCTTAATTAGCATAGATTTTAACTATTTTACTTTTTCCTTTTACTCCTTAGCTTTTGTTTCGATTGATAAGATATATAAAACACTCGAGACCGTGTATTTTCAATTCTCTTCTCGGTGTTTGGATATCTCGATGAAACACTGTCTCTCGTCTGTCTCTCGTCTTACATTTAAGAAATAGAAAACATGGACGGTGTTTCTATCGAGTTTAGTATAAATCTACTAGCGTTCTATCACGAATGCTGTTCTCTGATTGGCTACGCTACTCACTATCTATTCTGTTGTAGACAGTGAGTAGCGTAGCAGCGTGCGCTAGGGGCAGCTTCTTTGTGTTTTCGAAGTGTTTTTGAAGAGGATTTAGATAAAATGTTTGAACGACTAGTAGATTTATACTAAAACAATTAGATTATTCGCTCTCGATTTCTAAGCGTGATAGTTGACTCGGGCTGCATCCTCGTCAACTATTACGTGATAGAAATCTCGAGCTCATAATCTAATTGTTTAATAGAAACGCGAGTGGAATAGTAACACGAGGGCTAATAGGGCAAATGCCGATTCGTACGGTTGGTACGAATGGTAAATGCCTTGGAGGATCTGTTGACGATCGGTAAAATGCAACACAATATCGAGATTCAGACTATTTTCTCGTTAAGTATGAGTTTCTACTGAGTGGTAATTCAATCTGACCACTCGTGCGAATGGTAAATGCATTGGACGATCTGTTGACGATCGATAAAATTGTATCTCAATGTGGACTCAGAGTATTATACGTTTAGTATGAATTACTGAGGGTAATGCACAGCTCAGTTTGGTTATGACTCGTTACGTTTCGATTGGTGCGAATGGTGAATGCTTTTAAGACGATCCGTAAAATCTCAGTCTTTGTCAGGATACAGAGTACTTTCACGTTCCTGTTAGAAAGACCGTTCTATTGCTTAAAAAGGGAAATTGTGACTGATGATTCGATGAACTTAGGATGCAGGGATGGCGCGGTGGTGAGAGCGCTCGCCTCCCACCAATGTGGCCCGGGTTCGCCTCGGTCCCGTGTCATATGGAGGCCGCATCGCCGAGTGGTTTAGGGCGCTGGATTTGAAATCTGGAGGTCCCTGGTTCAAATCCTCTACCCTGCCACTATCTGGATTTGTTCTCGGTAGTCCCGAGTTCAACTCCTCGACCGCGTTGTGTAAATAGCCAACTGGTCAGCCTCCCACCAGTTGGGATTCTTAACACATACGACACTTAAATAAAGTTATTATTATTATTATTATTATTATTATTATTATTATTATTATTATTATATGTGGGTTGCATATGTTGTTGGTTCACGCCTTGCTCCCGGGGGAGGCTTTTTTCCGGGTTCTCCGGTTTTCCTCCCTCTAAAAAAACCGACATCTCCAAATTCCAATTCCACTAGGATAAATGAGAACCCGCATGAAAACCAGCTAAAGCTGATTCGGATTCCTCTCTAAATATTGTAAATTTGATTTTAGTTTAATTAATTTTTGGGTTAAGATTTTCGCTAATTCGAAGTTTAAGTATTTGCGGTGTAAAAGTTCGATGCTTCTGGGCCGAGTGGTTTCGTCGTAGTAAGGATGGCTGAAAGTAGGTCCGGGGCTTTTTCTTTTAGCTAATTGGTGTGCAATCCCAGTAACATAGTCACCGAGAAGTGAACATGTGTCTAGGAGCATCTCAAACAGCAGTCACCACAACAGTAACACCAATAACTTTTTAGTCGCTCTTTTTTATTGTTCTCGTAGCACTGATGGATTTCAGAATTTCGAGACCTAACAGTAGGAACAAACACACACCCCATCTGAACCACAATGTAAATCTCAACATACTAATACAATATACCATTGCTTTCGTTGAGAATATTCCCACACACCTGACGGAAACACACCTCTCACTATTTCGTGAATTGTATCACTATTTTTGGAACGTTTCAGTGTGCTGGACAGGACCTTGGTTACAAAAAAGAGGCCCACAGCCCAGTTGTGGGTTTTAAGAGCTTCTTGTTTACGTGCAATATACCAAACACTGTCATGGGAAATATTCCCACACATCCTGACTAGCACGCGCCGGCCTCGTATTTTGACTTGTATCACTATTTTCGAAAAATTTTCCCTGCGCTGGACAAGACCTTGTTTACAAAAAAGGGGCCCACGGCCCAGTTTTAAGTTCTTAGTGCTTCCTGTTTACGTGTTATATACAAACACTGTCTTGAGAATACACCCGAGAATACATATCCTGACCAACACACACCTCTCACTATGACGTGACTTTTATCATTATTTTCCAAAAGTTTCACAGTGCTGGACAGGACCTTGTTTACAAAAGGTCCCCAAGCCCAGTTTTAAATTCTTTGAGCTTCTTGTTAGCGTGTAATATACCAAACATACTTTTTTGGGTATAAAAATACAAATTCGCATGTAGGCAGTCGACTTTTAACATTATTTTCCAAACGTTTCACAGTGCTGGACAAGACCTTGTTTACAAAAGGTCCCCAAGCCCAGTTTTAAATCCTTCGAGCTTCTTGTTAACGTGTAATATACCAAACACACTTTTTTGGGTATAAAAATCCAAATTCGCATGTAGGCAGTAGAAAGAAAGAACGAAGCAAGAACGACGCTTACGTTTGGATCTCGCCCCCTTTTAAGAGGTGGACCAAATTCACTATTGTATTGCATTTCAGCGATAAACAACCTTTCTTACGCAAACAAAAACAGAACCCTTTTTCCGTGCGAGGTCAGCTAGATCCTTTCTTTTTACTGCTTCACGCTTTAAAGTATTGAAACACAAAGTGGGTCAACTTCGTAATCGGATTAAGAATCAAGTCAAGAGGAACAAACAAGAGATGTCAGTTTAGTTTCCGTATATAAAACCTTATCTAAGGAATCAAGAAAAAAACATGCACACTTTCACCCCTAGAACTGGTGTTAACTTGGTTCACAAGACAGTGGAATCCAGATTTTTCGTACAAACAAGGAAAACAGAAATTAGTTTGAAAAATCGGGTAGCTCGAGAACTCGGGGGGTAAAATTACAGCGTTCCACGTAGAGGAGGGAAAGACGTTTTGGTTCGAGTTTTCGGGAGGTTACAAAAATCGTGGGTTCGAGAACTCATGATTTTATCGTACTTAGCTACACATGCATAAGCTGTCATTTTATTTTTCGATTTGAATGGATTCCTGGTCTAGGCAGTGGACGACATCTCTATGATGTGACAGATCGATGGACTATCCCTCCCTGGTATACCAACATCGACGGAATAAGTATCGATGATGCAATCTTTAGAGGCTCCCAAGTTGTATTCATCCTGTAAAAGGCAAGAAAACATTTCTCAGGTTGTCACAATTGAAGAGTCAGATAAGTGTTTGCTCACATGCTTTTGATTATTCATACCATATAATTATGGTGATCAAGAAGTCTTCACCTCTTGGACTAGTTTTACGGAAACTTCAAAATCTTGACAATAGATTATATAAGACTCTCGTGAATTAAATGAACACTCGACTGAGAGATGAAGCAGGGCCGAGCATGGATCAAGGTACATTCTACAGGTTCTGATTTCCGAACAAATGCAGCTTCCAGGAGGTGGAGATGATAGTCTGTACGCACAATTACAATAAAACTTCCATATAACGCGCCCTCTGATTGGCTGAAACAGCGTGCTTTATCAGAGAACAGAGCTCGGGTTGATGACGGTAAGCTGGCTGAATTTTTGCTTAGGAATTTTGACAAATTTGATCCAAATTAAACAACCCCTGTGGCTCAGACAAACGTAGTGGAAACGAGCTATATGTCTGCAGTAAATATAGCTGCACAGAGACCATTGATAACAACAGAAGTGCCAAAACTGTATTAAAATAACATGTTTTGCTCGATTCCTACAAAACACGCAGCGAAATAAACAAATTCTAAAAAAAAATAAAATAAAATAAACTTAAGACGTAAAACAAAGACAGAAAACAACAACTAAGCTTTGTTTTACATGCAGTGTAGTAACGGTCGTTTGCTTACTAGCGATCTCCGGTCATCTCAGCGAAGTGAACCTCAACAATTTTGTATCATCGCTCACTGGACGAGTGATCAGTTAAAAACTTGCTCTGATATTCTCCTTTACTCGGAGTAGAACCATTGGAACAAGTCTAGTCTTTCCAACTTTGACGCTAGCTCGGGTAATCTTGCTGCAAGCGGCTGCAAGCCGTAAGCGACTGCAATTCCTTGGCAGCTCCTTTCAAATACAACTCAGCATTTCGCATTTTCATCTGCAAGCTTTGAACTCCTTGTTTCTTAATTTTCATTTGACACGGTGCACGTTTTTATGAGCCGCAATGCGGCTGGATTCTTTTGGAGTAGAAACCTGTAGAAGTTCTGTTTGCCAATGACAGCTGTCGTCTCGTTAGCCAATCAAATTTTTTGAACAGTTCTAACAAGGACTGTGATTGGCTTATTTTAGTGTGCTTTATCAGAGAACAGAAAACGGCTGACCCCACTTTTTCTCGTTTGGAAAAGTTTGGCTTGAAAATTCAGCCAAATGCGTGGGGAAATTCTTAGATTCTTTATTATAAAACAGTAGTAAGGGAAGAGTCTGACAAATACCACTTTTTACTGTGGGACTTGAATCACCGAAATAACGCATTCAACGTCGGGTCTCAGCTTGCTTCGCCCCGACGTTGAATGCGTTATTTCGGTGATTCAAGCCCCGCAGTAAAAAGTAGTATTTGTCAGACTCTTCCCTTACTACTTGGGATTAAGACACCCGATTGCAAAGTAAAGTCTCAATTAGATAAATGTGGTGTATTTATAACAGCGATGTACTTGGCACGCCACAAGAAAAATTTCATCAAGAGCGCACAAACCCCACAAGGAAGGAGCCTTCCGGTGATTGATTTTCAGAATGAGATCGCAGAGATGTATGTCAGACGGGAGGGTGAAGAAGAGGGGAGAGAAAACGGGAGAGGGCGCCGTTTTATTAAATGGATTTTTGACAAAAGGTTGGGAGCAAATCAGACAGCAGGAGTAATTGCAAAATTAAGAGAAAATATCAATCGAGCCTTTTACATTCGTTATAACTATGCATATGTTCTTGTTAACAATGAAACGGGCCTCAGAATGTTTTTTTTAAACAGCAAAAAGGCTCGCCCTGGTTTAATAACTTTGCAGAAGCCGAAAGATGGATGAATGAAGAAGAAAATAAGAGATTGAATCTAGATAACATCGAACGTCCAAACACAAAATGGACTTTTGTGAAATTCTCAAACATTGAGGTAAAAGCCGTGCTTGACAACCAACCAATGTTAGGTACGGGGCCATTGCCTGACTGGCTGCGAAATCTCGCGCACTGTCGTCAAATGGTTACGCTAGACAATTTTGGAGATAACTTGGGTGTTTGGCGCTGCATTGCTGTTCATCGTGGAGCCCGCATTGATCGTTGCACACAATTAGCAAGACAGCTAGCGAGAGGCTTCTATAAGTCAGATATTCAGCCAAGAACCTGTCTTGGTGAACTTGAAAAGGTAGAGCAGTATCTGAATAAAGGAAAACAACTTCGAGAATGGATAGGAATCAGGGTGTACGAGCCTGAGCGGCAACAAAATGGAGAAATCTATTGGCATCTAAGAAAGAACTCCTCTGACAAGCTGACAAACATCATGACAATTGGAATTCACGAAGGCCACGCATTTTTGATCAAAGACATCACTAAACTGGCAAAAACTTATGTTTGCAATGATTGTCGAGGGCGCTTTACAAAAGCCTGCAACCTTCAAAGACACGTCAAAACATGCTCACAAGGAACAACAATAATCGATTGCCCAAACGAGAAGGTTGAACCGCCGCTGACAGCGTATGAAAGAGCGTTTTACGACAGGGGCCAGGCGTCGCAATCAGCAATAAGCTGGCTTGAGAAAACGGGCAAGCAGCATGGTATACATATTCATCACGCCTTGTGCGGGCATGGTGGTGAGCGGTGGATACTGGGAGCTCCGGTTGACGGCTATGACCCGAAATCGGAAACAATCTTTCAGTATCACGGCTGCCGGTGGCATGGATGTCGTCGTTGTTTTGCCGACAGGGGCACCATAACAGCCCACGGGAAAAATAGAGAAGAATTGTACACGGCAACAGTGGAAAGAACAAGAGCATTGAGAAAGGCGGGATACCGTGTGATAGAAAAATGGGAATGTGACGACATAAAAACGAAAGAAACAAACCCAGAAAAACAGACAAAAACGTACCCGCACGCTATCTTTTATGATTTCGAGGCGTTTCAAGACAGCACGAGGAGAAAAGAAGCGACTGATTATCTGACTTACGAGAACGTGCACGTCCCTATTTCGGTGAGCATTGGCGACACTCTCGAACGCGAGCCCATCCATATTTGTGATCCTGACGCAAAAGAGCTGATCAGGAAGTTTATGGAAGAGCTGAAGAGGCGCGGTAAAAACATCCGCGAGGAAGTGAGGCGAGAGTTCATGCCAAAAGACGCGTTTCTGTTAACACGTAAGCGACGCAGAGCAATAACAGAATGGTGCGATCAGGTGCCGGTGCTTGGTTTCAACTGTGGCCGCTACGATCTGAACCTCATCAAAGAACATTTTGCAGAGTTGCTGGCCGACACTGCAAGCAAGGTCCAGGTGGCAAAAAAAGCGAACACCACGATGTTCATGAAGACAGACCATTTTCTCTTCTTAGACATCATCAATTATCTTGGCCCAGGGACAAGTTATGAGGCGTGGGTGAAAGCTTACGGATGCTCTACTCAAAAGTCATGGCTGCCATACGAGTGGTTTGACACACCTGAAAAGCTGAATTACCATGGGCTGCCAGATTACCCCGAGTGGTATTCAAAGCTGAAGAGCGGCTTTGTTCTGAAGCTCTCGGAGTTTAAAGAATGCAAGAAGATCTTCAAAGAAAAGAAAATGCAAACTTTTGTGGACTGGCTGTGCTACTACAACAACCTTGACGTAGCGCCGGGCTTAGAGGCTTTGGAAAAAATGAGAGATTTCTACACTGGAAAAGGAATAGACATCTTGAAAGACGCCGTCAGCCTTCCAGGAGTCAGTCTCCATTACTTGTTGCGCGGCACGATCGAGCGAAACGCCGATCTTTACAGTCCTTGCGAAGAAGCGTATGACATGCTGAAAGGCGCAATGGTGGGAGGGCCGAGTATCGTGTTCAAACGCCGCCACGAGGCGGGCGTGACACAAATCAGGGCTCACAGATTCAGAACAACGAAAACATGCAAACGCATCATTGGCTACGACGCTAACGCGCTTTATCCATCAACAATGCTGAGAGAAATGCCATGCGGAAAAGAAAAAGTTGTGCGCTACAAAAATCCAAGAGATGAAGCGGTCAAGTTAATCAGTCGCTTGAAAGAGGGGACTTGGTTTGGCTTCGCGGAAGTAGACATCGAGATCCCACAAAAGCTCTGGATGAAGTTTGAAGAAATGCCGCCGTTTTTCTTCACTAAACGGATCCCCAATGAAGCAGTGCCACAACACATGAAGGATTACATGGCTCGTACCGGCCGGAAGAGGGGCGAGGGAAAGAAGCTGGTTGGGGCTCTCTCTGCTCAAAAGCTGCTGCTGTATGCCCCGTTGTTGCAGTGGTATGTCGGCCATGGAGCGAAAATCACGGCGGTTTACCGCACCATAGATTATCAGGCGACGAAAGCGCTGAAGTGGTTTGTAGATGAAGTGACAGAGGCGCGGAGGACCGGAGACGTGGACAAGAGCAAAGCGCTGTTGGCTAACATCTTCAAGCTGTTGGGCAACAGCAGATACGGCAAAATGATCGAGGCGCTGGAAAGACAGACTAGCGTGATTTACACGAAGGACGAGAAACTGGTAGACAGGGCCCTGAGAAGCACGTTTTTCGAAGACCTGGATGAAATAGGGAGCGCCTATGAGCTGGAAAGCCGAAAGCCACGCATCGTTATCAGACGGCCATTTCAGATAGGCATTGCGGTGTATCAGTTGGCGAAGCTCAGGATGCTCGAGTTTTACTATGACTTCTTGGACAGGTACATTGATCGCCGCGACTTTGAGCTGATACAGATGGACACGGACAGCAACTACATGGCGATATCTGGCGATAAGTTGGAAGACATCATTCGCCCAGAGCTGCGTGCAGAATTTGAGGCGGCAAAGAAGCAGTGGCTGTCATGGAACAAGTGGAGCGAGCGCACGCCTGCCCTGTTCAAACTTGAATCTGAAGGCAGCGGAATGATAGCGCTGTGCTCGAAATGTTACTTTGTAAACGGTGAAAAAAAGAAGTTTAGCACAAAGGGGATGTCAAAGAAACAAAACGAAATTACCTGGCAGCGTTTTGAAGCAGCGCTCAATGGCAGTATTGATAGAGCAAAAAACCGGGGGTTTCGTATGGTTGGCAAGCAGATGGTAACATATGAGCAGCAAAAGCTGGGTCTGAGCGCTTATTATGACAAACGGTGGGTGTTACCAGATGGCATTCACACAGAGCCGATCGAGTTTCACATAGGTGGCAACTGAGTGTTAGGCGGCACAACCAACAGCTCTTCACGAACGAAGCCACGCTTGGGCCCGTCAGACAAATAATAGACAACCGGCGAATCTGGCCTGGTACTATTTTTAACAACCTGGTAGACTTTCAAAGACCAGATTGGATCAGTGGCCCTTTTGGTGCCGCCCTCAAGTTCGCCCGGCTGGTACAAATATCTAACATTGATGAGCGGCGGAAGCTTTTTTTCGTTTACACCAACAGGTCTTGTGTAAGGGGTAGAGGGCTTTGCTGCAACATTTTTTTCTTTGATTGCAGCAGCGGGCATTTTGCCAGTCAAGCGAGTCACCTCATTGTTCAGAGCGCTGACAACATCAGGAAGTCTTTTCACCCATTCAGTTGACCGGTTGCCTTCTTCCATAAGCATCTCCATGGCATACTGATGGCCAAACAGGCGTTCGGCAAGCGTGCGGTTAAAACGCTCGACAATCGCCTGATCTCTGTGAATTTCAGTTCTACCGCGTCGAATGTATGTTTTGTGTTTTTCCATTTCTTTCGTCACAGCGCCCATGAACTCGCGTCCAGGGTCGACCTGCAGCATCTGAGGCCAAGTCAGAGGGCCGCGTCGATAAATGGACTGAAAAGCCTTGGCAACCTCGGCAGAGTCTTTCGAGGTTAAAGGCTCCGCTTCTTTGTAACGGCTGGCGATATCGACAACAGTCAACGCATATTTGTAAACTTTGCGGCTGCGAGGCGGCTTATCACGTGGCAGAAAAAGGAGGTCCGCCTGGTGTACCGAGTTGGGCGCCCCCACGTCAAATTTCGGGCGAGGAACGTATCGCGGTGCAGGCAAATAGATCTGCCAAATGGCCTGTTTGTAGAGCCACTGTTTGGTAACATTTTCGGGCACTTTGGCGGCTTCTGCCAATTTTTTTATCGCAGAGACGCCCTTCCAGTACCCCTGGGGGCTGTAGTAGATTTTGGCGAGTTTGGCATCCATTATTTGAACGACAAAAAAAGTTCAAAGGAAACGAAAAGCCGCGTATGCAACCGCGAGCGCGCCTCCGCCGACAAAAAGAAGCTCCCCCTGTTTCTGCAGCTCGCTTGGCTGGTACATGTCCGAGAAATTCGGCGCTTTGGGCAGAGTCAGTCTCTGGTCGGGGTGGGCCTGGTTGTAGAG
Organism: Micromussa lordhowensis; assembly: GCA_964020085.1. Lineage (NCBI taxonomy): Eukaryota > Metazoa > Cnidaria > Anthozoa > Scleractinia > Lobophylliidae > Micromussa > Micromussa lordhowensis. Next base: position 29,553,352 of record OZ026595.1, read on the forward strand.
CTTGAGCGCGTAATCGGTGTTTGTGAAGTTTTTCTGCGCGTGTTCTTTGATTTCTTCGTTGGTGTTGATCCAGTCGAGCAGCTGTGTCCGCTCGCGTGAGTATTTTGCCATAGCCGACTGATAAGCCTCCAGGGCCTTGTCATGCCGCGTTTTCTCGTCTAACGCGGCTTTGCCATTGTCGCCGGCCAAAAATTTGGCGAGATAGTTGCCACCAGTGAAAGCTGCCGCGTTGAGAACTGCGCCACCAATCATCATCGCAATGCTGGCCATTTTATGTTAAGATTATTTTTAATCAGGAAGAATTTTCTGGTCTTGGAGATACTGTTTCAGCGCGACGCTGCCAGCCATCACAGCGGTGAATTTGGCATAGTTCATCACGTTGCTGCTAGGGTCAGCGGTGAAGTTCTCTTTCACGACCTTTTTCGTAATCCAGCCAATGCCTGCGGCAAGGCCGGTAAGAGTTGCGGCTTCCATGATTGTTTTCACAAGCTTGTTGTCAGACATGGTTATATTAAAAATATTTTTTTAATTAGAAATGATTACAACACCCCTTGGTGAATTCGTACCAAATCAAGCCTATTAAAATGACAGCGGAAATTTTGATGTGAACCATATGTTCATGAAATTTAATCCATATTTCTAATTCTTCCTTCTTTTTTTGGGTCGACTGGAGTCGGCTCGACTGGAGGCGGCTTTTTGGCGAAAAGCGCTTTTATCTCTTCTCGTTTGTAGTAGATTCCCACTATTGAAAGAAAAATGCTGATGCCACTCAGCCATTGTGTTGTTGTAATTGCTGCTGCCTCAGGGGCTTTTTTGTTTGCAATGATTGCATTAGCTTCATCTAAAGCCTTTTTCTGCGCCTCGCGGGCAAGTCTCGTTTTTTCAGCGATTGCTTTGCCGGCTGCAACCCGTTTTGGGTTTTTCGTTTTTGTGGTGGGTGTTTGTGATGTGACTTGTTGAGAATCAGCCATTGTATATTTGCTGAAAAAAAAAATACCGAGTAATGTTCACCAATTATTCAGCAGTTACTGAAGATTGCTCAGCATTGCTGACAGCAGTTACTGAAGATTGCTCGGCATTGCTGAAATCAACATGTTTTGCTGTGATCAGAAACGCGTTGGCAACTGCGAGCATACGGCCGCATCTCAATGCAAGACCACCAGACAGTGAGGACTGCTCTTTTGTGATGATGTAGTCGTTTTTCAGCTCGGCATGCAGAGCGTCGCTTCACCTGATCGTGTGTCAGCTGCGTGCCTATTGCTTCTTTACATTTGCCTGTGGAAACCAGAATGGCAAGCTGCTCACGGAGCGCTGGAATGTCAGGGCCAGGAGCCTCGATGGGCTGTGCAGGCTCGACTTCAAGCATTTTCATGACATCTGCCAACTCGGGGTCGTTTTGTTCAGCCATTATGTAATTCATTTTTTTTTTCGAATTGTTGCTCCATCATACCTTGATGTTACATTTCTTCAATTCGGTAAGGGGCCCGCAGTGAAAAAATCAAATGGCCAAATTTGCGCGCTTTCAGCCTTGAAACCATCTGCTTGAGTTCGCCAACAGAAAGCTCGCCCGCGTATTCTTCGAAAATTGCCTTTCTGGTTTTTGCCGATGGCGTGTAAAAAATAACGATTGCCGCCACGTTCTCGCGGAAAGGCTTCGCGATGCTCGATAGCTGCTGGGCCATCACCCAAACGCTAATGCCGACATGCCGAGCCGAAAAGGCGAGTTTTACAAGCTCCCCAGTGCGATTTTTCACATCTTTTGATGAGGCGCAGTCATCAAGGATGATGAGAGTGTTGTCGCCTTCGAAAGCAAAACTGGCTAATTTCAGCCAGGTTTCAACTTGGTGTTGCTCGCAGATGATGATATACACAAAAGGATCTTTCTCCGCAAACCGGTACAGCGTTCTGTTATGGGCGAAGGTTAGGCAGATTAACACGATGTAATCAAACTTGCCGCGGAATGGGCCGCAGAGCTGTTTCACAAGAAAATGCGTCTTGCCAGAGTTGGTCGGCCCGACTATTAGCGCGTTGAAGGGGATGTTGCCAGGATCCATTTTCAATACTGCATATAAATTCAAAGCTGCAAAGGTAGCATCTGTCTTTCCATTATGTTGAACTGGGAGTCGGCGATCAAGAAAACATGGCAGTTCACAGTTCCTGACCCCTTCGCGTCTCTCTCGATTTCCAGCTGCACGCCGTCTGTTGAGTTCACTAGGCGGGTGCCGCTGCCATGCATTTCTTGGCTGGCCATGGAGCGCAGATCGATCAGAAGCCCGAACTTGTCGTCGGTGTAGAACTTCTCAAGATTCATGAACTGGGGTTTTCCTTCTTCTTTCATGAAGAAGCGGCTCACTTCACGCCAAATGTCACGTCTTTCGATGCCGTTGTTGTATATCATGTTGGGCGAGCCGCTTATCGTGACGCTGATTTTCTTGATGTCCGGGAAGATGTATTTCTCCGAATCTCTTGCCCCCGCGGCGTATGACTCCATGAACAGCAATAGGATCCCTTTCAATGACCGTCTTTGGGCGTTGACTTTGACGTTTATTCTCGTTGCTGTTCCTCTGTCGATCGGGATCACTTTATCACGGACCACGTGGTCGTATAAAAACTCTTTGCCGCTGGTGTAAATGCTGGTTGCCTCTTTTGCAAGTTCCTCACTTCGGATCATATCATACTCAAGCTGGATGTTCCTCAGCTTGTATTTCAGCTTGGTTGGGTCCGAGCCTCTGACCACTTGGCTGGCTGGTGCGAGGGTCACTTCAAATACGAGGTCGCTGTACAACGCCTGGGGGTAGAAAACGCCGTGGTCTGTCAAGATCTGGTGGTCCAGATTGATTCGATATTTGTTGCCGTAAACTTCGTTGAGTTTTTTTTTCGGCGTCGACGCCTGATGTTTTTTTGTCCCCAGAATTTGAGCGGATCTTGCACAAATCTTCGCTCTGGATGCCCTCAGGCGCCATGTTGTCCCGCTGTTCTCCGGGCAAGAAAAGGTCGCTGAATGTTTTGTAGATGTCATGGCCGACGGTTTCTTCCAAAATCGTGCCCTCAAACTTCACAACAAGCTTGTCCACGAGTGCTCGCGAGACGTTCTGGACAAGGAAGTTGTTCGCGTGCCCCCCAGAGAGGTCGATATCAAATATCAGGGCCAAAGAGTTAGGCACAAGTACTTCGTTCACGTTCAGCTTGGGGACGTGAACATTCAGAGCCTCGCCTGGGTTTGCTTCGGAAGGATTGAAAGTTATGCGCTTGACAGCACGCGGTGCCTTCATGGCGCGTATTATCTTTTTTGTTTTTTTTCCGGTTGAAGGCCATCTTGCACAGACATGATATATGAATTAAAAAAAAATAATTTCTAATTAAATAAATGGCAGAAGGTGGCGATTTTGGTTACGATGATCCTGATCTTGACTATCAGATTGACCACGATGACGATGACGACGACGATCAAGAAGTCAACAGAACCCAGCCGTTCCAGCCGGGGGCGGCGTCAACACCCTATCACGGCGGTGAACAACATGAAATGCAAACAATGATTGACGAGCAGGAAGGGCTGCCTGATACCTCGTATGACGAAACACCTTTGCTTGAACCTGAAGAAAGACAGAGAATAATTGACAGGGCTTTAAATTTTATCAAATCTAGGTTCCCAAAGGCTGACTTTAGAAAAATAGACCCAATTGGTTTCAGCAAAAAAGGTACACGAGAAGACATCGTTTCATTTGGGCCAAAAGGTGGCGAGACAAAAATTTTCAAAAAAGATGGCGGCTTTCAAAAAAGCTTCATAGGCAGATTTTCAAAATATCTTGGGCCAAGCGCTGAAGAAATAATTACCCAAGACCGCAATACCGCCGTAGAACAACGCCAAAGATTGGCGGAAGCTGAAAGGCAAAAAAGAGATGAAGAATCACAAGAAATTCAAAATCTGAGTTTGCAAACCGAAAGAGTGCTTCAAAAAGAAGCAAAAAACAAAGATAAAGCGCAAGCAAAGGTCGACAGAGAAAGGGCAAAGCTCGCCCAAATTGAAAAAGATAGAAACGAAATAATAGAAAGGCTGAACAGCACGAAGGCCGTTGATGAACTGAAAGAGCAAGAAAGTGAGCTCAAGCGCCAAAACGAAGAAGACCAGGCAGCCATCCAAGATGACAACACTTCGCCTTCAGAAAGAGAAGCTGCAGAGGCGAGGGTGGCAGAAAGAAACGAGGAGCTCTCGCGTTTGCGAACTCAGATTGAGGAAAGAGAAGCTGGCATGCCTCTCCGAGAGAGGATACGCGAGATCTTCAAAAAATATGGCGTGACCATTACGGCCATCTTTATTGCCGCCGGTGTCACTATCGGGGCTGTTGTTGGGTCAATCACCAAAGCTCTGAAAGCCACAGGCAAAGCAATTGGAAATGGTCTAAAAGACATTGGGGCTAAAATTGGCTCGCTTCTGCCTGGGTTAATTGGCTCGATCGTCAGCTTCCTTTTCAAAACTGCGGGGCAGGCGATTGGCTTTCTCGCCGAGCATACCTGGCTCCTGATTTTGGCGGCGGTTGTTTTCATTTTTGAAAAATACATCAAAAAGCGGCGTTAACGTAATACAAGCAATAGCAATGCCGCGACTGCGACTCCGCCAATAATTAGGGCGGTTTTGTTTACCTCGTGCTGCGGCTCTGAAACGGTTTCCTCATCTGCGGTTTTGGAAGCTGGCTTCTGCGCTGCCATGGCGGTTTTGGAAGCTGGATTCTGCGCTGCCATGGCGGCTTTGTGGATCGGATTGGAGGGATGGCTGTTTGGCGGGTTGATTTTTGCCGGCCCCCCTTCCATGTTTTGGATTCCCACTTTTTTTGTTCCTGAATTCACGTCATTGTTCACGCCTAGCTTCATTCCTGGGACGGCCTGCTTCAGTCTGTTGTTGTATCCAACCGTGCTTTTCGTGTTGATGATCATTGACGCCGGCATCAGCCACGCTCCAGGGCACACTGCAAGATTCAGCCTGACCTTCGCTTCATCAACCGCGAGCTGATACCTTTGGACGCTCTTCGCCAAATCCGGCTGCCTAATGGCGTCTTCCATCAGAGTCAAAAACTCCGTCTGCGCCTCTTTCGCTCTACCGCCTGCCCCAATTATGCTGCTCCGAACATTAACTTGCGCGCCCAATATGCAGTAAACGAAGGCCTCGATCGACTGGTTAGTGCGCGCGAGCCCCGCTTGTGTTAAACCTGATGTTTTGTTTGGTACGAACCAGTCGTACTGGCTGAATGCCACGCCATCAAGCTCGATGAAAGCGAGCAAGTTCCCATCTTTTGCTTTCCCTCCTTCATCGGCGAATTTGTAAAACCCTCCTGGATATTCAGCCCCTGTTTTCATTGGTCCGTGTCCTGACACGCCGATATATACGTCGCCCAGGCCGTGGTTTTTTCTGCTTGTGAACCGGAAATCGCTTGTTGGGTCTATCCCGAACTCCGCGCATATCCGTTTGTATGAGGCTACGTCGTAATGATTGCCTGATAAATTGAATGTTGGGTCCCCGGGGAGGGCGCTTATGCTCTGGATACCTCCCATCTGGAACAAAATTCTCCTGATTGTGAAATACACGTTAAATCTGTAGAAGGCCCTCACTTGCGGAGAAAGATTCAGTCCGTTGTCAAAGATTTCTCTCGAAATTCCACAGCCTTGCGTTGCGCAAAGCACCGCAAAGTTGAGCTGCTGCGGCCAATAGCTCATATTTGGGCCTCCTAGCCAGCGTTTCGCTTCCGCCGCGGTGTTGTGCCTTATTCTTTTTTTTTTTTTTTTTTTTTTTTTAATTATTATTTCAGTACAATACGTCTACTCACATTATTTACAGTTAAACAACAGTTGCTTACTCTGCTTACATTACAATTCGATACTTACACGTACACTACTATTGAATACTACTACTTACTACATACATACTACTATTACAATTGAGTACCACTGCCACTACTTTAACAGTATTAAAATACACCATACTATACAATATTAACACTGCTTCTAGCAAACTACAATTAGCTTAACTTATTTATTTATTTATTTATTAGCCACTTTCTATCAAGTTTGTCTTAAGTATTCCGGCTCATATATTAATTAATGCACTAATATCGGTAATATCACTGATAAGATCACGCAGATTGAGTTTGAGTTTTGCAAATTTTCGCACTTAACTCTTTAATTAAGGTGGCCAAGGAGAAGTTTCCATTTTTCAGGCTGGAGGTTGAGTTTGTTTGTTTCAATTTCATAAGTTTTTTTCAAAAGGCGAAAAAATTGTGGAAGGTTGGGAATTTCATCTCTCAACTTACACTTCCAAATATAGTATCTGCTCATGAGACAGGAGAAATTAATTTGCAGTTTTGTATTTGAACTGTCTGGTTTCAGCCCTTTAACCTCTTTGAGGGAATTTTTATGCGTGCAAGCGCGCCCCCCTCTCTTATCTTTCTCAATGTCCATAACTAAGTTGAAGTCACCCCCAATAATGATCTCATCGCATTGAAAATCTTGCAAATAGTTGGAAATACCCCTGAAAAACTCAGGTTTATCTTCATTTGGTGCGTAAAGGTTACAGAGAGTGAAACTTGTGCCATTTGTGTTTATGTCACAAATGATAAAGCGACCGTTAGGGTCTGAGCGTGTTTTGTTGATTTGTAAATTGTTGTGCCTTATTCTTGTTTGTTGGAATATTTCCCTGAATTTCGCCACAAAGAAAGATTCCGGTCTCACGTAAATGTTGATCGGGTTGTTGAAGATTTTCTTCAGGCTTGGTGCTGCTTCAGTGAAATGCACTGCAGGGATTGGCAAGGCTCTTTTTGTTCTCAGCGGAGACAGTTGATATGGGAAACCTTCCACGCCTTCCAAACCTAGCGCCGCCTTCATTTGCGGGCTCCAATATTTCCTGTCCGACCCAGACACGCTATGCCCCCCCTTCAAAAATATTTCAGATCCTGTGATGTTCCCTTTATCATCAGAATATGCTTGAGCAAAGAATTGGCTTTTGTCCGCGTTTGGGAACTGTGCCGTGAATTCTGCCCACGCGCTTTTATTCGCCGCGGCTATTTGAGCAAGCGTTGGTTGTTGGCCTTTCATTTTATATCTATCCAATATAAAATGGTTGTTCTCACAATTGTCACTCAGAAAAACGGAGAGACCATCTACTTTGACGAGCCGATCCCCCAGGTTCATTTCATGAAACTGATCTCGTGCAGTTTGTACAACTCTTGGCACAATTTGAAAAAAGAAGGAAGTGCAGTGTTGGGCAATGAAAAAAAAGATCCTTCTGTATCGGTTGTTAAAATAAATCCTGTACATTACACTTTGGAAAGCATGGCACAAGAAATTGCAAACATTTTCAAATTATATGGAGAAAAATTGAACACAAAAACAAACACTCCTTTTGGCCAAATAGAAATCGTAAATCTTAGCACGAAATCAATCAAACTTGATCGCGATTTAGCTGAATTATTTGGTGTGAAGCGAGAGTTAGCCCAGACAACACACGTAAAATATCTCAGATATCCAACGTCATACTTCATTCATTGCGATCTGATCGACAAAAACGAAACCTTTTTGAACAACAAAAGATCTCACCTCTTGGCCAAACTCGATGTAAGAGGCAAGCCATACGAAAAAGTAAGCTATGAGGCTTCTCCGCAGCAAACCTTTACGCGACTGTTCGACAAGTTCACATGTAAACAGTATCACTGTCAGCGTAAGAGATGAAAACGGTGAGCTGTTTGATTTCAACGGCTTTCCTCTTGAATTTGTTTTGGAAATGAATTAAATTTCTATTTATACAATGTCTTCCGCGAATGTCCTGCCATCCGCGCCTCCTGAAAGCATATACCCTCAAATCAGTCCTCCTGACTTCAGGATGCAAAAAGCCAATGAAATTTCTACCGCTCTGGCCAAAGAAGTTGACCACTATCGAGCTGTTGCGAAAAAATACAAACGTGCCAAGAAGGTTTTCAACTGGAATGCCGCCGGCTCCAGCGTTCTTTCGGCCGCTTTTTCAAGTGCGAGCTTTGGTTCTGCTCTTTCTTTTGTCGGCCTACCGGCCACGTTACCCCTTGGCGTCGTTGGTGGGTGTTTCGCTCTCGCTTCTTCAGGTTTAATAATCGCCTGCAAAAAGCTTGATTCGAAGATAAAGAAACATCAAGAGATTGTCACGCTTGCAATTGCGAAACGTGACACTGTTGATCGGCTGCTTTCAAAAGCTATTACTGACAATATAATATCAGACAACGAGTTTAAGTTGATCATGGATGAATTTTCGCAGTACAACGTGCTGAAAGACTCTGTTCGGGCGAAACTCACGTGGCATTCGTCTCGGCCTGATGTTGAGAAGATCAGAAAAGAAGAAAGAAGCAAAGTGGAAACAGAATTTCGAAAAAAATAAACGCTTTGGCCGCCGATTAGAATTAACATATCAAAAAATTAATTCAGGCTTTCATTTTAGCGTCGCGCTCGACAGAGTATAAAATATCACTGCGTCGCGCATGATGAGACCAAGTACTTGCACCACATGCGTTGAAAATCTCGCAACGAACTACATAAATATTCGATTTTCCCATAATACATATCGGTGATATATGGGGCATAGACCGGTTAGAAAAAGCAGGGGCTAACCTCTCTATGCATCATATATCACCCCTCTCGGCATGGGAAAAACCCCTGCCTCATGCCGAGGGTTAATAAATTAAAAATGGCTGTAGATGGTGTCGGGCTGTTGAGTAGAGCTATAGTCGGTTTAAAATCGGCAGAAGTGCTGGTTCAGCCTCTAGCCGGAGGTAAAAAAAAAAATCCTTGGCTCACATGGTGAGTCTGATAGTGTCCAATATAACTTGGACGGTGTGGAGGTGGGACAAAAAAACTCCTCAGGAGAGGCTGGTGGCCACCAGTTTTATCAATTTTTTGTGTGCGCTTTTTTTTAAATAAATAACGAATACAAAAATACCATGATTTTTTCATTCCACGTTGTTTGCTTGATTATCTACGAACTTTCGCTTCCTGCTTGGCAGAAAGCGTCAAGAGATATTGCACGTGAAGTCGTTCAAGCGATGAAAGAAGCAAAAAATATTTGATGCATGACGCGATGCATCAAATATTTTCGATTCAAGTTGCAGCTTCAAATGTATAATGAAGAACTCTTTTCCCTTTCGTTCAAAATCTTAAGCAACCGTTTTTCGGCCCGAATTGATAAGATGACTTCTTTGTCGCCAGCATCAATAACAACCCTGTCTGCATCTGAATCTTCATAAATGTCATCTGGCGAAGCAATGACATCTTCTACATTTTTTGAGACATAATAGTAGGAAATCAGCCCCCACGAGGCCGAAACCGAGATTGATATCAAAAGGCACGATAGTTTTAAGACGGGATCCATATATATCAACACATTGTATCGCTTGAATGAAAAGTATTTTTGGCTCGCCACATGCAGCATAAACCACGTTATTTACATGCCAGCCAATATTTTGGCTAACTCGCGCGGGTCGATCTGCTTCAATTCATTTAAAACGTCTTCTGGCATAACAACCACTTTTTGTTTGCCTTTTGTCGCCCCAAGTACAAAGACTTGTTTGTCTTTCTCGGAAATCTTCCACATTTTATTTTCTTTTTTGTTTCTTTGAGTCATTGCTCCTTTACGACCGCGACCCATTGTTGTAATACATAATTATTGTAAATCTCTAAATGGGTTTCAAATCTGCATTAAAAATTAAGCGGTTAAGAGTCTTTGTCTTTCTGTTTCTCGCCCACAACCACGACATAGTTGTATCTGACTCCTAACTCCAATACCACAACCCAAACAAGGGCGTGAAATTTTACTTCCGTTCCTGATCTTAAACCTATGTGCTTTGCAATATTCTTCTCGGCAAGATTTCCCACATATTTCTTGCTTTCCATTTTTCAACCATGGACAAATGTTGTATCCTCTGTGTCCTCGCATTTTGCAAATATGGAGTCTTTCTCTAAAAGAGACTTCACTTCGCAATCGTGTGTCTTAATCCCAAGTAGTAAGGGAAGAGTCTGACAAATACTACTTTTTACTGTGGGGCTTGAATCACCGAAATAACGCATTCAACGTCGGGGCGAAGCAAGCTGAGACCCGACGTTGAATGCGTTATTTCGGTGATTCAAGTCCCACAGTAAAAAGTGGTATTTGTCAGACTCTTCCCTTACTACTAAAACAAATAAAGAAGCCTCCACTGTGTTCTGTTCTGTTGTAAAGCACTTAAGAAGTGGCAGACCACTCAAAAAGTAGGGAAAAACACTCGACTACGTCTTGTGTTTTCCCCTACACTTCTTTCATGCTCTATTGCTTCCTGCGTGCTTTACCACAGAAAAGAGCACAGTCGAGGCTTCTTCATTTGTTTATTAATTTCCAAATACTGGAGTTATTTTAATTCCTTCGGAGAGAGCCGAATGCACTAGAGCGAGACTAGATCCAAGCGAATTAGGCCATTTCCGAGTTCCCTTGTGCCTCTGTTTCAAAACAAGTCTAAGTGCGAAACCATTCATATGAAAATGAGCTCCGCCTACTGGTTCATTTTCATGCAAATTAAACTCATTTTCATAAGAAAGGTTTCGCACTTAGACTCGTTTTGAAACAGAGGCACAAGGGAACTCGGAAATGGCCTATTCGAGAGGAAGTTTCTAGCTGTTAAGACGTATCATTTTTGTCTTTGATACGATCATTTATTTGTCTTGTGTATTGAAAAAGAAAACAATATTACTCACTTGTTTCTTTAAGGGACTTTCATCACAACTAGGCGAGATTTCTAACTTGTCTATGATCAGGTCAATCTTTTCTTCAACTAGAACATGATATAAACATAAACATCAATAAATTCATGTGAGGGTCAAGGCCGGGCTGGGGACATGGCCCAGACACTGGCCTATTGTGGTTTGCTTGCGGCCAGCTATCAAAAGCAGGGGGAGGGTGTCTTTAACTGACACTTTCACTTAGCTAGACTTGAGCATTCAGTGCTAGATACCTTGATATTAACTGAGCTTAACTGTGTGGCTGGGCACTTTGCACAGTTGTCAAACATTGTTTGAGTGACGGGACAAGTCCTTGCCCGGGGGGGGGGGGGTGGTCAAGGCGCTTCTGTCCGTTTGAACTGTCGGACATGTTTTTTTTCGAATACGGTCAGACATACAGTTTCTAAATAACACAGTTCAACACTCCTTTTGACGATTTTCGAACCAGTAGGTATATCTACCAAAATAGGACAACTTTTACTATCCCAAGGAGCCCTTTCTCCCATTATTTTCCCAACGATTTTGATTGCAAACCAGTAAGCATATTCTTCTATAAATGAACACAAACTTGAACTCGTGAAAAAGAAAAAGGCTTACTCGACAAAGGAAATAATCCACCATATTTCCTTCTGTAGCGTTTGGTGATTGTCGGAAACAAACATTCGCGGTAATACCTCCTGTACTCTTCCCGTCGTTCCTCTGCGTCCTAAAATCGTACAAATTTAAAAGGTAGTAAATTATGGGAATGATATTTTTGACTTCGTAGGATCTTTGCATTTTTTTGCGCTTTGAAATGAAAAATTTCAAGACGTGATTTTTAACTTGCAAACTAGTTGTATCTTAAACATAATAAAAGCTAATTAAGTATATTTACTTGAAATATACGAAAACTTACTTTAAATGATTACTGAATAAAAAGCAAATAAACAAATACACATCAAAAAATAAAGTTCCTTATTACCTTTTTTCGAGAGTCACCGTTAATCTTGCAGTACAATAATTCAAGCGGAACAGACAGCAGGTTAAACGGTACAATGGTGGAATGTAGATTCCTGTACTGATTTTCAACAACAGCCCGTGCAAATTTCCATTCGACTTCTGCATTGGTCTAGGAAAAACGAAGGGAATTATTTAATTAAGATTGCTTAGTAATTGCTATTTCCATTTCAGGATTTTGTAGCAGTCTGAGAAATTCAGTTTAATTGCTTTGCCATTTTGCGCTTTGCAGAAGTAATGATCTTACTTCTGTCAGCTCCAAGGATTAGGTAGGTCGGTGAAATCCAAGTATACATGCATGCAGCTTAGTACAGTGGAAAAGCGTACTGTATTTAAGGAATAGAAAACATGTACCGTGCTTCTATCAAGTTTAAGTATAAATCTACTAGCGTTCTATCACGAAGGCCGTTCTCTGATTGGCTACGCTACTCACTATCTATTCTGTGATAGATAGTGAGTAGCGTAACAGTGTGCACTTGTTAACAAAATGACGGCCGTTTCTTGGCGTTTTCGAAGTGTTGAGAAGAGGATTTAGATTAAGTTTTGAACGACTAGTACATTTATACTAAAACAATTAGATTATTCGCTCTCGATTTCTATCACGCGATAGTTGACTCGGGCTGCGCCCTCGTCAACTATCACGCGATAGAAATATTGAGCTCATAATCTAATTGTTAAATAGAAACACGAGTGAAAGTTTGGGAGAACGAGAAATGCTGTGGGAACACGAGATAATGTGTTTGCTATGTTTTTTTCATGTTCTTTTGGTTTACTTGAAGAAACTTTTGAAGAAACTTTTTTGGCATTTTATGTCGACTTCAGTCAATTTAACTTTGCTGACCGGCGGTTGGCAAAGTTTGGCAGCCGTGCAATGCGATGGCGCGAAATGACGTCATCGATATCCTTACTTAGTGAGGACATGGAAAATACACCACAGTAAATTCTTATGAATTTTACGAGTGGTGTACATCTCCAGTAAAACACTCGTGTCTGTATAATAATAACAGGAAATTATCGTTGCGATGAGTTCATCCTACCTTGACATTGTCGTATGTGTGGTTAAGTAAAGCCACTAACATGTTGATCAACATGATAACGGACAAAACCAAGAATATCAAATATAGAATTGCCACAACATTTGAAGTGAAACTAGTGTGAGTCTCCAATTCCTGTAAGTCCGCTTGACTAAACACAGACAAGACGAGCTGCCAGGAGGTCTTGAACAGGCTGGAGGTAACAAAAAGGAAATTGTGGATAACACTTGCACCTGTATGTACCATATGAGATTTGATCGTGTTAATGTTTATGTCATCCCTAGTTCGATGGGTGGTCAGGGAAATACAAACTAAGAAATTTCCACCTGCTACTTTCAATTTTCTCAAGTACGTTTATTACCCATTTCACGCAGCCTTCATTTCGCAGCATGACAGCAGCAAGGTCACTGAAGGCAAAGCACTGTGTACAGTAGAATCGTATTTCAACTAATTTGTTATGAAATTGTACAGGATGTTCATGGTTTCAAGAATGCGAAGCGGGTTGTCGATTCAGAACAGACGACGTAAACAGAACTAGAGGTGTTAGCAGCAGCATGTTGTGTATTAGTATCACCCAACTAGTGGACTAATGCAAATCCTGCATTTTAACTGGCTACGCTACTCGAGGACTATTAGAAATAGTCCTCGAGCGCCATCGAGCGTGACGCTTTCTTTCATTTTAGTCCCAAATAAAATTTCTTCAACTTACATTTGCTAACTTTCTTATTGCCATTTTTGTCCGACTAGTTGGGTGATACTAAAGCAATTAGACCTTTTGCCCTCAAGGGCCACGTGTCAATAGCCCATTCGGCTTCGCCTCATGGGCTATTGACCCGTAGGCCTTTCAGGCTACGGGTCTAATTGTTAATTATATTGTGTATGTTGTTTTAGCATTGTCAGTTACAAAATTTTGTTAAACTAGAATGATGTTAATTTAAAACAGATATCCAGAAGTAAAATAAATAAGTAAATAAATAAAAGCTCGTATCCACGACGACACATATGCAACTGCTTGCAAGTGCATGGTATACATAAAATGGAAAACATTGCATAAGCTTACCACTGGAGTTCTCCTTGTTTGCAATACCTTACAATAAAAGCAAAATAGAAATAAAGCAGTATTAAAGACAATAAATATTAAATAATGTGATTAACATAAATAAATAAATTAACTTCTTAATTGACTCTCTGTCGACCGGAATGCTTTGCGAGCGATTTTATGTTGGAATTTAGAGATTTGTATTTATTTCTGACACGTAGATATAACAACATAACAATTACAAATAACTTAACCCTAATTATCTAAATTACAATATTACGCATAAAAACTGAAAAGTAGCAACTAGACAATACTACATTATCACTTCGATAAATAACCGAGCAGGAAAAAGTTAAGGTGAACAACACATAGAGGTATGCAGGCAAGTGACAAATATTAAAATTGAGCTTACATATGGCAGAAGCCTCTCCTATTTCTCATAATGTTTTGTTCATTTGTTCCGCCTTGCAGCTATCATTTTTCTACTTGATAAACAGCCCTAATTGTGGTCTTATAAACATGGTTCAATTCACACTTGTAGACATAGTATTTAGCTATCGATATCAAATGGTTAAACATCATCTAATCTTCTAATGCATTGAAAACTCTAAAGAAAATCTCCATTATAGTTAAAGGGTATAGTAAAAGGATGAGAGTTAAAATTACATTTACCAAGCCAAAAACAAAAGGCTTTCTTTCTTTCTCACGTCACAGTAGCAAAACAAATTTTCGAAGTATTCTACCGGAAAGCTTTGCGAGCGTTTGTGTTTGTTGTGATTCTGTCCCTGTAGAAAGTGTCAGAAAAATCGAAAGAATTTGGAGCATTTAGCGGCATCAAATTTACTTTAGTAATAAAAATAGGTATGATGTCGCATATTCCAGATGGATGCTTCGGACTAAAAAGGATTGATAAAAAAAAATAAAATAAAGGATTGAAGAGCGACGCAATCGACAGCAACAAATTGAAGCTTTTGTAGCCCATAAAACCTCCGATGACGAGCCCAATGCACGACGGTGGAATGAGAGACTTCGAGTAAGCAGTTGAAGGAAAGAGCGTCGTCCACGACATTAAAGTAGCATGAAACGGTTAAGGGGTAAAATTGCTATAATACTCTCTAGATTACAGACACAGAAACTTAGGTAAATATAACGGGTGTAATCTGGAAGAAACGCATCGACAGACAATATATCCTTACTGGTTATTCTCTTCTGACCTGCTTTGGGTGCTTTTGTGCTTTATCCCCTTCCGCCTCGTGTATGTAATATTTCGTTGCAGATCAGATATCGACGGATTTGCATAGGTAATCACATGATTTCGAGTGCAATTTCGAATAAATAAGCACGAGTAGATTTTTCAAAGGCTAACAATGCAATGAATGTTCTTAATTTGTAGTCTTTGCAATTTGTAGTCTTTGAAAAATGTACAAGAGGTTATGTATTCCCAATTGCACAAGAATAACCATGCGATTTCTTCTTAATAACACACTTTGAAAGATGCTATTTAAGGTCGTCTACACATTGTTTCTTTAGGCATCTTCTTCGTATTAAGTTCGAATATCTTCGTTGTAATTTGCACTGGGGTTTCAAATTTGATTCGTTGTAATTTGCACTGCTGTTTCAATTTTGCACTCGTGTGGTGTTAGGTGAAAACTATATTCCTTTTTAGCCAATCAGAATCGAGCAATTATTCTAAATGCAATAATAACAATGAAAGTGTCGAATCTAGTACTGAACATTGAATCAGTGTCCTGGACACACGAACTACTTATCTACTCCTATCCGGTTGGTCCATAGACAATTGAATTGTGTGGTCCTTGGGAATCGGTACAAACTGTACCGTAGCGTTTTCACGACTGGCAGTGAAACTTTCAAAGACAAATTTCCCCTAAAACCCATAGTAGTTTACTTAACTTTTAATTCTTCCTTAAACCATAAAAATGACAGGCGTCATGACTTGCTCACTCGCCGAGTCGTGAAAATGTTTCTTTAAGGCGGCTCGATCGGATTTTTGAGTAACCATTTTGAGTAACCGTTCACCTTTGAGGGAATAGAGCACTACCATTAGTAACAGAAAATCAAACCTTACCGCTGTGCTAGAGAAAGATGAAAGCTTCAAATTAGGTAAGTCGCTTACGAACGTCTGAGTTACGATAGCAACGAAATGACGCCATACCCCATTTTACGTAACACCGAATAACTTGCAAGC
>OZ026595.1:29576884-29670384 GCA_964020085.1 Micromussa lordhowensis
ATTATTCTAACATGGATAGCGAGAGCAATCAATAAAGTTCTCAAGGAAGGTCTTAAAACTGGTGTACTGTTTACACAGAACTTTACGATTTACGTCTTAACCTAACTCGAAATCAACAAGAAATATCTAGCTAAACATTTTCCTATCGATTAGGAATAAAAATTCGGCGACAAGAAGCGCCTGAGACACCTCTTTCAAAACTTTTCAGAGCTATATCTTGAGGCATTCTCACGATATCGATACAAATACTGCAGCAGAAGATTCAATTCACAAGTTCCCTCAAGTTATATTTTCAGGTGTAAAATAGAATGGAAGCAAGAAATGACTACTACATACATGTCACTTTGACGCGATTTTGCCCAATCTTTGATTCTTGGATTTTGATGCCCTTTCGAAATGTTGAGTTTTGTGTCATCCTTTCGTCGGTAACCTCGACACACGTTTTGAAAAAATATCCATTACCGCTCGCTTTCATCACCAGAGATATCAGCAGATAGTAGAAAAAGCTATTCAAAGGCCGTTCAAAAACCAGGGAGAACCATCATTACTGTTGTAACATACAGATTTCTTTTAAAGCACATTCTGCCATCTTTCACGATATTATGAGGTACAATTTGTATCATCATACATGCTGTACCTACAGAGCCGCTTGCTTTTCAATACTGGCTCAGCGGTCGGTTCAGGTGTCAAAAAATAATTAATAATGACGGAGTGTTCGGCGGGGTGTGTTGTGGTTAGTTTTGAAAGAAATCTAAATGTTAAAGCAGCAGTGATGGCTGTCTGTGGATTTTGAACGGCCTTTTGAGTTGCCAACAAGTTGCTAGTATCAGTGACGATGAAAGCGAGATGGCAATGGATGAATATGTTGTCTTTAAAACAGTCTGGTCGAAGTAACCGAATGGGCGACAATTTCGCAATCCAAGCATCAAAGAGAGGGCAAAACCTCGTGTAACTGACATGTATGTAGTAGTTATTACTTGTTTCCATTCAAATGTAATAGTTGTGGAACATGATCCAGTGGATTTCATTTCCACATGGCTTTTTTTTGTTGTAGAAATACCAAACCAAAGATGGCTAATTAAATATGCATAAATTAGTGTCAAATGGCCATTTTTGCATGGGGTCCCCCTAACTTGAAGGGAATAATATATCTGGACCATAATCGTTTACTCACCAAACCCAACATTTGTGCCAAGTTTGAGCAAAATCAGTGATTTGAGCTGTATCACCCCCTGCCTGGTTCTACCTGGTTTTCTCATAGATACAGTCTTAATAATTATAATTGAAAACACGAAATGGTAACCAGCTGGCAATATTGAAAATATAATTGGCACATCTTACTTGAAGTACTTTAACGGTGATGCCTTATATTGTTGCCACTCACTAAGGACCATTCCAGTGAAAAAAGCAAATATCAAGTATTCCTCGAGCCTTGGATAAACAGTAGAAGCCAAGATGCAAATTCGGACATGAAGGGCTATGAACACCACCTGACTGAGCTTGTCTTTGACGAATATGACCAGAGGCGTGTTAAAGAAACTGAGGTATTTGTCTATTGAAGAAAAAACAACCCGAGGCATCAAAATTAATCTCGGTCATTAATGGGTTGAAGCAATAAGATAACTATGTGCAACTCTGTCAACTTAAAACTTTGCCACTAACTGTTATGAATTTTTTCATGCATTTTGTGAATTTGTAAATTACGTGTAAATAGTGTTTTTACGTTTTCTTTTTTAGTGCTTATAAGTAGAAGGATTCTTTCCTTTGGCAAGTTTTAATATTAAAACTAGAAATAATTCTATTTTATTATATAAAAGTGGTATACCGTGTGGTAACAATTTTATCAAAACGATATGATATCCCAACATGTGAATATACCGTTTTTGATAAATTTTTTTATTTGTTTTCTGAGCTCGTGAGCTGGCGTAAGTCAACAAATCCTGCGCCGGAAAACGTCAATCTTTTATCTTTTTTACACTTCCATCGACGATAAAGAGGCAGTTTCTGTAAGAGCGGACCGATCTGGCTTGAAAATAGATTTCGCTCATTTCTCGTGTGTTGCGAGTCACTCGTGTATTTATACCAAAACCACCATCCGTTCGAGCGGATCTTTTAAGTTTTTCGTGTTTTAGGGAATTTTCGGTTCACCCGAATGGAGGCCCACCACGGCCATTGTCAACACCTAGATTTAACACATCTTTGCACGGAATTTCACAGCGGAAAAACAATTTGGGGGAATTTAAGGGTGAACTAGACGCAACTAACATTAACTAATTCGAAATGAATCTGTTCTTTAAAGATGATTTCCATTCCGTACTGCGCAGTCACAGAACCCGAATGTTTATATACATTATACGTTCCCTCTCGATGGAATGCATATCGATGTTATTCGTTACTAACCACATACCTTATCTTTGAGGCCTATCAAATTATTTTTCCAACAGCTTCATTGATTTTTACAGCTGCGAAGTTGTTTCATCAAGTGATATGAGAAAGAACGAAGCATAAAGCTTCGACCGCTTCGCATTCATAATGGCGATTGTTTTGGAACTTTGAATTTAATTCATGTAAGTACTCTAGTTGCGTAATGTTTAGATTTTGTGATGTCTTACATGATTTAAAACAAAAAGAACGCATACAAACTCTCGAGAGTGCGCAGTGCGGGCTGGAAATCATCTTTAATACATCTTTCTTTGTCTAGTATTTGAGTTACTCGCTCGTTAGAGTTTTTACGAATGGTTTGTAGACGGCACGTACGCCGATTCAATGACAAAGTTGCGTAAAGAAACCAATTTGCAAGCCAATTTACCGCAGGAAAAAAATAAATGTTATTTGCGAGCTTAGGGTAGGTGCGAAGAGTGAAAACTTGTGACCTCGGTAACAGTTTTTCCCTATAAATTGTACTGACCTCCCAGCCGGCAAATAACATATTTTTTTGTCCCTTTACCCACACTCAAATTTGTTGGTGCATGATCGAGACATCTTAGGATCTTCTTCGGTCGTCTTCGGCAATCTTTGGAAAATCTTCGGCAATCTTCGGAAATGTTCGGAAACGTCGTCTGATCTTCGAATAAATTTTGGAAAATCTTCGGAAATCTTCGGAAAGTGGACGGAAATCTTTGGAAAATCGCCACAAACTTCGTTATGTGAAAAAAATAAACACGCCACAAACGTCGTGTTGAGAACTATTTCAACACTCGAAGATAAATTTCGTATCTAAGCGCGACTATGTGATATCCTCTATATTATTTTTATGTCGTAAGAAGTAGCTCAAATCCAAAATATTTGATTCTAGTCAAAAAGCATTCTAAAATAATTTTCCTATATTGTCTAGTTCATCGGTCCTTTGGTAGATCAGTAGGTCGGTCGGTCGGTCGGTCGGTCGGTCGGTCGGTCGGTCGGTCGGTCGGTCGGTCGGTCAGTACCTCAGACTTATACCTAATATATCCTGCTCTAGTTCTGATCTCTCATCATTCAAGGGTCTATGTTCCAAAACCTTTCGCCTCTGACAAAAAAACGAAAACAGAATTAGAACGAGTACTGACTCCCTTTGTTTTAGACTATAAGTATCTGAATACCTTCTTTTGGTCCCTGTATGAAGCATATCCAATGATTGGAAGCAGAAGTGGAGTCAAAAGTGTGTCTATCAGAATCAGCAGAAACAGAAGGCCACGAAACTTCCCAGGGCAGGGTTTTAAAGCTTCAGGCAAACCAAGGTTCCACCTCATGTTGAGCCTCTTGTACAACAATGGGTGCGCAACAAACTGCAAGTAAAGATCACACACATATAAGGATTACAAGTAATCAAAAGCAAAAAATAAAAAAAAATATAGATGACATGTTAAGGTGAGTACAATTAAGTAACTAAGGGGAGCAAACAGCGAACTTCTTCGGTGGTCAACTAAACACTTAAAACGTGTCCTACGTACAGGATTAAAATTACTTGGCAAAAAAAATATCTCTATGACTAAGTCTTAACTAGGCTAATCTATCTTATCACTTGTAACAAATGTAATGCCCAGTATGTAGGATCCACAACCAACGAGTTTAAAGTCAGATTTTGGAACCACCAATCAGCCATGAGTACAAAGAACACTTGTGAGGTTGCGATACACTTTAACAAGAAAACTCATGTCTTGTCTGGTTTTGATTTCGTCATCATTGAACAAATTTGCAATTTAGTGATCACAATAGTCTCGACAATCGCCTGCTAACAAAAGAAGCTTTCTGGAGTGCACAACTTTGCAGCCTTCAACCTTACGGTTTGAGTACAAGATCAGAGTAAAACTCTAGGAATATTTAACAATTATTCGCCGAAGGCGAGGTGAATATTGTCGAATAATCCCCGAGACGAAGTCGAGGGGATTATTCGACAATATTCACCGAGCCTGAGGCGAATAATTGTTTTAGTAGAATTTCAGAGCTGAACAACAGAGAAATTAGAAATTAGGTACATCATAACATTTTATTTCCGGTGTAAAGGTCACATGCGCCAGCGGGAACTCCGCGTGCGAATGATCAATCACATGACGCAAGCTTCAAACAGACTTTGCATTGCGTGAACTTTGTAGCTTTCAAACGAACTTAAAGTCGTCTCTAAGTAATAGCTGCACTCAAATTTGCAGCGAAGCAGTACTTTGGAAGACGTAATTCAAAAGAAAGCAGCTCAAAGTTTGTAGGATGAAAGAAATTCCATCGCATCACTTGTTGAGGTTCACGGTAATGTTGAATGAACATCCGTGAAAGTTCCCCGATGGCAGAATCGAACTCGGATTAATTTCGTTGGAAATCAAGACGTTTTCGTCGCGTTGAATGGTGGAGATGCTGTTTTCTCTCGATGCTACTGGACTGCTTCGGGGCGTCGCATTTCTCTCTGATTCTGAAGCTGAGGAGCTGGACGCGGCTCTTGGTGGTGTATCTTCTTTCCTGTCAATGAAAGAAGTTGGTGCGGACGACATGTGCTGGAATTGATGCAAGGTGGGCCTTTTGCAGTAGCTTTGGATGCTTGCGTCACTTTTGTGGCCAGTGACTGCTTTTATTTGTCGAGTTTCCACGTTCTCTGAGGACAAAATGGTGACCGTGGTCGCCCTGAGGGAGTGGGTTGTAAAATACGGTTGGATCCCGGCTCTTTGCGACATGGTTTTAAGCATGTTTTCAAGCGTGTTATGGCCTAGCACCTTCCTCTCGAACCAGACACTATCCTCCTCTGGGTTAAACCTTGTAGATTCTGCCTTGGGCCGTTGGAATAAGAACTCTACCTCCGGATTGAGATGCGTAAGATACGACTTGATGGTCTGAACTGGGCATCTCTTGGAACCGGGGCTTGAAAATATTTTTCCATCTGCGTGATCTTCAGTGCCTTCAAGGCCGCCCGTGTGATTTTTGGTGGAAAGCACTGCGCCTGGCTTCTTTGTTGAGTTCAAAGTACTCTTCGTCTGCGGCTGTGACTGCCAAGCGAAGCATGGATTTCTTCATACGACTTTGATTTTCTCTACCTCTTTTACCATGTTTTATGCAACAACGCGCGAGGTACTTTCGTATCTGCATTCACCAATTCTCCGCTCTCAAAAAACTTTTGGATAACTTCAGCCGTCAAGGGATTCTTGTGGATAGTTCCGGCAATTTTACCGGTGCTGGCAAGGTGCTTAAGGTAAGAATTCAAAGCTTTATTTGCTTCGTGAAACTGAATTCCGTCGCAAATTGAGTGGAGGAGAGCGTAGATAGCGATCTAAGGCCGCTCTGATTGATAACAAACTTGTTTTTTTGTAATGACTTCCGTCTTGCTTTCTTGCCGACAAATAAAACTTCGAAAGACACTTTTTCATGTCGTGGATATCCATGTACTCAAATTCTGGCTTGAATTCGGTTTGTTGTGCAAACCATTCTGTGAAAGGTAAATTAAAGAGTTATGATTGTAACTTACCTGTTGACTAGCTCTAGCTGTCAATACTTGTGCTTTTTGTTCAGTTTCAAAATAAACTAATAGGATCAAAGAGGCTGTCTTACCTTTGAAAATTTTAACACCATACTTAGTTGCATACTGCGTTGACTTAGGAACTGCACTAATGTTAAGTTCCGCGTTTTCCTCATCGGAAACATTTGCAAACCGGCTGCTGGCAGCCATTTTGTTTTGGCTTTATATAAACCGCCTGGAGCGGTTTATATAGCGTCATATAAGGCACGGCTCGACCAATCAGATTGCTGGAAACTCTTTGTTCAGCTCTGAAATTCTACTAAAATCAGATACAATTAACAACTCACTTTTATCACTCACAAGTGTTCTCCTTTTTTGAGTCGTCAAAAAGGTTTTTAGTTTTTTATTCTTAAGATACTTCATTAAATCTATCGTTCAAAGGCTCAATCAAGGATCTTGTTACAGGGCTGAGAGTATAGCACATAATACTGGAGTTCAGAGGCTGATAATTAGGATTTTGTTATCAACTTTTCAAAGGCCTTTCGGATCTTGTTACGAAGAATGATATTGTGAGCTAGAAAACGCCTTTGTTCAAGGGCTTTGATTTGGGATTTTGTTTCGACACCACCTTTTCTTCAATCCATTACGTATTACCCTAGAGAGCTAGGCCTTTTCTTCTTCTTACACACCGTTAATTTTATTGTTCATAGTTGTCTTTTTGATTCCATTGTTATATTATATTTTTAGCCTATTTAAGACTTAGTCATACAGATATTTTTTATTCCAAGTAATGGCCACCTTTTGAGGATAATGACGACAGTTTTCTTAACAAAAGGCTGGAGGAATATAACGGCTACCTAACTGACTAGGGATATCCAACAGAATTGGTCTCACGTGAATTTTCCAGAGCAGCGAGTATTCCAAGAAATGACTTACTTAAAGCCAAAGTCAGGGATTCCAAAAAGATTTTTCCTTTTGTTCTCACGTACAATCCCAATTTACCACACTTCAGAACTTTAGAGTAACGTAACTAGAACTTTAGAATAACAAAAACAAAGCATTCGTCACCTAGCATTTTTCAAATAGCCTATATGTAACGCATTTGCTATAGCAACCATTCAAATTTCCGCATTTAACTGCCAGCTTTAAACTTTACTAGCCAGTCGGTTTTAAAATTTGCCTGATGAGTGTGGTCCTTGTAATGTTGGACCATACGAAACATAACTGTCGCAATAAAACGATGACTTACTCCAGAAGCCTGAACTTTTATGAAGTTCGAAATTCGACCTTCTTATCCGGATGTCTACTATACTTTTCACTTACTTTGTACTTAGAGAAGTTGGAACTGGAGTTGAAATTGAAATTAGAATTTGAGGAATTTTGGGTTGAAGTGGGGATAAATATAAGAGCTCAGTGAATGCTAGAACCGATCTGATGTTATGTTAGTATAATTATGCAATATAAAATACGACTATGGTGTCATTCAGTTGGCGATATTCGCAGTGGCGTCAGGTCGACATTAGTTTAAACCGTTCTTTTAATTATGAATGAGTGCCACTTTTCAGGCTCATCAAAAGCTAAAAGACAGGTCCGTTCACATGTTATTTTAGGATTTTAAGTTGCTGTCAAGTGATTCGTTTCTAAGTGTTTTGGGAATTTTGAATGCGAGGACTCCCACTTAAGATTGGATTGTTAATAATTAATTTATTTGTTCGAATAATAGGCCATTTCCGAATTACCTTTAGCCTCTTTCTCAAAGCGAGTCTTGGTGCTCATCCTTTCATATGAAAATGAGATTTCATTCACATGCAAATTAAACTCATTTTCATATGAATGGTTGTGCACCTGGCCTCGCTTTGAAAGAGAGGCTTTAGGTAACTCGGAAATGGTCTATTACAACAATTAAAATTAAGCTTACACTGCAGTTACAAAAGAACAAAAACAAAATAAAAAGTCTACGGAGTACGCACATACGCATTACAATCTACACCTTACATACAACAGACTTACAGTAAGTTACTTACAGAAAAAAAAGGACTTTAACTAGCAGCTTTAGGTTACATTGACATGCAATATGACAAAATAGTAGTTAAGTAATTAGCAAATTTGACGCACCAGCGTAGTTAGCGTAGTTAGCGTAAAAATCTGAGTCTAAATTATATGATATCTCACACTAAAACAGCGTAGTTATGCGTAGGTAGCGTAAGTAGCGTAGATATCGTAAAAATTAGACATACTATTTTACGCTAAAAAATGCCTAAAATGTGTTGGATAGTGTAGGATATAGTAAAATTTAGACTGTTCTCAATTAGCATTTAAGGACATTTTAGCGTCATACATCTTTAAATATTTATCAATAATTGGGCTATTATCAATGACAAAATTGTCAACACTTGTCATTTGATTAATTAAACTTTCTCGGTTAAGATCACCTGAGCGCATCGCTTCTCGAATCATTATTAACAAATGTTGGTAAGATTGGTAGGCATAGGTACAATTTTGAATTTTTAAGTCTAAACTTTTGTGTTCCATGTATCCTTTAACTAATAATGCCACTGTACTAATCGCTATTAGACTGATACCACCTGTAGCAATAACACTAGCAATACCACCTGAAGCGGTCAGAATAGAGAGTAAATTACCAATGAATTTGAAAAATTTGAATCTTTTGTAAGCCCTTTTAAAAGCCCAACATTTCCTATGATAGCTTAGATAATAAGATTTTAGTTCGTCTACTTCATCAGTCGATAATTTGTCTGAAATATGATTCCAATCGAAAATATTCTTTTTAGCCACCATTATATTATTTTATTATATTTATAAATTAAAAACAATTTGATCACTATCATAGCCCATTTGGATTAATTCATTATATATTTTTTCAGTTTGATCACCTTGTAGGTTTACAGTTTGGTCTCTAATAAAACCGTTACACGCTAACTTTTTCTTCCAATCTTTTAAATTAAAACCTTCAATCTTTTCAAATGAGGTGATTGATTTTTTTCCCCTCTTTTGAAGAGAAATTTTAATAAACTTTCTACTTTCATCTATCAAAGAAGATAAACTTTTAATATCCATCTATTCTTTGGATAAGATAAATTTTTCTAAAATGTGGCTGTCGGTAGCTGGATGAAACGCGTTTCCGGGAATCCCCTAGTCATCAATTAATTTAGACAACCATAGCTGGATGAAACGCGTTTCCGGGAATCCCCTGTAGATATGAGTCATCAATTATTTTAGCTAACAGTAGCTGGATGAAACGCGTTTCCGGGAATCCCCTAGTCATCAATTATTTTAGTCAACAATAGTTCTGGATGAAACGCGTTTCATAAACTCATTTGCATATTATCTAGACAGCTATATCAATTTGAATCAATAAGTTTACCATAGCGTGTGTTACGGATGAATTCGATGTTTTGCTTCGAAAATTGATCCAGTCGCCGGCTTTTATCGTAATCGGATCGCTGAAAATAGTGTGACTTGACCATTCATTGACAGGTTTGATAATTTTTAGATCTTTATCCGTGCCATTAAGAACTAAGCCAACGATCACTTCAGATGCTTGATGATTGCCAGCGCAAACACAAATGCTGCCACGAACTATTTTACCGTCTACAGGACTAGGCCAACCATATTGCTTATTTCTATCACATCCATTACCGAAACTCCATTGGAGACTGCTTTTAATCAGAGGCCCATTCTCTTCTGCATAGACGGTGATGAACGGGTGGATGGGGGCATTTGCTTTTTGCGTCTTGGTCTCTAAATCATTGTAATCGACTTTGCTTTTTAATGCATCATTGAATTCGATTGCTAAGGTTCCTAAATCAGTAATTAAAGCGTAATCCTTTAAAGCAGATGAGTTAGTCTTTTTAGCTAGTTCATTATTAACGTATGTAGTAGCCGCTTTTGTCTTTAATAAATCAGAGACGAAACGTTTAGTGGTTGCATCATGGTCATCCATTGGAGCGGAAATGTTAGTTAATCTCTTGTTTTGTAAATGGAAATGGTTGTCTGGAGTTAATTTTAAGCCTATTCCTTTTTTAACCTTTTCTCTTCTTGATGGTTTGTCATGTTGTCCATTAGTATGTCCCATATATATATATTTATTTATATAATAGTTCCTTGACTCCTTTCAAATTCTTTCACATTTTCAAATGCTGTACTATTATTGTCCCAAATATTATTTGTTACCAATCCTCTCTTTTTAGTGAAAGGATTATCATCAACATTTATTCGCATTAGATCGTGAATACCACTAAAACCATGTTTAAAAATAATTGGTATACTAATTCCACTAAAAATTATGCTAAAATTACCATCTTTCTCCCAAATCCAAATCCAAACTTGCTTTCCTAAAGAACTATTTGGAATATTAAATGTTCTATAAGATGGTTCATCTATTAGAGGATTACGTGAAATTACGACTTTGCTTTTATCAACATGAATATAGCTAGGGGCTCCAATTCTATAAGTAAAAGCTATAGACATTACACTATTTGTAGTTGCGTTATGTTGAAATACATAATAAAATGTGAAATCCGACCAATCATCTCTAGAAGACAGAAACGCATATGTATTTGGTGTTCTACCTTCAACATTATCAGAAAAATACAAATCTTTTATTAAAGAAAACTTCGAATTATTTCTTAATATATATTTTACTATTAATTCTATTAAATTTTTATTTTCATTATTTACTTTTGCAATTTCATTATTTACTTTTGCAATTTCATTATTTACTTTTGCAATTTCACTATTTACTTTTACAATTTCTCCATCAACATATTTTACCATATTATCTTCTGATTCATTTAGTTGTTTCACATTAACAGCATCACTGTTTTCATTTCCATCATTTAATCCTTTTAATTGTCGATTACCCATATCTATAGGTGCTTCAAAATAGACGATTTTGTTTCTGATGGTATAGAATCTATCCCAAATTCGCGGGTCAACGTCATTCTGATGACCACTTACGCCATAAACAATTACAAAGATGTAGGTTTCTGCATCATAAGTCGCACCACTCTTATACTTTAAAGTTAAATCAATATCTAAATCAATAATCCCAATGTTTCCATATTTATGAAAATTGATAATTGTTCTACTGTGATCGGAAAAAGTATTTTTATTATTACGTGAAACATTTAATGTTTCGGATACTGCGTCGACAACCACTTCGTTTCGATCTACTCGATTACCATAATACATTTCAAAAGCTAATGTATACTCACCTAAATCTAACGATTTTAAATCAATAGTTAATCGGGTGCTATAATAACCGATAGCAGAGTCATACTTAATTTTAAATTGATAAGTAGCTTTGTTGATATTATAGTAATCTTTGTCGACTTTTCTTACTTTGACAATATCATCATCATCTTCCTTAAATAAATCATCATCCATAACAAAAGAGAATTTATTCTCTTGTCGGTTTGCTTTTATATTAAGTGCTTCTGACTCACTGATTTTATCTGTAATCAAAGTATTAATTACAGCGTTATTATCAGTAATTGTCCTATTAACATAGTTAACAGTGGAAGCGTGAAAGCTATCTGATGACTTTGGATCTTTCAAGCGGATAATGCTATGATTAGCCATATCAATGGAGTCTTCCATGGGATCAGGATTTTTTTTCTATTAAGCGCTGCTGCAGCGACATCATTTATTTCTCTTTTTAAATCACCTCTCTGCTGGTGAAAATATCCAAAGTTAATAACATCATTGGATTGAGCATTTTGTGCCGCTTGACTTGAATCATCTTCAACAAAAGGTTTTATATTTCTAATTGAATTACCCCCCATATCGAGATCTCCTTCCATGCCTCTATCTCCTAAAAGTGGTAGATAAGTAGATTTTGCGCCACCAACTGTTAGGGCTGCATTATCTGCTGAACTACTCCTAATTCCAGTGATAGCATTATCACCCATTTGGAGACTTCCAGTCATAGCGCGTGAACCATCCAATTTTAATACATCTGTAGGTAGCTTACTTATTTCTGCTTCAACAAATGCCTTTGAGACTAAATCATTTGTATCAAAAGTATTGACACCATATGGCTCAGTATTTTTTATCCGTTTACCTTTTAAGTCATAGTCATCACCTTTTAATTTTAAAAAGTTTTCATTGACATAAAGTTTATTAACAGCCATTTTAGAATCTTTTACATAATTAGGGTAATCTGTGATTGAGACATCATCTTTTGTAACTAAATCTGTTATTTTATTGTCATTCATCTTGAGATCACCTGTCATTGCACGAGAACCATCTAATTTGAGAGTATCACTTGAATCAATCTTAGCAATCTCATCATCAACATAGGTTTTGTCTGCTTTTCTAGTAGATATATCATTAATAGCAATATCTTGTTTACCGTCTTGATCATCAACATAAGTTTTGTCTGCTTTTCTAGAAGATAAATCATTAATAGCAATATCCTGTTTAGCGTCTTGATCGTCAACATATTCTTTATTGACAGCGTCTTTAGGGTCAGTAGGATTACCAATATTGATTATCTTTTCATTATTCATATTGATCGGTTCAAAATTTAATATTGTTCCTGAAAAATCAGTACTTTTAACATTAAATAATCTATGATCAAAACTAGTCCTTTGTATTCCTTTGACACATCTACTAAAAAATAGAAATTTAAAATTAGAGTTACTAGAACCATAATATCGAAATTGAATACTAATGTTCACATCTCTTTTAGAACTATTAAATATTATGTAAGCTTTTGCGTAATTGCTAAACCAATCATGACTAAAATCAATTATGTTTGCATTACCAGTGACATTGGTCAATAATAGCCTATCTGAATCACCATCTGTAACTATATTTGTTCCATCATATCCAAATATTTCAAAAACGATAGAATAATTAGGATCTATTTCTAAATTGTTCACTAGTTTAACAGTAGAATAAGCATAACCAGATTGCGTCCCTTCTCGAGGCGCTTCTAATAGTTCAAAATGATCAGTATGCCCAGGAATAGAAACGCCCCCTTTAGTTAATTCTGCTTTATCACCAAAATCTTTATAAAAAGTAAAACTAGGTTGCAAATGATAATTTGTCCTATGATCTGTTGTCATCTCCTTTAATTGTTTTAGAGGTACAGCATCATTATCATCCGTAGCATCTTCTAAATCACTAATCTTATGATTATTCATATTTAAATGACCAGTCATTGAATTTGTTCCATCTCTTTTCAGATAAGATGGGTTATTATCAACATACTCCTTTGTAGCTGCATCATTTTTATCGATAGGAGCAGCTACTTCAGTTAATCGCTTACTATCAATGTCAAAATTACCATCATCAGTTAGACTAAAACCAATTCCCGGTAAACCAGGATCACCTTTTTCACCTTTACCTGTTGCTGATGTTGATTCAAGTTGTCCATTAGTAACACCCATATAATACTAAACTTAAATAAATAATTCTTCTTCTTTATCTCTTAAGTAATCAGAATGTAACATTTTCAGATCTTTAATTAATAATAATATTTCATCCGAAATAGATTCGTTGTATTTTCTTTCAATCATTTTTAAACATTCTAGTTTACTAGTAAGATTCTCTAATGAAAAATTTATGTTATTAAACTCATATATTTCTTTTGTTAATCTTCTCGTCGAACGATTTCTATCCATATATAATTTAAACTTATATTATTTTGTTTATCTTTCACTCGCTCTTCACTCGCTATTATATTAAGATCATCATATTTTTATTTTTCATAAATATACTTGGTTTATCTTTCACTCGCTCTTCACTTTTTATTTTATTAAGATCATTATTTATAAATATATTTGTTCCTAATGTAAAATTTGGTTTATCTTTAATTAGCTCTTCACTTTTTATTTTATTAAGATTATTATTTATAAATATATTTGTTTTATCTTTCACACAGTCTTCACTTTTTGTTTTATCTTTCACACAGTCTTCACTTTTTGTTTTATCTTTCACACAGTCTTCACTTTTTGTTTTATTCATCTCGTCTCTAATCATCGCTCCCATCGCTTCCATCTCAACTCTCATCGTTTCCATCGCAACTCTCATAGCTTCCATCTATATATTTTCATTGAAATTTTTTCTAAATGTCTTTTTTATCTTATCAATGTATGCAAAACTATAAGGTTCGCTAGTCGCACTCTCGAATCGCTTCTTAGGTACATTGACTTCACTGCACATTCTTGCTTTCTCTGCATTACTTGGAGAGTCAAAAATACAAAAATGAGAGCAATTCAACCTGATGTCTTTGGGAGTGAGATAATAAGATTGACTTAAATAGATTACACTGCAATTTTTATGACGACCACCAATAAAATATTCAATGAGAGGTTTTTGGTTTCGTTCACAAACAAAGTCATCAAAGATGACTATTTTTTGGTTATCATTATCTAGGCTTTCGAGAGGAACGACATCACCATTACTCTCTTCTATGACATCATAACCAACCTCTTCCGAAATGGGTCGAAATGTTTCTAATAGTTGCCTGTACTTCGGTTGCTCGAGATTTTTAGAAAACAAGTAAATCTTATCAAAGTAGAGTAGATTATAAAGCATATGCATGAGAACATTAGTTTTACCACAACCGCTTGGTCCACAAATTAACATTCGAAAAGTGCCTGAAGGCATATAAGGTAGCAGACTTCGGAAATTGCTGTCATCATTAGAAGCTGAATCATAATTAGGAATTTTCATCTATATAATTAATATTTTTTTTAATAAATATTGCATAATATTTCACATAATATAAAAAATATTAATATTATATGAGTCTCTCAAATTGGAAACGATTAGCTCAGAAACGGACTGAGACTGGAAGGATGAAGAATCAGCTATATGATGAGATCACTGAAGAGAAGATAAAGAGTAAGACCTCTGACCAGTGGATAACAAAATCATTTAGACTAGATGAAATCATAGAGGGGTTAAAGCCACAAAAGCCTAAGAATAGACCGCAAGGACCGAGAATACGTCCTGCCCCAGCACAAGGTAAACCAGATGAAATTGATTACGCACCAGAGGTAGATCCATATGAAGATATGGATGTAGAAGGATTATTAGATCTCCAAGATTATGTAGCGCCACAGGCAGAAAAACAAATAGCTAAGATACCTAAAGGCGCGCCACCAAAATATGAAATGGATCCTAGTTTTTGGGACCCAGGAGAACCACCAGAATATTCTTTTGTGGAAGGACCTTTAGCAATTGAAGCACCACCTGATGATGAAGATGAAGATTTAGATAGAGGAGATATTAATAGAATTTTAGACCAATCAAATCTTCCTAACTATGATGATGTTGAAAAGAGATTAGCCCAACCAGAAATGACACCAGTTAAACGTAGTAAATATCTCGAGAGTAACATAAAACGAGCAAATTCTGAAATAAGCAGTATTACAAGTAAATTTAAGACAAATACAACTAACAGACTAAAACAAGCCATAAAAAAAGGATTGTCAAAAGATGTAATAGAAAAGCTAGAGCGAGAAAAGGATATGGCTCATAAATTTGCAGATACAAGACTAAAACCTATTCAAGAATATAGAGACTATCTAAAAGTACAGAAAAAGAAAAGTACAAAGGGAAGTGGCGTCAGGGGAGGTGTTAAAAGAGGAAGTGGTGTCTATTTCTATAATGATGCTCAAGAATTACTAAGGAAATTAACACTAATTATTGGTGAAATGGAAGCAGGCAATACAAGTGTCAAGATGAGAAATATGGGTCAAACTATCTTAGACACTCTATTACGAACAAAATCAATCAATAAGTCACAATATCAAAAGTTAGTGAAAAAATATTTTGGGGTTTAGTAAAAAATATTTACATTAGTAAATTATATTTACATTAATTTATATGGAGAGAGAAATCTCATTAAGCAGTTTTGCAGTTAAAGATGAACCTGGTAATCGACCTGGTGATTTTACTACAAGGTTTTCTAGAACGCTGGACTATGAACACAGTGATGGGATTTGGTATATTGGTTTTAATAAAATTATTTCAATGGCTTTTACATGGACAAATATAAATTCTGGTTATAACAATCAAAAGATAGCTTACAGTAAAGACGGTGGGAAAACATTTACAGATATTGATTTTCCAAAAGGAGTTTGGGATTACACTGATATTGATAATTACATTAAGGAAAAGACTAAAACAGTTAATGGTGATGGTGATGAAGAATTTCCAATTACTTTAACTTTTAATGAACCAACTTTTAGAATCTTAGTGACTTTAGACGCTAACTATCAGCTTGACCTGCGTAAATCTAATTTTGGTAAACTAATAGGATTCGATAAGGTGATCTTAAGAGATGAGAGAAACGTTAGCCCCAAAGTACCTAACCTATCAGAAGATACAGATGTCCTAAATATTCACTGTGATTTAGTCTCTGATTCATTAGTAGATGGGAGAGAATCAGATATTGTTTTTAGTTTTGGTACAGGAACTTTGAGACCTTCTTACAATTTTACCCTTGAACCGCGTCGTGTTATATTTAATCCTATCAATAAAACAAGAGTTTCAAGCGTTCGAATCTATGTAACTGATGGTTTAAGAAGACCAGTCTATTTAAATCATGCTGACACTGCATTTTCATTAATCTTAAAAAAAGTTCCATTTTAAAATTTCCTAATTTATATATATGAAGTCAAGAGAGTTCAAAAAGATTTATCACCCAAGAACGGGACGATATGTCTACAAACACCGTGGCAATGGAATTATCGTAGATAATCTTATGAAACCACTAAAACGAGTAGCTAGTGCTTTAACTGGACAGGTTTTAAAACCATTTGCTAAAAAAGCAATACAAGCTGGTGTATCTCATGCGGGAGAACGAGTTGGTAAAAAGGCTGCTGATAAAGTTATAGAGCGATCTGGTGAGCTTATCCGAAAAAGGCTGTCCTCAGGAAAAGCGACAAAGTCAACAAAGTCAACAAAGTCAAAGCCAGGCAGAGCAAAGCCAAAAACTCAGGATGAAGTTAATGCACTGATTAATAATCTAATAGCACGCTCTTAAATTAAAAAATGTCTGATAAAAAATATATAATGACATTTAGATCACCAGAGAACGTTCAGAGAAACGAACTAGTGCAATTTCGTCTTCAAGATGCTATAAGAGCTCCTGCCAATACTCAAGAGCAAGAAAAGAAAGGATACAAATTTCATGTTACTGATCGTGGTATTATGCTTGATTGGTTTAACGCCTTTTTTGAAGTGCGATTCAGATTAGACCTTAAAGCAAATGGTGGAGACAATGCAGACGTCAGAACAACAATTATTAATGGATCGCATTCATTAATTAAGCATATGGTTATTAAGAGTGCTGGAAAAATCGTCTACGACACTGATAATCTTCATCTTGTAACTTTTGCAAAAAATCTTTTAGAATATTCAGATGATTTTGGGCGTAGTACAGCCAAAAATAGCTTATGGTATTTAGATACAGATGCCACTTCAGATGATACAAACACTGGTTTGGAAAGTAGGCGTTTATTAACAGCTAACAGAGCTCATGTTAATACAAGTATTCCATTAAACAGGTATTCTTTTTTCGAAGAATTAGAAGGACGATTGTTACCTCCAATGGATCTCCAATTTGAAATAGAACTTACACCGGACGCTGAAGTATTATATGGGGCAGTTGATACATTGAGATTAGTAATTGATCGTTTTTATCTATGGGTACCCCGACTAGAACCAAAAGATGCTCTTATGACTAAATTCATCAGTGAATACCAAAAACCCAGTAAATGGAAATACCTCAAAGAAATGTACCAAACTTCAGATACTACCAGAAACAGTGGTGATTTCAGAATCTCAGCTAGTATTGATAAAGTAAAGCATGTTTTCCTCTACTTCCAGAGACTTAAGACCAATGATATGACAGCAAATCCTTATATTTTTGATACTTTTAAACTGAACGCAGCCAATAATAATAGTCATCTTAGCACATGTCGTCTTGAATATGGTAATGGTGTCTTCTATCCAGAACTTGAATATGATACAGAAAGTAAAACAAGAATCTATTATGATTTAATGAATTATTCATGGAAAAAGAATGATTATAACACAGGTACTCAGCTCAATGTCACTAATTTTTCAAGTCTTTACCCAATGTTATATTTTGATTTGACTTATCAAGCAGAACAGGTTAGCCGAGATCCAAAGCAACTTAACATAAGATTTCGCCTCTCACAAGCCGCAGCTGCTGATTTTAGAGTGCATGCAATTGTTCTCTATGAAGAAGATGTTGTTGTTGATAAAGTGGGAGATCAATTAGTAATAGTTTAGTAAAATATTTTACATTAGTTTACCTTAGTAAAGTTCCTTTACCTTAGTAAATTAATAAATTAATAAATTAATAAATGTCTTAGAAAAAATATTTTAATATAATATATATGAGTGTTAAAGCAAGTCAGAACGAAAGTCAGAACGAAATAGTCGATTTTCTCCATATTGACACTTCAAAGATAACTTTTAAAAAACCAAAGCCAAATAATCACAATGGAACACAGATTGGAATATTATACAATGGAAGGACATTATTTGTTAAATATAAAGGATATACTCCGGTTTAAAAGAAAATTATGATAAAAATGGAGAATATCAAAGTACTAGCATGCAAATTAATTGTGATGGGGAATATCTAGAAAAAGCCAAAGAATTAGACGAATTTTTTATTGATTATTTATATTCTAATAATAAAAAAAAATACATAGAGAAGCTGTATCAGGTTATGATGAACACGGTCAAGGTGGTTCTTGGAAAAGAATCTGTAAAAAACCGTATAAAATTGTTGATGAAGAAAGAGTATATCTAGATTACCCATCAAGGATGGAGTTTAATCTATTTTTTAGAAATGATCGAATAGCTACAAGATTTTTTACATGGGATGGGGAAAATTTAGGATATGATTCAGTAAAAATTGGTCAAAAAAGTAAAGTGAAATTTATTGCTTCCTGGTTTTCAATTACAACTGGAACTTTTGGAGCTACTATAAAACCAAAATTAATGCAAGTATCATATCGAGAACAAGAAGATCTTTTCGATAACTTCATCTTAGATGATGATGAAGACGAAGATGTTATATCTATTGGATCTGATTAATAACAACTATTCCAAAGTCAAAGACTATTTCATAGAATAAATATTATTTATGAATTTTTTAAAAAGTTTATAAATAATATATAATGACTGAATTACATAAAATTTCTGTAAAACTTTCTGAAGGTCAAAAAAGAAAACTATCTAAGGCTTACAGACACAGAGAAGAAATAAGTTTACGCTTAAGTAAAAATGCGTTAAGTGGTTCCGATGTCCTTATGGTACCAATGAATACTGTTAAGAGACTAGCTAAAGCCAAATCAATGGATCGAGGAATGGTAATTACTATATCAAAGTATAATATCAGGCGACAAACTGGTAGTGGGATATTTAGTTCAATATTGCCAGTATTAAAGAATGTAGCACCAACTATCGGTAAAACACTAGGATTGTCTGCTTTAGCTGGGTTAGCTTCTGAAGGTGCTAGCCAAATAGTTAAGAAAATTAGTGGCGGACAAATGTATCAAGTACCAAATAAAAATCTATATATGTTAGCTCAAATGGGTAATCTACTGACTAAAGGACAAATAGGAGATTTAGCCCGAGCTCATAAATTAGGAGAAGATCTACTTTTCCGACTTACACAACGACAAGTAGGTAGTGGTATTGGCACGTTACTAGCTAGTATTGGTATTCCAATGATTATTGATGCATTAAAAGGAGGAAGTATAAAAGGTGGAGCTCCT
This sequence comes from Micromussa lordhowensis, assembly GCA_964020085.1. Taxonomy (NCBI): domain Eukaryota; kingdom Metazoa; phylum Cnidaria; class Anthozoa; order Scleractinia; family Lobophylliidae; genus Micromussa; species Micromussa lordhowensis. The sequence continues at coordinate 29,596,598 of OZ026595.1, forward strand.
AGAATGGGCGGTCCAAGATCAAATGGTGGGGCAGCAGTCCGAATTGGACCAATGGCTCCACCACCTTTTATTGGCAAATGGGGCAGAGGAAAAAAAAAAAAGCCTAAATTCCATAAAGATATCCCAATGAGTAATTTTGATCTTTTAGATTGGTGTAAATACTTGAAGATACCTATCAAGAATGTTTTAAGTAGAGATCAGACTGTACCACATCAGCATAAGTTAGCGCTTTTTATTTATAATTTAGAACCTCATTATATGAGTGGTAGTCATTGGGTTACAACCTATGTTCGTGATGGTACAATAAATTACTTTGACTCTTTTGGTATGCCACCTTTTCAAGAGTTGGTAAACCATGCAAAAGAGAAAAACTTAAATTTATTACGCCAAAACCAACAAATACAGAATCTCTATACTACAACATGTGGCTATTTTTGCTTGTATTTCTTGAATGAAATGCATAAAGGAGTAGATTATTTCGATTTATTGCAAGTTTTTAGCTTTGACACCGAAGAGAATGAAAAATTCATAGAGGACTATTTTAGTAAAGGAACTTTACATTAGTAAAGGAACTTTACATTAGTAATTTACATTAGTAAATTGCTTAGGTAGTTCTCATTTGTTGGATTTGTTTGATTTGTCGGATTTTTTTTAAATCTCGTTTCAAACTATTTCTCATATTTCTCACTCTTTTAGTTTCTCCAGAACAACATAAAAAGGCAATTTTTCTATAAAGAAGTTTGTAATGTTTATACATCGCTTCTATTCTACGTATTTCATTGTCAATTTCAATTTCTTCCATTATAATATATAAAAAAATAATAAAAATTATTATATAGATGAAAAGCTATTGTGTCAAACAACGTAAACAGACAGAGTGCGTTCCTGGTTCAGAAAGGGTTGTACAGACAAGAAATGGTCGTACAATGATGCGATGTAAATGCGCAGAATGCGGGATAACAAAAACTAAATTTGTTAAGTCAGGTATGACTGGAAGAGGTAGAAAAGGAAAAGGGCTATTACTGGGTAAAAACAGTCCATTTAAGGGAATTCCCCTCATAGGAGCTATATTATAGTTAACTTTTTTAACAATAGATTAACTTTGTTAACAATAGATTAACATATATTTATTATAATGTTAATTAATATATGTTATCTTATTGCGTTCGACAAAGAAAAAGGACAGAATGTGTACCTAATTCTGAAACTTTTGTAATTACAAAAAATGGTAGAAATGCAATGCGATGTATTTGTGCTGAATGTGGAATTACAAAATTTCGTTTTATATCTAAAGCGGAAATGCAGGGAAGCGGTTTTGATGAACTTATTGTCAAAGGGTTGGCTGCTGGTGCAAAAGGATTGTACAACCTAGGTAAAAAAGGAGCTAGTAGAGCAATAAAATCTGACTATGTAAAAGACAAAGTTAAAGGCATTGGTAAAAGGTATTTGAATAGAGCAATTGACTCTCTGGCTGATGATATTTCTAAAAAAATCAGTGGAAGGGGAAGAACTGGAAAAGGAGTCGATATTCATAAAGCAATAGGTAAGTTACCTAAACCGAAAGCTGGTTGGACTCTTCCAGGTCACAAATATACTGGTCCTTACAATGATTTAGAAAACCAAGTAAAATGGGATCGAAACACTGGCCAAATCTATGAAATCTATGATCAACCAACAGGTAAGACAGATGCTATAGCCATGCAACACGATGTTGATTACTCAGTATGTGCTGATAAGGGAGTAAATGTAAAATCATGTAAAAATGTGGCTGACAAGAAAATGGTCCGAGCTCTAGATGCAATTCCCTGGAATGAGAGACAGTGGGGTCATTGGCTGGCTAGAAACACTATTAATACAAAGCAAAAACTTGGTTTAGGAGTAAAAAAAAAAACGCTAAAAATTTAGACACATGGGAAGGGCTAGCTAATGAGTTACACAAACCTATAAAACGAAATTTTACCAAGCGAAGAGTCATTGCACATAATGTAGATGATATCTGGTGTTCAGACTTAGTTGATATGCAAAAGCTTAGCAAATGGAACCGAGGTTATAAATATCTACTAATGGTCTTAGACCTTTTCAGTAAATATGGTTGGATAGTACCTCTAAAGACAAAAACTGGCTTAGAAGTCGCTAAAGCGTTTGAAAGCTTGATTTATAGTAAAGGAATAAATATTATAAAAATTTAAAATTTAAAAAAAATTATACATATATTATTATTATAGATGGATTTTAAAGTTAAAATTAAACCCAAAATTAAATACAAAAAGATATCTGCCAACACAATACCAACACCATCTGATTGGTATTGTAATATATGCAAGAAAAAATATGCAAAAGGTGGAAAATATCAGCATTTAAAGACAGATTTTCATAAGCTTAATGAAGCAAAAAAAGGTCCGCAAGGTCAGCCACTGCCAGCCCCACCTGCCAACCCACAACCACGAAGATCTATGAATCCAGGAGATTATGTTGAAAATCGACTAATCCGATTAATTGCAGAAAGGAGACTAAGGGACTCATTTCTTGGAGGTACTTTAATAGATGATCCGATAAGTCCCTCAGTCAATTTACCAGAACCATTAAGACCTACTGAATATAGACCAGTACCAAAACCACGTACAAAAAAACTACCAGCCCCACCTGCCGCTCCAGTGCCTTTACCGAGGAGGATAATAAGACCTATAAAACCTGTACCTACAAGACTTCAAAAAAAGGTTAAAAATGTGATTGATCAAATCGCTCCATATTATCAGCCTGAAACTATAAGAGAATTCAGAAGAAATTTGAAATTTATCCCTAAAGACATCACTATTACTGAGCGATCCAATGCATTAATAGGTAATGTTAAATCTTATGATGTACAAATTGTCAATAGAAATGACCCATCAATACAGTTAAGTAGGACTAAAAATGCAATATTTGATCTTTTAATGCGATCATTATCAGATAGAAGGGGTTTTAAATACAATACTACACTAAGGGTACGATTATCAAAGCGTAAAGAGGGTACGATAATTTACCGAGAACCTTATTTTAACGCTGGCCCTTTTACAGTGACCAATAGACTAGATATAGAAGCGAGTATCGATAATGCTATTGAACGAATTTTAGAGTTAATAGCTGTTTGGCTCTCTGAAGGTTCTGGTTGGGTATTTGAATCGGTAGAATTACATATCATTAATATTGTCTCTTACTTTCCATTAAGAGGAACATCATATATTCAGCTCCCAATGGAATTACGTCACCCTATGAAGGGTTTAATCAATCCTAAAAATGAGGATAATCAATGTTTCCTATGGTGTCACATAAGGCATCTAAATCCTCAGGAAAAAGACCCACAGAGAATTAAATTTTCTGATAGAGAATATGTCAAACGGTTGGATTACACAGGTGTCACTTTTCCTGTCACTATCTCTGATATGAAGCGGATTGAAGAGCAAAATAAGATTAATATAAGTGTATTTGGTTGGGTAACGGCAGGCAAGGCAGGTAAAGGCAAGGCAGGTAAAGGTGAGGCATATCCTATCAGAATATCAGAAACTAATTTTACAGACCATATGGAATTACTATGGATTTCAGAAGGTAAAAAGAGTCACTATGTGCTTATCAAGAATTTCAATAGATTCATGAGTTCGTTCACTAAATATCATGGTAGGAAATATTTTTGTTTGCGTTGTCTCCATTGTTGCTCTTCTGAGAGAACATACAAAATTCATAGAGAGGATTGCCTGCTCCTTAATGGAACCCAAGCAATCAAAATGCCTCCAGGGGGATCAAAAATTAATTTCCAAAATCATAAGAAAATGTTACCTGTGCCTTTTGTCATTTACGCTGATTTTGAAGCCATTACGGAGCGAATAAATAGTTGTCAACCATCTGATGATAAATCTTACACAAGTACTTATCAGAGTCATAAGGCCTGTGGTTACGGCTATAAATTAGTCTGTAGATATGATGAGAATTATTCAAAGCCAGAAAAGATTTACCGTGGAGAAGATGCTATAGAAAAGTTTATCAGGGAGATGCTATCTGAAGTCTCCCATTGTCAAATAATGGTGAGAGAAGAGTTCAAGAAACCATTAGTTATGACAGACCAAAATGAGAAAGATTATCAAAATGCTACTAAATGTCATATTTGTTCCAGAAAATTCAAGTTTGTAGATGGAGTCATTATTGGAGGCCGTGATGGGGCTAAATTTAAAGTCAGAGATCATTGCCATATAACAGGTCAATATCGTGGTGCTGCTCATAGTGATTGTAATCTAAAATGGGCTATCAGTGCAGATAATTTAAAAATACCTGTGATCTTTCATAATCTTAAAGGTTATGATTGTCATTTTATCATGCAAAAGATTGGTCATTTAGTAAGACAAGATGTTAATATTGATGTATCCGTCATAGCAATTAATTTTGAGAAATACATTGGTTTTAATATTGGCAAACATTTGACTTTCATTGAAAGTTTTTCATTTATGAGTCAGAGTTTAGACCGTTTGAGTAGTAATTTAAGTGATGATGCATTCTTCCATACAAGAGGTGCTTTTCCAAATGATGAAGAATTCAGATTAATCAAGAGAAAAGGTGTTTACCCCTATGATTACATGGATTCATTCGAGCGATTCAGTGAGAAGTCTTTACCAAGGCGAGAAGATTTTTATAGTATTTTGAATGATGTGAATATTTCAGAGAGTGACTACTCACACGCAAAGAGGGTCTGGAACGCCTTCCAAATAAGAGACTTAGGTGATTATCATGATTTATATTTGCGTACAGATGTACTACTCTTGGCTGATGTATTTGAAAATTTCAGGAGGACATGTTTCTCTTATTATGGTTTAGATCCATGCCATTATTTTTCAGCACCTGGGTTATCGTGGGATGCATTACTGAAAATGACTAGGGTCAATCTGGACTTGTTTTCAAACCTTGATATGCAATTATTCATTGAAAAAGGAATGAGAGGAGGTATTAGTACAATTACACATAGATATGCAAAGGCAAACAACAAGTATATGAAGGGTTACAATCCAGAGGAAGCGAGTAGTTATTTAATGTATTTGGATGCAAATAATCTTTATGGATGGGCTATGTCACAGTCACTACCAGTCGGAGATTTTAAATGGATAGACCCAGCTGAATATGAGGACCCTGAAGATTTTATCTTAGAAAATTACACAGTTGACACAAGAAAAGGTGTTATTTTAGAGGTTGATTTAGAATATCCACATGATTTGCATGATTTGCATAATGACTATCCATTAGCACCTGAAAAGATTTTAGTCACTGATGATATGTTATCAAATTATTGTAAAAATTTAAAAGAAAGTGGTAATATTAGCAGTGGTAGAGTAAAGAAGCTAGTACCTAACCTCCTTCCTAAAGAAAAGTATGTCTTACATTACAGAAATTTAAAATTGTATTTATCACTTGGCTTGAAGTTGAAAAAGATCCATAGAGTCTTGGAATTCACACAGCGACCTTGGATGAAAAAATACATTGATTTTAATACTGAAAAGAGAAAAATGGCTAAAAATAGTTTTGAAAAAGACTTCTTTAAATTAATGAATAATTCAGTGTTTGGTAAAACCATGGAAAACCTAAGAAAAAGATCTAATATCAAATTAGAAACTGATCCTGATCATTTATTGAAGCTTACAAGGCAACCAATGTACGTTTCTAGTAAAATATTTGATGAAAATTTAGTAGGAGTACAAATGAAAAAGGAGAGACTAACCTTAGATAAACCATCTTATGTTGGTTTTAGTATCTTAGAGTTAAGTAAAACACTAATGTATGATTTCCATTATAACTATATCAGAAAAAAATACCCAGATGTGAAGTTACTTTTTACTGATACCGACTCTTTAGTTTACCATATAAAAACAGAAGATGTTTACGAAGATTTATTTGCTGATAGACATCTATTTGACAATAGTGACTATCCTGAATCTTCTAAGTTCCATTTTGCTGAAAATAAAAAAGTAATTGGTAAATTCAAAGATGAAGCGTCAGGTGACCCGATCACAGAATTTGTTGGTCTAAAAAGTAAAATGTATTCTTACAAGACAGAAAACAAAGAAAACAAGACTGCTAAGGGTGTGAAAAAGAATGTCATCAAGAGTGAATTATCTCTCTCTGATTATCATGATACCTTATTCAATTGTACTACCATGAGGCATAAGATGAGAACTATAAGGTCAGAGTATCATCAAATATCAAGTTACCAAATTAATAAAGTATCATTATCACCTTTTGATGATAAAAGATATATTTTAGATGATGGCATCTCCAGTTATGCGTATGGGCAACATAAAATAAAAAAAATATTAGATTATATATATGCCAATTCCAAATTATAAAAAATTCTTGTCGGACGACCCTCTTGCTGATACTGATAGTAGCGATAGTGATTATGACCCTAATTCAGATGAGGAATCGACGAGCAGCGAAGAAGAAATAAATATATCTCTCTCCACTGTACTTTAAAGAATAAGCTAACTATATATTATAATTATGAATAAAGAAACTATTGGCAATCTACATCGTAAAAAACTTTCAGAAATTGTTCTGAAAGAAAAAAAAATACCAGATACAAAAAGAAAAATTGTAAATTTATCCAACAAAAAAGATTATTCTAGAATTGATCAAATTGAACAAATAAGGTTAGAAAATGAAATAAATGATATCAAAAATCTTCGTACTAGTTATTTATTAAAGAATGCTATTTTACTTTTTTTACATACAGAAAATCAAGCAAAAAATATAAATAAAAATTTTGTTTATGGTGTTGATATCTTAAAGAATAAGAATTATGATAAGATTGATCATAATTCTTATTATAAAAGGTATAAATATAATATCTTTCCTGAAGAACTCCAATACAGTGAAAATAATATAAATGAAGATAACTATTGTTATACATGTGAAAAATTTAAAGTATTTAACATCGATGAAGCAATAAGTACTTGTCTAAGTTGCGGAATAAGCATTAATGTCTCAACAAATCCAGAAAAACCATCTATAAAACCTGCAGAAAATGATTACAAAAGATATACTCATTTTTGTGACTGTTTGGCCAATATCCAAGGCAAAGAAAGTTTTAAAGTGTCAGAAGAGGTTATTAATACTATTATCAGAGAAATCGTTCATGAAAAAATGGAAAATTCTTTGGAAAAGTTAACTGAAGCAGATATTAAAAGATATCTTAAAAAACATCGTAAATTACATTATTATAATCATACCACACAAATTTTGTATCGAATAACAAAAATACCTCCATTACAAATGACTCCTATAATGGAAGAAAAAATGAAGATGAGGTTTTTACAAATTCAAGAGCCATTTGAAATTTTTAAAGGTAAAAATAGAAGCAATTTCTTTTCCTATTCATATATCATCTATAAATTTTGTCAAATACTTGGATATAATGAATTTTTACCAAAGTTAAAATTGTATAAAGATCGTTTAAAACTCTATGAACATGATAAAATTTGGAATAAAATCTGTGAACATCTAGGTGGTGAGAGCGCTGGTTGGAAATTTATCAAGTCTTAAAAATTACGCATCGTGAGAACAGTCTAAATTTTACTATATCCTACACTATCCAACACATTTTAGGCATTTTTTAGCGTAAAATAGTATGTCTAATTTTTACGATATCTACGCTACTTACGCTACCTACGCATAACTACGCTGTTTTAGTGTGAGATATCATATAATTTAGACTCAGATTTTTACGCTAACTACGCTAACTACGCTGGTGCGTCAAATTTGCTAATTACTTAACTACTCAAAATAATAGAAAATAATATAAGTACACTAATTACAAGACAATAATTATTACTACAAAAGAAAAAAAAAAGAAAAAAAAAAGGTTACACATATTGAGGCACGTTACCTGGAGTACAGTATAATAAATTACATTATTTTTTTCCAAGAGGGCACGGTAACGAATCCTGCAATCTGATTGGTTCTTAGCGCGGTCCGGATTTTCCTGTCTCTGACCACGGTCACGGTAACGGCGGGAAACAACGCGGGTGAAATTGTCATGTTCAGCGTGAATGAACTAGCGGTAATCGTCGATCTTTTCTCTTTTTACACTTCCATGGACGATTAATCAACGGAAGTTTACCTCTGGCCACTTGTATTTTGTAGCTCTGAGAGTTTGTGTGGTTGGTTGTAGCTCGGCGTTGTAATGGCGCGTAATTCTGTGTTTTTCACCGCACAATTTTAAGCTAACAGAAGTCAAATGAAGTCGAGTTTAGCCTCTCTGATAGTTGCTGTATTTAAGAGAAATTCTGTAGAATATACCTAGCGAATTTCCTCGCTTTCTGCTACTCAATTTACGGTAAAAAGGTCTGATTTCGGGTGATTCGCAACGACTGATAGAGATTGTGCTTGTAGTGCAACTTCAGTCAAACTGCGCGAAATTTCACTCTCGGAAAAACACTTAACTGGCGAATTAGATGCAACTAACATAAAAGCAATTCAAAATAAATCTGTTAATACATCTTTCTTTGGGTAGTGTCTGAGTTTACTCGCTCGTTCTTTCGTTAGATTTTTTACGATGGTTTGTAGACGGCACATAAACCAATTCAATAACAAAGTTGTGTAAACCCAATTGTAAGCCAAATTAGCGCAGGAAAAAAAAAGAAAAAGTTATTTGCCGGCTTAGGGTCGGCCTGCGGCCTCGGGCAGCATTTTCAAGACCTCGGTCACAGTTTTTCACTATACGGACCTCCCAGCCGGCAAATAACATATATATATATATTCGCTTAACAGAATTTATCATAGTTTAAAATTACATTTGTTTATAGGGTGACGCATTGCTGGTTGCTGTTTGTTAAATATAGCAATACAAATACAATCAAATCGTACCCGACTGTGGTACGATGGTTGTCTAGTAAGAGTATTTCACGTTAAAAGATGGGAGTGAGAAGAATATGCTAAGTTAGGGAGTCTTCTTACTTTTTTTTGCGAGTGGATAATTGCATCATCAGTCATGCCACTAAGCATTGAAGCATAGCGATCAACATGTTCAGGCAGGTCCCTGATAACCACCTCCTCTTTGGAAGTCACCTGATCAATAAGCTGTACAGCGAAGTCTTCAGTCTGGTCTGCGAGCTTTTTTAAGAACTCATTGTTCTCTGTGTAAGTATCAGCTAGGTTGTAGCTGATCAGGTTGGTTGTAGCTCGGCGTTGTAATGGCGCGTAATTATGTGTTTTTCACCGCACAATTTTAAGCTAACAGAAGTCAAATGAAGTCGAGTTTAGCCTCTCTGATAGTTGCTGTATTTAAGAGAAATTCTGTAGAATATACCTAGCGAATTTCCTCGCTTTCTGCTACTCAATTTACGGTAAAAAGGTCTGATTTCGGGTGATTCGCAACGACTGATAGAGATTGTGCTTGTAGTGCAACTTCAGTCAAACTGCGCGAAATTTCACTCTCGGAATAACACTTAACTGGCGAATTAGATGCAACTAACATAAAAGCAATTCAAAATAAATCTGTTAATACATCTTTCTTTGGGTAGTGTCTGAGTTTACTCGCTCGTTCTTTCGTTAGATTTTTTACGATGGTTTGTAGACGGCACATAAACCAATTCAATAACAAAGTTGTGTAAACCCAATTGTAAGCCAAATTAGCGCAGGAAAAAAAAAAGAAAAAGTTATTTGCCGGCTTAGGGTCGGCCTGCGGCCTCGGGCAGCATTTTCAAGACCTCGGTCACAGTTTTTCACTATACGGACCTCCCAGCCGGCAAATAACATATATATATATATTCGCTTAACAGAATTTATCATAGTTTAAAATTACATTTGTTTATAGGGTGACGCATTGCTGGTTGCTGTTTGTTAAATATAGCAATACAAATACAATCAAATCGTACCCGACTGTGGTACGATGGTTGTCTAGTAAGAGTATTTCACGTTAAAAGATGGGAGTGAGAAGAATATGCTAAGTTAGGGAGTCTTCTTACTTTTTTTTGCGAGTGGATAATTGCATCATCAGTCATGCCACTAAGCATTGAAGCATAGCGATCAACATGTTCAGGCAGGTCCCTGATAACCACCTCCTCTTTGGAAGTCACCTGATCAATAAGCTGTACAGCGAAGTCTTCAGTCTGGTCTGCGAGCTTTTTTAAGAACTCATTGTTCTCTGTGTAAGTATCAGCTAGCTTCTGAAGCGTGCGGCTTACCTTAGATCAGTTGTTACAAAAAAATCACAATTAATTTATTTTGAAATTAAAAAATCTTGTTTTATCAATATTTAGCAACATTCTTACGGTGAAATCTTCTTTGGGTTAACTTTTAACCCTGGATTAGCGTTAATCTGCTTTCGAACAATCCGACCCTGGACTTACCAGTGAAACAAGTGGAACTACGCGAGGAATAGAAGATGTACAGGGATTAATGTTGTAAAGTCATTATAGTTATTGTTATTACCTTAAAAGCCATTATAATGGGATCTTTGCAAGAGCACAAATGTTCCGCAGTGACAACATTCTTGATGTCAACAACATTCCAGTGTTGGCCTGTCATGCTCTCATCGGTGTCTATTAGTTTCTGTAACTTTTCCTCTGAGGGTGAGAGAGGAATTTGATACGAAGTACAGTTTGGAACGTGCGTGACACTCGATCAAAATAACTTGACGTGGGAAAAGCACGTTAAGACCTCGTTTCTTATCTTAATCCATTGACGTTTGAATGAATTGTTAGGGTTGGCCACTAAACGTAACCATTTAGCTTTTAATATTAGATTCTCAACCTCATACAAATATAATTTCTTGTTCTCTGGTTGTTACACTGAATCTAGGTCATCATGCATTATACCTGAGTTTGCACTTACTTGGAAAATGGGAGCGGCAAGTGTCACTAAGCTTAAAACATTTCGGCTCAAAGCGAATTAAGTTCCGTCGAAGAAAAAAGGTCGAGAAAGGTAGTTGGGGAAAATTATTACGGACTCAAAATAAATAAGTAAGGCAGCATCCTGTAGGTACCCGATCTTTTCAAAAAATATTAAAAGCAGTCATAATATAAACAAAATTATATCCTTAAAGCGATCTCAGCAATATGAGGTAGCGGTTTAACTAACCTTTAGTAGGTTTTCCTTCTGGCTCATCATAACCTGACACGAAAAGGTACATGTCACAAACAAAGCGTTAAATGCCTTGAAATTACTCTGTGTTTGTTTTTTGTCTCAAATACATTCTGCATTTTCAATCAGTATCGGATGGAAAGAATAGACCATTCTCGTATTCTCGGTATTGGACTGGACCTAGCTTGCAATGGAGGCTCATGCGGGGAAATGTCATTAAAAAGAGATGAATGTGATTTGCATTTGAAAAGACTCCCCGCATAAGCCTCAGTTGCAAGCTAGTTCCAGTCCAATACCGGGGAATAAGATTAGCCTAATTAGGCAAATACTTTTGTGTTTCAGAAATGGGTGGGTTAAATGTGGAAATGTTTTTTTTCATATTTTACTTTCTGATGGAGGAAAAGAAACCCTTTACTGAAGATATATGGTTGGCTGGTTGTCATTGTATTTTTTTATGGGCTTTTTTCGCTCGTGTATATGGTGGGAGATCTCTACACCATCCCCGTGTATTTCCGAAATTATCCACTAAATAGTAATCAAACTTGTTAAGTGTGTAAACGATCTAATTTTTTAATTTTAGTAACGGTTATGTGTCAATCATGACGTTAAATTAGGTCAAAATGATGTCAACAGTTTCAAAGTGTTTCTAAATGTCTATCTTCTTTCCAATACAGGCAGCTCATCGCCAAAATTGATTCCAAAAATCAGAAAAAAATTTACACAACGTTACAATGAATGTAAGTCATTTGGAATAAATTGTACGCACTCATATCAAAACGGAAATTAATTCAAGCTTAAAAAAAAAAACACAAAATAAAAACATGGTTATCATAGAAGTATAAATATAAAATTATATCCTTAAAGCGATCTCAGCAGTATGAGATAATGGTTTAACTAACCTTTAGTAGGTTTCCCTTCTGGCTCATCATAACCTGACACTAGAAGGTACATACCACAAACAAAGCGTTAAATGCCTTGAAGTACCGCTGTGGTTTAATACAGGCAGCTCATCGCCAAAATTGATTAAAAAAAAATCAGGAAAAAATGTACATAGCATTACAATGAATGTAAGTCATTTGAATAAATCCAAATTCGCACTAAAACGGAAACTCAAGTTTAAAAACATGGTTACCACATAAACGTCCAGGGATGATGCGATAAAACAATGACACAGCAAGATCTTCCTTGGTACTTTTTAGGAAAAGTCACAGAGTTTGACATCTATAGCTTCGCGTTACCAAGGTGAACTGCTAGATGATCTCCATCTTTGAAATAGTTCACAAGTTTTTCATCCAGAATAAAAAAATATTCATGATTTAATTTAATGAAGCCATTTAGTTCAATTTCGCCATTCGAGGCAACAAAAATAAACCTAAAATTTCATATTGTATCATGGTAGACAGGGGCTTTGCTACTACAAAGCTTTTACACTTGTATTAACTCCGTCTGCGGTAACAGTCACATCTGAAACCCGTTTTGTGTATATGGACATAATCCTAACAAGTTGAGTGTCTTACGCGCCTTCACAGCTAACCCACACGGTAAATTACGTGTACCTGGTTCGAACAGGTTCACACGACTGTTCCTCTTGAACACTTTATAATCCACCAAAGCGGTGCTTCTTGTTCTTGTAGGCATCATCTTTATACAAACCCTGAAAAATAGTTCATTCGAAGGAGCTGTTTTTGATATAGAAGCTACACGTTAACTGTCAAAGGCCCACAAGATAAATGGGATAATTGGCGTGGAGTTACATTACTACGGCAGCTGAAACAAGAGTAAAATAATCATACATTTCCTTCTTCACCCTGCCTGAGTATCAAGGTAACGCACGGTAACGTCAGTGAGCCGAAATCCGACATGGCTAGGAGCTCAGGTTTCATATAACGTTATGTAATGTCTAGTTTTCTGATAAATACCATCGATTATGGTCAAAATGTTCTCAATATTTCTTCCTAAAATGCATTCCTTCAGAATGCTGTTGTCAATACATATTTTACGACACCAGCTCGAGTAAAGAAAAATGTTACAGGAAAATTGAAAATAATCGGAAAGTTATGGTTCTTAGAAAAAGTCCCAACAAATAACAACTGTAGCTTCAATGCGTTTTCTAAGTTGATAATGTTATTGAAGGTGGACAGCTAGAACTGGTCTCAAGGATGTCCATCTTTTAGATAGCTCACTGTAATTTGTTTTTCATCCAAAATAACAAATATTCATGTTACTTTCAAAGAGGGGACTTAATTCAAATTTACTTTGAAATGCATGAAAATATTTGAGCATGATTGATGGATTGAAGCAGTTACACTTTCTGAATTACTCATGCCACTATGTCCGTATTAGCGGACAATGTAGATTAGGATCAGTTTTTGTTTCTCAGATATCGTCCAGCTCATTGTTCATATTAAACAATATAAATGGTATGAACACAGTCTCTGGAAAGATCGAACAGCTGCCAAAAGGGCCATATTGTGCTCAATGAACAAAACCAAATTAAAGTTTGTACAGAATAACGACACTATTAGGACTAAGTGCATAAAACGCAAACCCTGGAATAGAAACTTTGCAGCTGCAAAGATAAGCTAGTAAATGATAAGCTCTTGACATCGCAATAACTCCAAACAGTTAGAACTGGTCACAAGGATGTCCCTCTGTTAGATAGTTCACTGTAATTTGTTTTTCGTCTAGAATAACAAATATTCACGTCACTTTCAACGAGACAACTTAATTCAATTTACTTTGAAACGCATGAAATGTTGTTTTCAGCATAACCGATGGATTGAAGCTGTTACGAATTTGAGTCAGCCATGCTTTTGTGCTCGTATCACCGCACTCTGTGGTTTAAGGGTTAGCTTTTGCTCCTCAGCAACCGCCAGCTCACTGTTCATATTAAACAATAAATTATGATGACCAAAGTCGGTAGCAAGATCGAACATCCAGCCAAGGGGGGCCATATTGTGCTCAATGAACAGAAACAGAATTAAGCTTGTATAGAGTAATGACAAGATCAGGACTACGTACATAATTTAGTTTGCCCTGCTTCAAAGTTCTCATTGCAGTGGAGTAATTGTGCAAGTTACAAACGCAAACCCTGGAGAAGAAACTTTGTAGCCGCAAAGATAAGCAAGTAATTGTTGATACATAAGCACTTGACATCACAATAAGTTAAGCAATATGTCCATCAGTAACTCCAAACAAACTGTGCCGAAATGGAAAAAAACAAGCTATGAATAGCAGCACTTGCCATGCAAGCCTCAAGTCAAAATGATCAATATTAAGCCATGTTTTTATCTGGTGCCCGCAGAGTAGTCTACATTTAGCAACGTGGCGTAGTGCGAAATTACTGTGAGCAACAACGAAACGAAAATCGCATCATTGAAATAGCCATACAAATGACACAAAATGTAACAAAATAGATGGTGCGACAAGAGACTGGAAGTTACATTTGACCTGATTATTATCAACCACGAAGAAAAATATGAATTAAGAAAACTGATTCTATTTACCTTATAATTATTAATTTATTTTTTGCTGTGCTCCACCATCAACTCTTTGCTTTGATTAAAGAAATGTCACGTCATTTTATTGACCGAGCTTTTCAGTGAAACAAGGAAAATATTCATCCAATCGTGGCTCATATTCAGTGGTAACTACGGAAATGACGTTGTCGCTCACAATGGAAAGGAAGTCGAAGCAACAGGCGTGAAAATTTGTTTTTTTTTCTAGTTTATTATTACGATCCATGCCGTCTGTTATGGAAACGTTACTTATCAAAGTGGAAAAGAAGTCGAAGCAAAAAGCGTGGAAATTTGCTGTTTCAGTTTTCTTTCCATCTGCTTGTCATCTTCTTAGACTTGAATATCTTAGTTTTGCAGCATGACTTGCTAAAACAAGAAAGTTAGTTTGTTGTTTCTCAAAGTCTAGTGTATTCATTTTTAATTCTATAATTTTTGCATTTCATCATTCACTCCATAAGAGGGCCATTTGGTAATATCCGCCCGTCGAAACGCTTTATTACTGACCGGTCCAATATCTTCTGAAGTCTGACATCGGCTTAAGTTTCTTAGGACATCTCTGCCGGTTTCGATCATAAAAATAAATACATCTATTCAGGCGCAGCATTTTTAGACAGACACGTTATTCAATCGTGGCTAACTGAAGAAAACATAATGTGGGGAACGTTCTCTTTTCTTATCAGTTAACAGTCAACACTTAAGTGGTGAATGAAGTTAAAGATGTTTATTGACACCAGTGAAACAAGCCCGAGGCGATGAGGCAGCCTAACACGGGACCGCACTGAATACAATGTTGTTAATCAGTTTTGCATTTTAATGAAACGTATTTTTGCTTCATCCAATTCAGTAGCAGACAAATAAAAGAAATACTTAACGAACTGTTTTACTAAGGAGCAACCTTTTAGCTCTTGGATAACATTCATAACTGTTACATTTTATGATTCATTTTATGACCACTAATGCATAGGCCATTAATATTCACAAGGTAATCCCTTCTAAGTTATTTTAGATCGCACCCCTACTAAACTAAAAAGCACGGTAAAATGCCAAAAATTGATTTCGTAAAGTTTGGTCAAATCTGAAAAAGTTTTTGCCTTAGGCTTAAAGGCAATCTGTTGTTTAGTTGAGCAAAGACCTACATGCACAATAATGTAAAGCGTATTCTACGGAAATCTTGCCATATTTGTTCTGTAATGTCGGTCTGGTCTTTTTTATTCGACATGTTCTCTTAATATTTCTTCTTAAAATTTATTTCTTCAGAATGCTGTTACCGGAAATGACTTTGTCATTCACGGTGGAAAGGAAGTCGAAGCATCAAGCGTGGAACTGAATTTGTTGGTTCAGTACAACTGGAATGATTTTCCTTAACTTATTCTGTAATGCTGGTATCGGTTTTATCAATTACCATCTTTTACTGTAAATTTCTCAAAATATTTCTGCTTGATACTGTTAGAATGCTGACGTCGGAAAATGACGTTGCCGTTCACGATGGAAAGGAAGTCGAAGCAACAAGCGTGGAAACCTGTTAGTTCAGGTATCCTCTTTTCTTCCTCTTTATTTTATTCGATATAATTTGTGCTTTCCATGAAATGTTCTGTAATTTCAGGTGTTTTTTTGAATAAATACTGTCTATAGTAAATATGTTCTTGATATTACTTCCTCAAATGCATTCCTTCAGAATGCTGTTGTTAATACAGTTCGTTCTACGAGCCAGACGGTTAAAATACATACCTCGGTAAATAGCTGAAATTTTAAATAAAGAGGCGCGGGAAAATTGATAATAACCGAAAAGGTGGAAGAAAACGTTATTTTGCTTTTTATTGGAAAGATAACGCTGCAGCGCGATGTTTTGCAGAGTAAAATCCTACCCAACAGGGGTACCCCAGTGTCAGGAGAATGAACCCAATAGACATTTATATCTTTATCATGGTTTTTAGGAAAAGTCACAAAGTTTAAAAACTGCAGCTTCAATGCAAATAAACATTACTAAGCAAAAACTGGTCAAAAGGATGTCCGTCTTTGAGATAATTCACTGTAATTTGTTTTTCATCTAGAATAACAAACATTCATGTTTGAAAGGGGCAACTTAATTCAAATTTTCTTTGAAACGCATGAAATGTTTTGAGCATAACCAGTGGATTGAAGTAGTCACGCTTTCCGAGTTACTCTTGCTCCTGTGCCCGTATCACCGCACGATGTAGATTAGGATCAGGTTTTGTTTCTCCGCAAGCGTCCAGCTTACTGCTCATATTAAACAATATAAATTATCATGACCACAGTCTGTAGGTGCCAAAAGGGCCATATTGTGCTCAATAAACAAAAACAAATTAAAGTTTGCAGAGAATAACGACTAGATCAGGACTAAGTGCTTAATTTATTCTGCAACCTCTTCAAAGTTATCTTATTGCAATGGAGTATTTGTACAAATTCAAACGCAAATCCTCGAAAAGAAACTGGAAAGATAACTGAGCAAGTTGTTGTTGAAACATAAGCCCTTGACATTGCAACAAACTGTGCCGCAATGGAAAAAACAAGTTATAAATAACAGCACTTACCATGCAAGACTTTACTCAGAATGATTGATTTTATGTCACGTTTTCATCTGTTTGCCCGCAGAGTAGTCTACATATAGTAACTTACTACGACTACGTCTGAACGGTGAGCATAGTGCAAAAGTACTTCGAACAACAGCCATGAACAGCGAAACGAAAATCGCATCATTGAAATATCCATACAAGTAGATCAGTTGTAAGACAAAGAGACTGGAAGTTACATTTGATATTATTATTATCAACCACGAAGAAAGCATTGATTTAAAAAACTATATTTACCTTACCTCTAAGTGCTTTTGGGCTGTGTTCCACCAGCAACACTTTGCCTTGATTAAAAAACACCATGCCATTTTATTGACCGAGCTCTTGAAACAAGGAAACGTTTATCCAATCATGGCTCATATTCATTTTTAATTGCGGAAATGACGTTGTCGTTCACGATGGAACTGAGGAAGTCGAAGCAACAAGCGTGGAATTTTTTAAGTTCACTTCAACAACAGTTTTCCATAATGTGCTCCGTAATACCATGTATTTCTTCCTAAAATGCATTCCTTCGGAAATACGTGAAAATTTGTTGGTTCAGTTATCTTTCCATCTACTTCTGTTTCTTCTTAGATATAATTAGACTATCTTATGTTTGCTATATAATTACACCGAATCAAGAGCTCAGGGAAAGCCACATTCAAAACTCTTGTACTTAAGTCAAAGACGTCTACAATGTTAGCGTACAAATTTACGGTTTGCGAACTAGACGGGAAGAGACCTAAAGAATACACAGCATTTACTACTTTAGACTCGGTTCTTAACATGTCAGGTAAATAAAAATGTACTTGTCTTGTTGATCAACATAGTTTTACCACTGATCAATTATATATGTGACTGGTATAGTCCCCCATATTGGAATAGTCGACAACCGAAAGCTGCTCGGCTCGGAAAAACTCGCTCGTAGTACTCCTCGGTTTTCCTTCTGATCGGTGGGTTTCAGGCAAATGTATCGATAATTTCTCGTTTCCTCATAGTGGATTCAGCGCTGTTCGGACAAGTGTGTACGTTGTTCTTACAACGTTGACGTTCGTACAAAGTGTGAACATTATTCGTACAAAGTTGTCGAAGTTTTTTGTGCAAAGTCGACGTTGTTTTTGTAAAGTATGGTCGTTGTTTTCACAAAGTTGACGTTCTTTGCACAAAGAAGAAAATTGGCAAGTTAATTTTGATATAAAAACCGCTTCATATGTATAGCTCTAAATCTAGGATGTGTAGAAACAACTGTCTTTTAGTATTTATAGATATTCTGTAGCCACGTTACAAAGTAAAATTAGCTATTGGTAATCAAAAATGCGTGCTCCAGATTAAAATCTATTTATTATAGACTATTACTGAACTTTTCATATGCCGTCGGAGTCGATAGCGGCTTTACATAAATGTTATATGCTTGAATTGCTCTTAAAAAATAACAGTATTTAGAGAGGAAGCGACACAAGCCTTAGCTGGCTCTGAAGAATACAAATGGAGTATTAAACAACAAGTTATTTGCCACTCATAATCAAGTCTGTTCATAGGAGGCTTTAGGGAGCATAAGCAACGACGACGGCGACGCCATGGACGAAACCTAATAAAAAGTGAATTTATATTTAACCTTAGAATTTCGTAACTATCTACGTAGATCTGAATCTGTTAAGTGCGCCAATCGCTCTAAAACCCTGCTCAAAATAAATATACAATGTCAGCAATAAATCCCCCCAAAGAAACTACGAAAAATTTCACGGTCATTTCACGTGGTCATTTCACGGCGGCTATGAAATGTATCAATACTTAAAACGCACGTGCAAAGCCATTGTTTTTCTCATTCAAGCTTTTGTTTGGTGACGTTCTCGTTGGCGTCGTCGTCTTAGTTTGCTAAGGCTCCCTTATGTTTCTTATTTTGATTGTTGAGCACAAATGCAATTCAGCGAGTTATACATTGAATAATGATTAGGAGCGCTTGTCTAACGATTATTGGCTTTGACAAAGAGGTTTGGCCGGGTTGTGTTTGTGTTGGGGCTTTGACAAAACCCGTGAGTTACTTGAAGTAATCATTGATTTTACCATCACTTTTCACGACTAGACAGCCGGTTGACCATAAGAATCGTTACTCGGTCAATGCCATTCCTCACGGGCAGTTGGCCACTTGGGGATAACAAGTTTTCATGTATCAAGGTTTTCTTATCCCCAGGAGGCAATCTATCCGTGAAGAATGTTAACGAAAAGCCCAAGATATTGAATGTATCATTAAACGCACTCTCTCAGGAAAAGAGATGAACTAGGCGACCTGTTCTCGACTTGGTGGCTTTATCTCCCCTTAGAATGCAACTACGGCGTGGAAAGTAGGTAAGGGGTTTCCGAAAATAGTTTATTTTAGGGAACATAAATATAATAGGCAATAAATTGAGTTGTGTTCCTAAACATGGCCTAAACATGTTTAGTCTAATCACAAATGAAACATGTTTTACTTCGAAAAGTGTTGACATCAGGTGTTGTATCGCACGACTCATGATCGAAACATATATATTTGAAACTACCTCACGAGATTGTTTCGATCTCAATCAAATTAAAACTCGTTAAAGATGGCGGCTAAGCGGAGAGCCAAGTTTTTTGAGTTTAAAAACTTAAATTATTGAAAAAATAATGCGCGCGGGCACATCAAACTACAATTCAATCCGAGCAATCTCTCCAAGGCGCAAAGTTTAATATGTCGAGAAGTAATATTGGAAACCGTCATTTAATGTAAATTTCAGTTAGAATTCTACTAAAACAATTAAGTTATTCGCCTTCGGCCTCATCAACCATTCTCATTGGTTTAAATTGATAACGTGACACGATAGTGTTCATCTGCGGAGATACACTATCAGCCCACAGTAACCGTCCGAGGAAAATACGCGTACTCGTCCGTAAAAATGTTTCCGTCAACAAGCGGACCATAAACAATGAAATGTATTAAGTGGGTTTTTGTGGGTTTTGTTTTTCAAATTGTATATTTGGTTTTCACGATCTTTTACGGTTTTCATCTAAAAAAGTTGAAGATAATTCAAAATGATTTTTGAACTGGCGCAAGGAAGAAAATTCAAGGGTGAGCAATAAAGACAATAGAGTGTTAATGTCTCGGGACTAACAGTCAGTTAGTTGCCCCTTGGAAAGTTGATGTTCTTAAAATTAGCATATTTGCACTCGAACCTTCGCTTCGCTTTTGCTGCCTGCCGGCGTTATAACAGAACAGAGCACAGTTAAGGCATTTCTAAATTTTAATTATTTTAAAAACAACTACCATCTGAAAGTCTTAACAATTTTTGCCTTGACGCGATTAATAGGAACTCAGTTTTCGTCAGATTTAATGTTGGGGAAACTATCAGCCGATAGTTCCTCGACAGAAACACTCTTTTGTTTAAATAGAATCTCGAGTTCATAATGTAATTGTTAAATAGAAAACGGTTGGAGAATCAATCAGATTCGCAGATTTGAATTCGCGAGTGGGGTCGAAAAAGGAAAATTGTGACTCTGATGATTGATAAACTTGATTCTGGGGTTCCGATTTTCACTAACTCGAAGTTTTAGTATTTGCAGTGTAGAAGTTCGATGCTTTGGGCCGAGTGGTTTCGTCGTAATAAAGATGGGTGTAAGTAGGTCGTCTTCGTTTAGTTAATTTATGCGCAACCCCAGTAACATAGTAACTGAGAAGAGCACATGCGTCTGGGAACATCTTAAACAGTAGTTATAACAACAATAGCAACAATACTTTTTTAGTCACTGTTTTTTTCACTTAGCACTGAATTATTACAGAAATTCGAGGACCTTAACAATAGGAACTAACACACACCTGATCTAACCACTCTTTAAATCTCCACAAACTAATACGATATATCATTGGTTTCATTGAGAATATTCACACACACAAAGTAATATTCCCACTCACCTGACCAGCACACACCTCACACTATTTCGTGACTTGTATCACTATTTTCCAAAAGTTTCACTGTGCTGGACAGGATCTTGTTTACAAAAACAGTTCCCACAACCCAGTTTTAAGCTCTTCGAGCTTCTTGTTTACATGTAATATACCAAGCATTGTAATTGAGAGTATTCTCTCACACCTGACCAATACACATCACATACTATTTCGTGACTGACATAACTATTTTCGAAAAGTTTCACCGAGCTGGCTTGGACCTTGTGTACAAAAAAAGGACCCTCAGCCCAGTTTTATGTTCTCCAAGCCTCTTGTTTTTGTGTAATATACCAAACACTGTAGCTGAGAATATTTCCACACACCCTACAATAATCGCACACGCTATGACCATAGTTAATAGAGGGAATGGTCATGAAACCTGGCAAAGTTAGTTGTTGTATGTTTTGGTCGGCCATTTTGGGGGACTGACCCTGCACAAATCCTGGCAAAATACAAAAAGTGGTCATGTGCGCTCTTGCAACTAACCAATAGAAGAATTGCTTACTTACTTACTTTGGCCCTTTGCTCCTCCCGGAGCATAGGCCACCAAATAGAAGAATTGCGATTATGTAATAACGATCATGCATAGTCAATGCGCAAAAAAAAAACAAAAGATGTGCAGGGTCAAGGATCTTTCAACATAAATCGGTTTTTTCAACTGATGAAGGCTTAAGAGTTAGCCGAAACGTCTTACCGTAATATACAAGTCAGTGACAAAAAACAACACTTTTATCAACTATGTCATCTCCTGACTACAATTACTCCATTTTTAAATCTTAACCTGTTTGTTTGCTTCTTTGATGTTTAATCTTAACCATTCCTTCTATTAACTATGCCTTGACTAACACACACCTCACACTATTTCGTGACTTGTATCGCTGTTTTTCAAAAGTTTCACTATGCTGGACAGGACTCTGCTTACAAAAGGTCCTCCCAGCGTAGTCCCAAGTTCTTCGAGCTTCTGCCTTACGTGCAATATACCAAAACCACTTTTTGGGTATAAAAATCCAAATTTGCACGTACGCCGTCGAAGGAAAGAACCAAGCAAGAACGACGCTTACGTTTGGATCTTCCCCCCTATTAAGAGGTAGACCAAACTCACTATTGTACTGCATTTCAGTGACAAAACAACGTCCTGAAGCAAACAAAAGCAAAACCCTTTTTCTGTACGAGGAAAGCTAAATCCTTTCTTTTTAAAAGCTTCACGCTTTAAAGTATTGAAACATGAAGTGGGGCCACTTCGTAATCGGATTAAAAATTACATGAGGAGAAACAAATGAGGTCATGTCAGTGACAGTTCAGTCTCGGTGCAGATAACTAATCTTGATCTTAGAAAACAAGACTTAAACATGTACAATTTCACCCCATAGAACTAATGTTAACTCGGCTCAGAATTTTAGTAGAATCCCGATTTTTCGAACATTCAAGTGAAACGAAAGTTGGCTTGAAAAACCTAGTTCGAGAAATCGAGCTAAAATTACAATGTTCCACTTAGAGGAGAGAACGACTTTTGGTTCGAGTCAATGGGAGGTTCCAAAAATCGTGGGTTCGAGAAAACGTGATTCTACCGTACTCATTTACACCCTGCAGGTGGGGGCGCTAGGATGATTCTACCTCCATGTAAACGGCCTCAGGAGGCCTAGTTTTCCCACCCACCATCTTGGTAGTGTGATTTAGGTGGAAAATCATAGCTCGCTGTTGCTGTGTTTGAAATATCCAGTTGTATATAATGGAAAATTGATGCTGAAAGGCAGTTATCAACGCCAGTAAAGAGAGAAGAACTCCCAAAACTACGCTTTTGTCATTGTCGCCCGCCATCTTGCTTTGCAACCGCGCCGAACACAAAATCTTGCATTTAAACCAAATGAAAAGTTGATCCCAGGAGCCGCGTTTTTTGTATGTAAACCAAATGAACCTTCTAGGATGATCCTAGCACTAGGATCATCTCTTTCCATGAAAATAGGCCCTACGTTCTATGTGACTTGGGTCCCTCCCATGTTGCTCTCTGACGTATTTCCGGATTGCAAACCCGTTGTTCCTGCAGGTGTCTACATGTGTAGCCAATATAATCAGCATCGCATAAAAGAAACCCCCTTATCGTAAATCAACAACGCGTTGTATACCATTTTAAATGTAATCTTATCCTTAAATGTGTTTTGAAGAAACTACTTTTTAGAAAATATAAATTAACGCTGAAATTTCGCACCAAAATTAAGGAGAAATTTGTCGCTTATGATATTACGGAAATAATCATAATGATCATGGAATTAATTACAAATAATTAACAATTAGGACGAGGTTGTGCAAAATATCGTGGTTTGTCAGTGGCGAACAGATCACTTATTATTAATATTATCATTGATCTGCGAGACCCAACCAAGTCCAAGTTCAATAATTGTTTTGTCATTCGATCACCAAGTTTGTTTTCATATTTAAATCACTCTGAAAGCTCAGGGAAGCGATCCGCCATTTTTCACACAAGAGCGTGGTTTCAATTACGCATGAGCAGAATATAATTTGCACCAAAAAACACATTTAGACGGTACTACGCATGAGCAGACCATTATTTGTAGGCAGTTATTTGCAGGTCATGTGGTGGGCTTTCGGCCAATGAAAAGGAAGAGGAAAATGCATCGAATGATAACAACTGTTACCTCATTTTGAGAGTTACCGTAAGCTTTGACGGAGATCATTTGGAGCGGAACAGACAGCAGGTTAAACGATACAACAATGCAATGTAAATGCATGCCCTGTACCCTGCACGTAGAGAAAGCTGCAATGCATCATCGACTTCAAACTCATCTTTGGCGTCGTTTACAAGATCGACCCATGGTTCATCTGGCCATGCAACAGGATGAGGAACCACTGTGACAAGGTCAAAAGGCCAATTAGATTGTAATAGCCGTGGGAGCCCCCTTTCTACTTCTTGTGAAATTGGGGCGTAATGCTTCTGAAGGATTTCGTTGTCATAGCGCAATGCAGCCATTATCCTTTGCCTACATAAAAGCATCTCCCTAATTGGGTTTTCGAGTTGCCATGGGACAATAGACCGTTTATTGCTGCGAAATTAGCCCCCTTGGCCATTGAGGGTGTGGGCTGCCCCCTTGGGGACTTGGTTACACCAATGAAAACGTCCGGCCCCCTCCCCCCTGCTGCTCGTACGCTTCAAATTAACATATATATGTATTAGTGTTAGGGCTATGTATCCAAAAAATTCCGATGTCTGGCAGCTGGGTTCGTTGGTCAAGTGGAGATGACTCTCGCAAGGTTATCTATGGGCCTTGGTTCGGCTCCTCTTTACGGTAATTTTTTTACCTTAAAAAAAACTAGAGAATGCGATTTCATACTTCATGTGAAGAAGGAAGTCTCCCACGAGAAAAACTCCAGTAGGTCGATGTTAGATTACATCAACCTAAATTAGCAGCGGCCATCCTTTTTTCCTACGGGAGGCTATGTAACTTATAGCTTATAAATCTTGTGATTTTCAATCCATCTCTCCTATTTAATTTGGTCAGCAAAAAAACAGGCAATTTATCAAGAAACACTTTCCGATGTGGTACATGTAACAGTATAACAATAAGAAGGGAACTTGATATCATGCCATTGAACTTAATGTTGTTCGAAGTTATAAAGAACCTTTCTTACCTGAGCTCAGATGCACGAAATATCTTTCTTGATATTCGCTATCTGCCCAGAGACGTATAAAATAAACATTATACGAAACTGCTCCGTCATCCACCAGCCGTAGCAAAACAGGAACTTAACCGCATTTTTCGAAACAGATAACCATCTGTTTTCAGTCATGGTTAGTTGACGCTAAATGCTGTAATTTATATGGTATGTAGATGGCCATCGTTGTGTTATTTAGATGACAATCCTTTTTTTCTAAGCTAGATTTTCATATTGCCTATTTTGAAGTGCAGACATCTCCTCAACCCTTTGTTTGTATCTATTTATAAACTTTTTTTCTGAATTAGTATAGGCAATCGTATGAATGCGAATGATATTTGAAAATTATCTCAAAATTGCACTAGCCTTTGGGCGAATGTAACTTGAAAGAATTTTCAAATGTCAGGAGTAGTGAAAATCCTTAACTGCCCAAGCGTTCATGTGGTTACTTATTTATTTTATGACTGGGAAGGTTGCAAATCCGCGGATTAATTTGCACTGCAGTGTTCTCTGGCTTGCAATTGAAGCTACTGCAGGGAATCTTTCAAATGTACATGACATAAATTTCAATGTAATGATATTCTCCTGCATGAGCCTCCATTGCAAACTAGTTCCAGTCCAATTCTAAAAATAAGAAAACGGGCTATTAAAAGTCAATGATAATTTGGTCTGCCCTCAGCCAATGACAAGAAGTAATTTTGTCGCTCGTATAATAAATGCAGTAATTCGTGTTTGGACTTTCGCTTTTACGATACAGTTCTTTTTTTCTTAGAAACAAAGCAAAGTTTATTTTGAAAAATAAATGGAATATTTCCACCTCATTAAGTCTCTAAGTAGACTTTCCAAAGTCGGCTTCCTTGTAGTCCAGAACTCTGGACCGGGTTGTTCAAAGGCCGATTAAGTTAACCCTAGATTAGCGACAATTTTGATTTCAGTTTTGTAACTTTTCGGTGAGGTTTTCTGTTTTTATTAAATCCATTTTGAAATCAATGGTTATCCTTGTGATGCGATTTGTTCTCAGCTGTGCGATTTATTCACGAATCGCACTATCTTTTGCTCTAAATCACATCTTTTTTTCAGTCAATGAGAATGGGACAGTAAAACAAAACAACCAATCAGATTTTAAGACTTTTTTAAACTCACCAATCGCATTGCAGGAAAATAAAAGACAAAAAGCCATTGTTTGGCAAATTTGGCAACTTGGTTCAATAAATCTTGGTCCTGACCAAAATCTTGTTCCTGTTTTTAGGCTATTAAATTGTGCGATTTAAAAATGGATCTAATAAAGTGGTAATTGAACTTCGTGTGCGCTCGTTCGATTTTGAAATCACGCGTATGATTTCAGACCAAATTGCACTCCACTCAGTTCAGTTACTATTATATACTGCTTGTCCCTCAGTTTTCCAGTTCGAATAATCTCAAACCACACAAAACATTTCAAAACAAGAAAAATAAATACTTCGATTAACTTTTAAACCTGGGTTAGCGTTAACCGGATTTCGAACAACCCGACCCTGGTCTCTAGAGAATAATGACAGATTTCATCCTGGTAAAAAATTGGTATTTGCTGTGATTTTTTCCAATCTGTTTTTAAAAATTAATAAAAGGGTATATACAAAGTACACGCGCGTGCGCGCGAAACACGATAAATACGCTGCAGTTCTGCATTTATGATTTGTACAGGTAAAAATACTTCAGCATCCCACTGTTCTTGCTTGAACCGTAAGTGCCTTGTTTCAGAAAGGCAAATCACATTCAAATCTGTAAAAATTTACTATCTTAATCAGGCTGCATCCATAAACCTTCGAATTGAAGCTATTAATAGTTAATTAAGCAATAGAGCACTTTTTCCGTGTTTATATAGCCTCATCTAAACACGAGGAGGGTTGGGAGAATTCGAGACAGTTATGCAAACCGGAGAGGTAGTCGAGGGTTTACATAACTTTCAAGAATTCTTTCTCCCACCTATATAAACACGTACAAAGTGCTTCACTGCTTTTATAAAATAATTCTCAAAAATACGTGCGAATCTAAAACGTCACAACCATGCTTACATACTCTCATCTGAACACACCTATCGACCAATGAGAGCGCGCGTAGTGGCTCAGTTATTTTATAATATTCTATCAAGCCCAAACTAATAACAAGCTCTCTACAAGCTTTGGCTACTATGATTCACTATCCCAGGTTCTACGTATTCCTTGCTTTTTTCGCTCATGTCAACAATTACTGCTTTGCTTATACCACATACACCCAGAGAAGTATAGAATGGCTGTGCTCAAAAATTGAAGGAAAGGGGGTCGATATATATATTAAGAAATGAGCATAACACACAAAAACATGGGTAAAGAGAAAAAAAAAATAAAAATGAAACGGGTAAACACACAACAAAGAAACAAACAATCGATGATCAGCATCATCATCATCATTGCCATTTTCGTCGTCGTTCGCGTCATCGCCATCATCACTATCATCGTTGTTGTCCCTACATGCCCGGCCTCTCTCAAACTGTCGAATGGTAGCATATAATCTCTTCAGCGGGATTTCTTTAATCAGTCTGCAATTGTTCCATGACCTTAAAAATTAAGCAAATAAAACAAACAACAAAGGAAACACATTAAATATGTGTGGTAAAGCGTTGTTAAAGTAACTTTTACATGAATTGTACCTGAGGCTCTCTCCTCGTAACGTAACGAGACTGTTTAAACATAATATCATTCATGGAAACTTGTCAATTTTGTAAAAAAAATAAAGTTTTTCACTGTTTAAATATATCATTTTACTCATACATTTTACTGTAAACAAATTTTGCATATTCTTCCTCGCCAGTGAAGACCCCAAATTTGTAAGGATAACAAACATTTCCACTATTTTCACTGCTACGAGACAACCTTCGAAATAAAAACGCTCTTTGCAATAGACGCCCTCAATAAATCATTGAGTACCTTATGTGGAATTCTGATCTGCAGAAACAGCTTCACACTCACCACGAAAATGTCTAAGATGGCTTTGAAAGGTGCATATTAATGATATTAATTTGGAGTTGTAGTCATGTCATAGTATGTCATGTCATAGTCAGGGGGAAAGGTGCAATGAGGTTAACCCTATGTGAAGCACCAGCCCACAAGACAAGGCCAGACCACAACACCGGGAACTACGTGCCCTACTCTTTTCGATAAGTGTGTGGGTTCTTTAACGTCCCCTGCTAACCATGTAACACTGAAGATGCAGGAGACGGGGCCTACGGTTTATGGTCCTTATCCTATCCAGCACAAGCCGCCGAATTCCGGTGACCTTTGCCGCGATACTAATTTCATTTCCCAACCCTTGCAGAGAGATGTCGTGTCGTACACAAAACCGTAAGTGGAGATATAGATAGCTGTGATCACGTCTCATTTCGTCTGCCACATCGCCGGACTTCAGAGCTCATTAAATGCTAATGTGTGAGAACGACGGTACTCGGAAAATACTAGGCGTCATGACGCAGATAGGAGATAAGCTTTTGCAAGATGCCGAAATATTTCCCACCGAGAACTTTAATTCCGCCGACAACAACTACGGATTGGGCTCAAGCAACAATAACTAGTCATGGCTATCTATGCTGCTCGCATTCAAACATACTGAAGAGTTTGCCATCGCCCATATTTTTGCCGTGAATGTGAAGCCGCTTCGCTTCGGAAGATCATGAAAGGTACCACTGTTTGATTTATGGAAGTCTATTGCAAAAAGCGTTTTGATTTCGAAGGTCGCGTAGCAGTGAAAACAGTGCTAGGAAATGGAAATGTGTATTTTGCTCTTACCTGATTTCTGTGTTGTCTACTGAGGATGTCATCTAGCTTCTCCATTATTTTCTTCAAATCTTTATGAAGAATGTCAACTTTTGCGTCAACTACGAATGGAGACGATTTGAATATTTGGCTTTATATTTTGTCATGGGGCATATTTTGTTGCTACGGGGTATGTTTCGGAAATTTGTCCCATAGCAACATAGTATGTCTCTAATTAACGAAATGTGTTCCATGAGAACCAGGAGCCTGATGAGAGCAGAATATGCCCCATAATTGCATGTGGGGCATATTTTATCAGTGTTACTGGGCATGGTTTGTTGCCATGCATATGGGATACATTTTACTATTACAAAGAACATTTGGATTCGAAATTTGCTCGATTACCAGCCGCTATTCAGGAAAGAAGACCGGACTCGAGAGCTCGACTGAAATCGAGCCTAAAAACCGAAGTAACAGCGTTTGCTTTGTTATTATTTTTTGAGATGCACCCTAAAAAAACATTTTGACAGCTAAAATTAGTGGCCTTTCCGAGCGAGACCAAAACCCTTAATTTTTACCCCGCGAGACGACGAACACCCCCGACCTTTGAGGAATGCCCCCCCCCCTCCTCCCTGGACATTCTACCGGTAAATAATTTTTTATTCAGTATTAGAAAAGGAAAATATTTAACTACTGACTTACTTGACATTGGAAATGAATGACCGTGTTTGTCTAGGTAGCGTTCCGTGATTCTAGGAAAGAGCTCTTCCTTGTAAAACATCTCATAATCATTCCGTCGGATTTGAGCTTTCTGAGGCCAAAATCAAAGTTATTATTTCGTTACACTGGATCTAAAGGTTTCACAGATAACTACTCTAGTTAAATAGAATAAATTGCAATCAAGGGTTTGATTTCAGATTAATAAGGAGAATTTTGAATATCTATCATTCGGAGAATGATTCCGTGCGACTTTCCCGTGTATAACGTTTTGCTTTTGCGGATGGCGGATGGCGGATGGCGGATGGCGGATGGCGGATGGCGGATGGCGGATGGCGGATGGCGGATGGCGGATGGCGGATGGCGGATGGCGGATGGCGGATGGCGGATGGCGGATGGCGGATGGCGGATGGCGGATGGCGGATGGCGGATAAGAAAAATGAGGATGACAAAACGAATATCGGAAAATGAGGATGGAAAAATGCGAACGACAATGTGCGGATGATAAATCCTGATGCGGGAAAAGTAACTACAAAAAATCGTTTTTGGCAGCAGTCGATTTCTGCAGTGGAAATTTTCTTAGGAGTAAACGGCAGCGAAATTCCGATGTAGTAAAAGAAGAGAAGGGTCTATTGATAAAAAAAAAGTCTCACCTCACTTCACTTATGTTCTTCGCGCTCTGTTGTGCATAAGGCCGTTATTTTTTGGGGATCCGGCTAAAACGTTTTGATCTGTTTTGTAATTGAATAAAAAATACTGAGGTTCTCCCGGCCTAAATTCTATACGATGGCCTGGTTTAGTTACAACTAGGACTGTAAGAGAACATCACTGTAAGTTAATTTCACCTCGTCAGCAGCATATTGGCATCCGCCATCTGCCATCCGCCATTGAGACCCGTTGAGATC
The DNA here is from genome assembly GCA_964020085.1 of Micromussa lordhowensis. Classification (NCBI taxonomy): domain Eukaryota; kingdom Metazoa; phylum Cnidaria; class Anthozoa; order Scleractinia; family Lobophylliidae; genus Micromussa; species Micromussa lordhowensis. The sequence continues at coordinate 29,626,799 of OZ026595.1, forward strand.
GAGTTCTCTCTCAAACTCGCCGAGCTCCTGGCATATATAGAAGCACACGTAGAAACCAGAAGTTCCACGGAAAGAAACCCTTAAATTTTTAGAATACCAAACAAATTCACATCACAGAGACTGTTCATATGTGGAGTCGAGCGGTATACTACCCACGCCGCACTTTTCCTTTTCGTAAGTGATCGTTGCCAATTTCGCGACACTTAGAAAATTTTTTAACTATCAATGAATTTTTTTCTACTTAATTAATGAAACCAAAAGTTGTAAGTCACCACTAAGTATCGAGACAGAACCTCTCGCATGGTACAATCCCTCTCTTATATGCCACTACACCACTAAGTTGATTCGCGGAATTTAGCTGTAAAAGGCGAGTTACGGCATTGCCCTGACCAACAAAAAAGAGCTAACGGCAAGCAAACCAGTGTGAAAGTGAACAATTAAGCATTCGGTGAGTGCGTATTAGTATATTACCAAATTATAACCAGTTTTGACTTTCTACAGGCCTAAACTAGAGCAGGTTTGGCATCGTCCATTTCGAAAAGCTTGGTCACCAATTGTGGCACCGACCGTTTACGAAAGGGAAATCAGAAACGACGCTAGCAAAAACCGTGGTCAAGAATACAAAATGGTCGTGTCTCATATTCACACTTGCTACAACTCAAAGACCTTGTGCCAAAGAAAGTATTAGGAACTGGACAGATTGAGGTTCTTTAAAATTTCATCATCAGTTACTGTTATGGGCAATCTAAGTATCTCTTTTGCGAGGAGTTCATTGAAAGACAAGGGCATGCCTTATTGAAAATGCATGTCTACTGACAGAGCTTCTGATTTACCTGTCTATTCAGGGTCTCGGCAAATAAAGAGAACAAAAGCGACGAAGGTACGTATCAGATTTCAATATGATTTTGGACAAACCTCATGTCGTTTATCTCCATAAATCTTGATGTAAAGGCGAGAAATTGGAACGGAAACGATATTGAACGGAACAACAATGGGATGGTATCTTCTGTATTCATCTGCTATCACTGCGTGGGAATACTTCCATTCTACATCTGCATTAGTCTGAAAGCAAAAAAAATTCCATTAGGGGAAAAGTGCCACATTCATCGGCGTTTTAGCTACCCAGCGATTTTTGAAACCCAATCTACTTCAGTGTTAGAAGCAAAGAGCTACTAAGCTTAGAGTCAATTCGAATAAATTCTGATGCCTCCTCTAAGTGAAGGCGTACGCTAATGACTCAAAATGTAGGCATTGACGTCAACAAAGAATTGCCTTTAGAGAAAGTGTTCATAGCTCTCTGGGATAGGGTAAAGGACGGAAGATAGCTGCTTACCTCGACTTTGTTGTATGTATTTGTAAGCAGCGCAACGAGCATGTTGACCAACATAATCACTGAGAGAATTAAGAACATGACGTACAGAACGCCCACCACAGCAGTTGACAAACTGTCACGAGATTCCATTGTCTCCAGATTGGTCAGGCCAAACACAGACCATATAAGATGCGTGGACGCTTTGAATAAACTAGAAAAGATAATAGATATTGTAACATACTCACCTCCAAAATAGAAAACAATTAAACTTTGTAATATAACAGAGCAATTTTCCAATGTATAGAGTTTATTATACAGTAATAATAATAATAATAATAATAATAATAATAATAATAATAATAATACAGTTCTTAAAAACGCATTATACATAAGTCTCAATGCTTTTACATAAGATTTAAAATAATTACAAGAATAAGATGAAAATTTTACTATAGGTTAAAAGCAATTTTAAAAAGGTGTGTCTTGAGCCTGGTTTTGAAGGAATCTAAGGTCTCAGAATGTCTTATAAAATCAGGAAGTTTGTTCCAAAGCCTAGGAGATACACACGCAAAGATCAGTAGCTCATTTTACGTCAGTGAATTACTTACCAGGCCGATGTTCCTTTTGCGCAAAAGCTGACAGTAAGAAACATGAAACACAATATGAGTATAAGAAACATGAAACACATTATGAGTATAAGAAACATGAAACACAATATATGTTGAATTTGAAACCACTCTTCTTTTTTCACGGGGGTGTATCAATTACGTGCAGCTTACGTGCAGGGGAAAAAAGGTTGACTGTATTAAACAGAGGTAACTATTTAAGTAACAGCAAAACGTAACCACAAACCTCACAAAGCGAGTCCCATTGCTTTCCACTTTGTGAGTTGGAGTCAGATACGACATCTCCGCTGTGTAGACCATCGTGATAGCCACGGAGAAAGCCACAATGACAAATGAAAATTGAACCAAAATGATTACCAAGTCAATGCACATTCGGAACAAAGCAAGCTGAAGAGGGCCAATTGTCTTATTGACCTCTAAAATACTGGAAAATCTCAGGACAAGGAACAAAGTGTTGATGCCATACAAGTAGTTTACCACCTCCAGTAATCGATTATGGTACGGGTCTCCCCCGTAAATGATCGACGTGATTCGGAGCACAAATATGAGGGCGTGCAGTGTAAGTGTTACAACATCAACATAGTTCCACATGTTTCTGCAAAGGAAGGGTAAAGTTTAGGTCTGCTTTGGGAAGCATACCACATCGCTATCACGACAGCACTACTACTACTCCCCCTTGGATTTCCCCCCACCCCACCCGCAAGTAACAATTTTCCCGGTACCTGTCTATACATCTCCGTGGAGAGGCACTATGAGGGCTAAGTGCCCTATTTAAGAACACAACACATTAACCTAGGACTTGGCGGGACCCGGATCACCCGATTCGGCGTTCAGCAACGTAATTATAACGTCACCAGGCCACCAACAAAAGAGAGGTAATATGCTCAGTTACCAACGTCTCGTCTAATGAAAACAGCACCAAGCCCATAAGCGTATGGAAAAATCAAACCAGAAAATCGTACAATAACAAGTATTCAGCAAGATGACAAATGGTATTAATCACTCGACCCAGACTGTTAAATTGGAATTAAAAAACATGTTATAATCCTTCAGCGCATGTACTGAACTGATTGAGAAATAGACGCTGTTCCTTAGTAACCTAATAACGCTTTGAAAAAACTGGTCTACGTTTGTAATAACTATCTTAGGATCAGTATTCATTTGAAATGGAAAGTTCTATCCTTTTTATTTATCATTATTATTTTTTTTTCAGTCAACAACAGTGACATGAAGCGTTAACTTGAAGCTGCCTAAAATACTGGTGGGTCTCATAAAAGAACACACATGTAAGAGAGATGATGGAATTAAGGTTCAAACGTTTGCTTTGGTTTTCAGTCATTAGCTATATATATCTTACCGCAGATAAACTCTGGACTTAGATGTGAGATACTGCTGTATTTCTGAGAGAATCAAACCGATGTAAAATACCAGGATTAGGAATTCTTCGGTCCTCGGAGAAACAGAGGATGGTAAAATGCACATTCTAAAATGCAATGCTATGAAGACCACTTGACTTAGTTTGTCCTTTACAAATATGACGAATGGTGTTGTTAAGTAACCCAGGTACATAGCTGCAAGAGACACAACGCAGTTTATGTACATTAGTAACCCCGCATGTTACAATATTTTGTTGTATGACTTCTCGATGATGCTCTGCAGATGCTACTATTAAAGATTTAGCCAAGCTTAAAAGCAGAGCTTCTGATTACAATAAGTTAAACTGGCTTAAGCCTGCGATCCAACTGAAAACCTGTACCTGGGCAGCGGTCAACTTATTGTATCGACCATATTGTGAGCTCTTAACATGAACCCACGATATGGTCACGTGATACTGGTCAGCAGAGGTTATGATTTGACAGGTGTCAATTGAACATAACATGGATGCCCAATATCAAAGATGTGCGCTGTAACCCGCCTCTCCTAATCTCTAAGGAAAAAGCCTTGGGAACTAGGTTGTTGTAGAGTGGCATTTCACATTGATTTACATAAAGGGGCGTACGGACGTACTGACAATCACATATGAACCATTCTATTTTAGCTCTATAGGTTACCAAATTTTCTCCTTATCTCGGAGTTAGAAGAAGTTTTTGAAACTGCTTGTGGCATTTTGAGCGACATTTGTCTTAACTAATAAACAAAACTGGATGAATCATTACGAGCTTTACAAACCAGATACAGACCTCTTAGCGATCTGGTTCTTTTCCTTTTTCCCCTGAACGCAGGGCAGACTATCTGATCCTTGTAGAACACGTATGTGATGACTGGAAATAAAACAGGCGTCAAAATCGTGTCTACGATAGTAAATATATACAGCAGCAACCGAAGTCTTCTTCCAGGAAGGCACTGCGATGGCAAACCATAGTTCCATCTTTCATTCAGCAGTCTGTATGTCAATGGATGGGACACGAACTGCGGATGAATTAAAAGTAGAACCAGTATGCCATGAATTGTTTCGATATGATTTAACAAGAAACGAACCATTTATAAGGACATTACCAAACAATAGCAATATGTATGGAACTTTTAACTTCGCAATACTTAGACAGTTAGAGTCAGGTGTAAGTGACGAAGAAACACGAGAAGCCGTTTGTTTTCTGGCACTGGTTAACTTCATGAAAATCGAGTAAAGAAATATGGATGTAGGTCAATACAGATATTCATAACTTGCTTCAAGCAGTCTCGGGTTAGAAGTTATTTTCACAGTCAATGAAATGCGTCCAAATATTATGCAACGAAAGAATAGGCCATATTCGTATTCACGATATTGGACTGGAACTAGCTTGCAATGGAGCCTTATCATTAAAAAGAGATTAATGTGATTTGCATTTGAAAAGACTCTTATAGACTCTTGTATAGGTAAGCTATAGAGCTAAAAAAGAATGGTTGACTTTCAAATACTGAAATTCAGAGGAAGTCTTTGTCAAGAATTGGTGCAAAACTGTGGAATGAGATACCAACTAAGTTAAGCGCACTCCCTAAAGCTTCTTTCAAAAAGAAGATTCAAATGATTTTGTTAAAAATATTGGAAAACGAAGACTCTTATAAAGATTAGGATTCATCATATCAAAAGTTAATTTTTACTTTCCATAGCTGTACTTCCTTCTTCTATTCCAATTCTGTTCTGTCCTAGATACTTTCGAATTAACTATGTAGCCTTAATGAAATAATACAATACGAGTCTCCCTTAAACACGGAGCGAGCCTATAAAAGGTCAGCGGTTTGCACTTTGTTGACTAAAACACGGCATTTACGTTGAGTAAACAACTCGAAAACAACCGATATGCTTTCACAAGTGAAACAGCAAAAATAAGAAGTTAAATGCACGTATTAAAAGTACGATACTCGTCTAAATTCTTCTTCTGTAGATGCCATTCTTGTTGTTTTTCGTTGACCTTTTTACAAAGAAAGCAAACAAACGAAACACCTTCCCTTGTGCGGCCGCCTGAAATGTTACTTCGTGCGAATTTCGCGGGAGTACGACACGCCTGGGTGAATAAACCAATCAAAGCAGAGTATTCCAATTTGTGATGGACGGGCCGAGCCGCTCAGCCTCCATTTATAGGCTCGCTCCGTGTTTAACTACTTCTTTCTTTGCTTTTGCTTTTTCTGTAATACGTTCCTTTTAGACCAAGATTGGCAGATTTCATTTATTTTATTGTTCCTGGCCCGCCTCGACTAGCTTTTGCTACCTGCGGCGCCAGGTCTGTTAGTAATGTATTCTACAAAAATGTAATAAAGTTGTCTTGTCTTGTCTTGTCTCCCCGCATTAGTATCAGTTGCAAGCTAGTTTCAGTCCAATTATAAGAATATTATCTATTGTTTTAGCATCATGCATTTTTTAGACTATTTTGGAACTTTTCTAAACAAGGCGGACGTTTTGCTCAACGGCAGATGAGTTGTTAATCTGATCTAGCTTTAATATATCCCTCACTGCAGGCAGCATCGGTTAGTATCCAACAGAGTATGAAACATTGCTATATTTTCAAAGAAATAACTGCTCTGGTTCACTTCTACTTCTTATGAACAGGACCTTTGAAGCGCTCTCTAACCTTCTTCTGTGAGAAACGAATTGCAGACTCTGTTATATCATCAAGAACAGATGCGTACGTATCCATATCCACATCCTGTTTACGAGATATCTCCTCCTTGTTATTGACTTGGTCTATCAACGTAACCGAAAAATCCTCGACCTGGTCTGCTAATGTCTTAAGAAAAACAGCGTTTTCATCCCGACTCAGTGCGAGCTCCTTTAGTTTCGTAGAAACCTGTTTTTAGCGAGGAAAATCAAAATCTGTGACAATAACAATGCAAGTGCAGCTATCAATTCAACTCAATGAATTCAGAATAGGTGAAGGAGTCAGTGAAAAGGGTTAGGGGCTGCGTCACGCTGTTTACGGTAATTTTGTTTAATTTTGTCAATTATGAGTTCTAAACGTCAAATTGGCAGAGCAAGAGTCTTTCATTTGCAAAATCACGGCCACATAACAAATGAAAATGATTTTCCAGCTGTGTCAATGACATTTTAATATAAACAAGAGAATCTCTTGTATAAACTGACATAAACTTGCAGAAAAGTCGGGCCGACGCTTTTCAAGTTCATGCATACGCAATACATTTTAATCCTCTCCAGTTTTGTCCATCCACGTACCTTCTTGGCTTTCCTGTGCTTTGTTTGAGTTCTTCTATAGGTTTGAGCCGTTATTGTGATATTTTAGTCAAGATCAGTGCTGAACTTGCCTAAAATTGCGTCTAGTCTCCTTTCTCAATAATGAATTTATTTTCAGCACTTGACGACGATCAGATACTGAAGCGGAATTTTTTACTGTTGGACTTACCTCAAAAGCTCTTTCAACGGGATTTCGACAGAGACAAAGATTTTTTGCTGTGACAACATTCTCGATGTCAGCAACAGATACTGTAGAAATCGTTTTGAGGATGTCCACGATTCTCTCCTCGGCTTAAACGTAATATGAATAAGAGATAAAACTAGATAAGACATAAGCTCCGAGGATGGTATCGACAAATAAACTGTATATTAACCCCGTTCTTGTGGGCCTATAAAAATGCCTGGCGCCTTCAGCTCCAATAGCATTTAAATAATACAAAAAACTTGGATTAGTATCCAAAAATGAAAATTATAAACGTGTTATGAACGCGTCAATTGTATACTCACATGACCTGGCCTTAATTGGTGAAGTCCACAATCTTAAAAAACATATTTTATACTATTCCATCGCGAAACTTCAAAACTAGAATGGATTAAACATGAATCTCAAAATTTTAAATAATAAATCTGCCTGTTGAAAAAAGGCTTCCACCAAAATGTCGCCGCAATTTGCACGAACAATGTTTTTTCATGTTCCAATAGGCCATTTTACAGTTGTGTGCTTAGTTACCTGGCCATGAATGCAAGCGAGGCTGGAGGTGACCTTGCTTTGATACAGACCTTCAAGCTTTTCTCATGTAAATGTAAACTAGTTAGCATGAGAACAACTTGATTTGCACAATAAAAGCAGAGAGGTCTGTATCAAAACAAGGTCAACTCCAGCCTCGCTGCCAATCGGAGGCCAGGTCACTTTGCCAACAACTGTAAAATGGTCTATTCAAGATACATCTCATAGACGTTTCGTCTGAAAATTGTAAAAGATGAATTAACTAATTTCAGAAGACGGCATGGGTGCCAAGAAAGTATAAAACGAGGCAAAGGAGGGCTTTAAATAAAATATGAGATCGTAATGGCATGCCGTCTTAATTTTTGTAGAATTAATATACTCTTCTTACCAGAGTATTGGATAAACAGTACCTTCAGTCTGAGCTCCGTCTAGATGATCGACCCCTGGATAAGTTGTTATGTTTTTAAAAAGAAAAAAAGACACGTTAGCTACTGGTAGTCAATAGACTGCTATAAATTCATCTTACTACTGTTTTCACTGCCACGCGACCTCTGAAATCAAATCGCTTTTTACAACAGACTTCCGTCAATCAAACAGCGGTGCCTTTCATGACCTTCCAAAGCAAAGCAAACCTATTTTCCGAGCACAATCGTGCTCAGACAATAATTAGCTTTCAACTTTGTGTTTCTTCCAGTTTTGGTAGTTCGCTATTCACTTTTCAAAGCTATCTTCGCGTTTCCCGACATTTTCGTCGTGAGTGTGAAGCCGTTTCTGCAGACCAGTATTCCAAATAAGGTACCGCTGTTTGATTGATGGAAGTCTATTGGAAAAAGCGTTTTGATTTCGAAGGTCGCGTGGCAGTGAAAACAGTAGTAAAGCGTTATTAAGATGAACGACTTAAAAAAGGGATCCGAGGCACGTCGCATATCGATATCTCGAGAGAGAATGTAGATCTTTTTGTAATCTAGCTAATGGAAAGTGGAACTGCATCAGAAACAGATTCAAGTCTTAATGACTATATTGACTAACGTGTTTTTCACTAAGTGTCAGCACATTCTAAGTTCCGTCTCCACTCTTATCTTCTGAATATAATTCACGCGTACATCCCATCACTTGATTATATTATTATATATTATAATTCAATAACTGTGAATATTAACTAACCACTTAATAATTAAACGTCTAAATATAAAGTAGAATCTCTCTATGGGTAACTGCGAACATCGATTTCGTCGCGCTTTTTTGCGCTTTTTTTGCGAGGATGTTATCGCGGACAAATAAACTTTATATTAACCCCGTTCTTGTGGGCCTATAAAAATGCCTGGCGCCTTCAACTCCAATAGCATTTAAATAATAAAAAAACTTGGATTAGTATCCAAAAATGAAAATTATAAACGTGTTATGAACGTGTCAATTGTATACTCACATGACCTGGCCTTTAATTGGTGAAGTCCACAATCTTAAAAAACATATTTTATACTATTCCATCGCGAAACTTCAAACTAGAATGGATTAAACATGAATCTCAAAATTTTAAATAAATCTGCCGGTTGAAAAAAGGCTTCCACCAAAATGTCGCCGCAATTTGCACGAACAATGTTTTTTTCATGTTCCAATAGGCCATTTTACAGTTGTGTGCTTAGTTACCTGGCCATGAATGCAAGCGAGGCTGGAGGTGACCTTGCTTTGATACAGACCTTCAAGCTTTTCTCATGTAAATGTCAACTAGTTAGCATGAGAACAACTTGATTTGCACAATAAAAGCAGAGAGGTCTGTATCAAAACAAGGTCAACTCCAGCCTCGCTGCCAATCAGAGGCCAGGTCACTTTGCCAACAACTGTAAAATGGTCTATTCAAGATACATCTCATAGACGTTTCGTCTGAAAATTGTAAAAGATGAATTAACTAATTTCAGAAGACGGCATGGGTGCCAAGAAAGTATAAAACGAGGCAAAGGAGGGCTTTAAATAAAATATGAGATCGTAATGGCATGCCGCCTTAATTTTTGTAGAATTAATATACTCTTCTTACCAGAGTATTGGATAAACAGTACCTTCAGTCTGAGCTCCGTCTAGAGGATCGACCCCTGGATAAGTTGTTATGTTTTTAAAAAGAAAAAAAGACACGTTAGCTACTGGTAGTCAATAGACTGCTATAAATTCATCTTACTACTGTTTTCACTGCCACGCGACCTCTGAAATCAAATCGCTTTTTACAACAGACTTCCGTCAATCAAACAGCGGTGCCTTTCATGACCTTCCAAAGCAAAGCAAACCTATTTTCCGAGCACAATCGTGCTCAGACAATAATTAGCTTTCAACTTTGTGTTTCTTCCAGTTTTGGTAGTTCGCTATTCACTTTTCAAAGCTATCTTCGCGTTTCCCGACATTTTCGTCGTGAGTGTGAAGCCGTTTCTGCAGACCAGTATTCCAAATAAGGTACCGCTGCTTGATTGATGGAAGTCTATTGGAAAAAGCGTTTTGATTTCGAAGGTCGCGTGGCAGTGAAAACAGTAGTAAAGCGTTATTAAGATGAACGACTTAAAAAAGGGATCCGAGGCACGTCGCATATCGATATCTCGAGAGAGAATGTAGATCTTTTTGCAATCTAGCTAATGGAAAGTGGAACTGCATCAGAAACAGATTCAAGTCTTAATGACTATATTGACTAACGTGTTTTTCACTAAGTGTCAGCACATTCTAAGTTCCGTCTCCACTCTTATCTTCTGAATATAATTCACGCGTACATCCCATCACTTGATTATATTATTATATATTATAATTCAATAACTGTGAATATTAACTAACCACTTAATAATTAAACGTCTAAATATAAAGTAGAATCTCTCTATGGGTAACTGCGAACATCGATTTCGTCGCGCTTTTTTGCGCTTTTTTTTATCAAGTAGTAGATTTTTTTAAACGAAATCGTCGCTTTTATATCTAGAATTGTTTTGCGTGAGAGCTTCATTGACCCGATATTTGTAATTGAAAGACCTTTTCACTTAAAAAAGTGACACACGTGATTTTATATAAGACGCAAAAGAATATTAGACATTCAGTTGTCATTGCAGTTCAGAAAACGATTGGTTTGCTCGTGAAAACCTATCTATTAACCTGACGCTACTTGAATGATATGTTGTCACTAATCCTCCATTGGTCTCCCTTGTCTCCCTTATAACTGACCAGAGTTAGTACGGATTCATATCACTGGCTGCACTACTGACACTGTTGCCTTTTTAGTAGTAAACCATGTCATCAAAGTTTGGCTTCCTCCACCCCTTTCTCTACGGCTTCGAATTTTCCTTCCGGGGGATGAAGAACGGTATTTTCTTCATGACCCCCGTCAACACCATCGGACTCACTATCCAAAAACTGTTCAAGTCCCAGGTAGTCATCCTCCAGCTCTGATTCGATTACTTCTGCAATCGCAAAAGCTGTTGGATTTCTTTTGTTTGTCGACTTTAAAATGCGTGAATAACACGCATTAATTTCAAATCCAGGCTTAACAGCTAAAAACTCTCCCTTCTTGAACAGGGCTGGCGTTGAGCTGTCTACCTCGACACCGACCAGTGGTTGATTTTCCTCTTCAGCCTGCTCCCCTTCAAAACGCGTTGAATTCCAGGCCACCTCAGCTGGATTTGTCTCTTCTGCACTTGCAAACGATGGCAGAGTACCAGCATCACACTTGTTAATGTCTCGGACAGATCGCTGCCGAATACCCCCACAGTACTGCCTCTGCCACTCTTGTAGTAACTGAAGATCTTGAGCTGTCAGTGTGACTGTTAGGTTGGCGGTGTTTCCGGCCATGTTAAGTTTGAATAACGCACTGACACTGCCGGATCCGGATAGTGTGCTGTCTTCCGAGTGTAGTAAATGAAAAATGTATTTGTTAGCTTCTTCACGGTCTCCTGTATGGTAGGCATCAACAGTTGAGCATATTGCAAAAAGTATCGCATGAGATATCGTTCTCGATGGCTCGAAGTGCTCCACAATCAGGGTAAGAATTGAAAGCGAGCGGAACGCCTGCTTGTAATTTGGTCTTGCATTGCTGAATACCACCTTTAATGACTTCAGGGTGTCTAAGACCCAGGTCACTGCTTCAACTGTGATATAAGCTGGTAAACCGTGTGGCAGTTCAGGACGCAAGTTTGGCTTCTCGACATGTTCCCTAATTCTACGTTTAACGCTGTTCATGTCATTGATTACCTCATCAAGGTTCACTTGTTGATCGTAGCCACATTTTTCGTTTTGTCCGAGTGGACTGAAAACACCTGATGATGAAACATTTTTCGTATGCTTTCTAAGTACTTAGCCAATAATGATGTGGGGGTAATAATTCTGATTGTTTGTGACCCCGTATCACAAACATATATTTCGTGGCCTTCAGTAGCTACACTCGTGGGCTGTGCATGGATGCTTGAAGATGACATTCCACTTGCTGTCTTAAAGTGACCATCTCCTGATATCACCGTGACCTCACCGATTGGAGCCAGTTGCTTTACTTGATTGCATTTTCTGTCTCATGCAAGCGTATCAAGATGGCGGACCGAGAGAAGAGCTAGGGAAAGAAAACTAAGAGACTACAAAGCTCTACACGACTGCTCCACGGCGGATATCTCTTACATGTAGGTCTGACGGGCCAATATTTTGTCTGAATGCAATAATTTCTAAATCGTTGCTTCAATCTCTAAGATCGTTTTTTTCATCATTAACGATCGTCGCGTCTTCGATTTGGTCGCAAATACCCATAGAGAGGCTCAAAGTACATATATAACAATTATATTGTCTCTTCGTTATATCTTCTTAACAATCAAGTTTCTAAAATATACATAATAACACACGAAATCAATCACAAGAGGTGAGACAGTCCGTTACAGCAGATTTAAAAGACTCCAAAGAGAGTTGATTTAGCAAAGAGAAAAGCGTTCCATTCCTTCACAGTGCTCGTAAAAAAATTATGCTTGTAAGTATTACTATTGCTGCTAATATTAGTAAAACGTTTGCCATGATATCAGATGAACCTGTAATGAGGCTGGGGAGTGCAATGCAGTCTGGAATGTCAACCGCGATTTTACAATTTACTATTTTGTGCTTGATAGTGAGTCGCGAAATTTTGCGTCTCAGTTCTAACGAATGCCAGTTCAGATTGATACCAACCTCCGTTTGAATGTCTTTCTCTTGCATGAGAATGACTGCTCAAAAACTTACGAAGGTCTAACGCAACTTCTCCAGCGCCTAAGATGAAAGATAACAACGAAAACAACAAAAATCTAATGTATCACAGTCCTAAAGACACCTTTCGCTAACTTTTCTTTCTAGTTATAATGTAACCTTTAAAATTGCGCCACCCCCGCCCCTCCCCTCCCCAGCGCTGCTTCTCGAAAACTTTGAACCCAGTGTAGGTCTAATATTAAACGCAATTAGGTTTCCGTTGTCTGGGCTAATGGCATAGAAATAGCGTGACGTACCCGAGCTTTGTTTAAGATCATAGGCTATTAAATGGCAGTTGCTTATTAAACTTACTAAAACTTTTAGAGTTCTTCGCATATTGCGGTTCTTGCTGTTTAATTGGACTTAAAAACATCCCAAATGATCTTATCTATCTACTAGGTGGCAGACTCTTACCTTCTCGAAGCCTTGTTACTCCACTACCGAGGAAGGTACGTACTCGAGAAACGACAGTTTCTCCTTCGTTTTCTTCGCTTGAGTTTACCAATTCGTCAATTATGATACAATATTTTAACTGTGTTTCTCTTTTATTCGATCTGGCAGCGCCGGTTGACGAAAAACAGAGTGTGAAGTGCCTGGCTTCTTACAACAGTAGCTCAAAACCAGAGCGGATGTCGAAAACTTATGATGCGGAAAGTTTCCACTGTTCACTGAAAAAGTAAAGCAAACACCTACGGTTTCGCTTGATTTACAGTGTAACATTGACAGTAATGTGAAAAGATGTTGTTCACCGATGCTTAATTTCACCCAGCAGTTGCAACGAGAATTCAGTGCTTGTCGTATTTACACTTGAATAATCATGCGTGAAGTTTAATGCTAATATCACGCGGAAACAATAAAAGCAATAAAAATGACAACACAAAGGAAAAAGAATGGCCGTTTTTATGCTAGAGACGTTTAAGTTGTCCAGACGCCTTTAACGTCTAAGACGAGCAAAACATGGCAGGTCTTTTCAAGTCTTTCTATCGGCGTAAGGGCGTCACGTTTTTATACTAGACAGGTTTAACGTCTCAGACGCTAAAGGCGACTGATAAGAGCGTTCAAACGCTCTTAAAAGAAGACGTTAAAGTTGACTGACGTTCAAAGCGTCTTCCTTATTTTACGTTTTTATACTTAAAGTCGTCTCGAGACAGCTTTAACGTCCGAGACGACATTAACGTCCTTAGCATAAAAACGGCCAATGGCTGTGTATCTGGAGTACGTTACGCGGATGACGTACAGTTATCAGTGTGAATTTATTCCTCATACATATACTAAAGCATCCTTGCACCGTTTCGCTTATATTAAGGACGTTCGCGCCCAAAAACTTCCCACACACAGATTTTTTTAAAACTTTGACTGACGGTAGAAAATGATAAGATTAGATAAAAAACGTAAAAAAAATCGGGGGTCACCGAACTCGTTTTCAAGATAAAGCGTAGCTCAGACCATAGCATTTCTACGATTCTCAGTCATTCGAGGCGATTCTGGCCAGATTCATTACTATCGGCATATATTTAAGTTGAAGAATCATCTCTAAGCTATGAGTGTTTAACACGGCTTATATAGGCCTAATTGATAGATCTTTGCTACATATGTCATTAAATCTGCTAGAATTAGCCTTAAAAAAGACAACTTCTAAGTCACGCACACCTGTCTCCATGTACCAATTCGACCCTTTTTTAATAGTATATGACAAATAATTACAACTTCCCACACACAGATTTTTTTGGTTTTTTAGTATAATGTAGAGAGTTAAAAAAGGAAGTGATCTGCCGAAAAAAAAATTGGGGGTCACCGAGCTTCCAACAAAACTATTCGCACACCAAGTTAACGCAAAGGTCATCAGCTCTATATTTTGTTAAGTTTTCGACTCGGTGCGCGCGCTTGAAAATGACGTGGCACGCGCGTGACCAATGAATAGCGTGCGCACTAGAGATGCGCAGTAGCAATGGGCGCGAACGTCCTTAATTATCAATTGACCTTCTTGGTGATTTACCTTACCAAGCTAGTCACTTGACATTTCCTTCCTCTTTTATAGCGGAGCTCCGGCGGCCGAAGGCCGCCAAGCGGAGCCCCATACCCATATTAGGAAACTGAAGGGAACCCATGAACTGATTTTCTCATGTGTATCATGGCTAGCGGTATTGCTCGTGGGCGCGTACGCACGACGACGACGACGACGACGACGACGACGGCGACGGTGGTGGAGTCGCGCAACATGGCGGCCACAATTGACACGTAAACCAAAACGAGGCTTCAGTTTTCGCGGGCTTTCCTTGTAGGTTGACAGAGCACATGTTCCCTTGGTTTAAAGCGTCCTTTGGACATCCATGTTGCAGTCAATTGACACCTGTCAAAACAAGGAATCCGCTGACCAGTATCACGTGACCATATCGCGGGCTCAAGTTCAGGGCTCATCGAGGTCACGTGTTTTTTTAAAGTTGACCGCTGCCCAAGTGCTGCTTTTTTCGATCAGATCGCGGGCTCATGTCAGGATTAACTTGCTGTAAGCAGCGTAGGATTGGTAGGAAGCCGGTTAACGCTAACCCAGGATTAAAATTTAACCGAATTATAACCTTTTCTTTTGTACAAAGTTTTTTCACTGCTTTTGTTTTGCGTATTTTGCTTTCATTAAAATTCAAAACACAAAAACAATATACAGAAAATCTCACCGCAAAGTTACAAAACTCAAATCAAAATTCTACTTTATCCTCGGCTAGTTTGATCGGGCTCTGAACAACCCGGCCCAGGAGCTACGCTTTTAGGCTGGCCTAAATCTATATATTATAGTTAATGCATCGCAACTGAAAACAATGTACTTATACAATATATATATATCATGGCGCAGAAGTAGTTCGAGCAAACCGCACCATCATATCTATTCGAGTGATAATGTCGATGGCTGTTTAGAAGAAAATATGAACTTTAAAGACTTGTTTTAAATAATAAAGAGCATTATGTAGCTTTCGAAGCCGCTATGGCATTTGTTTCTGAAATTAAACTTCTCGCCCCATTAGCCTTTGTAAAATAAACACAGGTCTGGGCTTATTTATTTCATTATTTTTCATAGCAATAGGCAACATGTAAGCAGGGACTGTGCACTGTAAATTTTCCTCAACATTGCACCTTTGGGTCAAACTTGTGCGTGCGTTAAACTCAAACTATAAGGGACCCTTCTTCAGTGAAAGGTCACATGGTCTGAGCGGGGCTGTCAACAAATCCCGCTGAATGGATGCAGGTTTTTGGTCATTTGCTATTATTGTTATTTAAACACCAAGAACTGGAATGTACATTCAATTGACGCATGGGAATTCTAACATCATGCATAACGAATAATTTCTGCCACAGATATCTCTTCCTCGCACTTTGTCACTTATCTTGCCCTCGTGAACTCCGCTCTTCGTGCATTGGAGTTTTACAACAGTCTCAAATTGTACCATCCTCGAAACGTTTGTAATGCTTCGTCCTCTTAAGACTCGCGTAAATTGATTCAGTACGATTAATTCTCCAATGTAAAGTTTGCTGCTGAGGCCTATATGCAATTTACTTGAGAAGTCAGGTAAGTGTTGTCTCTTGCATAGTAATGGCTCTTTGTTTTTCATTTTAATGTGTACAGTCCGAACGTTTGAGCCTGACAAATTTCAGTACAACTGTTCTAAAGGATCCCTTGTCAGAGTTTTTGGACAAAACGGATAAAAAATTTAGAGATTCTTATTTTTAGCTATTTATTTTGTGTTAACTCTCTTCATTATCAATTTTAACGCACTCGACATATCCGTGTTTGAGCGGTACGTATGTGAATTAATATAAGCTTATATTTTCAAACGGGGGCAGCACATTGCGAGTAAAAAGACATACAGGACGAGAGAGACTTTTGTACTGTTTTACATTTCTGGCGTTCGGCATTTTGAGAGATATATTTCAGTTCTAATGCAAGTTCTATTTTACAAGGCACTCGTGTTCATATATATTTATAGGCTAAGATTTATTGGCTATACTTTCACTCGAATATATAGTTATGTAATTCTTCTTTGTTATCATTATTTGATAAATGTTATCTATACCATTGCTCATGATTCAACTTGAATATTTATATCAGAAAAGGTTCAAACTAGCATCCATTGCAAACAATATTACAACAAAATCTAAATTAGTTTGCGTTGTTAAAAGATAATGTAAAAAATGTTGTATTTTACTAGTGATTTTGCATTATAAAAGCACCTGTTAACACTCCCAGCTGCATGGACAAAAGAGCACGTGAGCATGCGCACATGTAGCATAACAGGCCGAGTGTATATTCATCCTTTCAATGTGGGTTTATATACTTTGTAAAAGTTGTATTATCGAACGAAGATTTTATTTTATCGAATTTTAAAAAGCGCTTAAGTTTTTTGCTCTCGGACTCGGAGGTATCGAGTTACTTCTGAAGCTCCAACCCTTTCGCGTTGTTAAATATTCACTTCTTTTTATTGCATCTGAATGACAGATAAAAGACCTAAAAAAGGGTGTGAGGAAATTTCCGATTTCCCTTTGTAACTCATTTTATGTCAGTTTCTTTGCGTAAATCGCGCTCGAGATTCGACTTTTAAGTTTGAAATGCAATAATTCCGCTAATACGAGACATATGCAAATCTCCTCACACCCTTTTTAAGGTCTTTTATCTGTCAATCAGATGCAATAAAAAAGAAGTGAATATTTAACAACGCGAAAGGGTTGGAGCTTCAGAAGTAAACTCGATACCTCCGAGTTCGAGAGCAAAAAACTTGAGCGCCTTTTAAAATTCGATAAAATAAAATCTTTTATAAGGTAATTTAGTCTTTTAGCTTTAATTTGATATATAACTTGCCTTTGTAGCGAAAATACTCGCGCGACTAGAATTTTTTTCAGTGGGCACCTCGTTTTCCTTTACCGAGACCTTAACTTCATTGTTTAACTTATGATGTACTCCTCAGCAAAAGAAATGGAGGAGAACATGGAAGAAAATGGTATGTAATCATTATATTGACTTTGTACCAAGGATAGCGATCGAAAGCTCCATCGAGATTCACTTCTTAAAAATGGCAAATAACGTTAACAACTATCAGGTATGACGTCATTACGCACTAAGATATAATTAATTCCCAAAAGTTCACAGTCGTGGATCAGCCAGCTTCGATTCCATGAATCAGTTCTTTGACGTCTGAAATCTCCATAAGTCAAGCACCTCAATTTCAATCATAATCACACATTAAAAAGCTCTCCATAATTTTTTATAATATTATTGATTAGCATATGTTCAACTGTTTTCAATTGACAGATCTGATGAGTAAATTAGATTCTGATGACTTCGATGAAATTAATGACGTCATCACTCCACAGTCCCTTGGAAGATGCAAAACGAATGTTTTATTTACAGCATTCAAGGTTTGACCAAATAGAAAATTAAATAAAGAAATGTTAGTGCCACTTACGCTGAACTTGTGAGAGTACTCGTCTTTTCAATACGCTTGGTTAGAAGCGATCTCGTGCCCAGTGCAAGACTTGTACAGAACAACAACTTGCTACACGAAAATTTGTAGGATCATTATGTACAAGGCGTCCTGTACAAACCTATAGGTCTGTACTAATGGCTATTTTTCGGTGGTTCTGTGCTTGTCGAACTTTTCCACGTCTACTTATTTTTTAATAAAGTTTCTATAGAAACTGTGGTGCTGCGTCGGTGGGGAGTATTACAAGATAATGTGGTTTTATCAAAATGTGAATTGGCCACCGTAAAGAGATTCGAAAGCTGACGTTTCGAGCGTTAGCCCTTTGTCGGAGCGATTGGATGGAAGGGCTAACGCTTGAAACGTCAGCTTTCGAATCTCTTTACGGTGGCCAATTCACATAATCAACTCAGTTGATAAAACCAAATTTGGTTATTTTTTAGGTGAGTGGCTTCCTCCAGAGCAAGGCTCGTCAGGAGCGCCCGGATGTAGAGGAACTGAAAAAATTAGCGAATTCAGTAGACGAGTTTACAACCAGCTTGATAGATCCACTGAAGTCGGATAAACCATCACGGGACGCCTTTGGTGATTCACTCGACTCCATCATCGACAAAGCCATTGAATATAAACAAATGAAGGTAAATAAATTGTGTTGTGATATTAATTGCAGTCGACCTAGAATTGCTAATGTCTCTGTCCAATTTTGTTACGTTATCAAAACAATACAGGCACCTTGTCCTAACTGTGGAGATTCAGTTTCCTTTAACATGTTCCAACTTCCCTTAAAACGTAAACTGGTAATAGATGTTCAGATCATTATTTTTAAACATTACTTAAAGATCACTCGGCAAACTCCTTTGTGGGAAATGACAATATCTGCACACAATCATCTTAACAACACTTTTACATGTTTACATAATGGCTAAACGATACGAATCAAGAATTAAACAACAGATCAACTTTGATAAGGTGGTTATTTTATCCTTTTATTCCAGTTTATTTCTCATCCCGTTGTGTACAACTTGTTACACAAGCGTTGGATTGGACTATTCTACGCTTGGAAGTCATACTTCTGGAAATGGACATTGCTGTGGCTTTGGTGTTTGTTGGAAATGATTTTCTTTCCATTGGTGTTCGCCATTTTGTTTGTCAGGGACAAGATCAGGTTATGGATGACAAAATATCAAGGTATGGAAGGGAGGACCGATTTTAACGACAGCCCTGATCGTTCAGAGAAATAGAAAACTTCCGAGTGAAGGGAAATGTTTTCTGGAATTTCGTGAAAGATAACGGATTATGCCCATAAACTAATCGCAACCGCAAAACAAAATCCCAAATCGCAAAACAACCCAGGCATTTTGATTTAAGAAGTTTAAAAAGAGAGAAGCTCGATAGGAAAGTAAATACTTGAGCACTGGATTAACTAATGCTGAAGAAGTGGCTTAAATTCTCGATTTACTTGGTTATTACATGTACATATCCATTGGTAGTGGAACTTGTTTGCAATAATATTAATTAATGACACTCTTTTATTCTCTCATTTACATACTAACTAGTGCCATCATAGGGATTTTGCTGAATACTGCATGATGTCTTTAAATTCATAGATTTTAGTATTTGTTTCATCCTTCATACCGCGGGAAAAACTGAAGAAAAAAGTTTTTATTTAATGAAGCAAGGCATATCGCGACTTGTTCATCAGTGTGGAGTCAGCTCTGTGAATTACTGTGTGATCAGCAACAAGCACGGAGAGGCCTTCCAGCATGTCACATTCCAGCGGCGGTTTGATAAAGAATGTTCACTTGTTAAGGAAATATTAGCATTGGAAAGGGAAACGAAACATGCTACACTAGATGACGACGTTCACGAGGCAGGGATTGTCTTTGAGGGCCAGACTGCCAGGAAAAAGGTTTGTTTTTATAAAACTGAACCAGCACTGTTTTGATATTGATACTATTTTGATATTTGAACTTCAGGACAGTTCAGTTACCAGGTTTAACATGTCCCAGATGGATTTTTACACTGAAATTGTGGCAACTTCTAACTATAATCAATAGTAACTAATATTAAACCTGGCAAATTTGTTGGTTGTATGTTTTTCAGTGTTGGTTATTTTTGGGTTGACCCTGCACAAAACCTGGCAAAATACAAAAGGCGATTTTACAACCAGCCAACCGGGAGCATTGCGATTATGTAATTATTCATGCATAGTCAATGAGCATAAAACAATATATGTGTAGGGTCAAAGACATTCCAAAATCTTAGCCTGATTGTTGATGTTGTTTTTTTTTTTTTTTTTGCTCTTTTGATGTTTACCGGGCTTCTTAACCATTCCCTGTATTAACTATGTTCTAACTAAAGAGATTATTTACTTTTATTTCAGTTACTTTTCTTGTTTACAAACGATACGTCAACTTTGCATGGCCAGGCTCAGTCTAGACACGGGAAACTGAGCTTAGATGCGAAAAAACTAAGACAAGACCTGGGAGTGGAAATTGTTCCTGTTGCTATTGGAGATAATGCATGTGTGGACGACCTCAGGGAAATTGCTTCAATGCCCGATCATGTTATCTCGTGCGGAGTGAACGAGGATCCTTCAAAATTGGGACGTAGACTTTTAAGAGGTATTCTATTTCTTATTTCTTGTTGAGGGCTTTATAGCAAATGCTGTCTAGAAGGGCAGCTGGTCCTATAATATAGTTTTGCATACGTACTTCTTTTCAACCAAAATAAGGGTTACAGCCCAATTATGTCAACTTGTATTGTGGCTGAGGCCCGGGTCAAACGCCGTACTTCACATGATCCGAACCCAATAGGCTCGTGTGAACTTCGGCGTTTGACTCAATAAAGTTCGACTGATTTCATTTGGAGCGGCAGCTGAGGGGTTCTTCACGCCTCGCCAGCCGTGAATAACGCCTGAAGACCGACTTTGGGTCAGACGCCAATCTTCACACGAGTCGAACCAAACGCATAATCAAGGTCTAAAGGCGCCATTTTTAAACACGGAGCGAGCCTATAAAAGGTCAGCGGTTAGCACTTTGTTGGCTAAAACACGGCATTTACGTTTGGTAAACAACTCGAAAACAATCGATATGCTTTCACAAGTGAAACAACAAAAATAAGAAGTTAAAATGCATGTATATGAAGTACGATACCTGTCTAAATTCTTCTTCTGTAGATGCCATTCTTTTTGTTTTCGCTGACCTTTTTACAAAGAAAGCAAACAAACGAAAAACCTTCCCTTGTGCGGTTGCCTGAAATATTACTTCGTGCGAATTTCGCGGGGGTACGACACGCCTGGGTGAATAAGCCAATCAAAGCAGAGTATTCCAATTTGTGATGGACGGGCTGAGCCGCTCAGCCTCCATTTATAGGCTCGCTCCGTGTTTAAAGCCACAGACCAGCAAGATCGCCTTTGTTATTTGTTTGGTGTAGCGGTTCGGTTCGACTGAATTAAGTTCGACGTTTGACACAAACAGGCGTTCTTTAAATTATTTAAGTCGACCCAAACTGTCATTAGTTTCGGCTCATGTGAAGTACGGCGTTTAACGTGGGCCTAAGATCAGTTATGACCTCGTTAATTACAAACATCCGATGAAACAGAGTTACGCTTTCACATTGGTTTGAAATTAACCTTCACTTTTTGTTTTGTTTCTTTTTAATAGCGGTTAATGGAACCATTTATTGTGGTAGGCATTCTTCTAATTTATTTCTCATGTATAGTTCAAATTCATCAAAGTAATTTTCAGAAGATCCTTTTATGGGATGTGTTAGGGGAAAAATATAGCAATAGTGTTAAAAAATAGGACTTCTACTTTGTTTGAGTTTTGTTTGGCTAAAAAAATCTTTTATGTTCGGAACTTAAACAGTGACTTACGATAAAACAATCTATACTGTGTTTAAGAGTAAGAAAGTATAAAAAAGCTATTTTGTTCTAGTTTCAATTTTCCTTTTGACCTTAGCCGAAAAGTAATACAACTCCTTAGACTGAATGTACAGCCTGCGCATATATCTTTTGTTAAGTCTTGTGGGCACATTTATCTCATTAACTGAGTTTATTTAGTTGACGATTCCAATGAAGCCGACTCTATTCATGCCTTCTATGTTTTCATTAGTTTCTTCTTTCAGGTTTCAAGCTTAGGTTATTTAGCCGTCTATATTTTGTTCCTTACATGGCGTAGTCGTGTATTCCACTAGTATAAGTAAAGTACTCTGTTGATTGTAATACGATTTATATCTCGACGATTTACGATTCACATCAAGGGTCAGTGTACACTGAAGGCGTATAGTGAAGTTACGAAGAATAAACGTGTGAAGTCCAAGTTCTCTGAATGTCCTGATTTCAGTTGTAGCAGATTCGACGGTACTTTGGCCTCTCAAACGCCCGTTTTCCCCTGTTGAAAACCCATTGTCACAGATGCACGAATTTAATATTTGGTCTTATCATTAAAATAAAAAAGTTGTCCATTTATAAATATTCATATTCATATTCATATTCATGAAATGCCGAATATTGATCGAAAAGTCCAACTTCATATTCATAACTAACGAGGCAGCGTGGGAAAATGATTAGGGCGCTGGCTCGACATCCGGAGGCGGAGAGTTCCGTTCTGATCGCTTGCTCTTTGAAATGTTTGTTGCTGAAATTGAATAGGCTATTTCCGAGTTATCTTGTGGCTGTTCCAAAACGAGTCCTCATGCAAAACCTTCCAGATGAAAATGAGTTTGATTTGCATGAAAATGAACAAGTTGACGTGTGAATGGTTTCGCACGAAGACTCGTTCTGGCACAGAGGCAAAGGGCTACTCGGAAATGGCTTATTGCTGTTATCGGAGTTGAGCCCGCTGTCAAATATTCCTTTGTTTAGAGCGGCACACAAACGAGGCTAAAGGGTCAATACAATGCAGTATTGACCCTTTCGTCTCGTTTGCATGTCACCTATTGCTAGACCATTAGCCTTTGGCTATAAACACTGACCAAGTGCAAATAAAGGCCATTTATTTATTTTATTTATCTATCTTTATTTTGCTCGAATTATTCTTTTTTCCATATGTTTTTTAGACTTGTATCTTGAATTCTTCATTACGCCGTATTTCATTTTTGCAAGAGACACACTGAGCTACTTTTTCCTCCTTGGCCTTCATGTTGCAATATGTCTTTCGCCGTCGGCAATTGCCTTCACAGTGGTGGAATGGGCTTTTCTGGTTTTCTTCGTCGGCCGTTTTGCACTGGAGCTGGATCAGTGTTACAAAAGTGCTCCCAAGGGATTGTCAGCCTCTGCGCATCATCAGGGAAGGAAACCAGCATATCAGAGATTTAAATCGATTGCATCGCATATGCTGCATTCATATCTCAGGTGCGTACAGCAAATACAAAATATTGTAGCGCTAAACGTTTTTTTTCCCAGTATATATTATTTAATAGCTTAAAGACCAAGTTGTCGCAAAAAAAAATCAGGATTTACTGATTTACATAACTGATAAAAGGACTCAGTAAGACGACAAAGAGACCTTTTTTATCTTTATCTCGTAGTGATCGTTGGAATTTACTGGACATGATCAGCCTTGTTATGTACTTTGTGACATTCATATTGCGCATGATTACGTGGGGAATTTGCACATCCGTACCTGGAAACCGACTGCTAGTTATTGCGCAATACTTGTATGGCCTCAACGCTACCATCTTGACCGTGCGGGTGTTCGGAAGTCTTTTGGAAGCTAATAAAGGGACAGGCATTACCCACATTGCTCTTGTCCGCATTGTGGAAGATGTGGCCGTCATATTTGTCCAGTTTGTGGTGTGGATATTAGCATGTTCGTTGGCGATGACCAAAGTGTTACTTGCTGAGCATTCCTTCACTGGTGATGACAAAGGAGTTTTACGATCGGAGGGGTTAGATTTTTTTTTATTTTTCTAATTTTAAATATCCCCTTAGCTTATAACGGCCTTTTATTCATTCCTTTGCAAAACGGTTTTCAGGGAGATCGTTTTGGCGAAAATTAACCTTCTAATTGCTTCACTATACGGCGCTTCTTGTGTGGATGGACCTAGATCACCCTCTGAAATGAGTATCAGGGAATTTTTCTTCTTTCGGTCCAAGTAATGTAAGACTAGCGGGCGGTAATTACAGGAAACATTGTTTACATGCCTAGAGGGTTGTCGCCTTTTTTACTAAAATAAATTTTTATATTCCCTGCAAAAAAAAGAAACAGTATTCGAATCTAAAAAAGGAGGAATTCCTCGGCCACTCAGTCAAAGATAGCCGGAAGCGAACGCGATTTATTGTGGACAATACACACAGGAACAAGCATGAAATTATTGACAGAAACTGATCGAAGTTAGAAGCCTGAACGCTTAAGTCTGCTTACGAGTCAAGTGGCCCATCAGGCCGAAGCTTGTCCCTGTTTCTGTAGCACGAGGCGACTAGAAAGATCTCTAATCTCCTTGTGGATGAGGTGCTGCGCCATCGTAACAAGCCTGAATAAGTACCACTTAAGTCAATAAAACAGAGACCGCTTGAATTATTTTTTCTTTCCGCAACAACAAAAACCTGAAAACAACGTCTTAGCAGATAAGTTAATTAAACTTAGAGCAATCTTTACTGTAGCGTATCAGTTTACCTACCATTGATCTTTGCTCCTTTTTTTCCCCAAGGATATGCAGTGGCATTGGGTTCTCTTGGTAAGTTGATATTCTTTGAATTCCTCATTTATCTAGCAAAATGTTCCTAGAAGGCATTACTATTTTTTATATCAAGAAATATTAAATGTTACATACACAGGCAGAGCTATCGTACTGACTGATCGACCACACAACTTGCCCACCAATTAACCCATTAACCAACTAGCCAACCAACTAAGAAACCAACAAACAAACCATTCAAACAACTCAACACCCCATCAACCCGCCAAGCCACCAAGTCAGCAACCCGCGAACCCACCAACCACCAACCTACCAACCTACCCACCCACCCACCCCATCATTCACTCACTCAAGCACCCACCCACCCAGCCAAACCAACCACCGACCCATCAACCCGCCGAGCCACCAAGTCAGCAACCCGCGACCCCACCAACCAAACAACCTACCCACCCACCCACTTCACCAATCACTCGACCACCCAACCACCCAGTCACCCAACCTACCAATCACCCAACAAATCAACCACCGACCTGTCAACGACCAAACCAACTAACAAACCTTCCAACATAGCTATAAACCAATCATTTCACAATACCATCCACCAACCCACCAAACGTCCCACCAACACGCTAACGTACCACGCAATTAACCAACCCAACAACTACCAACCCAACCGAACTCACCCACAAACCAACCCAGCCAGCAACACCAATCTACCAAACAACCAACCTACCAACTAACTATCAACCACCCACCCACCAGCCAACCCACTAAGCCAGCCCACCAATCTACCAAAACTTCCAAACTACCAACCGACCACTAATTTTTCACTGAATCCCCTATCTAATAAACAAAGCAAATTGTACTTCCTAACTGATACTTAAGTAATGAAACATCTCGGGCTAACGATACGACTTTTTCCATTATTAACGTTGTCTCTGCGATTGCAGTTTTTGGGAGATAGTTCAGCATCTCGTCTGGACACTTCTAGGCATTGCAGAAGTGGGGCCCTTCGCCTCTAATGATTCGCCATCAAACTACATTGCACAGGCACTCTACGGTGTCTTCATCATATCGGCGCTCATTCTTCTGGTCAATATGATGATCGCTGTTCTTTCTAGCACTTACGAGCGCGTAGAGGTATGTTGAAGGCTTGGTATCTCTTTTGTTTTTCTTACTCAACTTGTTTTGTGTTTGATTGTTTCAGAGTCTAGCTTAGCATACAAAATCACAGTGTATGTACAGTACAGTGAAACGTCTGGTATTATGGCCAAGGCAGCTTTCAACTATTTTGCATTTTCTTTCTTTAAGCTTTCTATTATTGATTATGGCTCCACAAATCCTTCTTAGATAGAATCTTGGTATCTCAAGCAACTCATTATCTTCTGTGGATAATCTTTTAGTCAAGCCAATCAAAGTCTGTTCCAATGATTCAACTGACAACCAAACAGTACCAAAACGGGATCATAAAAATAAATGTCACTTTTTTACCTATAATTATGTAAGGTAGATCGAATGGCCAAATAGCGTTTCCGAATTGATCTTTTAAAGAAAATCATTTATTACCAATGGTATTATGAGAGTTAAATTAAACGAATAAATGGATGGGTCTTTTATGGTGGCACGATACTTATGAGAACTCAATATGATTTTGTGAGCATAAGTAATGATTTCTGCTAGCTATGATTTTTTACCTGTTGGCATATTCTTGATGAATAAGAATACAGACAGCTTACACGTACTGAATATTTAATGTTTTCCAGAGCAACTCGCTGATAGAGTGGTCCTTCAGAAAGGCTATCATTATTAGGACGTTCAGCAACTACCATCCTATTCCAGTTCCATTGAACCTGTTATCCCAGCTTGGAATATTGTTAATTCAATGTTTCAAATCCTGTCGACGCAGATATGGCTCTCGAAATTGCTACAGTCCAATACCCGACTCCGGAAAGACATCTGGGGAGGAAGCTGCTAGTATAGAGAAGGTATGGTAAGGTCTGCTTTGGGTCAAATTGTCCCGTAGACGCCAGTGGCTTATTTCCCTTTTTCTGTAGAGTTAAACGAGTGAGAGTAAATGCGATTCCTCTAAAACGGATGTTGGTCAATCGCAGCGTTATTCGCAGAATTAGTTAAATTCGCCAAATAGCATGTAATCTCCTCCGTGGGACGAATTCGAATTCCGTTCGAAAGAGTCGTTGCTGAACTCCTGCAGTCAGTTTTCAATAAAATAGTGCAAGCAGTCCGAAATGGTGCAACGTGGATTATCTCCTGTTGCTTAGCAACGAAGTGAGGTTAACGAAGGCTAATTAGCTGGTTCTTGGTTGAACTGCTTAAAACTTGCTAGGTTCCTGGCTAGCTAGTAATGTAAATTGGCATTCTTTGATAAAAAAGTATTAAACAATGGATACTTTCTTGACGGGGTTTGACACACCACCAAAGAGTTAACCTCAAACTGAGGAAAAAAGCAAATATGGCTACGGCGTAAGTCTTCAAGATGTGCTACTCTCCAAAATAGCCCCTTTCATTGTTATTTGCAGTTTAGAATTAGCTGTCAAAAGAACTGTAATCAGTAGACGATTTGTGATGAATACGGTAAATGATTCTTTTTTTAATTTTTTGCTTTTAGGATAGAAATTTGGACAGTATAATTGATAAACTGAAAGCTGCTTACTTTGCCACGCATGGATCTTCTTTCCCTTTAACAGGTAACACAGATGTTATTTTTAAATATAATTATATCCCTGAAGCTTTAAGCTCCCTTTTTCCTATTGTTATATCTTTAACGCCCTTTGACTACGTTTCAGCACAATTTGTTTTACGAATTGGACGTGCAATAAAATATAGACCAACGATCACATGCATTTGTCAAGACCTTTTATACTTAACTTATTTCTTTGTGACTTTTCCTGTGAAGATGAAAACAAGACCAGTAACATGCTAACTGAGACACGCGGGAATCGTGAAATGTGCAATCAAATTGCCCGGAAAGTGTTCTTCAATCCATCGCACACGACGAAGGTGGCTCCTGTTGGCCCGGATGTAAGTATTATGGTCCTGACGGTAAGGATCACGCTTGCGAGACAAGATAGACAGTCGGGTAGACAGTCGGGTAGACGGTCGGGTAGACGGTCGGGTAGACGGTCGGGTAGACGGTCGGGTAGACGGTCGGGTAGACGGTCGGGTAGACGGTCGGGTAGACGGTCAGATAGACTCTCGGATTTACGGTCAGATAGACTGTCGGATAGACTATCAGATAGACGGTCAGATAGACTGTCAGATAGACTGTCAGACAGACTGTCAGATACTGTCGGATAGACTGTCGAAATTGCTTCGAGACTATTAATGGTGCTTTAATTTAACTCTTAAATTGTCAGATCTCGTATATAACAAGGTCTTGTAACTCATTTAGAGATTGAATAATACATTTAAGTTTACTTTTAAAATTTAATACTTTTAAATATTAATATTCAGAACAAATCTTTCCGTCGTCGATTTACTCAAAATATACTGATCAATCGATCAATAAATCAATTAAGTCACGAGCCATATCAAATTCTTATTCCTTTAGGCATGGATCAGTCCTGGAATACAGATTGAAGGCTGTTTATTTACTTATGTTGGTCAGGATCATTGCAAAACCTGCAAGTTGGAGGCACAGAATTTCCATGGAGCTAGATATAAACTGCCTTTCTCTGAAAAATTCCCCAAACTTGAGGTACTTTTGCAAATAGATTTTTAAGTATATTCAATAACTAAAGAATGTTGTGCATGTTCAGGATAAAAGATGTTGTGGTCATACTTTTGCGCGGTCGTCCAAGCTACAGCAATATTTCAACAAAATTGTGCATGATTAATTAATTAATTAATTAATTAAAAAGAAACTGTCGAAGAAATTTACGGTGCTAGTGAAAGAAGAAATCCCGCTGTACGGACCGCATTTCATTTTGTCTGCAAACAGCTTACCTTATTTTTACTTGTCATTCCAAATCTCCCTTGACTAACCCAGCATGTAGATACAAATTGAGATTTCACAAATATTACAGAACGACGTAATGTCCATCTAGAATAAAAAAGAAGTGCATTCACTTGATGTCTGTATTCAATCTCAAGCTAACTAAAGGCTTTTTTCTGCAAGGTTTTGATACAGGAAGATGGAAGGAAGAGAGAGTTAGTTGTTGGAGTAGTAAGGGCCAACCAAAAACTGCACAAGTCGGCTGGAGAATCTCATGACACTATCGGCTATTATACATCAGATGGGCATCTCCTTGACGCTTGCGAAAAGAAAGATACAAAAAGTACTCAACCAGTGGAAGGTATCAGAGTTTTATTTTAGAGTAGTTAATCGCAACGGTAGTGGAATGTTTTCGTTCCAAAATAAATAAAATAAATAAAAATTATAACCTTTATTTACCCTCGGCAACTTTTTATAGCACAAAGGCTAGTGGGTCGTGGTTCAAGAAAGGAATTTTCCGAGTTCACGACCTCCTCACGGAGTGTGGTACTTTTTTCTCGCACGGTGAATTTACCAAGAGGTATAATTTAAACTGTAATTTCCTGCAGTATTTGCAAGTGATCTCTGCAATACCCAAGCGATTACTGGAAAAGGCAAAACAAAACCAGGATCCCAAATTTACATTTTCACAAAATAATACTTTTTTTCAACTGTCATCCACAATAAAAGTGAATCTTCTGAAATCGAAGAGTAAAGATTACTATTGGCTATTTATAAATAAGGCGAATCCAGAACTCAAGGCACCTAAAAAATGGGCTCGTGACTTGCAGTTCAATAATATAGAATTGAGTGTTTATTTCAAAAACTTAAAAAGCATCTGTAAGGAAAATAATTTAAGAGAGTTCTACTTCAAGTTTTTACACAGAATCATTGTCACAAGAAAGGAACTCTGTTTATATGGTATAGAGTGCAACAGCGCATGCGTATATTGCCAGGAACCTGACTCAATCAGCCATACCTTCATCCACTGTCGATTGTCGAAAGAATTTTTTTCCGAAGTTATTAAATGGTTCGGCAAAGAAAATGGCACCTCCTTCTCACTTAATACAACTGAATTACTCTTTGGGAAATTACCAAATGAATCTGGCCCTGATTTGCCACCTTTGATGTTAAAAAAGTTGAATTATGTCTTTCTATTCGCTAAATACTATATATATACTAACAAGCTTAGTTCAAAAGAACTAAGTTTGAAAGAATTTATCAAAAAACTGGAAATAAAATATTGTATTGAAGGATTTTAAGTCAATAGGAAACTAAGCCTCAAATATGCCCAGATGAGTCAAAGTAAGTTATACGACATCATTACTAATAACCAGGATAATTCAAATTGATTAGACGCCACCAGGTTGTTGTTGTTTTTTTTTCTTTAGGTGAAGTGCTTATGTATTTGTAATTTCTTCTCTTTTTTTTTTTTCTCCTCTTTCTTTCTTTCCTTTTTTTTTATCAAACCCCTCAATTTAGTGTGAAAAAACTACATTAAGTACAGATGTGTAAAGGTGTAAAAAACTTTAATACAGTTAAATTAAGGTGGTTAAATGTAATTTAATGTCAAGTAGTGTATGGTAGTGTAATGTAGTTATATGTAGATAAATGTAGTATAATATAATGTAGCGGGTTATTGTAATGTAGTCCTGTGTTATTGAAAAAAAAAAAACAAAAAAAACAAAGGCTAGTGGGGGCCCGAGCAAGCAACTGAAACAAATGATTCAATTGAACATAACATTGTTATAATATCAGTTACTAACTGATTCTTAATTTGGGAATTTACTTATATTATTAACAATATTACATTTTTATATATTTTATTGTAAATAATTATTTTAATGTATGTACTTAAATTTATTTTCTTTTTTCTACTTGTTTGTTAATTAATGTACATTCAATGTAAATTTTAAGAGTGGGCTTCCTGAAAAGTAGCTTTTTAGCTAAGCGGAGTGGTCACGATAAATAAAGAATCACTTACTTATTACTTACTTACTTAAGAAAACCAACAGGCGGGAGGCAAACCAGTTGGCTATTTACAAGCGTGACCGAGGATTTGAACTCGGGGCTACCGTGAAGCAAATTTGGTAGTAGTCAGAGAGGATTCGAACCAGGGGATCGCTGGATTGCGCGTTCGACGCGCTGATCACTCGGCCACGCTGCCTACAAATAGCCATAAAACTGCTTCCTCAGCATTAAAGTTCTTTTGGGTCATTAACTTTCTCCTCCAAGTAAAAGGTTCGTCTAAAGTTATTCCTGCATAAACATGCAACCAAGACAAAGTTAGCTTCCTAACAGAAGATGGTAAACACCTACTCATCTATGCAGTTGAATTAATCGCCCAAACTACATTATTTGTCATATGGCCTTGGATACTGAAGAACAGTAATAAGTTGTATTCAGTTCATTAAGTCGAACACATTGACACGATGGAAAATTCATGTTCTGTTCTATTTACTTCCTTTATTACGATCAGTCAGGAACTTCCGTTTATTTCTTTTCTTCCAATATTGCCAGTTTTTTTTCTCTCATAACAGCTTTGCTGACCTAATTTTCTCAATGTTATTGCAGAAAAAATGGCGTATCGAGGCGATCTGATTGTTTGTCTTGTCGACTTTAACAAAATCGATGAAGATAGCCGAGTTCCAATTATTTTCACCTTAAATGGAACATTGATATATGAGGCCTTGATGAAATACGAAGAAGGAAAGAGAGAACTTTATCCCTTCATTGGAATGTGCCATAAAGGCATTCGTGTTCTTGCCAAGGTAAAGGGCAATATTGTGCCAAAATGTTATGAAATAGTCTAAAATAATTATGGAAAGAGTAGCTTCATGAATACCACAGTGCAACAAGATGTTACAAATAAACATAGTTGCTGACAATAGTGGTCGTGGAAATGCTAAACTCAGTAGCGTTTTGGTAAATCCAAGATAACGTAAATGGTGGTAGTTTGGGGAATGAAGGTGAAAAGGTGTGGGTCGACAGCTACTTTGAGTTTAAAATCTAGACTTTAACAAGTAGAGAAGAATTACAATTAACATACGTAATGATTTTCCATGAATATGCTCATTATAGAAGGGACAAGGAATCTCGTTAGAAATTAACTTGAACTGCATTTCAGAAAAAAAAACAAATGGAAAAAAGGCTCCGAAAATTTTTATTTCATTCAATAGAGTATTTGGGCTACATATGCTGCAATCGTAGAAATGCTTCAATTATCTCCTCAATCTGTTTTAATTCTTATTCGTTCTTAAAATTCATTAGGTTTGTTCTGGTAGGAATGACACAGACGACCGTACTGATGAATCCCTGGCAGTTGCGAAACTGAAAGAATCTAATGACGTTCAGTTTCAAACGTTACACCAAAGGATTGCTGACATTTGCGATATCATTGTGTTCTCTAATCAGACCAACACTGCGGATTTTGCCACTACAGGTCCAAATGTAAGTGGACTGGGGGATATAATTGAAATTGTTAGTGCACTTGACTGATTCTTCGGAAGCCTTGTGACGCTTGGCATGCATTGCTATTTGATTAAGTCACAACATTTGATTGATTCACTTACCACCAAACTGCTGGATTATGTTAAAAGAAATAACCCAAGAATAAGATAATAATTGACAAATAAAATTGAGAAATTGAGTAATAAGGAAATACTTATTGTACATTGTTGCGAACCGGAATAGTTCAGGCCAATTTGTCAATTATAATTTGTTATGCTAATCACTTACAAATGTTCAAGTTAACAGAATATCGTTACAGATACTGAGGCTGTTTTAGTAATGTTCGGCGTAAAAATGACTCTTTTTCTTGAACCTTTTAGGCCTGGTGTAGTACTGGAATACAGATAGATGGTTGTTTTCTTGCCTATGTTGGTCGCGACCTTTGCAAAACCTGCAAGTTTGATGCGAAAGATTTCCATGGAGCTAGATATAAACAGCCTTTCTCTGAAAGCGTCCCAAAGCTTGAGGTGAGTGAAGACACACGCTTTACCCCTCTAGCCTATTCAATAGTTAGATCTAAAATAGGCGAGACAAGCGTGGGTCCCTTCAAGGTGTTACGAAGGTCTCCACCGAATGTATTTTCTCATCCACTCTAAATATGTTTCTAACGTTCTATCGTACCTGACGTCTACATAATACCATACTCAATTATGTTTTTGCTGTTGTCAGGTTCTGATTAAGGAGGATGGCAAAAAGCGAGAGTTGGTTGTTGGCATTGTAAGAAAGAAACACAACTTGCATGAAGCAGCTGGTGAATCCGACGATACTATCGGCTATCAAGCCAGCGATGGGTGCATTCGTAATTCTTGTGAAAAGAGACAGACCAGAGTTACTCAGTTGGTGGAAGGTAATATACCGTAAAGATATTTAACAATTATTCCACATGCGCGCGTTAGATATGAGATGGTAGATAGCCAACGAGGCGCATAGCGCCGAGTTGGCTATAATCATCTCATATCCAACAAGGGCGTGTGGAATAATTGTTTTATTAAAAACGCTCAAAAAATAGAGCAAACTAAACTTAAATAAAATAAAATCGCCTTAAAAAATCACGCGTACGCTTACCATATTCGTAGAGCATGGTATAATGGCTCATAGCCCATGATGGCTAAGCCAATAAACTCTCGAATTGCATTATCCAATGATCCAGTTTTTAATAAAAAGATACATACCAAAGAAGTAGAAGTACCGAATGTGCGCCTGAAGAGCTATGGGGACAGGGCCTTTTCGGTCGCTGCCCCAAAGCACTGGAATGAAATTCCCTTGAACATTAAATTAAGTCGATCAGTTGATGTTTTTAAATCCAGATTGAAAACTTATCTTTTTGGACTTGCTTTCAATAGGGGAATCCTTGTTTACAATATTTGCCTCATTAGCATAAGCAATTAAGTTTCTGATGGAGCTACAAATAAATCAGTTCTGAATATTGAAAGGTCATAGTACGATTAACTCTGCCAGTGAATATGGGCCTGATGTACTGAATACTTTTTGTGCAACAACTCAAAATTTAACAAAGAATGTATGAGCTCATTAGCGCTTTTGCCACCCAGACATTTTGCAGTTATTGAAAGACAATTTCTCCTTGAATATTACACCCAAAGAGCTAAAAATTTCGCCGTGCACTAAGTTTCACTAGTTCTTTAGCTGCCTGAAGTCAGTTCATATCTAACATGTTTCCTTCTATACGCAAAGACGTATACAAATGAGCAAAAATGTAAACAATGACGTCAGCATGAATCCGCCTATTGACTCTTTGGTTCAGTGCTATTGTTAGTTAGATATTAATTAGTTTGTAAAGCGATATAGAGCTTTTGATGTACCGCTATAGAAATAATAGATACAGAAATTAGTAGCTTGAAATAGAAGTAAACTTTTTGAAGTAAGTAAACTTATTGAAGCAATTACAACGAGGTGAAGCTAACTATTTAGTTGTCTAACTGATGCCGGTTAACTCACTTAAAACTTATTCAAAGATGTGTCCTCTTTGAGATGGCGAGGGAGAGCATTCCAGACCATAGCGCCACTAAATGCGAAGCTATTGTTGTAGACATAGACATAGACATAATGTATTTTACTTGGTCGCACCCTTAGCTGTGGTAACGGTGCGTCCCATAGACTTGACTAGACTTATTCACTGACCCAAATCAAAGGGTAACATTTCTGTAAAAACGTCACGGATGTTTAATTTAATTTTTTTTGTAGGTAAAATGGCCTTCCAGGGTGATTCAATTATTTGTGCTGTCGAGTATGGCAAATTCGAACATGGCAGAGTTCCAGTTGTATTCACCTTGAATGGGGAAATGATATACGAGGCCTCGATGAGCTACGAAAAAGATAAGCAAGAGCTCTTTCCCTTTATAGGAATGGGTCATAAAGGCATTCGAGTTCTAGCAAAGGTAAGAGACCCTTTTCCAATATAGTTTCCAAGCAAAATACACACATTGTTAGCTGTCTTAACACGAATGTAGCCAAAGGAGTAGAGCCCTGTGTGTTATGTAAGTCAACAAGCGTCCGTATTGTAAACCGTCATAGATCTAGAGATTATAAGAACTCTGGTTTTGTTTCATGTAAGTGGACCAAGTGAAGTTTCCGTAATATTAAAGTGTGCGTATTGTGCAGTGATGGTTAAAAGTGGTTTGACTGTGCAGGGTCTAAGAACAGTGTAAGCAGTTAACATTTCTACGTTCCTCTTGCGGTGGGTCAGCGGGGTGATTTTTCACGTCCAGTTTTGAGAAGGGCGATCTTGGAATGGGATTGGGTGGTGCTTTGAACTAACTCAAATATGTGCTGTGCTTACCTACTATGACTACAATTCAACTTACAATCGCTAACACTGTTTTGACAGGTGTGTTCTGGAAGGAATGACGAGACGAATTCCCGCGATGTTCTAGCAAGAGCAACAGACTCGCTTGCGGAGCTGAAGGTGGCCAACGACGTTGAATTCCAGAAATTACACCAAAGGATTGGGGAGGTCGTAGAAGGCAAGAAAAAAACTGACGAAATCATCGAAGAACAGGAAAGAAAGATTGGTAACATTAGTAATTCTCTCAACGAAATATTTAAGATTCTCAGGGATATGAATGTGAAAACTAGCTCGGTTTAAGGTTGTGCTACAAATGACCTCTCTCGACTCATTCATCCTTTTGCCTTGACAGGTGCAAGTTTATTATGTTCCTGCGATGGAATGATCGAGTGTCAAATAAATTGAATTTCATACTGGGTTGCATTTGTTTTCCTCGCTTATTTTTATCGGTAACTCCCAGGAACGGAGTCTCATTCTGATTCTGCTCGTGCTCACGCAGAAGTGAAGAAGCTGAATGGATGAATGAATGAATGGATGACTTTATTTAAGTGCTGCAGATTCGTCAAAGGGCAATAGTTCGAAACTTCACCGCGGACTTGATTCGGTTGCCGTGAGTAAGAAGTTGATAATGTATTGAGTGTCTCACTTGCCATTCACCGGGGCACAACAGTATCTTAAGAAATTAATCTCTTTCTTCAGAAGTCCGCACAACTCGCTCAAGCAGTGCCGACACAGCACGGTGAGCAACAAACAAATCAGAAATGATTAACAATTACAATCACACGGACATAAGATAAGTGCCAAATTATCCAAACTGTGTTCATTCTATTTTCGATATCTACTGAATTTCTCAGAAAAAGCAATAAAGGAAAAAGAGAAAGTTACATTAGTTTTCGTTGTCTCTTTCATTATCATCTTCGTTATCTGCTTCATTGTCAGTCTCCGCGGCATTGTCGGCTGAGTCGTGATCATCAGCTGATGAATTTACCTCAGAGGAGGCCTCAGAGTCGTTTGCACTCTCCTCTTCATCGTCTGGGTCGTCTTGAAATAAGCTTGCATCCTCAGATTCACTGTCATTGGTGCTGTCAAGTCGAGCTATATTTAAAGAAAGTATTCAATCACTGAAGGTTTGGCACATGATAAGACTTTTACAGAGAGATACTTTTACATGAGGTTTCAACTTCCAGTAGCTGTTCGTTCATCCCTTGGAGATGTTTTGATATGAAAACTGCTGTCGTCAGTAATGTTGTCATGGAGCCGTTAAGTTTTCTGGGATAAAGGCTTGCCAACATTTTCATATTGAGGAAAAAATTTCGTTTAACTGAGATTTTTCAAACGTAACATTGGATTATTAGTGAGGTTATAGATCTTCACTTTGTAAAAGAATATATGAACGATCAAACATTTAATCTTCTTTAAGTCTTCTTCTAAGACGTCTTTAATTGGCTTCGGCAAAAAAAAACTTGACACGATTGTCTGCAGGAGAAACATCCAAAATAGCACAAGAGGACAGGCAAGATGGAAATCCCAATGGGGCTATCAAGTTTTTGTTTGCAGCTTGGATCGCAAAAGTTGCGGGGTTATTATTCTTTTAACAATACATTTGAATATGTGTTGCAAAATGTATTTAGCGATCAAAAAATGCAGTCAATCGCCTTAGACATTTCCATATATCAGAAGCGTTGCACCTTTGGTTGCTCTGTACGTTCCAAATACGGACTCGCCCGAATTTTTTACAAATCTGAAAGAAAATCTAATCAAATGGGAACTGTCAAATGAACCTATTATATTATATGGGGACTGGAATATGGTGATAAATTACCAAAAAGACACGATAAATTATTTCAGGGAAAATAACCCAAAGGCCCAAAAAGTTGTGCTGGAGTTAATCAATACTTTTGAGCTGGAAGATGTTTATTGAGACCAGGAACCAGCTGGATGAAGCTATACGTGGAGTGCGTACAGTATTTTAAAGCAAGCAAGACTTGATTATTTTCTTGTCTACTGACTTAACAGGTCTTGTGGAGTCAATCCAAACTAGTGCTGGCTATCGCACGGATCACTCATTGGTAGTTATATGATTTTCACACATCATGAGAGCG
The DNA here is from genome assembly GCA_964020085.1 of Micromussa lordhowensis. Taxonomy (NCBI): domain Eukaryota; kingdom Metazoa; phylum Cnidaria; class Anthozoa; order Scleractinia; family Lobophylliidae; genus Micromussa; species Micromussa lordhowensis. Next base: position 29,663,857 of record OZ026595.1, read on the forward strand.
GCAGAGGGTTTTGGAAATGCAACAATTTTTTACTGTGTGATCAAGCCTATATGAAACTTGTCTAGGATTGTATCAATGAGACAGTAGAAGAATACAAAATTAACTGTGTTTTAGATAATCCAGAGTCTTATGCCTTTTCTTTTGATGACCAACTATTATTTGAAACACTAAAATGTCAAATTCGTGGAGGAATGTAGTTGAATCATGGACAGAGTACGTTCGTGAACTTGCAGAAGCTAGTGACTTCCTGTCACAGCCACTTTTATTTTTACTTTTATTAAGATACAAAACAAGTCTGTGCTCTATAGGTCGTGGTACATAAAAAAAATTACTCTACGTCAATGATCTTGTAGATGGATCTGGCTCTTTCTTGTCACCAACTGAATTGATTAATAAGTTCAATTTAAAGTGTACCCTCTTACAAGCGTTCGGTATTATGTGTGCAATTCCGGCTTCATGGAAATCTGAGATTAGAAAGTTTGGTAAACGGTTACCTGTGGTCAAATCTCAAAATATAGAGAGGCTATTTAGAACAAAAATGGTGACCAGTTTCACTTATGATACCTTACGAGGAAAGTCAGTTGCCATACAGCCAGCCAAGGTGCAGAGTAAATGGAATAAATATCTTCTGTCTCCGGTTGGAGATTGGACTACTAACTACAGTATCCCTTTCTTTTGTACAAGCGCTAGTAAGTTAAGGAGCTTTCAATTTAGGATACTCCATAGAATTATTGGCACAAATATACTGTTTATGAAAATGGGTATCAAAGATCGTGATAAGTGCCATAGAGCACCTCTTTTGGTAATGTGACGGTATTTTTCCACTCTGGAGCGCTCTGTTAAATTGGATTGGGAAGGTGACAAAAATTGAAGTATGAGTTCTCCCTTGAATCTGCTCTCTTGGGCTATACAAACTGTTTGCCTTCTAAAAATGCAATTCTTAGAATTCTTAAAATTAATTAAAAATAGCAATTAACTGTAATATTTCAGCAGTCAAGATTTTAAAAATATAAATGTAAAATGGAAGGACGTAACCCCGATTTTGCAGGGTACAAAGCCACCTCAAGCTTCAATATAACATTGAAAAATTTGCATGTGATTTTTCCCATCAGGAAAAATTCTTAACCAAATGGAAACCGATGAAAAATCTATTTTGTCAATACATGATATAATAGATGATCATCGCAGTTATATACACAGCTTAAGCAGCTGTGAAATTAAAGCTTTATTGTACTTAAATAAGTTTTTAATTTTTGCTTTTTTTCTGAGTTGATTAGAAAGTGGTGAAATCCAAGATGCCAATTTGTAATGACGTCACGCCTGGTTCATTCCAAAGTCCCCTATGTCTAAAACTCTAGGGACAGGGTATCATCAAACCCCCTACAGTACCGCCCTTCTTGTAGTGTGAGAAGGGAAAAGCCATTCCCTGCTTTCCCCTTTTCTTCTAACCCGAACTAAGAGACCTTGCTTGTAGGCAAGAATGGATCGTGTTTTTATTATTTGTGACATCAATATTGACCTGTCTCTTGTGAACTTCCCTCAGCAGTATTCCTTTTTTGTATCCATCCTTCATGCAGTTGGTCGACAGGTAATCCACAAGCTTAAAGGGAGACCATATACGAGAAAGAAATTAATTAGATCATATTTCGGTAATTCCCTGTCTTAACTACCAAAAAATACCAAATTTTGTCTTTGGGGAATTTTAGTAGCCTTTCAAATGGACAAAAACCCGTGATAAGCTAAGTACTCCATTGAAGGCTATTTCGTAAATATGAAATTTCAGGTTGCTCTAACAACTCGTTAACACCCATCAATACCAAGGCAGAAAGAGAACCACAGTACCCGACTGTCTTGACCAAGAACACAGCACTAAACCATGTCACTATAGCAACTATCTTCTTTCTTCAATTCATCATGTCAAAGTTATAAGCAGAATATTTTACGGTGGTATTGGATATTATCTTTGTTCAATTTAGTAAAAGGTGTAGAAAAATAGTGCTTTAAAAAAACCAAATGTGTTTATTCTTACCCTTCATGATAAAACAGCACAGTAACATCACAGGTACGATAGCTCTCATTGTAACTTCGATACTGCCGACGTGTTCTCACGAAACACTGTTGATACAAGAACAAAAAGTGCAAAGGCCTCTTCATACTTGTTCAAAAATTAAAGTACTTTCTATGCAAGGTAGCGAGCGTTTGCCAAAGGCTAAAAATAAAAACTTAAAAACAATTTTATCGGGCCAGCACAGAAATGTAAAACACATCTTTGTAGCTCTCAAAAATAAAAATATTGAAAAACAAATAACAACAAATAGAATACTCCAAAATGTAATTGGGTTAAAAGTCTGTCTGCGTGTCTACCGAAAAAAGTAAATACACGTACAATAGATTTTGCGTTTTGGTGACTTAACAGAGGTTGTAACATTAGTACTTTAAATTTTTTGCTAGCGATCGCTAGTTCTTTGGGCCGCATTTTCCCTTTCTTTCATTGAAGTCCCACCCACGTTCACAAGATCAGGGTTCCGCTAAGAACAAATTCTAAGAATTAGGAGGAAGTCTCCTTGAGGGCGACTACTAACCTCTTCCTTGACAAATTTAATTGTAAAGTAACGTCTAAAACGTATAGTAGGCGATGTGTTCTTCACTCGGTGGCGTTAGTCAATCAGTGAACTGACACCAAGAAACGGACGATAAAAGCCTCGCGGGTAAATAGCATCTGTAACCAGTTATTGGTTGACTGCGCAGGATAATTCTAACCCTATAACTAACAAGAATGATCTGGCATTGTTTAAATTCTCATTACATTATTATAGCTTTTAGTAAAGGCTCAAGCATGATCTCAAACGCAACTGCGCTCATGGGTTTTTATTCTTGGGACGATACTGAGTAACAAATAGCAATTATCTAGGACGTTGGTGAAGAACACCTAGATAATAAAAAACGAAGGTTCGATAATGTCTTTTCCACCAAATTCTCATAACTGGCGCCAAAAGAAATGCGATGCAAAGTTAGAAGAATTTCCATTTTGAACTTGACAAGGAGAGTGTCGGTTCATAATGTACCGGTGGATGACTTATTCTTATGCTCTGAGCTCATCTGACTGTATTCATACGGTCATTAAATATTCACTGCGAGTTCATTGGTGACCTACAAGCTGCATATCTGCTGCTCAATACCATTGGTTGTACTTGATCCTCTACCAGTCAAGGATCTTCGTTCTTTACCTAATTGGCAGGTGAATATTTGTTATGAGAGCATTTTATTTTTTCCGTAACTCTTGAACTGTTTTGTTCTTCATAAAGCTAGACGGCACCTCGTTTTATTCTAGGCTTATGAGAAAATTTCATTATTTCATTTTTGAAATTCACAAATGACTTTCACATTTTGCGTCACTAGCTAAACATAGTCACAAGATGTATCTCATCCGGACCGTTGTGATACGAAGAAACCCACCAGAAATGTATCTTTCGTATCATTGATCAAAGATTGTGCATTTGTTACGGGAAACTCGCCAGTTTTATGAGGTAATTTCTGTGCAGTGAAACGCTTTCGTAGCATTTGCTGTCCGAGTATTTAGGGCCAAATAGGATGAGTGCAAAATCCTTGACCAAACTGATAAATATCCGACCTTTTTTGTTGCGAAAGGGCGGTGGAATTTAGTATTGTCCCGGCAATAAATAAATTGACATCCAAATATCTAGGGAAAGCAGGGAAAGCCTAGGATTTTACTAGCCAATCAAACAAACCTCCATGCATTGATAAGCACTTTCAGTTGGTAGGTAATGGACCAATTTCGATGTATTAGAATTCAGCCTAAAACAATAGACCTCTGTGCGAGGCTCTCAGGAATAACTCCAGAGTGCTAAGGTCTATTGTGTTAGGCTGAATTTTAATAGTATCGAAATTGATCTATTCCCAATCCGTTGAACGGTGTAAATGGATTTCCTGTGATGAAATGGAACTAATGTCGCGCATGCGCGCTATCATACCAGAAATCTCGGCAAATACAGTGAATTTCATTCGAAACGCAGGAAAAAGGGCGAGGGCGGCCGTGGTGCTGACAGGCTTGCCTATCATCGAATGTTCATTGTTTGTGTCCAAGAGGACGCGTACGGCACTGAATGAATGTAAAGCTGGTATATAATTTGAAAGACTTAGGCATTACTTCTTCTCGTGTAAGCCTGTGCCATGGTCAAGGCTTGTTGGGTACAAGTGGTATAGTTCTTGGGGGTTCCAGCGCATTTTGTTCCAAAATATCGCTCGAACGACCACAATCAAGATTGTGATCTACCTCAAGTCCCTACTCTATATGTTTTTTAAACATATAAAGTGCGGTATCATAAGACAAAAATGTTCTACAAGGTCTGGGAGACATAGAATGACTCACGCAACGGTATCGCTAAGCGATTAAGTACTCTTACTCGAATGCCTATCTACAATAGACCATTCCCAATATATTAAAATTCTAACATGGCTCCGAATTGGATCTAAGTAAAAAGTCTTTGAACAAATATAATCAGAATTTTTAATTGTTTTAGGTGGTTCATTAAAAATTGCTTGAGAGTAGTTTAAGTCATCACTAAACATAACACTTAATTTGAGTAATTCCTGCACAGAGTAGTAACCCATGATCGGGAGCTTTGATATTTCTATATCGTTTACTTTTAATTAGATTTTGGGCTGACTTAATACCAGATACGATATCATTTCGAACTATTTTACTTTTAATATTGTTTACTGTAGACAATTCAGATGTTAATTTGACTGAAATTAATGATAAATCAGTATATGGTTTAATGAACAGTGTGATTAAACTTCTCCCTTCAGAAGCTGAAGGTGTTTCATCCATTTGTTTAATGTCTGCATATAATAAAGTGTTATATATATGTTTTACCAACACAATAACCGTTTTACTTTTGTCTAAAATGATTCTTTTTTAAACTCAATATTACATGTCAAATCTTTTGGTAAATATAAATGCCAATTAATACGATCTTCATCGTTACACTTAATACGTAATTGTTGATATCTAATCAATAGATTTTTATCATAAGCTAAACATCAATTACATCATTAAATCGAACTACATTTGTTTCCATATAATATAGTAATATAAATTTATATAAATAGAAAAACCCACAATTAGTAATGAACTGTAATCAAGAGTTGCATGATGAAATAGTTAAAATGGATTACATTGAATGCTTCTTGTGTCAAAAAAAGTTACAAGAACCAACAACAAAACACTATCCATGTTGTGACAAACCAGACATAATCAATGAAAATGGCACTAATGTATGCAAAAGTTGTGGTATAGTTGATAGTTATTGTGTAGCTAAATAATGCATTAATTTTCATGAAAATTAATACCAGATTTTGAAAAAATCAATATACGATAGAAAATATCATTTGAAAGATATTAAAATTGAAAATAAAATAACCTTGTCATATCATGAAAAAAAAAATCTGGTTTTCAAAGAAATGGACAAAATACTATTACAAATCAATGGTAATCGTAAACGGATGATTAACATTAACTTTATTTTAAAACAATTATTCAAGATGCTTAATTTACCACATGTCAATATTCCTGTGTCTATATTAAAAGACAGTGGTTATTTATGAGCAATATTGTAATCAGATTATGGATTTGATAGGTGATAAAATTAGGAAAATTATTGAATAAACATTTTATTGTCTTTTTTCTCAAACTTGTCTGGAAGAGGACAAAGGTCTATTATTGTTTCATCTGATATTTTAAGATAGTCGATGAAACCTTTACTGTTAGATTTTAATCCTCTAAGATAGCTACGAATATCAGCTAACACATTGTCATAATTGGTATGAGCAAATTTACTCATTTCAATCTTTCTTTTGAAATGTTTAGCTTCTGAATATGTTTTTAAAAGGATACCTTTTCCATCAATACCATAAACAATTAAATGGCCAACCCCTTGAGCTGGGCTGCTTGCAATACCTTGACATCTCATATCAACATGGATCCTTTCAGGTGGTACTAGATCATACTTATGTAAGTGAATGATGGATCTGCTGTATTTAGTAAACAGCTTGGTTGATTGTTGACTTCTGTTTAATGAAGTGGATACAACATTCACTGTCACCTGATTCATGGTTGGTGCAAAATACTCAATGGCCATTGTAAATAGGCCATTTCCGAATTACCGTTAGCCTCTTTCTCAAAGCGAGTCTTGGTGCTCATCCTTTCATATGAAAATGAGATTTCATTCAAATGCAAATTAAACTCATTTTCATATAAATGGTTGTGCACCAGGCCTCGCTTTGAAACAGAGGCTTTAGGTAACTCGGAAATCGTCTATTCACCTTGTGTGAATTTGAGCATGTCAAAAGCCAACCTTGATGAATATCGGTTTTGTGCATCCTTTCTAATTCTCAAAACGTAAAATTTTTTTATTTATGGTGTGAGGTCTTCCTGGAAAGTCTTTAATTCCGTCAACGATTATATTGTCTTCGCTTAATGACTTATCAACCTCGTCCATTATGTAT
>OZ026595.1:29670584-29692553 GCA_964020085.1 Micromussa lordhowensis
CTAAAAACATATTTTTTGCTACTAGAGCTAGTGATATGAGACGAATTTATCGTTTTGTTGTACGAGTCAGTGAAATAGTCAAATCCGCTTTAGCTTTGTTTACATACCTCACATTAGCAGCTGAAAACATGTCTTCATCATCAGTGGATAAGTTGTTTATTTTGTTGTTGTTCATTTGTATTTCACCGCTCATTTGGCTTAATGTTAATGTTTTTGGTTATGAAAATAAACAGCCTTGTTCAATACATATAAATATATCCAAAGAACGATTTAATGATCAACAACAACAACAACAACAACAACCTTTATTTATGTGTCAAATCTAAAATAGCAGTTATACAACCACTAACTGGGGACACTAAATACTAACTAAAAAATTTAAGAATTTAAAAATAAAACTACATATATGTACAATTTAAAATCTAACCTAAGTCTTACATAAAAGGCAGTTTTCACATTTACTATCAGTCAATTTAGAAACAAGGTCTATTCTACGTATGTAACATTTAAAAGATGATATGGATGTCAGTTCTCTTACATTTCATCGTTTGAATCTATTGTGAATAACTGAAAATGAAACTCAACATTATGTGTTGATTTAAGACTTTAATAAATTCTTGTATCATCAAACAAATCTTAAAGAGAGAAAACATTTCTGCATGTATTGTTTACAATGTTTTAGTTCTGAAAAAAAGTATTAAACAATCATAAAGAAGTTTGTTTAGTAATCAATGGTAACCAATCTATTAAAGTGCCTGAAAAAGGTGAAAAACTTATGTTTAAAAATCACCACAAACAGTTGCCTGTACCATTTGTAATATACGCTGATTTTGAGGATACACAGCAAAAGTACATGGATGTAAACCAAATAATTATGAATCATATATTGAATCATATGAAAAGCATATAGATTGCTCATTTGGAACAAAATGTGCTTGAACCCCCAAGTACTATACTACTGGCACAAGATCCCTTCGTAAATATTCGGAAAGATTTTGTTGGAAAATACCATAGACTTCTTTTTTTTATCAAGAGATTGATAAGATCTTGTTTTTAATTTATTGAGGATCCAGCTTTAACACCAATAAGTCCAACCAGATCATATGAATTGCGCGCCCTCAAAATTTCTCGTCTGTTTAATAGCCAGTCATCCGTTTCTGCTTTCGTTTTGCTAACGCACATAGGACTCAGATTTCGCTTTTCTAAAACCGAGTTCCTACAGAAACGTTACATCTAGACATACTGTGTCCCTTATGATGCACATTTCTTAGAATATCTGTTTATTTACCCATTTAGTATGTGAAGTGATTCTTCCGTTTTTTAAGGTGACGTCATTCCGAAACTGAAAACTAATTATTGCAGGTCATGGTGGGTCATGTTAAATCAACCTAACCAATCGCTTTGTTTCAAAAAGATATCATTCCACTAAAGCCCCTTCCAAAACGATCTCATTTCTCCTACCTGTGGTGCTAACGCTCTCAAGCAAAAGAAGGTAAGAAATAAATCAATATTATCTATTTGATTAATTCCGGTAATAAACAGAAACAAGCAGAATACATTAGTTTCTATGTGCTGGAAACTAATCAGGAAGATTACTCTGGTGGATCGTCACGCGTCTACTCGCGAAGAAATCAACTGTTCTGCTCTACCTCCAATCCAGAAAAATAAGTCCAGTTGGATGTTTTGTATGTGTCAACTTGTTAACTTGGTTTATTTACTCTGTGCTTGAATCGATCTTGGGAATATACGAGTTTGGTACGAAGGAAAACTTCCGCTTTTCTTAGCAATAAATATAAGTTAATGGACATGAAAGAGAAAGTCCCAACGCAGAGCCAGACAAGCTGCTGCAAGCCCGCAGTATTATTAGTAGCTATTGTTGTTGTCATTATGAAAACAAAATTGCACTGTGTCAGATCCGATTGAAGTGAATTTCTTATCTCCAAAGATTCTTTCCTTAAATCATAATTCTCATGGATGTGTTACTGCTTAGATTCCCACCAAAAGCATGGCCATTTATACACCGAAAGGAAAAGGAGCAACCGTTGTCAAGGAAGTCGCAGACACGATCGACGGACTGGGAATATTTGCAAATGATCATAAGTTTCTTTGCCGTGTGGCCTGGGTTGAGTCCAAATACGGAGAGGCTCCTGGGACATACAGGAGTGGTTACCATGGAGGTATTTGGCAGGTACAGCTTTTTCGACTATTGACCCCTCGTACATGATGTCCCTATAGCCCTTATCTTTACAAACGTGTTCATTAAAATCAGTTGCAAACTTCTCAGGAGCCGAATGTCAGAATGAGAAATAATTCATAAAGTTAGTCGCTATTTTAGGGACGCATCTCTGACAAGCCTGTAGCAATAAATTCTTATATCTAACATTTAACAGAATCTATGGCAGTCGGTTCCTATAGAATTTAGGTCTAGTATTTCCCAGATTTCAAGTCAGAATGTTTTTTTTATTGGCCTTACATATATCAAATTCGTGTGGACAGAATCTTGCTTTGTAAATAAATATAATGGATGGGGTTTTCTGCGAGTTTACATGACATAATCTCTGTCCAAAACGTAGGTTGACAAAATTGGTTATCGTGAGACTGTTATTCAGCAAGGTCTGAAGAAGTACTGGGACAAAATTAAAGCTAAACTTGGCATCGACTGGACCGCCACCGAATGGGAAGATTTGGAGAAACCGCTGTACTCTGGACTGGCTGCGCGACTGTTCCTGGCCAGAATTCCTGCTCCTATTCCAGCTGATCTTCCTGGTCAAGCTCAGTACTGGAAGACTCACTATAACACTTCCGCTGGGAAAGGAACTGTGCAGAAGTTTATTGATGATGTGAAGCATGCAACAGGCTGTGCTGCCTAGAAAGAGAGCTGTTGCATAAAGAAAACTCAGTATTTCAAATCTTTTTTCACTTGTCTTGAGATACTAGGTTTTCAGAATTATTAGCTGAGACTTTTCTTTCCATAAGATCTCTTTTAATTTAGTCTAAGGTTTTTGCTTGAAGGAGAATTTAGCAACTGAGAAAACAAGCTGCAAAACACTTGTAGAAAACGTGTGTCGTGTGTCGTGTGTCGTGTGTCGTGACAGTTTCCAATTCATGAGCTCAAGTCTTGATAAGCTAGTCAGCAACCTTCCAAAAGAAGAATTAAATTATACATCTGAGGTGTTTAAAGGAAAAGCTCTCAATTTAATGTGAAAGAAAGGAGTTCATTGTTACGATTACATAGACAGTTTTGAAAAATTTAAGGAAACAGAATTACCATCAAAAAATGAATTCTACAGTATTCTCAATGGTGAACATATATCTAAGTGATTACAAACATGCTAAAAAAGTTTGCAAAGGATTTAAGCTTAAAAATATGGGTGAGTATCACGATCTGTATCTAAAGAGTGATATTCTACTATTCACAGATGTATTTGAGAACTTCAGAAAAACTTGTTTACGATACTATAAATTAGATCCAGGCCATGATTTTAAAAGTCCTGGATTGAGTTGGGATGCTATGCTGAAAACGAGTGACATTAAATTAGAATTGATGAGTTATATTGATATGTTTCAATTTATTGAATTAGGGATGCGAGGTGGACTAGTTACATTGCTAATCGACATGGACGAGCTAATAACATGTACATGAATAATTACGATAAAAATGAACCCTCAAAATATACCATGTATCTTGAAGCTAATAATTTATATGGATGGGCTATGAGCCAGTATTTACCAACTGGTGGCTTCAAATGGATGACTCAAAGAGAAATTAACAAAACCAATTTCGCTTCATACAAAGACGACAGTAACAGAAGTGTAGCAGCTCTCGTAAGCTGCTATTGTTTGGTCATTGTAGCAGCTGTTATTGTTTTAGGGCTAGGGCATTGTTTCTGTTGTTTGTTGTATTGTTCACTCTAAGGGTATCGAGCCACTCGTGTGAGACCTTACGACAGCTGCTACATCACCCGTAAAAAAGGACTTATTTTAGAAGTTGATTTAGAATACCCGCAAAATAATTTACATAATGATTATCTGTTGACACTAGAAAAAAGCAAAGTCAAAGAAGAAATGTTATCTAATTACTGTAAACAAATTAAAGAGAAATTTAACATATCAATACAAGTTCACAAATTAATACCAACCTTAAACAACAAAAATAAAAATGTTCTTCACTGTCGAAATTTACAATTGTATATGGATTTAGGATTAAAACTGACTCAAGTACATCGAGTATTAGAATTCAATCAATCTGCTTGGTTAAAACAGTATATTGAATTCAACACACAAAAAAGAACTCAAGCAAAAATTCATTTGAAAAAGACTTCTTCAAACTAATAAACAATTCAGTATTTGAAAGACGATGGAAAATATTCGTAAAAGAGTAGACGTGAGACTTGTCACTGATCAAAACAAACTATTAAAAATGACATCTAAACCGACGTGTGTATCATAAAAAATATCCAACGAGAATCTTATAGCCGTACATAAAATCAAAGAATGGCTAATATTAAACAGACCGTCTTATGTCGGGATGTGTATTCCTGATCTAAGTAACACACTTGTGTATGATTTCCATTATAATTAAAAAAAAAAAATACGATAACAAAACTAAATTATTATTCACAGACACCTATAGTTTAACATGAAATCGAAACAAAAGATGCTTACGAAGATTTCTGACAAGACAGAGATAAATTCGATAACAGTGACTATCTAAAACCAGTCAGTTTTACGATGAATCAAATAAAAAGGTCATCGATAAATTCAAAGACGAAGCGACAGGCGAGATAATAAACCTGAAGAATTCGTTGGTTTGCGATCCAAAACTGATGTATCATATATTAAAGATGATGGTTTCCATTGTAAGACAGCCAAAGGTGTCAAAAAGATTGCAATGAAAAAAGACATTCAGCACGAAGACTATGAAAACACACTGTTTAATAACAAGCAAATGTATCATACAATGAAAACCATTCGAAGCGACCTTCATCAACTCGGGAACCATGAACTGAACAAAGTGTCGTTGTCATGCTTCGATGATAAGAGATTCATTCGTGATAATGGAATTACAAGTTATGCTTATGGACATTACAAAATTTAATACGCTTTGAATTGCTTTTCAGCGAAAACGATACAGTTGTGTTGTGACGTCATTTCCACTTTCTAATGGTATCAGAAAATTTTCCTACGCGTAGGAAATAAAGTGAGAACGATGTGTCCCACGCTGTGGGATTTATGCGAATGTTTAATATGTCCAACTTTGATGAAATGTTAGTTTCCCAATATGCCGTCTACAGTCTATTTCATGTGTTCAAGGTATTGCTACAGTTGGATGACTTTTTCATTGGTTCACATTACACCATCGCACTCAGTCGAATACGTTGATTGCTTCTTTCGCTTTTTTTCTGGAGGTTCTTCAACAGTTACTAATAAATAGTTGAAGAACTAATCTATGACCTTCTAAATTCTCTTGATATGCAATTTAATAATCTTTCGGCGAATTTTCCCTTTTCCTCTCTGTTTACCAAAAAGGAATCCATTATGATTGGTTGAAAAAATCATACGACAGTCTCATGACTTGATAACAATAGCAATTAGATGACTCATTTCTGAGGGAAAAGTCCCTTTCGTTTTCCGAGAAATGTCACGGAATGGTCTCATGACGCTATTGTGTTATGATTTGTCTTATTCATCAGACAGATTTTGATTGGTTGATAAGTTAATACTGATAAGAGTGTTTTATCGTTCAGCGATACCGTTGCGTGAGTCATTCGATGTCTCCCAGATCTTGTAGAATGAAATGGTGAGAGTAGTATTGGACTTGGGGTAGAGTGGTCGTTCGAGCGATATTTTGGAACAAAATGTGCTGGAACCCCCAAGTACTATACTACTGGCACAAGATCCCTTCGTAAATATTCGGAAAGACTTTGTTGGAAAATACCATAGACTTCTTTTTTTTTATCAAGAGATTGATAAGATCTTGTTTTTAATTTATTGAGGATCCAGCTTTAACACCAATAAGTCCAACCAGATCATATGAATTGCGCGCCCTCAAAATTTCTCGTCTGTTTAATAGCCAGTCATCCGTTTCTGCTTTCGTTTTGCTAACGCACATAGGACTCAGATTTCGCTTTTCTAAAACCGAGTTCCTACAGAAACGTTACATCTAGACATACTGTGTCCCTTATGATGCACATTTCTTAGAATATCTGTTTATTTACCCATTTATGTGAAGTGATTCTTCCGTTTTTTAAGGTGACGTCATTCCGAAACTGAAAACTAATTATTGCAGGTCATGGTGGGTCATGTTAAATCAACCTAACCAATCGCTTTGTTTCAAAAAGATATCATTCCACTAAAGCCCCTTCCAAAACGATCTCATTTCTCCTACCTGTGGTGCTAACGCTCTCAAGCAAAAGAAGGTAAGAAATAAAGCAATATTATCTATTTGATTAATTCCGGTAATAAACAGAAACAAGCAGAATACTTGAGTTTCTATGTGCTGGAAACTAATCAGGAAGATTACCCTGGTGGATTGTCACGCGTCTACACGCGAAGAAATCAACTGTTTTGCTCTACCTCCAATCCAGAAAAATAAGTCCAGTTGGATGTTTTGTATGTAGTCAACTTGTTAACAGCAACATCGTACACCAAAAATACATTATTAATTCTCTCAAATGGGTTTTTCAGAATTACTTAGATAAAATAAATTCAAAATGTCTAATTACAATCATATTAAAGGACGTCTTATCAATAACAATTGAAATTTATATGGAGCAAATTAAACAACTCCACTCTTCCCACTATTTTTACATGCAGTCGAACGTCTCTACAACGGATAGCTGGCCGTTGTAGAGAGGTTGAAACAAGAGTAATTGTATGGTTCGTCTACCGGGACAAAATAGTGGCCGTCAGTGGAAGTTCGACCGTATTAGAATAAACAACAAGAACATGCTAGCAGAATATTCTCTTTCTTTATGTTCTAGGTCATGCTTCTGACAGTGGTGCTCGTTGGGCTTATTGCTCAGATTTGTTTTAAAGGTGTGGCTTGTGTTGATCCATACACACCAAAGGGGAAAGGAAACGCTGTTGTTACTGAAGTCGTGTACATGATCAATAGAATGGGAATATTTCCAAGCGATCACAAGTTCCTCTGCCGTGTAGCCTGGGTCGAGTCAAAATACGGACAGGCACGTGGAACCTACAGGTCATTTTATTATGGTGGAATTTGGCAGGTAAAGATTTAACGCTGGAAATACTGAATGCCAAATCTCTCGTTCCATTTCCAGTTTCATCATCGTTCCCAGGGTCTCTTATCTTCTCGCTCTCCCGGAACGACCATGGAAACGAGGTTGTTCCAGTTTTATTTCAACACTGATTGGTCTGTGCGGTACTGACTATCTTAATTCACCCTCTAATCTACATATATACAGGTTGACAGCATTGGTTATCGCGAGACTGTTACTCAGCAAGGTCTGAAGAAGTACTGGGACAAAATCAAAGCGAAACTCGGCATCGACTGGACCGCCACCGAATGGGAAGATTTAGAGAAACCGCTGTACTCTGGACTGGCTGCGCGACTGTTCCTGGCCAGAATTCCTGTTCCTATTCCATCTGATCTTCCTGGTCAAGCCCAGTACTGGAAGACTTACTACAACACTCCCGCTGGGAAAGGAACTGTGCAGAAGTTCATTGATGATGTGAAGCAGGCAACAGGCTGTGCTGCCTAGAAAGAGACTGATACGGAAAGCTTGAGAAAACGCCGTATTTGAAGAGTTTCGCCACTTGTCTTGAGATAAAGATTTCATTATTAGACAATAGTAATTTTAATTTCTTCCCCTAAAAGGTCTATAAATGTACTATTAGGTTTTTACTTGAAGGATAATAGTAAATTCAACAACTGAAAACACAGACTAAATAAACATTTAATTTGAAAAAAAATGATTGATATTTCATTTTCAGTCAAAGAACAGATTGAGAAACGGCTTCCGACCAAAATATACTATTAACAATAGAGATTTTTATAACCTTGTGGAATAAACTTTGGTAAAATAAAATATCCTTGACAGCTCAAATAAGTGTCTACAACACTGCTCACAACACTGCTCACAACACTGCTCTTCAATCTTAAGATAGTGGGGGTATTGACGAAAAAGTAAAAGAAAAGTTCAGTTAATTCATAGCTTAAAAAAATTAATCTTCGGCATCGAAAGACAATAGGATTTTACTTGCAGCCATCTTGGCTCGCAGATTCAAAACACTAAAAAGGTGAGTTCAGAGTTCAGGTCATGCTGCTCAAAGCATGCAATAATTGTAACGTGCGGAAGAAGCATGCAATAATTATAACATGATGCGGAAGACAAAGATTAGGAAATTGTATCTTGAGCCTAGTTTACTTGCCGCGTGGAAATACAAAAAAGCCGCTCAAAAACAACTACCGTACAGAATACTGATACTAAAAACCGCAGTCCTATATAATTGATCGGCAGATCAATTCAAAGTTCTTGTGTTTATTATATTAACTTTTTGTCAAATATTTTTTTACAAAGGAAGTGTCTTGCAGTTTCGTTGATGAGATAATGATAATCAAAAATACGAGCTCCCAAAATAGTGTTTTTTTCTTAATGGCAAATGTTCCGCGGTGTCACAAGTCATACTTTAGAAACAGCTTGAAACTCGGCAATACGAAACAAAAAATTAAACTGATCCCGACGAGAATTTTATAGTGATTGATTTCACTTCATTCTGATTGTAACCGACTAAATGCAAACGACGAAACGATCGAACCATTCTGATCCGTTTCAGCAACGTATCATCCTCAAACTAAAAAAATATGACCCTTATTTGAAACTAACCAATCGCTTGACACCCAGAGATGTCAACTTAAATCTAAATATGGTCAGGAAGTCATCTTAAAACCAGCTCTACCGGGAAAGAAACGAATTCATTCCTTGGAACTGGTGTTTATCCACACGAAGACGCTTCGGTGAACAAAGGGCAGGTAAGAAGAAAATACTAACGTACTTCTGTTGATTGGTAGCGAATTCAAGCAGCGATTGAACTGTAATTAGCAAAGTGACACATAATAATTTAGGACCTTATAATAATAGATTTACCCTTCCGCAACCGGAATAATATTGTCCCACTTCGCACTGTCCTAGCAGTTTGTGTGAAAGTGTTTGGTCGCTAATTATTGACTGGGGCATTTTAGATTGATACCTGATTGAATCGGTGACCTTAACACACTTTCCTGCACTAATTTATTTTCACGAAAAAAGATAGACTGTTGATATTAGCAAAATTTCGAAACGAATCCTGAATATATGGTCATGTAACGAAACTTAACCCGATTAACATGCATTATATTACTTTCGGGTTTGAAGCCGGAGCTGACTTCATTTGAAGACATTACACTAACGTTGCTTTTACCTTGACCAAGAAAACTGTTGCATAACCATTACCTTCCATGAAGCTCCTTTGCACTTATAAAACAAGCAAAATCCAGACACGTTATTACAATTTTAAGTTCAGAGCAACCGATCTTATTAAACAACATTATCATCATTCATATCAATATATTAGCTCGGCCACTTAAGAAGAAGTATTTTTAGAAACGCCGAGCTGATTACGTTTCATATCGGATATTGCAAAATGCCAGCTGACGTATCTTAAACAAAACGGATTACCGGGTTCAAGGCAATAATTGGCCTCTATTTTATCATATCCTCAGTGTATCTAGACAAAAGATAATTATAATATATGTTGGGTGAAAAACGAGGGTCAGGGGCAGTTTGTTTTCTTTTATCTCTTGTTTTAAGGCGGGGGTACACCTGAATTTAAGTGAAATTTGAGGAAGTTTAAAGAGAGGTTGAAAGGGAAAAAAGGTTATGGAACACCACCAGACAGTTTCCCAACCCCACAATGGCACCCAGGTTGTTAGGCAACTGTTTGGTGTGTATCTACCAATTTTTAACTTCAAACTCTAATTTTAAAACAACACCAAATCTTCCAAATTTCCTATTTTCATAAATTTTACTAATTCTTTGAGAAAAACTATTTATCTCCAAATAAACCTAAAAATCACCAAAAAATTTACAAAACGGCGCAAAACGTAGATGTGTGTAATGAGCGAAGAGATTCTTGATTGCTTGTAACGTAAACGAGATATTTGCATTAAAAACATAATACCAAGGCAAAATACGGCTTTCAGGTGGACCCCCGCCTTAACCCCCCAGGGATACTCCCTTATATTGCCGGGCGATATAGGTATGTGCGGCCCCAAAGAGTATGGTTTTTCAGCCGTTTTGGTCATAAATAGGGCATCGATTTTGACAATTTTGGTCATAAATAGGGTATGCTTTTTGCTCTTGTCTTGAAATGAGTACGTCTTTTTAGAAGTAGCTACTTTTTCGTCATTATCGATAAGATCATCAACCAAAGCCCTTCATAAATTATGTTTAAGGCAACTGTACCAACGGCAACGGTCATAAATAGGACATAAAAGTTTTGGTCAAGTCATAAATAGGGTAGGAAAAATCACAGATTTTGGTCATAAATAGGGTGAGGGTTTTGGGAAGCGGGTCGCACATCCCAAACATTTTTGTGGGAGAAACCCCCCACCCACGGGTTTTAAACATGGAGTAAAACAGCCTTTTTTACGAGTAGAACAGAAAAACTCTGTCAAGCAATTACAAGGAACACATCATTAATTACAAAATTACGATTAGTGCCCTTAACGCTGTCGGTATTATTCGTTAAATCCTAGTATATTATTATATTAAAATGAAGCAAAGATCTTTAACGAAGGAAGTATCGAACTTTCGAGTCCTAGGGAGAAAGCGAAATAGGGAAGTCACCAGAAACTAAAACTTCATTGTTTTTCTCCAACGTGACAAGGGTCTAGTTGGGTCGAGGGCAGAGCAAAAGCAACTGCACTCTTCCCGCTATCAAAATGCTAAAAACAACAAGAACATGCTAACAGAATCTGTATCTTTCTTTTCTAGATCATGCTTCTGACACTGATGCTCGTTGGTCTTGCTGCTCAATTTATCTCGAAATGCGAGGCTTGTGTTGATCCATACGCACCAAAGGGGAAAGGAAACGCTGTTGTTACTAAAGTCGTGGATATGATCAATAAAACGGGAATATTTCCAAGCGATCACAAGTTCCTTTGCCGCATAGCCTGGGTCGAGTCAAAATACGGACATGCACGTGGTACCTACAGGTCTTCTTATCATGGTGGAATTTGGCAGGTGAAGATTTAACGCTGGAAAAATTGAATTCCAAATCTCTTGTTGCATTTTTTCTAAATTTTAGGGTTATGTTTTGCTTTATCTGTGAGGTGTGAGGTACTGACTATATCTTAGCCAGCTTATTCATTTCCATTCGCCCCAGGTTGACAGCATTGGTTATCGTGAGACTTTTATTCAGAAAAGATTGATGAGGTACTGGGACAAAATTAATGCGAAACTCGGCATCGACTGGACCAGGACCCAGTGGCAAGACTTGGAAAAACCGTTGTTCTCTGGACTGGCTGCTCGGCTCTTCTTGGTCAGGATTCGAGCTCCTATTCCATCTGATCTTCTTTCTCAAGCACGATATTGGAAGCGTTACTACAACACTTCAGCTGGGAAAGGAACTGTGCAGAAGTTTATCAATGATGTGAGGCGGGCTACGGGCTGTGCTGCCTAGAGACTATGGCAGAGGTCCATACAGTAGCTACGAAAGTAAACACTGGTCGCTTTCTTTGTTATGATTTGTTTTAATTTAATCCATTAAAATTAATTCATTAAATTAATTAATAGACTAATTTCAATATATTAAAGGTCAAATGCAACGAAATTTGGCCTAGTTTGATTATAAGTTAAAATAAAAGATACTAATCCAAATAATCATAATCCAAAGTTTTACATGATTTAATCAAAAACCTGCCGAGATATTCGACCTTGAAAACAGCTATTTTTCTTCGCTTCACAAACGGAACAGTTCGTGGAAAGTTCGGAAAATTGTCGGAACTGGATTTTGTGACGTCATAATTGGTGAGCTCCCCGTTCAGAACAACAAAGTATTAGGGCGAATATGAGTGTTTTGTGGAGCTTAATTGTAGCAATCATTCAAAAATCTGTGGTTACATCCCTTGAAAGGACGAGAAGCGGTGTAAGGAATTGATCACTTTGATAAAAGGAGGAAACTATTGACACAAGAACGGATTTTAACCGACTGTTTCATCTAGTTTCATCTCTTCGCGCTACTAGCTAACATTTCAGCAGAGACCTCTTGAAGCGGTATCTTTCGCAATCGCTAAGCAGGGTTTCGATTTCAAGCCCAAAAGCCTTCGAAGCTGTACCATATGCCGTAAAACCAAGCATTGACGACGAACATCCTCGAAACAAACACTCTACCTGTACCAACACGGAATGCATTTGTTCGGCAGCCATATTGTCAAGAGCAGAAAGCGAGGTAAAGCCCCGGGGTAAAGTCGCGGTTTCTAAAACCATTTCGTGTTTTATTATATCAAGTTTAACATTTTAGATTCACAATCTCATTTTCTTAACTTAGCCTAGTTGAAATAAAAAAAGGAAATAGAAAAGTGTCATTTGCCATCGTGGTTTAAATGAGCTTAATTAAGAGTTAATTCTTTGAAAATGCCGGCTAAATAAATGGCAAATTGTATGGTTATTCAAAGCGGATAAGTCTCAAAGGGATTCTATTGTTTCTGCTATTGTTAAGCTGAACAAAGAGCTGTATGCATAATAAATGTATGGGGTTATGCGGAAATCTTGCCTTAATTTGTATTTCATTTCATTACTGATAGGCCTAAACCAAGAACATACTATGACAATATTCTCTTACCTCTCACTTGCAACCCTTAGTAATACTTTGGTGAGTGAAGACAAGGCATTTCACCCGGAATACCTTAGTCAAGGCCGTAGCTAGTGTAAGGCAAACCGAGCCACTTGCCTCAGCCATTTTTTTTTTTTTCGTCTCTGTTGTTTCGTTTTTGATGGCAAAGGTAAATTAACAACTTGACGTCAGTTATTTTATACGTCTGTCCTCTTATTGATGACAAATTGCGTCATAACATTGTCAAAGTGGCTGTGGAATCACGAGCCGCAGGCGAGTGGTTCCGCAGTAAACTTTGACAATGTTATGGCGAAATTTATCTTCAATAAGAGGACAGACACTTAAAAAACTGACATCAATTTGTCTTTTACAATGACAAGACCCCAAAGTGGTCAAATGCCAGGAATAAATGTGGGGAAAAGACGCTGTAAACTTGCCATAAACAAAGCTATGTGAAATTTATTAAAAAAGGACGCGAGCATTGTCAATAGCTTTTCTCGCTTTTTGATTGGCTACTTAAGCAAGTCAATAAAATCCCATTGGTTAAAAAGTTGACAGTTTGACAGCTGAACGTTGAACTGTTGACAGCTTGCATAAATTAAAATTTTATCCGTCCATACTCTTATTGATGATAAAAATGAGCCAATCAGCGCACAAGAAATTAGACAGTTATTGTAAAAACACTGCTAATCATCTAGGCAGAGAATTTTACTGTGGACATTGCCTCAGTCATATTTTTTTTGTCTGGCTGTCGCCCTGTAGAGAGAATTTTACTGTGGACATGCCTCAATCATTTTTTTCTCCTGGCTATCACCCTGTAAGTAATGCTATAATGTTGTGTAAATTTTCATTGTTCATCAGCTTGTTGATAAATCAACTTTTTGCTGGATAGAAGGATTGAATGCAAAAATCTCAAGCCTTCTTGCATGATATAAATGGTACTTCCTAATGAGGACTGATAATACCACAATTCTCATCTTTTTACAATGCAAAAAGACAGACAACAAGCATCCACAGCACTTTCACATGGGATTTCCTCTACTAGGTGTTTGCAATAAATTAATAAAGGTCACTAACCTCTTATTAAATCCTAAAAGGGCTTTTTATTTGTCTTTGAGCATGTCTAGTTGAAACTGAAGAAGTTCCTTATCTGCTCTTGTATGAAACATGTTGAGGTTGGTGTGCCATGACCCTTCAGGTGTCAATGGGTTAATTCTCATCTGTTCTGTCAGAATATTTTTTGTTTTGAACATCTCTCATGTTTCTAATAAATTATTGAGGCCAGAGTGCTTACTTGGAAACCAAAACCAGGATCTTTACATTCAGTACATGTACTGTACGTCATATAATTTATAAATTATAGTTTGATGTTTAGCTGATGTGGTGAGAATAGCCGTAGGAAGCTACATGTTGTACAATACTTCAGTAAGCAAGTAAGTTATTTATCAAATTAAAAACATGAACATATTTTAAATGGGCAGGTAAGCGCTTGTAAATGCAGGGAATAGTATAGCAAAGGATGAATAAAAGCAATTTACGTATATAATCCTACAGTACTGGTCTGCCATTGTGGGAGATGGCCTTGTGGTTAGTGCACTCAACTTGGGAGTGAACGGTTTGGGTTCAGGCCCTAGCTGGGGACATTGTGCTGTCTTCTTGGGCAAGCCACTTTACTCTCACAGTACCTCCCTCCACCCAGGTGTATGAATGGGTAGTGGCAAATTCAATGCTGGAGGGTAACCCTGCGATGGACTAGCATCCCATTCAGGGGTGAGTAGAAATACTCCTGGTCGCTTCATGCTACCAAAATCGGGATAAGCTCCGGCCCGATGAGCCACTCGGTGCGTATGTAGACTTTTTACCGTTCTACTGGTCATGAGAGTGTTTCTCACAAATCATACTTACCACAGTTATCAGGTTTAAAAATTCTCTGACTTATCCCTGACTGACTAAATAATCACAAATTAAAATGTCGGATGCAGTAGCAGCCTCCAGCCTCTCCTAACAGCCATAATCTCCACCCATTTATGACTGATACGTTTTCAACAAATTTACTTATTTGTTGAGGAAATAATCTTTGAGATTCAGGCAATGTTTTAATTTTATCTGATTTTCCTTCCAAATGTCAATTCCCTGACACAAAATAAAATTCCGATCCCTAATCTTGATGAACTTTTCCCTAAACAGTTTCTGACCTGTGAAAACCCTGCAACCCATAGCAAAAAAAAAAACGAAAAAAAGGACTACATGTCATGTAAAACGACAAAAAAAAGATGAGCTTAAACGTTAAACCTTCGCCCAAAACAACTATCGGTAAGGGCTTTCATACTGAAAGAAAGACAATTGTAAACATCATCTTTTGCAAAATAACACAAGGCAAAGACTCGAACATGAACTTTATTAATAATCTTTGAACAGCAGTTTTCAACATATTCAGAAAGGCTCACCAATCCATGTGATCGATTCTTTCGTCTAGTTGTTGATATCCTGATGCCATCTTGTTTACTCGACGAGTCTGATTCACTCAAGTTTATATGGCCTGAATCGTTGCCTGATTCCAATGGTTCGAACTTACACGGCTGTAATGGTCATTTCCAAATAAGACATCAGGGTCTTGATCTATTTTATACATCGGCTAGCCAATAAACGCCAGGAAATCCTTGAAACAAACTCGGTAATTCCAAGGGAATTATCTATTTGGTCGCGAAAATGAGCTCGCCAAATATGACGTCACAAAACCTATAATTTCGTTTCCACTCCAAGCGCGGCCATTTCTGGTTCGTTTTCGTGAAGCTCTCGGAAATCGTCGGATTTTCGTGTCTTGGGCGCTACAATTCGCACAAAACTTATTTTTAAGAGTTGATTCTGCTTCCTGTTGATACAACTGACTTTTTCACGAAGGTTTTTCGAGAAAAGAAAAATTGTCCAAATTTCGTTGCATTTGACCTTTAAAATTCATCTTAAGACAATAGACCTCAGCACGAGGCTCCGGGGAATAACTACAGAGTTTGTGGGGTTTATTCTCCGGAGCCCGGGCTCGTGCTGAGGTCTATTGTGTTAGGCTGAATTTCAATTTATCGAAACTGGGCTATTCAGAATCGAAAATAAACGAGTTTGTAAGATTTGGCCAATCGTATTCTTCTCTAAAAAAAGGAGAAGAAAAGCAGAAACCGCGAGTTGATCATCGAAGCTTAAGAAGTAAATGAGCTATGTCTGAAATACCATTAAAATGCACCAATATGTTGCGCCTTCCTCGTTTTGACATGGAGCACATTGCAGCTGTAAGTTGTTTTTCCTTAGAACGTTAATTAGCCAGCCAAGTTTAAGGAAGTGTAACTATAACCAAATGACCACCGAAAAAAGGATAAATTCGGTATCCACTTGTACTATCTGCTTGGTTGTATCTGGTCAGAACAAGTGATCGAATTGTGGCTGATCTTTTTTTCTGAATAACAGTACTGAAAATCAACAACTGCCGATTGCGATCACTCAACTATTATAGCTAAAGTACATAATTATTTGACTTTACTGCCACATCATTGCCTAACGGATACGAGTCAAAATATTTCATTAACGCCACTTAAAACATCGGGAACGGTTTCTTGGCCTAAACCTTCGGTGTTTTTATTTTTATGACTTTTTTTTTTACCCTATTTCAAAATGGAGATGTTATCCCACTCTACATATTTGGATACTTGTATTTCACGACCCAGTCAGAGATGTAGATCAGTTAACGGGAACGGCAAACTACTATGGCCACGCAAAATATTTCTTTTTATTATTTTCATGTTATTACATTTTAATTTCTTAGACTGGCAATAAATTAAGGCTTTTCGAGCATCCGACATTATTCCTTTTTGCTGAAGTGTTCTTGGATTTATCAAAGAATCTTCCTCGACTTCTCTCTGCATTCTGCACGTTTGTTTTCGTGTATAAGCCGGATGTGGCAGTTGCAATTCGCTCATATACAAGACATTTTTTGTGAAGTCACCAACAATATAAAAAAATACTCGTTCAATCGATGAGAAGGGTATTGATTGAGTGAGCAAATAGCACACACGGCAGACAAGCAGAGCTTGAGTGGGAAAGCACTTTGTTTTTATGCTTCAGTGTATATTCCGCTCATAGTCATTATGAGATCTTCCATAATGTGGAAGCCCTGCAAGGAATCAGTTAACAAAATAATAAACAATTAACAGACCAAAAATTCTTTTAACGCTATGCTATATTTAAATGTATGGAAGAGTTAAAAGAAGTCCTTCTGCATTTCAAAATGTCCTGTGTCACTGTTTTATCAAAAATCTACATGAGTTCTCAGAAACTGAAAGAAAATTGTTGAAGTAATGTTTTTGGACATTATTTTAATGTATGCTCCTTCCACTCTTGCAGGAAGTGCTGTAACAATTACATGTATACACTAGAAAGCCCAAAGGAGTAACACCCTCTTTTATTCATGAGAACATACAGCATGTACATGAAACAGTCGAACCTGTATCTTTCCGAGCATTCACAGCTCGGGAGTTGGGGAAACGGAAATTCATCATGTAAAAATGATTGATGTGATGAAATTATTTACAGCTTTAAATTTAAGGCAAGCTACCTTTTTAGCTCCACGTTGAAGAAATGTCTGTCCAAAAGCTTCCATCATTCCACCAATCAATGAGCCAACACCATGAACATTGATAGTACCATGCTGCTCCAGTTTTGTCCTAGAGAAAGACCAGAATTCTAAATGTATTTTTGTACAGTACATAGATATACATAAATCCAAGTAAGTTCCAGATGTTGGCATTTGATTTTCACCAGATGTTTATACTATTTTCTGCTGCTTTTCATTGCACACAATATCAAATAACAAGCAGACGTAAGACTAAGAGGGGTGACTTATTTATTTATCTTTCACAATATCAAAATTTCTTGATTTCTTCCAGTGGATGGTTTTTGACTTAATTTTTTTATTGTGTGACAGCGAAAACCACTGCATGAAAAACAGAGTTTATTGTAGCAGTACATACCTACCTCAGCTTGACAAATGGAGGTAATTATCTCTGACTAAATTCAATACTCAGTAATAGATATCAAATCATCCAAATTGTACATGCATCAATCCAAAGCTGAAAAGCAATAAGCTAATTTACAAAGGCATCACGCAAAAAAGCATCATGCAAACAGGCATCAAGCTAAAAGGCATCATGTGAATAGGCATCCTGCTTAAAGGCACTATGCTAAAAAGCATCACATAAAAAGGCATCATGCAAAATGGCATCATGCTTAAAGACATCACGCAAAAAAGCATCAAGCAGAAAGGGCTCGCGAGGAGACAAAGATGGAATGTCTCGCTCAAAAACGTTTTGAGAAGGCTGTTATCTTACAAGGAACGAGTAAGAAGAGTAAGTCCCAGATTCCATATAATGTTTTTGCGTGATGCCTATTTGTGTGATTCGTTATCGCGTTATGCCTTTTAGCATGATGTCTGTTTGCGTAATGACTATTTGTAGAATTGGCTTGTTGTCATTCAGGTTTGGATTAATGCATGTACAATTTGGATGATTTGATATCAATTACTGAGTACTGAATTTTGTCAGATATCCATGTACTTCCATAGAATTGCTTGCATTACGGATTTAATAGCTGCCAGTTGCTTTGCTGTGAATTTAGTTACATACCAGTCTGGATTGTCATCGCATACTCTGTAAGTGCTGAACTCCTCCATGGAAGCGTACTTAGACCATGTCAGATTATAACTGTGAAGACGAAGACATCTCTCTTTTCTGTTCAGCCATGCTTCTTCCTCTACCTCAATAGCTGAGAAAGGACACAGCTAGAAGCAATGAAAAGATTATCATTCCATTTGGAAATAAAAAGACTTGTATATCTACATGTATAGGTCATTTTGAAATTGCGCAGGGAACTGGGGCGAGTTTCAAATTTCAAGTAATCGATAAACTGACACCACCACATGAAATATCACGTTGAGATAAGTCATTTGACCAAGTTTGATGCTTTTAGGGTGAACAGAGACCAAGTTATGGACCTTGAAACATGGTTCAAAATCCATACAAACGTCTCTAATGTTGAGAGAGCGTCCCCCTAAACTAACTTCTCTCAACGCGGTCTTTCATGTGGTTGTGTCAGTTTATCGATTTGTTAAAATTCAAAACTCGCCCCAGTTCCCTGCGCAATTTCGAAATGGCCTATTACCGACTCAAAACTGAGATTATAGCACTTACTGTTTTGGTGTTTTGTTTTAAGTATAGTATAGAGGAAAGCAGGAATTACTAGACTGAAAATTGGCATGATAACAAAGATATAATAAGTTATCCCTCAGAGATAAATGAGAGGTCCATAATTCCTCTACCAGGCCAATTTAAAACTGCTACCGATATACAATGTAGCTGGTGATTCAAACCCAGAATGTCCATTAAGGCTATGAGGGGTGCCAGGGCTTATGGAAAAAGAATTAGCCAAATTAAGTTTGCCAGTCCACAATTATGCTTATTTTGGCTAAGTATAAAACCACATTACACATGTACATCAAATACAGATTATTCTTTTCCTATTCGTGACAGACATAAAACAAGTTCTTCCCCAAGTGATGTCTTAAATCAGACAAAAAACAACAACAATGGAAGTAACCAACAGACTTGCACTAGATGATAGTCTGATCCAAAAGGTCTTTACATACCTTTTTGAGCAGACCTGGTAAAACATTCACACATTCTCCTCTTCTCAACAGATACTCCTCCCCAGTCTCTGGGTCTTAATAAAAGGAAGACTGAAATTTAAGGCTAAACTGTCTTTGTAATTCAATGGAATGTCTGGGTCCAAAAATATCCATGGGTACCAAAACCAAGGATGGTCATTGGAAATTCCAAGGGTGGTGGGTGGGGGTCTTAATAGCCAAATTAGTATGAAGCTACATGTACATGTAAACTAAAAACTCAGTAGGGGGGTTACAAACCAAGTAACCATCCTTGGTGAAGGTACACGTATGGGCATTTTCTAAAAAGCACAGAAAGGTGCTTCAAACAATCCCTACACCACCCTGCATGAACAGGGTCAACAGAATAAAGCTTGACAGACTGTATTAGCTCAACAAAGCTCACTGGTCAGTTTGGAAAGTCAATTGTGGTGCCAAGCAGATCACATTGTCACGGCTATAGGAAGGTATGTTGCTTTACTTACATATTAAACTTCACTAAATGAATATAATTTACTTTAGTTTGCTGCATCCTTATATTACAAGTCTACGAGACACAGTGTAAACAATTGGGTTACAAGTCCATAAGTACTGTAGAAGTAGAATAAAGAATACATGTACCTGTTCTATGTTCCAGTACTGTTATTGAAGTCACATTGGTATCTTTGCCACAGGTATACTGTTCCAATGAAAAGTGGTGAAACAAAGACAACAGACATGCTTATATTTAGAGTCTTTGACCATCAAATGCAAAATCTCTTCTGATATAATATTTAATTAAGCTCCTAAAATAAGAAGTTTCCACCTCCCCGTAGCCCCCACAAAAAAAAATAATAATAACAAACAAAACAAGTTCACGTTTGATAAGATGAATACAGTTTTAGGGAGAACATACATGTACACTGTACAGATCGATAGACCATTTCCGATATATTAAAATTCTAACATGGCTCTGAGGCTTGGGGGAATAAAACAAAAGAAATTAATTATTCATCCCTCAACCTCGACGTGATTTCTTTTGTTTTATTCCCACAAGCCTCGGAGTCAAGTTAGAATTATAATACATCGGAAATGGTCTATAGAGTTGTGAAGGTGGCATTTTGTCTGTACCTTGACTTGGTCACATTTCGCCATACAGAACATGAGTTAGCCAACACTTCTGATTGTGTACTCAAACAGATTCCAACTAAAAATATTTTCCGAAGATGCTAAACTGCCCTCAAGTGACTTCAACTATCACATATTTATGGCATGATGAGAAAAATACCAGGTCAGTAAATTATCCATACCAAAATTGAAAAGATTGTTCATAAAAAAGGGCAGGGGGGGGGGGGGGAGATGCTTATCTGGTAATCAAATGAGTTTACTTGTACACTGTAGTTCATATTACAAAACTCAGCACATACCAAAACCATACCCATATACTACCAAAACTTAACAGGTACAATACAGTGTACCATACCCTGATTATTATGGCTGTGAGCAAGCAAGGTGAACCAAATCCTGTACTGTGATTGACCACCAGACCAGGAAAGATGGTGCTATCTCGCTTGCTTGGGATTACCCACTCAGTCCATCCCACAAAATATCCTGATATTGGCCTATGTTTGTTTCGCATTTAGGGACCCCATCTTCATCTTGGTCCATAAACACAAAACAAAAATGAACTTTACCAAAATCTAGCCATCTTGAGTTGACCTCACGCCAGGTCAATTACCCAAATCTTCTGTACAATACAAATGCGCGGCACAACAATTTGTACATTTGCTAAGGTAATGCGTTCCTTTGGTGTGGTCGGGATTCGGATCAGTGATCCAAGATCACTCGGATCATGGTACATCAATGAAGCCGATGAATCCGTGAGCAGAGTGGATTCATCGGCTCCTCTGATGCACCATGATCCGTGTGACCTTGGATCCGGATAACTCCAAAGGAACGCACCATCAGCTTTAGCTTCTGTTTACTGAGCTTCCCTTTCTCTTAGTTTCAGTTGTCTATGCTTAAAGCATGACAAGAAGAGTATATGCAAAGCAAACTATCGCATGTAACAGTTAACAGGAAGGTGTGAAAGCAAAGATGTCAGCTAACAGATGGCAATGACATTAATTTTCGTAAATCTCACATCAGTGAAAAAAACGCTTACCTTTTGAAAGTATGCACGACTAACCGCCTCAAATGGATGTTTGAAAATATAGTTAATTTCCACATAACGGACCATTTCCGCAGTTAGTGATGGTATCAGCCATGAAAACCGTCAGAAAATCTTTTGTGCACTTAACTGCACCGTGCAAGCACACACGCTTCCTCTTTCTCTTCCCTTCTCAATATAGAGGGTTTCAATCTAGAGTCTTTCCGGCTTGGTCAGCGGTAAGCTCTTTTTACCGAGATATATAACAAGTCTTACGATTGGTCAACTAGCAACTTATAAG
>OZ026595.1:29692753-29705253 GCA_964020085.1 Micromussa lordhowensis
GCTTTATAAAAAGTAAGTCGGAAGTCTATTTGATGTACAAGACAAAAGAAATAAAGATCTGCAAATAAAATTTAACAGGGAATCATCCGCCATATTTGTTTTTCCGAAAAGGAACCCGAGCCACTGAACCGAAGATTGCGCCGGAGATCATATGACGTCACGTCAGTTTCACAGATGGAAACTAGTGACGACCCAATCAAGGTGGACGTTTCTTGTATCCCAACATGGCGGATCATATAAATGGTTGATTCGCATGTAGTAGCCGTGTCAAGAACGGTTATACGGGAAGGGACCGGCTTAGAAACTCCTAATTATGGTTCTTCTTGTAAAGGTAGCATTCTGTTCACAAATTATCTCTGTTGTTTTTGTATTGTCCCGAAATTGACTTAGCTAACACTATCTACGTGTTCTTGTAGTCAAGCTAAGAATACTAAGTGAAGATGGTAATGTCCTGCAGAGCTGCGAGAAAGAAGTTGTTATTGGCGAAGGTAAGCATACTAATAAATAAAACATGTTGTTTTTTGAGTGCTTACCTACATAACGCCTAACAGGGCGATATTTTGTAGAGCTCAATTCAAACGTTTTATCAATTAGCTCATAAGCCCATCATTGCAATGCTCTACCAACTGTCAAGCCAAATGAGAGCTGTTCATAGCGCTCAGTTGGTAAAGCACTGCTTTGGTAGGCTAAACTACAGAATACTGGGAAACTTATTTACATCTCATTGAATCACAAAGGTGCCTATTGTGTTATGCTTCGTTCTTCAAAAGATTTTGACACATGTAAAACAGGTGGTCCGAAGTGGCCCTGCATTCTGTAGTTGCTCCCTTTGGTATTGTAGAGGTCATGGTTTTAAATCCCGTTCAAATTTTTTAGGCTTAAATTCATTGACGCCTGTGCCAGCAATAACTGGCTGTGCAAAAACCATACCCTAAATGCCTGTGCTGGCCGTAACCAGCCATGAAAAAAGTATGTGAGGACAATCACCTTTCCTATATTAGTATATACCCTCCCGGAAGATTTTTTTTGGTTCTCCTATTGTTCTATTGTTGTTAAGGACAAATAAACCAATCAGAATCGACTCTCTGAGCATATATATAAAAGGTCCTAGAAAAAGACAGTCAAAGATGTGCTTGAAGTATGCTCAAAATGTGCTTGTCAGTAATCATGGTATTCTTCGGATCAAATCTACAAACTTCCAAGGTCTTGCTTTCATTCCTAACACGGAGAAATAACTTCTTTGGGACTGAAAATGGAAAGGAGATTTACAAATCCATGTTTAGGAGGCCCCAAAAATGGAAGATCAAGGAGAACAGAGTCCTAAAACCATCTGGTGAAGAAATTTTCCTTCCTTCATCCATTGCGAAAAACATGGCGATTGGTGCACTTTCAAGTACGTTTTGAATACTGGTCACAGATTTTGAATTGCTTCCCAGACTTTACAATAATTATTACTTTGAATTCAACTTTTGGAACAATAAAAGCTGCGGCCAATAAAATGACTGCAAAAGTCATTTGCAAAAACTCAGGCTTTCGCTTTACAGTGAAAAATTAATTTGAACGTGCTGTCGTGCAGTGAAGCATGTCTGCAAAAATTTTAAACATTTTTTGCTCTGAAATATGTTTCTTCGCCTCATCTTGAATGAAAATGTGTTGTTGTTGAAGTTCCTTTCATGTGTCTTTCATTTGCTTGCCTTTATTTGTGAATTTTAGGTTTTAAAAGAAACAGTACTTTAGACATGGAAAACACGCACATTGGATTTCTCCATATTAATTTATGGCAACCTCTGTGGTTTGTTTGTTATATGTTATATTTGAGTCTTATTCAGCAACTATGGAACTGCCGAGAAAAGAACTATATAGGCTTGATTTCCGCCGCTCTCTTGTGTCTGGTCTACCCTCCTCGAGAAGAGGCGGCTGGACGCGTGAGCGGCAAGCCATGTCTGTGACATAAATTCATAATTAAAATTCTTGCGGCGTTTCTGGTGGTCAGAAATGTCATTTGATGACAATCATAGGCGGGCCCACATGACGCCTACCGCTCGCGGTAACATTTGTACGTGTGCCGTTTTCGCCACCTCTTCTTTTAATTTTGGCCTTCCAACCTATTTTGTTTCACACTATTGTTACGGAAGGGCATTATATGCTGTTTTCCATAGAAGAGCTTTTTAAAAAAAGTAGAGTAGAGCTGTTTGACTGTGGTGTGGCAAATGACATGTCAAAGGTCACACAAATGTTGGTGTGCATTGTGTTGACACCATGTTTTTGTTTGCTAGTTCAGTTTGCTTTGGTTCATTTAAAGATTTAATTTTGTCTGGCTTCGCCAGAGACTGGTGTCACTTTCCTTCAAGAAGACTACCGTACACATCAATTTGAGTACACATCAATGTTTGCGTTTATCCCTCTGATCTTTGTTGACTTTGTTCGTTACCTGACATTCTGGCACCACATGATTCAAATATAGATTCTCACGCATCAAGTCTGTTG
Source organism: Micromussa lordhowensis (assembly GCA_964020085.1). Taxonomy (NCBI): domain Eukaryota; kingdom Metazoa; phylum Cnidaria; class Anthozoa; order Scleractinia; family Lobophylliidae; genus Micromussa; species Micromussa lordhowensis. Next base: position 29,695,241 of record OZ026595.1, read on the forward strand.
ACTATTTTGTGTGTTGTACATGCCGCTATGGAATAGATCAGGCATTTTTTCATCAGTTGAAGGTATTTGGTTAGATTTCCGCTTATGTAATCGCTCTTCACATCGCAAAACTTCTTTGCTACTGCGAAAAAGATAATTTATGCAGCCTGCTTGATCGAGGCAGGCAGATTTGTTATTGGTTGAAATTAACAATACTCAGGTCCATTAGTCCAGCCATGAGTTCAGGGGAGGAGCGCGGGCTCCTTTCCCGAACCGTTGGTAATCGAGCCTAAGAACTATGTGGCTTCTAATTTAACACAGTTGAAATACAGTTGATCTCATAATATGCCTTTGTTTAATATGTTGTCTACTGGTATTTGATTTTCACACCAGGTTGAGCTTTTTTTGTTGATATTTTAATATTTTGGCCCTTTGTTTATTCATGTGTAAATAGGCGATGTCTTGAAACCTGATCTTGTGTCTGTGGTTACTGCGCATGTAGTTTAGTTTTGTGCTGATGCTTGCTCTGAAATACTGTATTAAAACAAAAATGCTAGGGAATTAGGGGTGGGTCGCGTGCAATTTTATGCAGGCATCAATGGGTTAATTTCATTATAACTGGCAGCTTAAGTTTTGGGATCATGTGTACTAAAGGCAGCTTTGGTCGAGCGTCGATTGATGACCAGTTTCTTTCACAACTCAACAGCCTTCGCTCGACCAAACACCATGTTCTTTTCTGCGGGGTAAATAAATTGCTTTGTTGTTGCAAAAGTGATCACCTGACTGGTACTAGCATAACAAGTAAGATGAAAAACTTAGTGATGAGATATTTATGAATTTTGTGTAACTTACTGTCAGTGTTTAGTGTAAAATTTGCCTCTCTCCGAAAAATATACTTGTATTTCATACCTTGATTTTTTTTAAACAGATGCGACTAGCATTCATACATGTATAATAATAACCTTGATCGACACTCGATCATCGCTCGATCAACATCTCTATCAACACTTGATAGACATCTCGATCAATTGACAATACTGGGCTGAAACTCAGTTAGCAGTTGATCAACATCATGATCGTAACTTGATCGACACTCAGTCGCCAGTCAGTTGATAATCAGTGGAGTGTCGACTGACTCATATACATCGATTGACACTCGTTGGCATGTCCATGAAAATTACAGTCGAAATTACTTGGCAGGGAATCTCCATTCTGCCACAAAGCTGTTTACAGTCTCGCTGTACTATGATCAAATAAAGCTTCGAAAGCTACCCATGTCCAGTACTCCATCTCCTGGTCAAATGCCTGGCTTCTAAGCTGCAAGTGAAAACGTTGTTGTTCTTGTATGTAAAATTTTATTGAAAAACAAGTATTGGTTTGAAAATACCAGAGAAAGATCAAACATATGTCTAAGTCAGTAGTTTGTATAGTATGTAGTGTAGTATGATAGTCCGGGTGAGTGTAGTTCTGAGAAGAACTGTTGTTGGTGACTGATGTTTTGACAACCTGAGCGGAAGTCATCTTCAGAGTCAAGTAAATAGTGTTTGTCAGTCGATGATGTTATAAGTTGGTCTGTTGAAAGTGATTGGTCACTTTAGCCATGATGGTATTGGCTGAAAGACTCGTGTAAAGTTTGTCATCAGTTATTGGTCAGTTTCGATCCGTCTTTTGTTAGTCAAATTGCTAGCGTTGAGGTCCGTGTATAGTTAGTCAAATTAAGTTGGTCTGTTAGAAGTCTGTTTGTCGGTTTTGTTTGCGTCGTGAATATGTTGTTTGTAAGGCGCTGGTGGCTGTTGACATCTGTTAAGAGGCGTTTGTTCTAAGTTAGTGTACCAGCTTTCAAGAGTCAGTCGTTGAAAATAGTTCGTACTGTAGGTTAAGCATTGAGCAGTGTCCCAGTCAATGTTGTGGTTTGTCAGTTGATGATGTACAGCAATGTGATCGTTGACATCACCACTTCACGTGGCTCGTTTGTGTTCAGTCAGTCTCGTGTTCAGGTTTCTGCCAGTCTCACCAATGTAGGAAGCCTGACAGGCGGAGCATTTGATCTTGTAAACTGCTCCCTGTCTGTTGTTGGGTTCGTCCCTGTCTTTAACGTTGGTCAGTAAGTGTCATAACGTAGTCGTAGGTTTGTGGGCAACGCGGATGTTGTAGGGCTGTAGGATCTGTGAGATGGTCTCAGAAGTGCCCTTAATGTAAGGTATAGTCACTGTAGTAACAGGTGTCGGGTTCCTGTTTGTTGCGTCAGCTTCGGTACGTCGGTAAATGTTTCGTCTAATAAAGTCAGCGTTGTAGTTCTTGTGAAAAACACACTCAAGGTATTTGTTTTCGTCACGTAAACTGTCCGGTGTGTCACAAACTACATGTAGTTGCGCTCATCTCGTCAAAGTCTTTATAATTGTGGCTTTGTGTGAAGTCGGGTTGTAGGATGATTCGTCAAATAATCTGTCGGTATGCGTCGGTTTTCTTTACTCTGTCGTTCGTAGTTCGTTGTTGTCGCGGCTTACCAAACAGTCTAGAAAAAGAAGTTTTCCATTTTCTTCGACTTCTTTGGTAAACTGGATGTAGGCGTTCTGTTCGTTAAGGTGGCTGTGAAAAGCGTCAATTTCGTCAATTTTTCTCAAAGACTACACTGTACCATTTCATAAAAAATTCCTGAATTGACCAAAAACAAAAACTGTTGCGCCATCTTACTCAGAATTATAAAAAGATTTAATTAAGCAAAAAAAGATCTTTGGGTTTATAGACACTTTAAGAGTGGATCATTTACTTTTTATGAGAGACTTATTAGAAGATCTGTGTAGTTCTTTTATTTCTTTACTTTCACTTTCAATTACCATTTCACTGAAAAAAGAGGAGGGCAATACATGCAACAGAGAAGGAATGGTAAAGGAAAGAGAGAGTAAAGCAGAAATTTGAGTGTAAAGTGTCTATAATGTCTACCACTTCACTAAAGAATGAAAAATATTGTGGCCTAAAATTATTCTCCTGGCTGTTGATGACAATAATTTATCAATAATTTAAAGAGAAGCCACTATTCTACATTGTATTTCTTTTAATGTTTTTCTGCATACTAACCAAGTGGCTCATCAGGCCAGAGCTTATCCCAGTTTCAATAGCATGAAACGACTAGGAATACTTCTATTCCCCCTGGATGGGATGCTAGTCAATTGCAGGGTTACCCCCAACATTAATTTGCTGGTACCCATTTATACACCTGGGTGGAGAGAACTACCATGAGAGTAAAGCGTCTTGCCCAAGAACACAACACAATGGCCCCGGCCAGGGCTTGAACCTGGAGCACTTGCTCTGGAGCCGATTGCACTAACCATTAGGCCACTGCACCTCCCACTATACAGCTTGCATGATCAATAATTTTGCATGACTACCACTGCTTTCCACAAAATGAATACACAGTATGTCATCTGAAAAAAGACCTCGCTGCAAAGTTGAACTTTATTGAGCAAGTTGTGGAACCCGAGTGGAGTGGCAGTTGGACTGAGCCTAAAGAAAATTCTATTTTCTTCAGGGGACAGTGAAGCATCAGAAACCTTGGACAAGTGCTTAGAGTGCATGCATGCTGAAGAAATCTGTGTCATGCCATATAACAGCGAGACGTTTGATGAGGAGTTTCGTGTAGCCTCTGAGAGAAATCTCAAATGTGAAGTTGAGCTCCTCTGCTTCTCTAAGGTATGTCAAGTAACAATACATAACTGTAAATCAACCAGTACAGTGCAAATTGGTGGAGGTGGAAGTGATGGAGTAAAATTTTGTTTTTAATGTAAGGAAAGTAAAATTGGTGATCTCACAGATTACCATTCATTTCTGAAATCAGTTTGTACTTATGTTATTCATTTTTTTCCTTTTATAACTTTATTTGCAATAGACAAAGAATAATAGCACTTCTGCTGTCACCTTGTAAATGTTCTATTAAGAAAGGGGCAACCTTGAGTTTTCAAATTGATTTGCAGACTTACTGACCATAAATCATAACCATTTTACATTAAAATTGCATTTAATCTGTGTAAAATAACATACATGTACAGTGCAGGCTTGTACTTTTTATCCATTTGTTGCAAGTACATGTACCTATGTCCACATATTTGTGACATACTCACTGTTTAACTCTTTGGAAGCACAATGCACTTGTGGTATTGTAATTTTTGTTCCTACATGTATGTACTATTTATTAATAGATCAATTTTTAAAAAATTTAAAGAGTGCAAAACATTCTAAAATCGGAAAATTTGAATCTGGTGCAAAACATTTTTGAGCAAAACATTTTTAATATATAATGTGCATTTTTTCTTTGTCTTGCAGGCCAAAGACCCCTGGGAAACTACTCCAGACGAGAAGATGTCCTTAGCTTTACACCATAAAGCCAAAGGGACAGACTGTTTTAAGGTTGAATTGCCATTGAGGTTGAATTTTAATTGGCATAGGTTGTGTTTTCACTAGGACAAGTCCAGAAATACAGTGAGAACACTTTGTCTAGTGTTTAGCGAGTTAACAATGCCAACTGTGTTCACAAGGAAAAACAACTAGCCTGCGTAGCAGCTGTTTCCTTTCCCTTTCATCTAGAACAAGCAAAGCGGGAGAAAACGAATCTCGTTTCTGTCGCTAGCCTCACCCCGTCCCCCTGCTCCTTATTTTTCGCACCCGCTCGCAGTTTTGTTCCCTTCGAATGCTTTTTTAGAAACGCCTGCTACGCAGACTTAAAAACAACAGGTTTTCTCGCCTTCATGAAAGGAAACTCGCGCAGAGTTGTACTACCTTGCAAGATGGTTTAACTTGTGCCGACAAATACTGCAGCCAATCGCTTCATGTGACGTGACAGATGCCTGCCAAACAATCTGGCAAAATTAGTTTCCAGACACTTGCCTCGTGGTTCTTCGAAACAAAATCTTGTATGCTTGTAAACATTGCTGATGAATTGCAAAACACTTCCCAATTCTTTCGCTGTTGTAGAATACCCCCACTTAGATCCCTCGTTCAGGGCCTTACCTGTTTCACAGCCTCGGTTAAGCAGAATCAATTCCCGCATTACGGGCAACCAGCAGTTCTTCCATACCGAGTTCCTATTCCACATGCATCACCCTCGATTTTAAAGGTTAGCCCGACGGTTCTATATGAATTCCCAGTAGCTAAGCGGATCTTCTTTGTTATGATATGTTTAGGCGCAAAAAGAACAACTTTTGAATGAAATCCATTATTGCATTGCATTTGCTACTAAAGGATGGTAAAATTATTTTAATAGATATTTTCAAACGTTTTGAATTTGCATTTCTCAGAGGCCACGAGGGTGTTCCATGTTCCTTTTTTATTTCTTTATTTTTATTTTTTTGCCTAAGACTTTAACTGTAAATGTTATGTTCTAACTTGAAACAACTAATATACATGTACTTTTGTATATAAAGAGATAGGAACTCTATAACACAACAAAATGCTAACTGCTGATTTACAACTGCTGTGTATAGCTGAATAGCTGTAACCAAGACAAAGGAATATTACAAGTAATGAGATCCATTCACTCAGAGCTTATAGACACAGTACTGTAAAAATTCAATACAGGGTTTTTTCCTTCAAAATCAGTTAAAAAAGCAACTGTACCTGCAGTCTTTCCATAACAGCATTGAACTCAATCATTATAATGTAAATTATACAGTCATGCGATTTTCCATTTATGCTTACAGTCTGGCAAATGGGTCTGTGCTGCAAGACGTTATGGCCAAGCTCTGAAACAGTTGATCTTAATTGGTGATAACATCTCTGAAGATTGCAAGGAATATCGAGATGAGCTCAGGGCATCTTGTCTCCTTAATTTATCTGCATGTCAGGGGAAGCTTGGACAATATGAATTTGTTGTAGCAAACTGCACAAAGGTTAGAGAGGAAACCATGTGTAAGTTATAACTGCAGTAATCAGAACATTTTTATTACTTTTGTTTCAGTTCGTACTCACATACAAAATCATTTAAGAAAAACCACAGCACATGCAATTTGATTCTCTTGAAAAGTCTCTTGTGCAGATACAGTGTACTGTAGGTTGGTTGTACACGTGATTTTACTTAAACATGGTTTCAATAAATTAAATACCAACAGGTACATGCTCTTTTCACACACATGTACCTAACTTTTACTATTTTTCATTGGCAATGGTTGTTCTCCAGAAGCCATAGCAAAATGGATATTCAGTGGCTACATCTAAATGGAGAAAGAAGAGATTCAAACAATTCATAATCACTTATAAATTATACACAATACTAGCTAACTACATGTACACTTTTTCATTGATCTAGATGGACAAACCCAATTATAATTGTCAACCCCTATTCTACCTACATATTCTCAGTTTGCATACACAGCTTAAACAAACCTATATAGCCACCCCACCCCTAATACCCATTCAAACCCCTTATTTATTTCTACCATACCCTTCATCTAACCTCCTACATTTAGTGCACTATTTTACATATTCACAAGCAACATACACAGCCGAGCCAAACTTATACAGCTAACCCCTTACATTAAGATAGCTATTTATATTCCATATGATTATTCCATGAGCCAGCGTTGGATATGAGATGGTAAATAGCCAACGAGGCCCGTAGGGCCGAGGTGGCTATAACCAATCTCATATCCAACAATCGTGAATGGAATAATTGTTTTATTAAATTCTCAGCCTTCGGTTTTGCTAAATTTTATTAAAGTCTAAGAAACGACCGGAAAGTGATGTGACTTCCGGGCGCCAAACGAAATGCTGAAAATTTTATGCTGAGCGACATTTGCCGCATTCATTTCCATATAAGGTCAAACGCGGGTATAATGGCTGGCAACCGAGATCTAGTGAACCAATCAGAAAGCTAGAATTGCATTATCCGAGGTCGAGAATTTAATAAAATAAATTATCCTACCTCTACCCTCTTAAAAATTTAATCACCCCACCCCACCCCAAACACCCATATTAAATACCCCCTCCACCAGAAGTCTTCACTATCTCTCTTCCCTTCCACATCAACATTTTTACCCCCTTTCTTTACTGTATGCTCATGGTTGCTTTGATATAACATTTTTTACTTTATTTATTAATTTTATTTATTCTTTTATTTTTTAAAACAATTTGTTTTCTCTAATACATCTTTAACTATCATTGAGTTGGAGTGTGCTGTGTTTCAGCGGTCGCTCCCTCAATTTTACCACTACCTTTATGTTAATTTTATATTCATACACATTCCCACCCTTACATACACTACTCTCCTTTTTACCCACTGATCACGAGATTTCTCATCAGCGGAGTGGACACCCACATTCGTGGGATTCCATATATCAACACCAAAAAAAGCCACAAAGGTTGTTAATGAAACTACTGACTAATATACTTAATACAAGACATGTACCTATGATTTGCAGCTTAATGACCTTAATTACAGCACATTCATGAAATTGGCAAAATATCACATGAAAGTTAAAAAATTAGTAATATACATGTACATGAGCAACCAAGGAATTGTCCCCAGCCAGTTCAGTTTCCATAGTGCTTTCCTTTTTAATAAGTTCCTTATTCTTAAATAATAACTATTTATTTACTGATATATATTCTTTCTTTTGTTGCCGTTTGTGTTTGGTATTTGTTTAATGTGTAGGTTCTTGCAATGTTGCCAGCAAATATCAAAGCTCTCTACAGGAGAGGAAAGGTAAGGGATATTGTGCATTTCAAGTTACAGTCGTTAAGTGAGGTTGTGCAACCCACAATGCAAGGATTCAATCTATATTGGAATTTTGTTGACTACAGGGTTTATATGAATCTTTTTTGAAAGGTTCTCAGTTGGGAGGCACTTAAGCCCAGTGGTCCTCACATTCGACTCCACGTGAAGTAGTGTGAGTTTGAGTCCTGGCCGGGGTTTTTGCATTGAGTTCATGAGAAAGATCACAGTTCTCATGGTGCCTCTCTCGAGCCAGCTGTATATATCTACATATATGTACAGGTGAATTTGATTCTGGCGTGTAACTAAGGGATGAACTAGCATCTCATTCACGAAGGAGTAAATATCTCATAGTCACTGAAAATTGTGGAAACCTGGGTAAGCTCTTTCAGGCTAGAAAACTTTGGCTCTCTCTCTCTTTTTTTAGCATGGTGGTAAATCAGACCAGTTATGCCAAGGGTGCCACCTTTCTTTTCGCTGCTTTACAAATTAGTACAGACCATTCTTTGTGAAGGAAGAGATAGACTGGATGGTCTAATAGTTGATTCAGTTTATGCCTGAAAATTCCTTGTCAGTATCCGCCTTCCATCTAGTTCTGCATACGTGTTATAGCCTTAATGTGGAATTTAAATTGTAACGCCTTTTATCGTGTCTCTTAATCTTGTCATTCCTCTTTACAGGCGTTTGTCGTCCTGAATGAATTCGAGAAGGGAAGGACGGATTTAGAAAAGGTAATTCGATTTATCGAGAAAATCTGGAGATACACCAGTGTATTTCTTGAGCGTTTGTCACTTTATGACTTCAACAATGCAAGACCCCAGCGTATGGATGGCAACGTACTTACCACTATTACCATATAGAAATCTGGGAAGTACAATTCTTATTGGTTAAGAGGCTAGCGACTTAGGTTAAATTTGATAGTTTACAACCACAGTGGTCCATTGGCCCTATCAGAAAAGCGTGAAGTGGACTGAGATTGGACGTGCCGGGGAAAAAATTAAAGTGTACGAAAAGAAAGTACTGTAGTGACAACCCTGCCTTAAAAAAATGGTTAGCCTAAATAGCGCTTCGGTTAGCCTAAGTATCACGGACTTGGAGATGGTTAGCTCTCAATAATTGTATGGGTTAACCGTATCCCACATTGTTAAGTGCCATTCCATCATTTCGCCATTTCGTGTTTTAAACGCACCCGGTTAGTTGCACTTTAAATAGTGTACGAAAATTAGCCAATGTTGCACGAGAAATCGGACTCTCTTTTTGTTTGTTTGTTTATCTGTGACCATTCCTGTTTTACTTTTTTTTTTTTTTTTTTTTTCAGGCTTTAACTATTGACCCCTCCAACAGGGCAGTGCAAGATCAACTCAGAATTCTGAAAGAGAAGGAAAGAGAACACGATGAACATTTATCAAGAGCGCTTGGCGCTATGTTTGGACGCAAAGTTTAATTCATTCTCGTGAAGAATGTGGGGGCAAGTGTGTAAGATTTTGTGCTTGTTGTTCACACGAGAAAACACACTGCAAGGATTGAACATTGTGACAATAGAATTAAAGGAATCTCGGTTGTAAAGCCTGTGGAGTATTTCACTACAATCATTTCTTTCTTTTTATCTATCTTCACTGCTGGAATACATAGACTCACGAAATTATGCCACAGCATTGTCAAGTGTTTTTAGGGCCCTTTGTCTCTTGCTAACAGGTACCCCAGTGGGTCCTTAGTGGGACCTGACTTTTTAATTTTATCCTGTTTCCCGGCTTAAATAAATAAAATTATCTAAATGCTTGGAATTAAATGCAGGAATCGATCTGAGCTCCGAATACACTGGGAATGTCGTGTTCTTTTCCTATATTTAGCTACAAGTTTTTTCGGGAAGTGACGCCTTTGGAATTTTTGACCCACCGTCCTTCCCTTGGGCGACGTCCGCGCTACGTCACTGCTAGAATGTGCACCACATTGCCTAGGCAAAATGATTAATCCTCCTTAACTTATCTATGCCAAGGATATGATATAATGAGTGGCTATTGTAGACACGTAACTAATCTTCATCCAGCCCTACTCGGGTTCTTCTTGAAAGCCCCCGGTTTGAAGCCATTTCAAATTTTTTTGAATACCGTGCCCTCCCCCCCACCCTACATACTACGTGATTTTCTTTTAAGGTGGTAACCTAAATACGGCGATTCTCATGAAAAATTAAATTTCTTTAAAATAGAAGATTTAAGACCCTTGAACACTTGTCAAAAACACTTTCAAAACGATCTTGCCGAATTTTCCTCTAATAATAATAATAATAATAATAATAATAATAATAATAATAATAATAATTAAAAAAAAAATA
>OZ026595.1:29710253-29837753 GCA_964020085.1 Micromussa lordhowensis
ATATTATTATTATTATTATTATTATTATTATTATTATTATTATTTGGCACATGAGTGTATTGGCTTTGCCACGCTGATTATCTTTTCTCATTTTCTCTATTGCGTCATCAGTAAGCTCCACCGTGATACTCTTTTCGAGTGCTGTAGTGCTGTCCTGCAAGGAGCCAAGGACAAGAAAAGAAAGTTTGTGGAGACCATTGAGCTTCAAATCAGCTTAAAAAATTATGATCCTCAGAAAGACAAACGTTTCAGTGGTACTGTGAAGCTGAAGAACATTCCCCGTCCCAAGCTCAAGGTCTGTATTCTTGGTGATGCCTCACACTGTGACGAGGCCAAGGCAAATGACATCCCTTGCATGGACGTTGAAGCTCTGAAAAAGTTAAACAAGAACAAGAAACTTGTGAAAAAGCTTGGTGAGTGTTATAAAGTTTTTTTTTTCAAAATTGTCTTGAAAGGGTTACTTGTACACTATTCTGTAGCCTGTTCCAGGCTCTCGGTAGAGGTTAAACAAGAGGAAAAACGAGGGAGGAGTAAGATGAGGAATGGTGAGAGAGCCCGTAATAATTTCTTTAACAACCCTCTTCTGGTATAGCACGAACTGCTTTACCCTTTGATTGGTAGATTTTGACAGTACTTTCAACACACATGTGGGTTCCCTCATTTATTGTCAATCTGAAAGACGGCGAGCGCGATCTGGCCTAATTGTGTTTCATCTTGGATGACTGTCTGCAAGATTTCCCTGATATCCAAGCACTAAGGAAGGAGCAAGAAATCTGCCTAGTAAATCTAGCTCGTGGGAAAGATGTTTCCAAAGAAGAAAAACCGGACGAGGACAAATATGGTGAAATATGATATCTGTTCTTATTAAACAGCCGGGCCTGGTGTCACAATTTAGAATGCAAAGCAACATAATTGAAAAAAAAAAATTTAAAAAAGTATTCAAGGAAAATTTTATATTTTGTCCCTCAAAAGCAAATACTTAGAGACTTGACAGCATATCTTACAACTGAAATGAGCCTAAACAATGCATAAGCTGAACACACAGAGGTGTCAATCTTGGCAAAGCGACATGCAGATAGCAGCAGGCAGACTTATGAGCTCTAAAAATTAGCTATAGCACAATCTAACGGCTCAACTCAACTTAAAATTCATCCTAATAACACAACATTAAGTGCCCTTCATAAACACGAGTGAAGCAAGGAAATTCAAGAGACCGAAAAAAAAAAAAGAGAACAGCAAATATACTGAAATGTCATGAACTGCAGGAGTCGTGTAGGCTGACAGAAAACATGCAGGCAGTGGGCATTTCCAGCTAATTGACAAGTTGACATTTTTACATGTACTTTTTGACACCTCATTAAACCAAAGGTGGGCAGAAGAGGTTCGTTAAAGAAATTCATACAGGCTCCTCTGCCTTCTCTTCCTCGCCATAGTCCTCCCTCTCTGTTTCTCTCGCTTGCCCCTTTTTATTTTCGCTCATCCCTAAATACCGATAACTATTCTGTGTTTCTGTCAGATGTCTTCAGTGGTGCTTTTATTTGTATTTGTACTTTTGTTGTATTGTGTTGTTATTTTTTTAGTTGAATTGCAAGTTATTTTACTTATGATTTTCCTTCCTATGATATTCATGATTGTAATTTGATACAACGGAAAATAACAGCCATTCTAACTACAGTATTTAAAATGTTTCACACCAAAAGAGTACACTCGTGTGTAGAAACAAAAGCACATTTTCATGTTGAAAAAATATGCAGGAACATTGGCCAGTGACATAAACTTAAAGACTTTTCCACCGTTTGTGTTGCCATCTTGTGTACACCAAATGTTCATGAGGAAAGTGGGGAATCTATTGCCTAAAGATTCATGTTCTGCAGAAGATACAAGTTCCAAAATATTCAAGATACCAGATAAAAGATAATTCATTATACGGTATATACAGCATTACTGGGAAAGCCAAATTCATATGTCTGTAAAACCAAGTTGCAGTTCATGGGAAAATGTAGACACTTTTCCATGCTTTTCTCTCCTTGTTTGTCCCCTTCTATCCAATAGACCACTTTGAAGATGTCATTCAATATCAGCAATTTTGGGTATTTTCATAGAAGCAAAAAAAAAAAACCTTCATAGATCAATTTACCGTGCCATATTTAGTAAACAGGCAAAGCTTCATAAGAATCTGCAGGGATCCATAGTTGTCCAGTTGTTCGAGACGACTGAGAAATTATGCGGACAACCAAACCAATACAAAAACTCATCTGCTGGACGTGCTTGACTCCAGTTTGACTCTACCAAAGAAAATAACATTTTTTAAATTTTCTTATGAGTTCCTTGCATTCTGGCCACTTGTCATCTACATGTATTTGGAACTTTCAACCACTAATGCTCTGAACTGCATCTGCATCCACGAAAACTTGGAGGAAAAAAAACAATATGTGTCCCTGAATCTGTTGCAAACTCATGGAAATATGGCACCCCAAACTTGCCAATAATGTTTTGCAAAGAAATGTATTCCATGGGGGCCCTGGTTTAAATTTCTTTGCAAAAAATGGCAAGTTTGGGTTGCCATACTTCTATGAAACTTTGCGTATTTACTCAATTCTGAGGCATTAAAAACTTGAGTCATCAGGTATTTTGGTTGGAATTAAAAAAAAAAACCCAGAAAAACTGTGACATTGTTGAAGTGGTCCATATGGCCTACTTTTAGGAACTGAAAGGGTGTTTTGGACCAGGCATGCAATGGCACTTAATGTTGTTGCACATACATGTACTTACTTATAATATGTCAAATAGTTCCGCCTGGTCATAATTGGTCTGAATGGGTCACATGACTGAAGATTCCCCAGCTAAAACTGGGGAATATCTGAGTGATATTCCCCATTTTTAAGACTGCACATGATGTTTTTTACTATATATATGCTAGAATATATAATTGCAGGCAAGTTGAGAGACACACTTTAAGATAAAAAACAACATTCATTTCTTTTTCAGCAAGTTCTATAAGTCTATTGCAAACAAATTGTCCAAATGTGACTGATATGATGGGTGAATACATGTTGCCTTTCAGCCAAGAAGTATGATGCTTTCCTGGCCTCGGAGAGTCTCATCAGACAGATTCCACGTATCCTGGGTCCTGGTCTAAACAAAGCTGGCAAGTTTCCCACAGCATTGACGCACAATGACAACATGGTGCAGAAAGTCGAGGAAGTCCGCTCCACAATCAAGTTCCAAATGAAGAAGGTAGGATGCTCACCAGAAATAAGGCACAGTGCTCATTGCAACGAAATTGACAAAGAACATTTTTTGTGACAGACTGGTAGCAATTAGTTTGTTTTCACAAAGAGACATGTTGCTTTCTCTCAATCTTTTTCTCTTCTTTTACAAACAATGTATATACTTGGAAGTCAAAATTCAAGGACCAGTCATCTGTAAAAGGAGTCAGTCATTCAATGCTTTGATATACAATGAACATAAAAAAAAGGATTTGTAAAACTGGCATGTTCATGTCTGCTCGTGTGTCATGCAGAAAATTGAAACATGTGCTAGCATGACTTTTGTACTTGCTTCTTGTGATAATGTAGAAAAATGAGACATCATTGTTACTAGCTGGGATTCTTCTTTCAATTCTCCAGAGAGATTTAGAACTACATGTAGGTCAATAGACAGGTTGTCATTTGAGCACTGGTAAGGCCTTATATTCTGGAAGACCAGATCAGGAAACATCCTTCTGGTCGGACCTGCACCCAGGGTCTTAAATCTATGGGTAGACCTTCCGGTCGACAAACACAAGGCGCAGTGTGCATTGTTTTTAGGTTGTTAAATACAGTGCAGGTGTGTTAATAGTACAGTCGGACAATGTGGGTTATAGAGGAAATTAATATAGGTTTATTTTATATCACCAAGAGTACATGTATCTGGACAGTCCAAGATGAATATCTTGCCTATTTGAAGTACTGTTAAAACAACAAATAGTAACAAGAATTTGTAACAGAAATGTGTCAAATAACTAAGTGCATGATTTAATGGAACATTCTCCCATGGGGTCTGTAACTCTTAACGGATGGGTGTCGGGAAGTGGTTTGTAAAGGCAGCACTTCCATGTAACATTCCCCTGGATTCCAGGTACATTATGAATGTGGTTTGCCCCTCTTCCTGCACACTCTTATGGCCTTGTTATTTGTTTTCTCGGCTACATTTGAGGAAAGCGCCCTACTTTGTAGGCTGAGAAATAGCGCAGCAACCATTTCTAGTGGCCATGATGTTTGATATAACAAGTTTGTGCTCTCGTTGTTGAATTTCAGGTTCTCTGTCTTGCTGTGGCCATTGGCCATGTTGATATGAGCGAGGATGAACTTGTCGCAAATGTCTATCTTGCGGTCAATTTCCTGGTCTCCCTTTTGAAGAAGAACTGGCAGAACGTACGAGCGCTCTATATCAAGAGTACAATGGGAAAGCCTCAACGCCTGTATTAGAGTTTTGCTTTGTGCAGTAAATAAAAGTGCAGTGAAATGCGCAATTACACACCACACTTCACTGACTCATGTTTAAAGCTAGTACATGTACATGTACTGTACATGTACAGTACAAGTTATTTCTAAAGATACCGGTATAATTATTTCTTGTTGTTGTTTTGTTTAATAGATAGCCAACGAGGCGCGAGTTTTGTTTTGTTTATTTTTTTTCCGCACCAGGCGAGTAAAACACTTGCATGCAGCTTGAAATATTAGCTTAACTAAGTGTTGACAAACGAAACTAACTGCTGTAACAAGTTTGAAAAGTTACCAAGTGTTTGCTCCAATGGGCGCTAAGAGTGCGATGTTTAAGTTAATAGGGGGAAAAAGGCAACAAAATGCGCTAGAAATGAACTAAAAGCCGTTGCACCAAAATAGCTGGGGAAAACGGCAACGAAAACTGATAGTAAAGAACTAAAAGCCGTTGCACCAAAAAAGCTGAGGAAAACGGCAACAAAAACTGATAGTAAAGAACTAAAAGCCGTTGCAGCGTAGTTCGTACTGTCACAACATTTTAATACAAGGCGAAAGTTAGCTAAAAAAACATGATAAACTCAAGTTGAGGTATCCATCGAGTGTGACATGTGTGACACTGTGCCCCACTGAGGGACCATTCCCCCCCCCCTACTCCTCCTAGAAAGCCTGACTAAGAAAGGTTTTGAAAGCGTCACGAAATTGCGTCTTGACGTGGTCGTAAAACTACTCTGTCTGTCAATTCTGCAGCGCATGTCACCCCCCGTTCCTGCTCTTCACCCAGCGCCCTCCCTCCACCGCCGAGAATAACGCGAACACCCGAGGGTAGCCCGAAACTTGTCACGCTATCACGGGATCAAACACTAAATTCGATGTTCGGTCTGGTGCTGGCGGTAATTTAAGGTCAACTGAAAACTATTCTAGCTTTGTTTCTTTTTGTGTGTTTTTGTTTTGTTTTCGCATGACAAAAATAGACGCGACATACAAGGGCGACAAAACAAGACAAAGAAACTGTTTGAGACATGGCAATATGAGCTCTAACTTCAGTCCAACGTCATTCTCGGAAGGTACTGAAACGTGCATACCTATAGCTCCCCAACATGACCCATACTGACGCAAAGAAAGGTGTTTATACATAGAGCAAAAAACTGTTTATACACAAGTTAGCCATACCAAAACTGATAAGACAAAACAAACAACAAACAAACAGATGGAAGCTGTGCACATATGGGTCCACAGTAACCAAACTGACAAAAAAGACTAAGTCGGCAATGTTTGAACTGATCTGTTTATCACCCACACCCAGGCGACAAAAAAGAAAGCTGTTAATACATAGATTTGCAATATCCTTGCATTCAAACGCTTGTCTTGCACTCAGATTTTTCTAGCTTTTTCTTTCTAATTCTCATGACCGTATTCAAGTTTGAATTAACGCGTAAAACTTAAGTAGCTCGGAATCAGATAAGGATGTGGGTGTATATTATTTATTAAACTGAGAATCCCTGCTGTTTCTTTTACTTTTATGCAGAAATCAGATTCGTAAAGAACGGTGTAGTACCCATAAATTATCGATACTGAGGATATTGAATTGAGGTTTGTATTTGCGAAACTTATTAAAAAAACCTATAGGAATGTATAGGAAATGGTCGAGAAATTATCTCTGGTATAAGATACGTCGTCTGTTTACTAAATGCATACACGTTCTCATTTATAACTACCACTGAAGACTTGCCCCAGTTGTTCAAAGGCTGGATAACGCTATCCACCGGATAAATCACTATCCAGCGGATAAGTGTTAACAAAACAAACCGCGCTATCCGCTGGATAGTGATTTATCCGGTGGATAGCGTTTTCCACCTTTCGAACAACTGGGGCCTGCAGACGTACAAAGATCCGTCGAATAAAGTAGCTTTTATTCAAATTCAGTTGCACCCTTAGGTTTTAACACATCAGTCACCCTCGGGCATAATTAACATTGAAAATAAGTATCCTTTTTCAATACTGATGTTTCCGTGGGGATAAAAGGAACTAGATTGGTATAAAATCTGGAAGGAAATCTCGCCGTTGAGTAGGTTCAGCTCTAGTTACATCATTGTAGTCAATAATATTAGCAAGTCGTGGTTCGGGTAATAAGTGTACGCGTGGGCCAAATAGGAAAAGATCAATTGAATGACCTTGGCTTCCTAAACCAATCATTTATAAAAATCACTTACTGTGTGTCCAGTCTAACCCGACATTCTACATTCCCTCCAAAACCCAGGGAAATGTGCGAGTAGGCGTAATGTCCGTTAGACAGATAATTGTTACTGATAAGAGCTTGAGGTAAAAATTAAACCCACCAACGTATAAAATTAATTGACCATTTCTCGATCAGTTTTATCATATTTTATATAATAACTAAATCAATGCGCGCGCTCTGATTGGTCAATCAGCTATGGGTTATTGTGCCGGTAAACCCATGGGAAAATCGCGCGTGTTCTGAATTTACAAATTCTTCTCGTGTTCTACCAACATCCCGCGTGGTTTATCAGCCTATAACCCATAGAAACTTGTGGTCTATTGCTTAAATAAACAATAGCCTCCCTCGAAATATGCTCGGATATTTGTCCTCGGACATTATATCTGTTACGAGAAGCGAGCAGCTTTTAAAGAGCATTCCAAGGACAAAAATCCGAGTATATTTTCGTACTTTCGAGCAAAATAGAGGCTATGGTATTTTTATCCTTCGTAGACGTCTTCCGTTTATATTTTTCGCAACACGCACAGTTTTGAAAATTGGGGAATATCACTCGAATATTCTCCAGTTTTACCTGGGTGGGTATATTTAGTTACGAGACGCGTTTAAACCAATCGCGCGTGAGCGAAAATATTTGATGGATTATAATTATATCTATCACTGCGGTGTTTGTGCTTCATGTGAATGTCTATTATCGGAACGGTTTTATTTTAACAAATGACAGTGTTTTAGGGATCTCAATTATCCAAACTACGCTTTTTAGATATCAGTGAAACTGATGTAACCCGCTGCTTCAGTTCCTGCCTTGCGAAATTCAGTTACTGTCGCTTCTTTTGTTCAATTCAGTGAGACCTGTATCATACACAAGTCAAGAATTCTCATTCGCAAACCGCAAGTACCAAAAAACGTTAACAGCAGTTGAATAAACTCTTGTTACCCTTTTTATTTCAGGGGTGCTTCTCCTTTGCACCAAACAGCAGAGCTATAGCCAGTATGAGGCAAACCGGAGCACTTGCCTTAATCATTTATTTTATTTTCAATCTGATTCTGTTGTTGCTTTTTTGAAGAGGGAGAGTAAAACACTGCCAAATACCTAGGAAGAGAATTTAGCCATGGACATTGCCTCAGTCATGATTTTTTTTCCTGGCTACGGCCCTAAACAGGACTGTGTCAAAAGCCGACTCTATAGTTGTTTGGTTTTAGACAGTTAGCTAAGCACGTGTTGCGAGGGTGCACTGATATTTGAGAAAGATGTTTCTAGTTTGTTTCAGGCTACTAGTTATGTATATAGGGAAAAGGAGGGGGACATGCATAGTAGCACGCATGCTCGTGTACGAATTCGAGTGTCGAGTTATTATGTACAGTTTATACTCTTCAAAAATTTAAAAAGTTAAAACTTCTGTAGTATATATAATCGCCATCATTTTTGTGATCCTTTACGACCGATTAATGCAGAGGAGTCGAGGTGAATCAGTTGAGCTTGATGACGGTTGTAAACTACCTTTAAAAGCAAAAAAGCGTTCGAGATATACGTAACTTGCTGTCATCTTCTACTTAAATTCCCGCCAGCTAAGAAAGCAGTAACCTAACCTCCTGCAATAATACCACTGAAATTAATAAGAGAATGGGAATGGCCTGAAAGGCGACCAGCAAATTAAAATCAACAGTTAAGTTTTGTTGAAGAAAACTGACTGGAGTAAATCTAATCAACGCGCAACAACTTCAAAAAGTAAAAAGGATTGCAGTCTCTTCGAAGTAACGGAAAACGGAGGTTGAATGATTTTTTTAATTTCCTTTTTCTTTCCAAGAATTAGACGTTCTCAGTAATATCCTTGTTTTATAGCTTACACTTTCCTGTGTAAACTACCATTTTTAGTTCTTTCTATTCCTTTTTTAAAGGTACTAAATTACGCGGTGACAGGCTGTCAGCTGGCTATTCAACAGTTAAAAGACGTTTTCCCATAATGCTGAATTAACAAAAAGGGAAACAGAGATTACAGAAGCCAAACAAAGAAGCAATATTTCTGAGTTTGAAGAGATAGGAAACGGTTTCTTTTTTAATTATTATATATTTTTGAAAATTATTGTGTTACGTACTTAAAGGGCACGATTATTCGTTTGTTATTCCATTCAGAAAAATCCCTAGGTATTCATTATTAATGCATCTTAACCTTGATACAACGCAATCGGAATCAGATTTATAAACTTAAATGTACTTGACGCAAAGCAAGCGACATAGTGTCTCGTAACAAACCACAATTGAAGATAAGACAAAAAAAGAACTGAGTTTCTTTGTGAGGCCGTGTTCAATTCCTTTCCAATTCCATACATACATGCAAATAACATGTTTATACTTGTAAATTCAATGATTGTTATTATTAAATGGAATCGCCCGTCTGGGAGTTCGGATATCAATCAAATTCATATACTCTGTCTGGGGAACGAAGAACGCTTTCGATTTTGAACCGGTTGGAAACTCACATGTCGTCGCGCGCTTGTTCACCGTACTTGATCAAGTTTATGTCCAAGTTTCTCTCTAATTAGCTTTGTGTAAGCCGTGTATAATTTGGTTCATTATTAAGATTATTGTCCGCATAGCGCCAGAATAATTTGTTGATTATTTCTTGAATACCATTTACTGACTTGAGTCGGCTTTAAAGTCGAGGTCCGTGCATAGAAGCTCTTTTCTCTTACTGGCTAATACACGATTGTAAGTTATAAACCAGGCAAAATTAACTCGTGCATGCCTGTAATTTATTAAAGACAGACAATAGGTATATGTAATTGTTGTTGTTTCGGCAAGACTTGTCGTGACTCACGAACCTGTTTCCCATCTCATCTCAGTCGTTTCGGCTCTCTACCGAACTTAGCTGGCGGAAATTGAAAGTTATTCTTGGTAACCTTTTTGCTCCGTGTAATCAAGTGTAATTTCACAAGTTCAATGATATTTATCACGCAGATAACGACGGTTTGATTATTTGCAGTGAGTCTTTGTTCCATGCATTTCCACCAATTTCGGAAAATGCCTTTGAGTCCCGTTCTAAATAGAGCTTGTTCCTCTTTTGTAATCCAAAAGGAACATTGTTTCGTTTATATTCAACGAAGCGTTGTATAGGATTACATTTATGCCGGATTCGGAGCTGTCGGAAGTACATATATACATGCTTTTAGTGACTTTTAATTTGAAGTTACTAACGAATGGAAGTAACTTGAATAGATTGGGTAAGTATGTGTTTCCTGGTGCTAAAGAGCGAATACAAATTAATCAATTTTTTTTTACTTCAGTTTTAGTGAGAAAAAAAAAACCCAGCCTTTGCATTTGTCGTTGCTTTTTATAGGTTCATTGAAATAGCAGTCTTTAGATTGAGTAGGAACAGAACTAAAAACATACAGATTTCATGTACAAAGTCCACAAACGCCATTAATTGCATTCCCAGGTGTAATGTTTTACCAACGGTTGTTGAAGAGTATAAACAAAAAAAAAACTGCTCGTATATTTCGTTCTTAGCTTCGTAAGAAGCCTTCTGCCTTCATGACTTAAAATACCCATTTACCGCCTTTCATTAATCAGACCAAATATATCGCTATTTCAAGTTCGTTTACTTCTAACGGGTTGTGGTTTAAGGAGTGAGTATTTGCAAGAGCCAAGAGGTTTTATGAAGTACTTTCACTGTAGATATTCGTTTTGCGGATACGATTTTCGAAGTCGAAGTTGAACAACTCGGATTTTATCCGTGATTTGTTGCACAGTGAAATTATGGCACGAGTGGAAATGATCACTTTTCCTTTGCAACAAAAATTGTCATTTATAAGGATAATTCTCGATGCTGATAGCAGTTTTGTCATTTCTGGCTTTCTGATATGCTCAGACGGTGCCATATGTTTTCAGCTCAGCTATGAGCGAAAAGCAACGTTTCAGTGGAAGTTACTTTCGCTGTGCATGACGCCAAATTTCAGAGATTACCTAAGAAAAATCAGTTTCCTTCCTAAAACGCAACTGGTCATGGATAAGAACTGAAGAAAGCAAAGATAAATAAAACCTGTTACAAGAAAGGAAAAAGAACGGAAAGGAACGATAACGTCTTGAACAGTCAAACCATGCGTTATCTTATGCGTTCGATACTGCCGTATTGCCCGCCCGCGTAATTTCTGGCACCTTGCTTTCTTTAATTATACATTAGGCAGTTAGTTTTCAGTTATCCTTTTTTGGCTTTCATAAGTTTTGGGTTTACTTTAGTAAGCTGGTAGCCCGGGCGTCCACCAGCTGGTTGTACGGGCAAGCGCTTTACTTCATTTCATTTTTCTTCACCGATGCATTTTGAGAACTTCTCAATCCCTTAGCGAAGCAATTACGCGATGTTATCAAGAAACTTGACAGACCTTGGGAGTTATATCAGCTTATGCCTAGGGTGACCGATTTTACTTTTCTATTTTCGGGAGAAACACTGAATTGTAAATCCATCAAGTTTTTATTCAGAGGCAAAAGTAGTTCTCCTGACAAATGGCGAGCAAGATAGATATGCAAATGAAGCTATCAAAGGGCTAGCTTAAAGATAATATTGAGCTGTGATTCTAGACTTACAAAAAGAACTTTGAAAGCCATCAGAAAAAATTCATTTGAAAAATCTCACCGGGGTGCAAGAAAGAGCCGCCAATATTATAGATGGAGAGAGATTTAGATGAAAGCAGCCGCTAAAGGTTAACAATCAATCTTTTTCTATCCGCAGAATTGATATCTGTGAAACTGTAACTAATAGAAAAATACATTCATGTTGTCAAGTAAGATGTCACAATTTGTTAGCTCATTGTGTTTGCTTTCTTTTTTCAGTTTGACGGGGCTAAGGGTTTTTTTAATTACATAGCTTCCGCAGGACTTTATAATTTTGCGTATCCTAGAGATAAAAAACGTGTAGTGCCTTCCAGCAAATTTTCTAATTACTATCTTTCTTGAGGATTTTGTCATGGAATAAGATCCCATAACGAGTCTTTTTTATCTCAGTCGCGTGATTTTCTTTTCCTCTTAGTTTAAGAAAACTCAATCCGAAAAATCCGTAATCCCTGAAAAGGTTTCTTATGTATGTATCTGAGGATATATTTTGAACGTTTATATTTTCGAAATGAATGGCTTTACGTATAAAGGAACACCTTTTTTACTGTATGTTTGTAAGATCGTCTGCTGGTTGTACTACATTGTGACAAAACAAAGAAAAATGTTATAAAAATCTTAAATAAGTCTTGTCGTATATAATATTGTGATCCGCATGATATGTTTATAGCTTAGTTTCTTTAAGGAAAATTTGATCATGATATGCCGACCAGGTCAGCTACATCGCGATAACATCTTAGCCAAATGTAACAGAAATATTCATTGATTTTGATTACGGTGACCGAAGGTATATCTTGACGCGAGCTCCCAAACGCAGCGCCAAGCGCCGGTATGGAGTCATGGATTGAATTAAAACCGCAAGCCATGGCTTGAAGACTTTAGGAATAAGATTAACATGGGGCAGGATGATACACGGTGTAGACGAAGTCAACACTGAATTATGAACATAAAAGTAAATTAGATATCCTTGTTAGCCCCCGGTTACGGTAGGCGAAAGAGCTAGCGATACTGTTTCATTCGACTTCACTTTAATAAAAGATAGAAAAGCAATAAAAAGATCTGTTACTAAGATAGGACACACAGGGCAATGTTGTGATAAAACGAGGAGCTAAAATTAGAAAAGTGCAATGGAGGGGAGCTCATGTCAATCTGAATCTGCGGGATGCATTCTGATCAGCCAAAGCGAGGGTGTACCGTTGTAAAGTCGTTGTAATTGGGCCTCAGGGTTTGTCAGAGTAGGTTGACGTCTCGGTTCCCAAAAATTGAACTTATAAGTTCGTGCACCAAAAATAATTTTCAGCTGTTAAGCACAATCTCTTCTGCGGACATGAAACAATCAGAAACGTGTCTGTTTGCTGCCAGACTGGGAATGGACGTGTTCAATTAATATCGATTGCTGTCAGCGATGTCATTGAATAAATTACAGATCACGGAGATAAACACGTACAGCAGTTGGAAAATCTCTGCTGATCATAGTTATGAAATGCACATGATTTTTTTTAATTCTAATCTTGTTTTGCCGCTTGGCATACGGAGATTGCTAAATATTTTATTTTTCAAATTGTTCAATTGCCCTCCCCTTGTGCTGCGCGGTGGAGAACTCAGGAAATGTCATTTTGTCCACTGTTTGGTTGAAATATCTTTCTCCCCGTGTATAAAGATTTTTTCTGAATAATGCCAATTGAAGTGACTTTTCATGAACCACAACAGACAGACCTCTAGCAAAACGCGAGAATTTGACATTTGCTTCTCGGCGAATGAAGCTGTGTATTTTTTTCAAAGGGATATAATACAATTATATTCAAACAATTACAAAAACGTAATAAAAACTCTTCATGTCGAACGAAAGGGCCTTTCAGAGAAAGATATGAGGAGAAGGAGAAAAAAATATTCAAGAGAAACTGTAAAGATTACTTCAAGTGGCAATATTGCCAAGATATTTAGCAAAACACAGATAAGCCTTCAACGAGATGAAATTCAATTTTAAATTGAACTGATTTGATTACACTACCGTCATAAATTTCTCATGCATAATTCAATCTGTCTATACTCCCCACGCCAGTGAATGTATTCACGTAAATTTCCTAGCGTTTGAAAGCTACCCATGTACTGTTGGGTTACAGCAAGAGCTCTTACTTTCTGGAGAGCTTTTTCAACGCCGCTTTTTGCCCAGTTCAGAGCATTCGGAAACTCGAATCTGTTTATTAAGGGTTTTGTGCTTCAAGCGTTTAAATACAAGAATTAATTTTTTATTGAGCCGTTCGCCAGATATTCAACTCGGAAACGCGAGGGAAATAGCCTAAAGAGATGACGTTGGAGAAAATCGAATCAAGCCCGCAGATTGGTTGATGTCAAGAGAAAATGGTGCCTTAAAATCTCATTGGTTTTTGCTGTAAGTGCCTGTCAGTTGTAAAAAGGCAGTTGTGCTTTCCTAGGGAAAGATATTACTGGCGATAATACGGACCTGAGGGAAGCTATCCGATTCCCAATTGTTCTGATATTCGACGCCAGGTGTACGGCTAAATAAACATCGCGGTTGGTGAGCGTTTTCGCATAAAACCTGCGATTCTAAGACCCCACCTTCATTAGAAAATTATCGTTGTTGCTGTTGGTACGTGGTGAGGCTATGAAATATTAAGAGGCTCTTATTTTCAGTCAATTTAGTTGGTCTGAGGGAAGCCGAAAGCGACAAAAGTCAGGGTACTTCACGAGGGTAACTTTGGATTAGCTCTAGCTGGCAGTTATGGATACAATGTCTACAGCTAATCAAAACACATCGCACACAGACAAGGCAAACGGCAGTTTAAATGCGACGTCGAGCAGTTACACAACATCAATCTTTGCGGAGCTATTTCCCATGTTCGGTGTTTTGATATGTGTTGTGGGCGCGCTCGGAAACCTTTCCGTCCTCATCGCCTTCTTCACGCACCGTCGACTGAGAACGAAAATCAACTGCTTCCTGGTAAGCCTGGCGTTCTCAGATCTCTTGCTGACCGGGATATCTACGCCTCTGGAACTGGAGTCTATAATTCGATCGGGTTTCACGCACGGCATCTTCGTTTGCGAACTTATGTACACCATTCACTTCGTTGCGTTGTCCTCTTCATCATTCAACCTGCTTGCGGTAAGCGTCTACCGCTATCTCACTATCGCATTTCCGTTTTCCATGAAGCTCGTGGAGCCAGTTCGAGTCCTGACGGCAATAGCAGGGCTGTGGGTATATTCAGTGATAACCGCGTTACTGCCATTGATGGGCTGGCGAAGCTTTCCCACCAAAGTTAAAAAAAAACTCTGCTTGTTTTCCTTGGAACCAGAATACGCTCTCTTCATCCTTAGTGTCAACTGGCTGTGCCCGGCCGTGCTAGTTCTCGTGCTTTATGGCTTGATATTCCGCATCGCCAGAACTCATGCGATCAAGATAGCTAAACAGCAAGTGCTGGAGGAGCGTGAAAGAATTCGCAGTCCCCTTTTTAAGGGCGCCAAAACTTTAGGAAAGATAGCGGCCGTGTATCTCATATGCTGGTTTCCTTATGTTATCGAGGCCATCCTCACAATATCACGCGCCCCGGTAGACACTCCCCGGGAGGTACACTACTTTTTTGTTTTGCTCTACTACGCGAGCTCGGCCATTAATCCTTTTCTTTACGCCGGACTTTGCACGGATTTCCGAGAGGTGTACAGTGAATGTGCAAGCAAGGGTTGCAGCAAACTTTCCGTGCTATTTCAACGCCTTGCTTCTTTGCCTCGTCGTGTTGTGTCATCGCTGTTCTCAGATGTCAGGGAAGGGAATTCCCGTCGCAACACAGGTCGATGTCGATATGGGCGAAGTCGCTTGAGGACACGGTCTGGGAGTTTGTCTTTTCAACAACCAACTGTTGCGACTCTCGTTTAACTTACTGGCAAGACTTGCAATTAAAGGACTAACAGTCGAACTGAGGGCATAAGAATCCCATGAGCTGACCAGTCAGGTAGTCTTTGGCTGCGACCAAGCCACCTCTGGTACCTCTAATTAGAGATATTGCTACAGAAAAAAGGAGAACTGAGTTAGACGACAACTTAAATTTCAGCCGGGACCCACGCCGTTGATTCGTAAACACGTAAAGATTCTAATACGTAGTCAGTAATAACTGGACTGGAAGACAGGGAATACGTAACTTGTAGCTCGACTTCAAGGGTTTTCTTTAATTGTAGAATGCTTTGATTGCATAAACGTTTAATTAACGAGCTCACGATTCCGCTGAATTTTCAATGGCAATTGAGCTTGCATACATAGTCTGATTGAAGCTTGATTTACGAGCAAAAATTTGCGCGTCAGCGTTATAACGAGTACGAAAAGACGCGAAATTTACATACAGTAGATGAAGGGAAGGCAAGTGTCAATAAGTCTCGTTTGTACGATGTAGTTAGAACGTAACGGCAAAATGCAAACACGCAATAAAAACTGGTTGGTCAAAGAATTTTGTTGACAACGAAAAACGTAACATCAAGCTTTGCTAAGCGTTTTCCTGTTATATCGCAATCTTGAGAAAATTTTAAAAACATATTTATCATCAACTGTATTCATGTCAGGATAATTGGAGCCATCTATTTACACCCACCCTCAGCGATATGGCACGCAAACTTTACCGGCTTGCCTTGCTCTTTCGTGGAAGCCTGTAGGTGTAATATTCAATTAACGTGAAGAGACGAGGTTTGAATCAGTTTACATATTCAACTGTCGTGCGTGAAATAAATAGATTATCTCAGCTTTAGGTAGACATGATCTGGACAAGATATTTTCAAACATTGAGATATTCTATATGCTGGATCAATAAACAGCATAGTAACGTAAGAACGTAAGCTCGTTGGCGCTCAGTTTCTCCGAATTTCGAGATTTTAATTTGCTTGGAGGTGAATAAAAAGTAGATAGAATTTGCTGCAATTACCACTTTAATTTTTTTCGTTTGCGTACGAGTGTACTATCGCAAGGACGTTTCATCTTCGACCTTTGGACACTTGTTTTTCACGTGCAATCGCTAGCAAAACAACAAAATAGGAACACGAGTGAAAAAATCGGAAATAGTAAATCAAGGCAGGATTGAACTTGTCTAAAGCACATCGTTGCTAATTGTCACTACAACGAGTTTCGTGGAGTTTTACTGCTTGTAAGTTGAAACGTTTCTTCTCCCACGTTCGCAATCCGCAAACGGCAAAGTTTGAAAATAAAAAAAAAAAAACAAATAAATAAAAATGAAAATTTTAACTACAAATAAAAGCCATTTCATGCTTTTTGTTTTACTTTGTTTCGTTTGCTCATGGTCAGGTGAAGAAACAACAACCAGCCAAAAGGCACATAACTTTATTTGTTCAAGCAGGTTTCCACTAAAAGCTCCCCCCAAGGATAATTGAACCGAATGAAAAACAAAATTAAAACTCGTCACTTGGTGACAGAGATTTATATCACAAAATCAGGCCGTTCATTTAGTCTTTGATAAATAATTTTGTGGCGGAAAGGGAAACAAGGGTATCACTCTCCGGCGAATAACATTCTTAATGAAAATTTGAGTGTTTCATTTAAGCACAGTGGGGAACATAAGCTAGTTTTCCTCCTGGTTTCCGTTTTAGTGAGGGAGATAAAACGCTTTTATCAGAAATGAAAGCTTTGAGAGGCTAAGGTATTTGTTCGGCTGAAATAGCTAAGGAACAAATTCATTTAAAAAAGTAGTTTATATTTGCACAGAAGGGGCCACAAAGTGACAGCAGGAAACAATGAGTAAAACCTACTTGAAAACATGACTCGGTAAATACTCGCTGGGTGCCTCAGCCGACGAAACCGATAATATATGTCCACCCTTTTAATGATTAAATAAATTAAATTGTTGATATAGTCATCCTTTGAAAAGACAGCTAAAACACGAAATGAGATAACAGAAATGAAAAACAGGCTCAATCGTACGATAAGCTTACAATAACGATGACCACACAAATACCAACTGCTCGGAGTCGACGACAGTGGAAATAATTTTCTAAATCGGTAACTTTAATTTGTTTGTATTAATTAAAACGTTTGTAGCTTATGTCGCTATCTTTAAGCTTTCGACATAAAGTAACGTGTCTTTCCTGCTTACTAGAAAGCTGAGTTCTTGTTTAATCCTGCTTTGAGCACATCAACAGCTTTTAGCTATTTACTCGTTTTTTCTTCCTGTTTGCTTGAAGTACCTGTGTTTATACTTCTCTTCCAATTTTTGGCACTCATTTTGTAACTGCCACTCTAGAACGCAATCCTTATGTAAGACACCCTAGAAACTACTTCAAAACGAGATGTATTTTAAAAGCCGAAAACTGGCAACAAATTAACCGATCACTTCTTTTTAAGTACGAAGAAAGCTGAGGACATTTGTAACACTCGATCATTGCTTTGACAAAGTATACTCTCCGCCTCTTCCACCCACCGAGAAAGCAATATCAAAACTTGTTTCATACACTGTCTGGATTAATTAAATTAATTTCCTTGTTGGATAGAATTTGCGTCTGCAACTAATCTGTTACAGCAAGCCTTGAACTTGGACATTATAGAAATTCATAATTTATGTGGAGCGAGTTGCCGGAAAAAGGTGAACGAGTGGCAGGACCACCTACGCTTGAAAAGGAATAACAAATACTTGAAACAATCGCATGGAATCTCCAATTAACCTTGACACTTTGTTGAAATGACTAGTGTAAGCCTGCCTGTAGACGTCCCTTTTCTGCGTGAAAGAAAACAGTAGGCAAATATGACATTGACAAAATGAAAGTGGATTTGACACAGTAGAAACAGCAGGTGAAGAAATTCTCAAGCTTTGGCAAGTTGTGAAAGGCGAACTGAAATTCATAGACAGGTCAAACAGTGAAGCATTTAAAAGGCTGTCCTTGTTTCCCAATTTTCAAGCTGAAAAGACTTCCCGGTGAGCTCAAATCGTAAGAGTCCTTGTCGGAAAAAGGCCTGTAGCGTTCCAGAGTTTTCCGCTGACCACGCCCAGGACTAATAAATGGAATTCTATAGTTTACCGTGCAGTGCGATGTTTTTGTGCGCATTTATGCTTGATCAATAATGATTTGCGAAACTTTATGCTCAACACATCTCCTTATAACATAGCCTTAGCGAAGCGCGCGTTCTGATTGGCTAATAAGCTCGATCTATTTGCCCGTGGGTTGCACGCTCACGTCAGTTAGTTTATTTTTAATTTCTCTCGGCAATCGATGTTGACACTCTTTTAAAAATAATTCCTGTTTTTCTTCTCCTAAAAGATGGAAAATTTAATGATTCTTCCGGAGATGAAGATTACTCCTTTGAGCTACGAAATTTTGAGCTCAAGTTTTTTGCCTGGCCTCCACCTAAGGAGATTTGCTTATTTAAGCGAGGAGCTGAATCTGCTGGTTGGACAAAGGCGCTCGGCAGTCGGAGACGGACCAAAACAACAACAAACTGGTCTGCATCAACCTTTCGAGATTAGTAATGCATAGCAGGAATTTTAGAGAGCCTTTATTCAGCGATTTGGCGATAATAAAATTCAGCACAAGGTTTCCTTGTAATTTTTTTCTCTGGCGTCGAAGCCTATTTCCCTTTCGTAAACAAGCGATGCCATAACGGTCGATGCCATAATTGGTAACCAAGCTTGCCAGAATTAGCAACCAAGCCTTTTAGAGTGGACGATGCCATATCTGCTTCTGTTCAGGCCTGGACACGGTAGAAACTGGTTATAATTTGTTGAGGGAGTAAAACGCACTCACCAAATACTTAATTGTTCATATTCACACTGGTTTGCTTGCGGTTAGCTTTTATTTGCAGGTTGGGGCAGCTCTATCATTAACATTTAAGAATGTCACGTTTTATAATTAAATTTTGCGGAAATTTGGCGGATGAACCTGGTAGTGTAGTGGTATAAGAGGATGTTAAGAAACAGAGGTTCCAGGTTCGATACTGGGTGGTTAGTAACATTTTCATTTTCTTTATATTAGTAGAGAAAAATTTGTTGAGAAATTTTCTAAGTGTTGCGAAAATGGCATCGCTTGTTTACGAAAGGGAAAATTGCGGCGTCGAAAGCCTCCCGGCTCGATCGTGAATCGAACTCTTGAAATTGGAGAAACAGTCGCTTGAAGGAATGACTGCATCGTACACTAATATGGCTTACATTTCTGACATTTTCCTCAGCCTTAAGCTTATTTTCTGAAATAACGAAAGAGTCAAATCATTTTTAAAAGCCATTCATGTGTTCAAGTTCAGCGTTGTGGACACGCAACTCATCAAACGTGGAAAGGAAAACGAAACCAACAAACCTGCTATTGAATAAGAGCATCTCAAACAGCTCAAAGCCAGGGGTGTTTGTGCGCTTTCTTCTCCACTCCTACTTTTATGAAATGGCTGGTGCCATATCCTTCTTTTCTTTTGCCGAAGACGCCCTGAAGGACAGAGATTTCAGCCACCAAAAGCTTCAACCATTTGAGGTTTGTTTTCGATTCTTCGGAAAACTGATCCAATGCAAGCTCAACTAACTTTCCAGAAACGCTTTTGCCGACTGCAAGTTTCGTTTACTGTCAGCTTGATATTTAGGCCAGGTGAACCGACAGTTTGAAGTTCTTTGTTTTCCCGAGATCGAGAAAATGTTAACTAGAAACTCGCCGCGATCCAAGAAGAATTTTGATGTGTCGCTTTGTCAGATTTTTGAATGAACATTTTCGCGCGGTTTATGGCGCTTTTGACTTCATGTAAGTCTCAATGTTATAAAAGAAATGGTGAGAGTGCAGCGTGCAATTATCGAGTTATATATGCACTTGGGAGGTTTGCTAAGCACTCAAGAAGCTAGAGTCGCACTCGGCTATCGCCTCGTGCTACTCTTACGCTTCTTTCGTGCTTAGCAACCTCCCGCGTGCATATATTTAACAATTATCCTGCGAAATCGCGTGGAATATCGTCTGATACTTAGCCGACGAGGCCGTTGGCCGAGTCGGCTAAAATCAGACGATATTCCGCGAGATTGAGCAGGATAATTGTTTTATTATTCAACAAATTGATAACAAAACCAGCCTAACATTTTTAAATCTCTCTGTCGACATTTTCTCACTTCACTTCTTCTTCTCACGTACGAAGCTACGTATACCGCCGGATATCTGCTACCTACGGATGACAGATATCGAGAGCATCATGACCATATTTGGATAGTGTTACAATTTGTTGAATAATAAAACTCGATAACTGCACGCTGCACGCTCACCATTTCTTAACTAACCATAATTCGGCCTTAAAGAAAACGAGAAACAACAGTCCTTGAAAGTTACTTTAGAGAGGTTCACACTTATACGTCTTCAAAAATCGCCGTTTTCATCTCAAAGAAAACGAGGCAAAATATTTTCGGCCACACCGGCGGTTTTGCATCGTTTTTACTTATCCACAACAAAACGATCGAAAATGATAATCACAATTGGGACCTGGCATTGCTCACGTGAAAACACTCTCGTTCCCAGAGCCTTGAGGTTGTTATACGCGGTCTTAGGCCGGCTTTTGTACAATACCATAACAAGATTATCCGCCATCTTGGATAGATGCACCGTTTTGGACTGGAACTGAGACATGTGATACTTTTTACGTCACCGTTTTTTGAAGGCCTGCGTTTTCACCTGTTACACGGTGGCCACATCCGCAGTACGAGCGGTGGTAAAAACCCGGCTATCCTACCAAAACGACATGATAATAGTCTTTTTCTTCGCTACTAACATAAAAGAAAGACAATGCCTAACCTGCTTTGGCCACCTCCAATGCTTACTGTTCGAGAATTCGGGGTTTCATTTGACTGACTAGGAGTAGCATATCCTACCTGGTGACAGGGATCGAAGAGCGCGACCCAATTTTGGCACCAAACTGTAAAAGCTTGGAGACAGAAAATGTTTCATATTTTCACTCTTTGCAATCTGATATGGCTTTTGGAATTAACAATCCCTTAAAGTGAATATAAAATGGCGTCATCAGCGAGAAAAGCTTCCCGACTTTAATAGCTTTCCTGTTAAAATGCATTTGACGTCAGGACAGTAAAACCGTTTTCGAAAGTCTCCTTTTTCATCGGCGTTTTAGCGTCTTAGTGTGGACGATAGACGAAAACGTATCAGAAGGTATTCGTTTTTAAACAAAAATGCATTAGTATGGATGGAACATAAACTCTGTTAGGTCAGGAATTGCTGAGGAAAACTGGGAAGTAATGCTTCTGCAATTCATGATGAGATTGACTATTTATCTAAGCGAGGTCTGAATCGTATAAATATAACGCAGTGTCTTTTAAAATCCCCTTTCCTGGTCCCACGGCTTTGAAATTTTAACGGGAATCCTTTTCGCTAGTATTGTCGATTTTGTTATAAGAGGTACTACTCTTGTAAGCAGGAATCTCCTCCAGAGATTGTATCCTTTTCCCAGTGATCTAACAAGACAAGGAGTTTCAGATAAAATTTCACTGTAGAATTTTCGTTCTGGCGTTAGAAAAACATCAAGGGGAAGAAATAGCTAGAAGTAAAGGAAAATATGTCATACAATCGAGAATACCAAATACAAGCTGTCTTCATGTTCCATATCACTCATGCAAATTTGTTGCCGTTGTTCCAGTGTGGCAACATCTCCCCTCTAACCAAACTCAACCCCAGAGCCACCTGTCCCTCTAAGCCGGCAGAGCCTTGGCACGAGGAAAAGGCGAAGACACATGCATGATTTGATTGGCTAGATTCTTGGACTACAAGTTTTATTCGATGCTGGTTTCATTCCCGAAAATATCTACTGGTTGATCTATTACTAAAACTGTGCTGTTCATTTAAAGCACCCACATACCTTCCAGTGAAAGATTTAAACAAACAGAATTTAAGAATGAAGTAAGATTTTGTCTGGAAGTGACATTCACATGTTTCACTATGGAGATCTTCACTTCATTTTTTTTATTAAAGCTTTTTTGGGTTTCAATTATTTACATAATTACACTATCCTAACGGAAAAACAATAGACGAAAGAAAAGGTATAATACCCAAAGGGGCAAAGCTAAAAGTTACAAAAATTATATCAGCATATATGAATATCAAAAGGAAAAAGTTAGTGTGCGCTATGAGCGATGGCATACACACGATCTTGAAAGAGACCAAGTGCATTGGCGTTCCACGTCAAATGTTGTTCGCAAAAGGCTTGTCAGAGTCTGATTTAAAACGTTTTTAAAACATCGATACTGGAAGGGCTACTTTTAGACACAGATTTACAAGTAAAATTCCATAGATTAACAATCCTATTAAAATATGAAGCCTGGAGTGCGGAAGTTTTGCAAATAGGGGTTTTTAACTGAGTTGAGGGAATTGCTTAGCTTAATATGGCCATGAGTTACAAAAAAAACGAATGTAATTTTTCACGTTGTTATTGTAAGATAGTTTGTACTGGTATGTGGATTCGTTGGCATGCAGGTTACGTAATTATGCTAAGAAGTTAATATTTAAGGACTTTGTCCGTTAGGAGTTGTCACTTCGACGGCATCTCCGTTTTTTATCAGTTCGTTTTGGAAATTTTGTTTTAGTAACTTTCTGTGTTTTGGTTACTTCGTTTTTTGTGTTAGTAACTATCCTAGGGCAATTTATGTGTGATGATCAATAAACGATTTCCCCCCTCCTATGACTAGAGTTTCCTTACTAAGTTAGAAATGATTTTGTTTTCGTTCCACTGCAGAGTGATTAGATAACAAAGTCATGAACATTTAGATCTGTTTGCCCATACAAGCATTTGT
The DNA here is from genome assembly GCA_964020085.1 of Micromussa lordhowensis. Taxonomy (NCBI): domain Eukaryota; kingdom Metazoa; phylum Cnidaria; class Anthozoa; order Scleractinia; family Lobophylliidae; genus Micromussa; species Micromussa lordhowensis. The sequence goes on from OZ026595.1 coordinate 29,733,333, forward strand.
AGAATAACGTTGTATCGGTAAGCTCTCTATCATATACTAGTGGCAACATATCATCAATCTAATAAGTCTTTCCTTATAAGATATTTCTCCGATGCGAGACAGCAGTATCCATCGTGTGGCTCTTGTCTGCAATCGTTCTATCTTGCCTTGTAGGTAGCTGTGACTTGGGGACCACACTTTCGTTCCAAAGCATAGTCGCGATTTAACAAGGGACAGATATAGCGTCCGTCTGACTGCCACGTTAAACAATAGTGGGCAAGAAGACCAAGCAATTTATTCGCTTTCGGGATCAATATCAGTATCTGGGCAACTGCGCACCTACCCGACACAATCGGCATTAACATGTTTGGCCCATGAAATTGTGCTGGTAACGATGATTCCAAGGTCCTTCTCTTCAGCCATACGCGTGAGTTGCACGTTGTTAAGGGTGTAATTATTATTCAAGGGTTACTTCTTGCGTGTGACTGCTAAGGCTTTACATTTAGAGGTGTTAACTTAGATGTTGTTACATCGCGTCCATTCATCCATATTTAAAAGGGTGGACTGTACAACTTCGCAATCGCGAGCACACTTAACAGCATCAAAAATCTTTGAGTCGTCAGCATAGAGCATAATTTTCCCCATAATCCTGTTCAGAACTTGCCAAAAGGTCTGCAAGTGATTTCAATAATGACAGCCCTGGGAAGCTGAGACTGTTATACAGAAGCTACGAGCATTTTCTTCTAGTTTGCCTCACAGGGTAAGGGTGCAAACATTACCAGGTGTCAGACCAGTGACCCATACAGTCAGAGCTTATCCCGGTTTCTGTAGCATTAGCGACTAGGACGGGATGCTGCTGGTTCATCGCAGGGTTACGCCCCAGCATTAAATTCGTCGGCACCCAGTTATACACTTGGGTGAGGAGAGGCACTTTGAGAGTACCGTGTCCTCCCAAAAGCACAACGCAAGTGTCCCCACACAGAGCTCGAACCCGGACCGTTCGTTCGATCCGGACTCCAGCGCGCTAACTATTAGGCCACCACTCCTACTGTGCATTATCTCAGCGAGGTCCAGGTTGATTCTCGTCTCATTTCTACTCTAGAAAGAAAATCAGAAGAAAAGCTTAGTAATTTAATACATGTTTTTGGTCATTGTTAGTCTGTCACACACTTTATTTTAGCAAAACGTAAAAATAGGAAACAATAGTGTGTTAGTTGGTCTCTGAATCCGCTAACCCTTTGCTACAGCCTGTGTTTTCTGGTGTTTGTTATTTAACTGGTGTCTGTTATTTAAGCGTGTCTAAACGCGCGAAGGTTTGGGAGAATTCGAGATAGTTATGCAAACCCGAGACGTAGTCGATCTAAACACACCTATCGACCAATGAAAGCGCGCGTAGTGGCTCAGTTGTTTGGGAGTTTAAGAAAACTCCAACGGCAACGGCGACGGCAACGGCGCTAAACAAAAAGCTGTGCACGTGCATTATAATTATTGGTACATTTTTTTTCCATCCTCTGCAAAACAACAACTTGGAATGACCAAATTCTGAGTTGTCTGGAGAACGTGATCCACGAGGGCAGGAGCCGCTCGAGATAGTTTTGATAAAGAAGAACAAACTAAATGATTTAAGAGTATTGCGAGATTTGTAGGTAAATTATAAAGTCATTTTTTAATCGACGTTGTCCTCAGCGTACCCGTCGTAGGTTGTTAAATTTCCTACTTTATAAACACTGCTGTGCGGTTTGCGAGCGACTGGGGACGAGGTAGCTACTGCGTTACAATCCTTTGCACTAATAAGGTTATTTTGATCACATGATCTCACCTTACCTTCTTCTCCTCTTCTAGTCGAAAGGTCAATTTTCGAGCCATTCGATTTACTGTGATTCTCCTTACATACAAACCGGTTTGTGTGTGGACAGCAAACTATTTCCTTTTTTTCAGTGGAGATAAACAGCTGACAAATCTGTCTGAATTTATAACCTGACGTTGTTGGTACATGCCAACCTTGGAGATAGCATTTTGTCCATGGACAATTGGAATAATTACAACGAAGGAATAGCAAAAGTCGCCTCAACGGCAGCATTTCAAGAGATTGAAGGCAAAATGGATTCTTTCGACTTCACAGGTCTTGAAAACGAGGAAAGCGATCGGGTGGAGGCAGTTGAAAGTAAAGATATCGACTTTGAATTGGGGCAACGTGGTCACATCCAGCAACACGACTGTAACGCAACTACTACACGAAGATTCTTGTATGGAATCATTTCGTCAGGATCATTTCTCAAAAGCGTCGCCTCGGTAGCAGGCATTTGGCAGAGCTCAAACCGTTGGTCTTTCGTCTCAATTTTGATTTCCATGCCTCTGGTACTCTCCGTTTTAATCGGAGAGTCATTAATTGTATTCTTTTGTAAAAAGAACTCAAAACACTACAATGACACGTTTTGTGGTAAAACGAGAGGTTATGTGAACTTGTCGGCCGACCCAGATCACGACCAAGACCAAGTTTTTGAGCTTGTTCGTTTTCTTTCGGTGGCTGCTCAAGTATCCTGTTTCGTAGCTATGTGTATCTCTGTGCGGAAAAGCCGTTTGAAATCACAGGCTTTGTCGTTAGAACAGGCTTACAAACTTGTCCAACCGGCTGAGTGGGTCGTTGTGAACGTACAGTTACTTGTTTTTTTTATACTTCTTATGACATCAAACCTGCTAAATTTTTGCTGCTCCTTCGATGGGACGTGTGAGCTGAACTGTGATCCTTTGGGGGCGATCTTCTATGCCTTGCTGTCTGTCATGCTGTGGCTAACAATGGTCTCCTGCCTAATCTATGCGACAGTTGTAAAAGGCGCCATGGCCCAAGCTCACCATGGCAACGAGCAGATAATTGAAATGGAGGGAGGTACAGTGAACGACGCCATAGAAATACACCAGCGATTTTGTAAAATCGGAATGCATACGATCAAGACGTTCCACGTGTGGTTCCTTGTCAATTCGGCTTGCTATTTCTGGCTGATTGTTTACCTGTTGGTAATGGTTTTATTACCAGGTCACAAACTGGACTCGTGGATAGTCTTTTACCACTTCAGCGTCCTGTTGTTTTATTCGTTGTTTGCTGCTCTTCATCCATGGCTAGCAGCCGCGAGACTCACGCGCACCTACGGAAAGCTAACAAGGAAGTTGAACACAACGTTTCAGTGGAAACCGAATCACCCGTTTAACGAGAGATCAAAACTGGACAGCTTTATACTTTATGCTGCGAACACACAGTGTCAGTTCTCCCAGATAACTTGTAGTTCCAGTCTTCCTTATATATCGGTTATTCTTGCACTTTGTGGACTGGGACTGAGATATTTTCAGTACTGAGTTACAATTCCAGTTAGGGCCTGATTACATGAGCCGGGCTGGCCCGGTTAGCCGGGCTGGTGTCAGTTTGCCGGGATCTCGGCACGTTTGTTAAACGCAACAAAAATCAACTTCGCGATTACATGACAACCGGGCCAGCCCGGTTAGCCGAGATCCCGGTATCGCAGTGCCGGGATCCCGGCTAACCGGGCGGAGATTTCTCCATGTAATCGCGTTTGCCGGGCCAGCTCGGCTCGTTAAGCCAATGAGAGTACAAAATCAAGCTTGCTCCGGTTTCCCACGGTTCATCGCATCAACCATCAACCGGGCTGGCTCGCCTCATGTAATACCGGCCTGAAAGTCATCTCGGCACACCGAGGCAGCCCGGCTAACCTGGTCAGCCCGGCTCATGTAATCAGGCCCTTAGTTACCATTCGTTTCTACAAACATGTCAAGCGACATATCTTATATCGATGTACACAGAAAGTATGGGTAAAATAATTCATCTCAGACAATAATGGGCTCGAAACCCTGCCACAACTTCAAAGCATTGCAGGAGGTGGTTGAGCCTGCAGCATTGATCCACAGCCAGGTATCAATGTCAATTAAAAACTTTACTGTACATGATCCATTCGTTTGTGACTAAATGAATAGGTTTTATTTCGCTTGCAAAACGCCAATCGAGGGAGCAGGGATGGCGCAGTGGTGAGAGCACTCGCCTTCCACCAATGTGTCCTGGGTTCGATTCCCGGACCCGGCGTCATATGTGGGTTGAGTTTCTTGTTGGTTCTCTACTCCGCTTCGAGATTTTTCTCCGGGTTCTCCGGTTTTCCCTTCTCCTCAAAAACCAAAATTTCCAAATTCCAATTCGATCCGGGAATGCAAGGAAATTTCTGAACGAGTTCTTGTGAACTCCTTGGTGATCCATGGGTAAAAAAATACATATTTACATGCATGTTTTTTATATATTTACATACCTATATTACATATACGTGTAATAAAGTGGCTAATGCCATTAAACAGTGCTCAATACACTTTTAAGGTGTAGAGCTTTGAATAAGAAGATATAACGAAGAGAAAAATTTCCTGTTACTCCGAGTTTCGTGCTCACGCACTCATCAGACTGTCTGATGAGTGCGTGAGCACGAGACTCGGAGTAACAGGAAATTTTTCTCTTCGTTATATCTTCTTACCTATATTACATACATATTTACATATTTGCAATCAAAACGATGCGATAAAATTTTATTCTTCGTAGGTAACGAATACTACAGACTATGCCGTTTATTTCGTTTTGGCCTCGACTGACATTTAGCTTGAGAATACTTTGTTTGATTTAATAAAAAGCAAGCTAATCTGCTAAGAATGGCAAAACAGTTACCTTAAATGGCCAGCAAGTTTCCGGAGGTAGGAGACCCAGTGCAAGTGCGAATTTATAAGGCTAACCGGTAAAGAATTTTTATACTACTTCACTTCTTCAGTGCGTCTCTCCGCCACTGTATAAATGGGTACCAGCGAATTTAATACTGGGGGGTAACCCTGCGATGGACTAGCATCCCATCCAGGGGACAGTAGAAATACTCTAAGTCGCTTACTGCTACAGAAACCTGGAAAAGCTCCGGCCTGATGGGCCACTTGGCTCGTATTCAAACTTTTTTTTCACTTTTTATAATCCGTTGTGGTTTCTGGTATTTTCAATCCAATTACATTCTCATATCTGTTAGCATTATTTGTTCTGCAAGCAACCTTTTCGTTTTTGCACTCCTCCTTTCATTCCTAGCCTCCTGTTAATTACTTTTATATTTATATAGTCTGCCTTGTATCCCATAGAAATATACGCGATGCTAATAAATTTGTTCAAAACAAAAATGGCGGTACGTATTCAGTACTACACTACTATATTCTACGCAGGAACAGTAAGAGTACAACTTTTTTCGCGATAATGGGCGTGATGAAGTTTTGTTTGTTTCTGTGTTTGTTTGTTTGTTTTTTAATCATTGTCACACACACTAGTTACAATAATTATAAAGGCACTTACAATACTTACAAGGCTAATATATTTACTTACATTACTTAAAATACCTCTTACTTAATATGATCAATTTCACCACTTACGATACTAAGACTTACACTACTTATATTACTTACAATACAGTGCATACACTACTAACTATACAGTACAATCACTTACGCTACTAACAATACTAATGCTTGCACTACTTACAGTACAATCCGATAACTCATGTTGCTTGCAATACTAACATTTAAACTACTTACACTGCAATACGATTACTAACGCCACTTGCAATATAATTCGATTACTTATGCTACTTGCAACTTTTACACATGACGCATGTTAGCATTATTGCATCATTACAATCCTTGCTATATTGAGGGGGAAAATTTCAAAATCCAGTCGGTGACAAACGCTCAATTTTCCATTGCATTTGGAGTGTGGTTTGAAGGTCAGGAATATTGGCGTTCTTAGGACAAATTCTTCAGGACAAACTGTTCTATATTTAGTGGTGTTTTACTTATATCGAAGTATCCATGTGTTTTATTTGTATCCAAGTCTCTTTTTGAAATTGAGGGACAAAAGAAACTTTAAAAATGTGCAATTTTGACCCGAGCCCTGAGCCGTGTTAGAATATTGATATATCGAAACGATGAAGGAAATATTGAAGAGCGCGGGGAGGCTTGGAGAGCGTTTTTGCTGCCGCTGACCAGTAATACATCTGTTGTATGGGCTCATAGATTGTATTTCGTTTCCCGCATGTGCTGTCACTTTGACGCACAAGGCAGATAGTAAATCATTTGGATCCTACACGGACCGAACAGTGCTTTCAGTGGCTATCGTTTACATTATGTCATTCAAATCTTCTTATCTTCAGGACGTTGTTTCATAAGAAGGGTCACTCAATTAAGCTACAAATTGCTTCTTATCATTTCCCATCTTATTTATTATTGAATAAGACTTTAACTCCGCACTGAACAGATTGAAAAGTGGATCTTGTGTTGACTGACGTTACCTTATTCTGTATTTATTCCGCAATTGTCACAAATCAGGTTTTTCCACTTCGACCTCTTCTATATGGCTGCTGCTGCATTGTTTGAATGCGATAAACAACGCTTGAACTAAAAAGAATTATTTATCTCTTTGACGTCAACCCACATCTTGGCCATTATTGTTGCCAGTTATAATAACACATCAACATGTAAACACTGTTCTCGTTTCTATAGCTGCTTGATACGGTAATTAAGCATACGTCGAAGATTTTATCCGGTAGCTTAGTGATGTAGATATATGTATAAAACCAAGGGAAATTTAGAGAAAATAAATAGATTCAAAGATCTTAATTTAGAGTACGAACATAACAAGCACGAAATTTAAAAAAAATAAGAGCTTTAAAACTGTTATACAAACAGAGCCGATTTTGGTTAGGAAATGATCACGAGATAAAAAAGAAAAATATTCATAATAAAATTGTGTTATTCAACACAACTCAAGGTTAAGATTACTTAACCGTTTTCATCCGATAGGCTGAATAACCTTCATATGATGACAACCAAACAGTCTTGAGAAGGATTGAGAAAACGAACGATGTTGCCCTCAGAGTTAACAACTGGATCGAAGTACAGTTTTCCAACTTTGTTTTTCTCAACTGAAACACCGACTAAACTGACCCGCAAACATAACTTAAAACTTAAAGGAGCGCAGGGGCGACAGGGAAGTCGTATTTATTGTTCCTTACAAGCAGTCAAGCTAAGCGTTAGCTTTCACACCCTTAGTTCTCGCAAATAATTGACTTAGTTAATTCCTTAACGAAATTTCTTGCTGAGTTCAAGGAAGTTCCTTAAGCTGTTCTTTGCTTGACAAAAACAGAGTGAAAAGACTCAGAAATATAATGCAAATAAGCTCTGTTTGTTAAAAGCAACCCACAATAGATGTGGCAATTACCGATATTAGTAAGAGCGTATGCTCTTTGTTTTTACAAGCACAGAATGCGTTATAGATCAAGCATAACAGGGGAGCATTGTTTAATAGAATAACAGAAAGCCACTGAATTGTACTTCGAGTTACTTAATTCAAATCAGCAAGACAGGGGAAAAGAAATATGAAGATTTCAACTTACGTTTGAAGTCAGAATAAAGTTAAAGATACAAGTGGATATTTCTTAATGATATTTTTTCGTCACACATGTGAAGTAAAAATATTCATGACGTCAGCGAGTCAAATATTTTCCTGTGCAAAGGAAGTCGCATTTGAATAACAGCCGCTAGCTACGGCAAAATTCGTCATGCTTCCATGATTCATTAGATTATTTCTCTCGAAGCAAAGTTACTTCTCGCTCCGAAGCAATCTTTTTTCCTTCTTCTGACTTTAACATACTCAGAACGCACTGCGCTCAAAACAAAATCTTATCACATGACGAAATGCCCTGAAGTAATACGTAAGCAAAGTGTGTTTACGTCGGGTGCTTTCCCGCTCTAAGCAACAAAATAGTTACGTCTCATTAATTAACGCAGAAAGAAAGATTTCACGGATATATATATATAGATATAGGACTCTTTCTTTAAAAGTCTTTTCTACTTCACTGATGTGACATCCGGGAAGTTCATTGCACGCTTCGTCTCCCGGATGCGACCATATGTTTTGGCCCCGTGGCGGGAAGCACAATTGAAAATGTGCATTTTATAAAGACTATCGAAAATATACGCGTCGCACGGTTTGTGTGATGTGTGGCGCTAGGAAACACAACCAAGCGATAGTACGGCCAGTCAAAACAACGCGGTCAGCGAGAACATTTCAGTTAGGATTTCAAACTCGCCGAATGGATTTCACCTCCCATGACTCTCTTGGGAGATTTCATGTACATCCCGGCGGAGATACGCTCAAGGAGACGGGGAGAACCTAAGGAAATTTCGTTTATCTTAAGGGGGTAGGTAAAGCTGTTAAACTTTCTTTACTATTTCAAGCTCGACGAACTATCCGTTGTACACGGTTTGAAATATCGGGGAGTATTACGAGAGAGAGAGACCTAGGGAAATTGAGACTCTCTCGACGGACAGGTGACTCTTGTGGGTTGACTAGAGAATCGTACTTGAAATTTGTAATATTGTGTTCAAAGGAAATAGCGCTTTCAATCAGCACGAAAGTTCCGGTTCTGAACGTTCGAGAGCGTTTCACCGAGGAACTTTCGAACCGCAAAACATAACAATTAAGTCGAATTCAGTTATAGTTCGAAAATTTTCTTCAATGCTTTACTACATGTATCAGTTTTTTTACATGTAGAATGAAAGCAATGTCGTTGTGATTATTCAAAGAATACGAATCCATAATCAGGAAATGTATATACTCCAAAACCGACAAGCGCTCAATCATTAGACGGTGTACTGGGTATTATTTTATCATGGCACCTTGAATTTAGGAACATGACATTTCCTTGTATGAGATATAATTTCACGTGGTTTCATGACAGGGGCTGATTTGTAAGCGTTCACGATTTTGGATATGCGCTAACAGCTAGGCACAAAGAGAACAAAAACAAAACTCGCGCTACTTTTCCGTTATTGTTCTTGCTCCGATGATCACATTGTATAAGTTAGGATAGCTGTATTTATTTTCTAGCATGTTCTGTCCTCTGCTGTTTATTTTTCAGTTTGCCATGTATGCTTTGTGTAGTGGTTGTCCCTCATTTCGCCGAACGTGTTTCTCTGTAAAGCGTTAGTTCGGCCGGGTTTCGTTGTGATCTTAAGTTTTCAGTTGTTAATACAAAGAAGAAGCGAAGTTGAATTTGATTTCAATTTCACGGGTGTCGACGTCCGCACGTTGTTATAACTCCTTTCAAAGGATAATGTGTTGATAGAGTGAAATAACTTTGGCATGTGCCTTTTCAGCTACTGGCGTAAAGTCAAATTAAATTCAAAGGAAATTTTAGTCGATAAGGGATATCTCTCTGACACTGAAACTAAGTTTAATTTATGGAGTTGCTTTCGGCTTGCGAACTCGGTTTTCTGTAATTAAATTCTCTTCAATGCGACGCATATATTAGTATTTAACTTCCCCCATTAATGGCTTTGAAATATTCTTTTATTATTACTTTTAAGGCAGACGTGATTAAAAATATTTGTTGTTGAAATAAGGGAACCAACTGTTGTGCCAGTAGGAGCAAAGATTTTTCTTTAACTGCGTTTTCAGCTCCACTTCTAGTAAATAAGAAAACAATCTGGCCACAAGTTGGCTAAAAGCTTCAAAGATTGTGAATTTATCAGACTTAAATATTCAAGTAGCTAGTCCGTATCAGAAACAATATTTGTCACGTAGCTCGCAATAACATAATTTCTGAACAGCCAAAAAGAAAATAAATTTTCTCGTAAGCGAACATAAAAAGCTTCGGAGTAGTTATTTGAGATTCCCTTGTCCACCAATTATGTGATAGAATTACCCAAAATATCTTGTAAGTACCTGCCGTGCACAACGTTAATTAAAGAACACAGTTGGAAATTTGAATTTCAAACATGAATTCGCCACGAAGCCTGATGTTTTATATATATGGATATGTTAGGTGGAGATGCGAGTGCGATATAATGAATTTAATCTTGGAAACTATTTACTCGTGCGATATCATTTATGGCCATTTAAGGAAAGTTAATCCTTTATGTTTTGTTTTCTTCGGTTCGTCCGATGGTTTTAAACTTTAGAAATTTTCACTATACGTTAATTTTGAAAAAGAGCTTTCTTTTCTGTTATAAATAATTAAGGACATTCAAACAAGTTTTATTGCAATGGTTGCTAACAGGGGTCGAGTAGCAAGTTAAACAGCGAAATTATTTCTATGGTTACCCTGGTTTGTGAACCGCCTTTATTTAGGGTCCCTAGCAACACTTAGTTCTTGACATAGTGTCGGTGGATGTCATTTTAATTTAACCTGCAGAAAGCGGCTTGAGCAAGCTACAAACATGCACTACCTTCAAGAGAAGTTCGGTATAGTGCAAACATGAAGTTTTTTTCAACTAGAACGGCAGAATTCGATTAATAGCAGTAACCTTTGACCACATTGCAAATAATCCGCGTCATCATGTTCAATTCTTCCGATCGAGAAGCCCAACTTCTCGAGAGAGCCTTTGAAAGCAACGACCTTTACATACATACATATACACGCATGCACACATACATTACTTTCTTTACCATTGGATTTTAAAGTAGCTTATGCAGCTAATATCTCCGAGCATTTAACCATTAGATGACAGATAGACCATCACACCGGGAACTACGTCCCCTACTCTTTTCGAACAGCGTGTGTGTTCTTTTACGTCCCACAGAATTAATTATGAAGAGCTGAGAGACGGGGCCAACGGTTTATCGGTTTATCCGAGAAGACTAGAAAGTCTAACCATTTGCAGATATCACTACAAAGGCAGCACATAGGAAACAAGGCGTGCTATACATAGTATATCAACCCTCAAAAAAGCCAGTAGACATACATAACGGAGTAAAACTGCACTGATGTGATGTATATACGACATAATTTATATATGAACTGAGTTTGTAGATGAAAGTGAAGAATGATCATCGCAGTATATTTTCCAATTGAAGCGATTGGAAAGAAGATCCCAATGTGTGGCTTCATAGCTCAGTTGGTAGAGCATCGCACCGGTATCGCGGAGGTCACGGGTTCGAATCCCGTTGAAGATGATCATTCTTCACCTTTAAGACTGTAGTTATTCACGCCCCTGCATACGACGAATTACTGGGTCCGAGTGGATTTGACACTTGCTGAATTTTCTCTCAAGAGGAATAAAATGTTGCAATTGTCTCATAGAAAATATGGCTTGATTACCTATATCATGTTACCCACTAATAACGTAGATCATTGTGTCTACTTCACTGAGTGTCGGTTACACTTTGATCGAGCCCTGCACGGAAGTAAAACTTCTTCAAAGTTACCACTGCACTTTACAGATCATGAGTTTCTCTCTGGCGAGTTCCCAGTGCTGGGTTTCAATTCAATAGTAGTATCTCTTGCTTATCAGTAGAGGTGTCGCCTTTATAGATAGATAATCTGCCTTTATAGTTGACTTAAGATCCGAAATTTAAATGTAACATGTCAGGAGTGTCTTGAGATCATCCGCCTCGTGTTTAAGCGTTCGCCGCGTTTTCACAAACTTCTCTAAGCAAGGAAAAAAGTCTCTTTCACCTGCTGGTAGAATAAGCCATCGTGATATGTATACGCTATACGCTTTATTGATACAAGAAGCATTATCAACGAGTTCTAAGGGAAATTGCGTCCTGTTTCTTATGTGAGAAGTTTTGTAGCTGTTAACTGATAAATCAGTATTGGAAGCGTCGAAGGACGCCGCTGGACTCTCCTGGGTCCTGTTCCTTGATTGTAAAAAAAAAGCTGACAGCCTTAAGCCCTGGCCAAACGGAGTCGCAAGTAGACGTAAGTTGAAAACTTGGGTCTACTTGACATGCATGCACTTGCGTTGAATTGACTTGCGATGAGTTGCGCTAACTTTGGTGGAGATCAAACTTTGCACGCAAGTCGACGCAAACTTTTCACCGTTTGACCACCCAATCCAAATCAACTCAAGTTGAGTGACGTCTATTAACCAATTATTTTAGCCGCGGCTGCAAGTCTCTACGCGAGTTCAACTTGCGACTTCTTGCTTTGAAAAACGTCATTTATTTGGCCTCTTGCAAGAAATGTCGCTTGCAATATGTGGAAACTACCACCACTGATTTTAATAGGCTTTTAATTATGCTTACTGGAGCGCTCAGATGTTCTCTTTTTTCACTCCATGGCTTAAATAAAAAGAAGGGAGTTTCATTCAAAAAACAGGATTTGTCATAATTAAGTTCTTCTCCCCCATTTAACGTTCCTGATTAATCGTTCAAAGGCCCCTTTCTTGGATTTTGCCAGCTTTTCAGGTGTTGAGTGGACTGAGGGACTTATTGTAACTAATATTGTTTAAGGGCTCCTGGAGGGATTTTGTTGTTTATTCGCCCATTCAGGTTCCAAAGGCCTCGTGTTAAGACTTCTCGCGTTGCTTCTTTGGGCGGTTATCCTGTTCGTTTTAGCCAGTTGGTTTTTTACTTTTAAGTTTTTTTGTCTCATCCTTCAGTCTCATAGCACCATTCCTTTGGCTTATTTAGTACTTTTCGCTTCGTTTATTTATTATTATTATTATTTTTTGTCGTCTACTAATTAGCACCATTATTATACATTCAACTCTCTAACCCTTTTCTGATTGGCCGAAAGCCTAAATCAGCGCTCGTGACGTCATAACTGCAGATTATACAATAATCATGTCAAGGTCACGGGTAATCATGTCATGTATGACCGCAGTGCATGATTTCCAAGGGTAATGATATCAACTTCGCGCGATTCGTGTTGCTTGCAGTCAGTGAAGAAGTAGAAACATGACTTCCAAATTTTTGCGTTCGTTCAATGTATAATAAAACAATTATTAGATTCGGTTTTTGTGATATCCAGAATAATCAAAGTCTCGGTAAGGGTTACCAGCCTCAGCCTTCGGCTTCGGCTGATAACCCTTACCTCGACCTTGATTATTCTGGATATCACAAAACCTCATCCAATAATTGTTTATTATCTGTTCTTTTATGTAATCTTGTACCTTGTTCGATAGTTGTCACTTAATGTAATTACGTAATCACTATCACCTCAATCGTATTTAAAGTTCGGTTTTATTTAAAAGTTGTAGTAACTGAAGAAGGTTTCTGACCGAACCGTTTTTATTAAATTTTTCAACTTTTTTAAAGTCAGAAGTCCGTCCTCGCTTCTCTTAAGAAATGAAATTTATCTTGCAAAAAGAGTTTGCATGCCGATGAGCGAATAGTACTTAAAATACTGGTCTCTTGCAATTCATCAATAGACTATTATTGTGTCATAATGAGCTGTATGCAAGGTTTGACATCACATGAAATACAAACCGGATGTCACACCAGCTAAGTCTCTTGGGAAGAAAATGTTCCAGTAATTAAGATTTTAACGAACAGTGTCACGAAATGTTTGCGGATCGGTCACCTTTTTTTGTATTTTGCTGGAACAGTAATTCAGTTTTGCGATTGTGAAAGGCTGTTTTTTTTTGCTAAGTATTAATTCCAGCGATTTTCAGCTGGAAGTCACGTTTAATTGGAACTTAAATATATATAGATATGTTTTTATTAAACTACTGATGCAATCGACAAGTGAATCAACATAATGAGATGTTAAACGCGGTAACCTGAGTGCCAATTTTGAATGCCATCTTGCATGTCTTGCCCTAGTGTGACTGACTACTCCGGCAATGGGCCAGCACTAGAAACTACGGTACCACTTGATGCATGTCCCTCGAGTTTTATTTCTCAACGAAACAGACGTTTTAAATAAATGATACCAAGTTTTTCCATGTGATGTTTTTATGTACAATTTCGCCACCGAGTGGAGTAAATTTTTGCGGAGAAAATTTTTTCGGGAAATCATAAGGTTTTTTTTGCGAGAACTTATTTTTGCGGATCGCAGAAAAAACGGCAGAAACGCAAATATTAGAACCCGAAAATATTTCGTGCCACACGTCAAGTACTGAAGCTTATGCTACGGTTTGTACATACGTTTCTGTTCCTATTTAACTGATGGCATAAAGGGGTTCGATCTGACAATAAACGAGGTCGACGACATTGTCCTGATATATTGATCCCGTGTTAAGGAACAATATAACCACAAATAAAAGCACGCGTGTGTACGAGGTCACAAGCAGGAATCTGCAATTAAACCTGAACGCAATGCAAGTGGTGATGCGAGAAACGAAGTCCAGTACCACTTTGAAAGCAGGGGAGTGACCGAGATAGACCTGGACGATCGGCTTAGCAGCCTCTCGTTATGCTCACGTGCGCACAGCCTGCTGGGAGAATTGTACTTCATCTAAATTTTGTTGTTTTGGGAACTTGTGTCGTGAGTCAATATCGGGAATTGAGTCAAGTTTTTTACCGTTTAACGTTATCTAATCCATTGACTTGAGGTATAAAGCAATTTGCACCTACGTAGGAATAGATTCTGGTGAAAATAACAATGAAGGAACTGATTTGGTGAGGATGGAGGCGGCGGTTTCGTTGCAAACTTTGTTGTCATGGACGTACCGTGTTCTTCAACTCCACACGGAGTGGAATTTTGCGGCTCCCATACCATGCAGAGATGACTAATAGGGCATATCCTCTTGAAATGTGAGTTTTCTTTGCTTCTATTTGAGTACCCTTAAAACGCATAACTTGTGTGTGCACGAAAAGTTGCTTGTCATCGAAGATGTGAAATCTGTACTCTCCAGCTGTCAAAAATTGTTTTTATGAGATTCGTTGTACATGTATTTTGACGATTTAGAGGTTACTGAATGTTTCAAAGCAATTTTGCATTTGCAATCAAAAAACGGAGAAATGTGTGGCTTAAATATAAAAACAGGCACTCACACTTTATGTAAAGATTCGCCTTAACTACAGTGTATAAGCTTACATTAACGTACATGCAATTTGCTTGGAACAATGCCGAGAGATGCAGAACTACATGTAGTACATGCAGTTTACATTTTTCAGTAATGCAGCAAATGAAATGATTAATTCATACATGGCAAAAGATTTATTACGGAAATGAAAGGTAAATTATCACAGCACTGTAATACAACATTACATGTACATGTATATTTCCACAGTTTGGCACTATCAGATCATCATTTGAAAACTGTATAGGATACTAATTGCAGCTAATAATTTAGTTCTGAAATGAAATCTTTGTTTCTTGATATGTACATTCATACTTTGCTCAATCTGTTGAGTTTGATTAGGTTCAATGAAGGTTACCGTATACCTTCAGAGGTGTCTTGCATCTAAGCATTGTAGCGTGTCCGGTTTAAACTGTAGATACATAAACCTCTGTACCAAATTAAAGCTTGTAGAGCTGGCTATGAACTGGGATATGTTTAAAACATGTAATGGCGATATGGCACTATGGTTAGCCTTGTTAAATACTGTACATGTAGCACTCTGGTTAGCCTAACTAGTACTCCGGTTAGCCTAAATGTCACTGATGTGAAGGTGGCTAGCTCTCAATAATTGTATGGGTTATTGTATCCCACATTGTTTGAGTGCCATTTCATTATTTGCCATTTCATGTTAAACATGCCCATCAAACTACAGCAAGAATTTTGAAATAAAATCAATTGTTGAATTTTTACTGAACTTGAGTGTCTGAATCACATTTTCAAAGATTTGATTCAAAGCGAATTTTGTTTTTCGTTAATTTAAGTTGTTCCTCAGTTTCTAGACCCCCCCCCCCAAAAAAAAAAAAAAAAAAAAAAACTGTGTCTGCATTTTGCAATATTCAACTGTAGTAAAAAGTTGCAGAACATTTTTGAAATGCAAAAATTGCTCTCGGAGAAAAAATATTTTGAAATAAACAATTCACAGACACATTTTTGTTGTAGATATAATTATGTTAAACAATCTGCTTTCCAAATTTGGGGTCAAATGAACAAATTCCCTTGGACTTGTAGCTTTCAAAAGGTGATTTAGACATGCACTGTAAATTAATTCGTTTAACTTCAAAATTCTTTAAATAATGTGATAGCCAGCTCTACAAGCTTTAATTTGATATACATGTACAGTCTAGGGGTCTACATATCTACAGTTTAAACCGGATGCGTCACATCCCTTGGACACTAGGCACCTCTGAAGGTACATGTATACAGTAACTTTAAACTTCAGTTTGATTTTATTCTGATGTAGCAAAGGGTGAAATCTCAGAAGGATGTTGCAAAGAGCTAATCAGTGCTTACAAAACCATGCGGCTTGAATTATTCTTCAAAGGAAAAGTTCAAAAGACATTCTCTGCGTGTTTAACCTATAGAAGGAAACTGCAGAAATGCATTTTGATTTAGTTTTTGCTCATGGATGTTACGTAACATCCATGAGTGTAGGGGGCAATCGGATGGCACTCGATCACTCACTCACTCACTCACTCACTCACTCACTCACTCACTCACTCACTCACTCACTCACTCACTCACTCACTCACTCACTCACTCACTCACTCACTCACTCACTCACTCACTCACTCACTCACTCACTCACTCACTCACTCACTCACTCACTCACTCACTCACTCACTCACTCACTCACTCACTCACTCACTCACTCACTCACTCACTCACTCACTCACTCACTCACTCGATTCTGATTAATTTATTCATTAAACCGGATTAAATCATTTCTCCCAACCCTCCCCTGCTTAGTATGGTTCTTGTCCTAGGCACTTCGTGGGATAGGTTCAGCAGGTTTTAGCGGGGTACTAGAAAGACGAATTTTATGTCCGACAACATGGAGTTCATACATATGGCGGCTAACGCGGCATGAAGATGGTTTTTGGTTCAACTCGTGGAGTTGTAAAATTGAAACTTGTCAAGCTAAGCAGCAGTAGCTGTAACAAATGGACATGAAAAGACAAGAAGCATAGCGCTCGTCAAAAACCCACATGTAAATTTATATTGAAGGTGTAAGGTGATTTTCATTAGACGTAAACAAAATTCTCCGATTACAAGTCACGCTAAACTCTTTTTTTCGTATATTTGCTGAAGTGCAGGAGAGTCACGTTTCGCAGACAGTGTAAGTAACCGCGTGTTTTTAACCACGTTTTTTAAGCGCGGTTTTCAACCGCATACTGCGGTTCTTGTTCTTCCTGATTCGTGACCTGAAGGTTTTGCGTGATCCGTGAAGAACCTGAAATATATATATCTTATTAGACGTTTTGGTGTGTAGTATCGCTGTATATTTTTACGAGTTGTGCGGTATTTTGACGAGCCCGTAGGGCGAGTCAAAATACAAACAACGAGTAAAAATATACAGCGATACTACACACCAAAACGTCTAATAACAGATTTATTATCCAACGATTTCTTTTCCCAAAATTCTGACTTGCCAAGGTTTTGAACTTCACGCGGCCGGGAGGAATGAGACGAGTACAAATATCGTGTGATATTTGTACTCGTTTCGCGCGATATTTGTACTCTACGAAGCAGACTTGGATAATAATAACCGATATTCGTGATTTTACCACACAACTCTACGTGATTTTGAGACACAAGTTCTCCGAATAGTTACAGTGGTCTATCGAGAGTGCCTTAGCCATGCAATATGCAATACGGAGCCTTGATTTAGCCATTCGCGATTTTGCTTCCTACAAACACTGTTTTTAATGTAAGAACAGGTCCTTACTTTCTTATTTTCGTAATTTGGGAAAACGAAATTTTTTTATCCGTAAACCGTGATCCTCTGTATTTTAGGTTCGTGAACCGTGCCAGAGACTTCCCTGTACGACCCTCTTGATATGTAAAGCTTTTAATCGGACATTCTAAACAGACCACGAGAAGATGGTAAATTGTTTTTTTGTTAGATTATTTTTTATCAGTGCGGGCCTGATGGGCCGCTTGGCACATATGTAGACTTTGACTTCCACCGTCTGAGTTTCTATTTGCAGAACGAGTGCTTTTGCTAAACGTTTCCCATGAAAATCACTTGATTTTCATGCGAACGACCGTGCAGGTGACATATATTTTCAAACCAATAGTTTCGCTCAAAGACTCGTTTTGCCACAGGGGCAAAAGTAAACTTGGCATTGGGCTATTCATCCATGAGCTGCTCGGAGAGCCTTTGATTAAGTGCTTAAATAATTTGTTCTAAAATATCTTACTCAGATTTTTACAAGGAATGGGGCTTTTTATGATCACGCGACTTAAAGAAGTAATGACCTGCACCAACAAAGCTGAAACACAATATGGGAAAGAAAACTGTTTTAATGTATTACCCACTTGTATTAAGAGTGCTCCCTTCTTGAGTAATTTTACATGTAAGAGTTTTATAATTAAACACTTCTACATGTATTTGTAATTTTTTTTCCTTTGGAAATCTATAAACATTTTATCGTATTTGTACATTTTAGCCTTTTAAATGTTCTTTAGAGTTTTTATCATTTTTACTCTTATTTTAAACTTTTAAATCATGCTTAATTTTTCTTTTGATATTATAAATTGTACATTTCCTTATTCCCTATGGCGTTATATCCCCGCCAAAAATCAAGTTGTGCTCTCAACATTCAAGTTTTAGCTTTAACAATTATGTTTACTACATGTATTTCGAAATCAACATTCTTATACAAAACCGTTTCTTTGCGTTTAACATCATATCTTTCCTTGATCACTCCCATATTCCAATAAAAAAAACACGAACCAACATTCAAGTTTTCCATTCAACAATCGACTTTTCGCTTCAGCAATAAAGTTCTTGCCTCAACATTCATCCTTTCTGGTTTAACAATCAAGATTGTCCGACGAAGAGCAATACAACTTTGAAACTGAGGTCTTCGCTTTTATGAAATACCGAAGAAGACTCGAAGATACGCAAAGCACAACTTTTGTATTCTGAACAGAACATTCAGAATATGATACTGAATACGAGAGAAGAGTGTCACTTCAGAATTGATTGTGTAATGTAGGTGTTCACTTGTGTCATCCTGTCAGTAGGCAGTAGTTAGTGATACACATACAGTACAGTGTACATGTAATAGCCAGTAGATCTGCAGTTTTGTTCAACTGTATCACCCTGTCAGCGGTTGGCAGCTTACAATTTTGCCACCTAGTCTTCTTCTTCTGGTATACTGCCTGCTACATGTGTACTACATGTACCAAACATTTGGACAGCGCTGTTTGTGATACAGACATGTACACTGTAATAGTCTGTTTTAAGTCCTCGAGTGGGCTCACAATGGCAAGTTTTCATTTATTTAAATACTCTATAACAAAATGATTTGCTTTATCTTTAGTCGTGGAATTTCTCACAGTAGTGTGGATGCTCTCCACCCTCTCCCTGAGAGGCCAGAGGAATCGCTGCCCTTGTCCTATATTGAGACAGTGCGGAATGGTAACTTTACTAGCTTCATGCCTGATACAAGTGGACGGTCATCACCCACAACTGATCACACCCCCAGCATAGTTAATAGCTTCTTTGAATCAAACACATGGTCCACAAACACTGGAAACCTCACTGGACGTAGCAGTGTGTACTCCTGGGGGAATGAAGATGTTAGTATAAACTGCTTATTAAAGTTCTGACTGTTAGTATGGTAAACCTGCAGTATTGTTTATTCCATTTGTAAGTAACATTTTTGTACATCTAGATAATGCTGTGCATTTACCAAAATTATTAAGTTGTTTTGCTCAGTGTGTGGGAAAGATGAACTGAATCCTGCGCTATGATTCATTGGCTACCCCAGTGGGCAAGATGGCACTATCTTGCCCGCTCGGGATTACCCACAGTTTCCTGCAAGAAACAGGTGTTCTTTTTTCCATATAATAAATTCTATATTGTCTGAGCTTGTTCTGTCCAGATGGCTGGATATTAGCCTTGTTCTTTTTTGCATGTTTATGGACCTCAGCTCCACATGATTATCAGTCCATAAACACGCAAAAAAAAAAGAACTTGGCCAGTGTCTAGCCATCTTGACCTCACGTTTGGTCAATAACCCATATTCCTTATATGACTTGTGTTTGTAGCGGATATACATGTAACACACACTCTGATTGGCTTATTCTAGGGCATTATTCTCCCGTAATGCCCACAGGTTGATTATGGGCTTGCAAAAGCAAGGCAAAAAGTCATACATGTTGTATAATAGACAATTTATTGACCTTGAATGTTCGGTCTTCACGGGAAAATCTCAGACCCCGGCCTTGCCTTGCTGGCAAGGTCTCGGTTTGAGATTTTCCCTGAAAGATCTCAGTCTCAGTTAATAAGTACAGACATCAAGCAATCAAAGAACTAGACTGAATTAAATCAAACCAAAGCTAAAACAAACGACAACTGTAACAAACTATCGGCCAGAGACCCACACCACACGAGAGTAAACTCGACATCGGCTAGTGAGCCAACTTTGTCACCGCAGCAAAAAGCGATCAAAGAAATATTTACATCACAATTTAAGACATTTGACGTGAATACTTGACTACAAAAAAGTGACGTGCACAAAGCATGACCCTGTTTTCAGCTCCAAATTAGTATTTGTTTTGAATGGTTGCTCGTTGGCACTTAGCGAGAGCTACATCTAGTTTACCTTTAGGAAATGTAAAAGTTGTGATTTTTTTACAGTCTTCTTACTAGTACTACATTTTAATATTTACAGTAAGCATTTGGTCTCAAGTTTCCATCTATCATGAGTTCATCTCGAGTCGCGATTCGAGAATCGAAGCGGCAAGCGACTTAATGGTCATTTGTTTGTCTACGGTTTGGATTGGTTTGTATATGGAAGATAATCATTTTCATCCGATTCATGGTAACTTTGTCGATCAGTTCTAAATTCGACGCTGGGTTGGCGAGTTTTACATGGCTTGAGAGTGTGCATTTGTGTCCCAGAGTCCAGAGTCTCAGAGTGGCGATACAATGTAGAAAACAATTTGTGACCTGTAAGCTGTATCGTCGTGTTGGGTGGCAAAGGAGCAACAGATAACAGATAAGGACTCGATAAGCAGTCATTTGTTGAGTAATTTCGTTCAAATATACGCGAATCAAGCAAGTTTCGCAGTTTGATCGAGTCGCACACAAACACAATCGGCGGAAACCACGAAAAAGCGTGGCCTTCACGGGTTGTTTTGAACGTTATGCAAATTCAAACAATCCATGAGCCGAAAAGCCGTTCGCTAACGCAGGCGATGTTCAAGTTACATGCACTGTTGACTGTACGTTGATAAGTATTAATTAAAATACGATATTTGGCTAGAAAATCCTTTGTATGTTATTTGGCATTTGCTAATTCGTACAACCGCAGTAACACATGGTAAATTTGCAAACGGCAAGCAAGGTGAAATTTCAGCTCGCTGGACCGAAGAGCTAGAAATATCATTTCGCACTGGCAGACGTTCTAGTTTGCTTGACTCGTACGCTTGTTGTTTTTTCTATGCAACGAATGCTATATGATTGCGATTCAAGAGTTCAACTCCAGACTAACGATTTGGACGTTAACATGAAGTACATGTACCCTTGTACGAATAAAGGAAGCCGCACGAAGCGGCTTTACCACAAGCGTGTTATTGTTTTTTTTTTCACTGTTACGTATTCGAGATAATAATCGTTTTCTCGAAACATTCTTTGAGCGTCTCGAAACGCGAAACTCGAAACTCGAAACTCAAGCCTCGAAACTCGAAACTCGAAACTCGAGCCTTGAAACTCGATTCTCGATTCTCGAAAGCATCGAGTATCGAGGATCGAGTTTCGAGTCGAGACTGTCAACTTACATTTGACCGGTACTGTAGTTATTATGGCTGAACATGCATGATGGGCCCTTGATGTGGGAAAACCTGTCAGTTGTTGATACACTTTGCCCGCAAAGTACATGTAACAATCTTGACAGTTCAAGGTAACAGGTGACTCTGCAGTTAATGACATCACAGCCAGTGTTAAACTTATAAAACAAGTTTGTCAGCGTGTTTGTTCACTTTATTTTGATACGTATCATCCAAGCAGTAGTGCTGCTGCATAGTTTTCCAAAGCTTTGAAAAAGATGGCTTTACTGTTGGAGTGCTTGATGGAGAAAAGTCCTTTTTCTGTTTTGGGAAAAAAAAAATCTTCATACAGTAGTTCTTGCCAATAATAGTACCAACTTGTACATTTTCACTAACAACTATTGTTTCCCTTTATGCTCTAGGAATTTGATAGGCTGGCCTCGGCAACAGTGAAACGCATGTTTGATGAGATTGATGGAATGCTGTTTGAAGGAGAACATTTCAATGGTTAGTGACAGTTGTAATGCGTTCATTTGTAATGTGTCACCCTAGGTATATTAAGTTATTAGTATTATTATTATGATCATCATCATCATGATACAGCCAAACCTCTCTACACCGGCCACGTTGGGATAGATGAAAGTGGCCATTATGGAGAGAGAGACGTTATGGGGAGGTAGGGATGTAATATGATGCCTGTTTCTTTCAAGGGTACAACATTTTTATGTTTAAAAAATGCTTACGGTATCACAGAACCACCTAACACAATCAAAATATATCAAGATGACAGGAACCAATCAGAAACAGAGACCAATGACGCACAGTACAGCTCAAGTTTTGTGACCTTTTACACAAAACACAGGGTTTGGTAAACACCATTCATCCGTTGTTGATTAACTGGCCTTTGTGGTGAGGTTGCCGCTGTAGAGAGGTTAAAATAAGAGTGAATGTACACTTATGGAACCTCCACTGGGACGAAAAAAAGTGGTCATTGTAGAGAGGTAGCCATTTTTGGGAGGTGGCTGTTAGTGGATGTTCAACTGTAATTAAGGGGGAAAAAGCAGCCTTTTCGTAATCAAATTCAATGCAAACTGTAATATACTAGTTAGTACATGTAGTTGTGTACTGACTATACATACCACCGTGCATCCTTTTTTATAAAAGCTTCATGTACATGTAGAGCCTTCTGTTGTTTTCGGTAATTTTCATTTAAACATGCTCTGTATGTACATGTACATGACTTTTGTATTCATATCTATCAAATAGAGAGTCATGCTTCTGCTACTTTCATTCTGAGGAAGAGATTTCAGTTTATCACAGTCTATGAGTTCACATGCGTGTATCAAGTTGATGATTTAGAACATTTTTTCATGATTTGTCCACCAGGTAGCCCCCAACTGTTGTCTGAGTGTGAAGAGTGGTTTAAACGATTTCCGCATTTGCGGTAAGTGTCAGCATGATTCTGCCTTTCTTTAAAAATGTATTCTGCATTGGGTAGAGTTGCATGGCAATAGGGCCCAATATGAAGTAACATGGATTGTACAACTATTTTCTTCCGATTGTTTAAAAATAATTACCAGGTACATGTACCAACGAAATTCAGTGCTGCAAGGTCAATTTCAAATTTTGTAACCAAACATAGGCCAGAACAGTACATATAAGACTGAGCATCACTTTGTCATAAATTCATCAGTCTTGCAAAAAAAAATACTAGAGGATCACAAGCTGACAAACCACAGTGTACGTGTAAATGTGCATAATCAAGGCTGCTGCCTAAGAAAATTTTAAAGGGTCCCTCAGAGCTTAACGCTGAGAAGTTAGGAGCCCAACATACAGTACATGTATGAAGTGAAAGGTGTTGCTGTGAAAAATTAAGGCGCCCAGAGCTATTCTTTGGGAGCCCCAGGCTACCGGGCTCCTGTTAGGCAACAGCCTTGATAATGAGGTAAGACGTGAAATATTATATTTCTATTTCCCTCGGGTCACAGATGTACATGTACATGTATACATGTACCAGTTGTTGTATTTTCATCTTGTAAACTTTTGTAATATCCTCTTGCTCTGCAGAATCTGTGGTTATCAACTGCTTAATTCCAAGGATGACGGTACTCAGCTAATACCATTTCCTGCTGGCGACACAAGGATGTTCAGTCAGAGGCCACAGACTTCTGTTCTTGAGGATGTTGAGGAATTTGGAGCTTTTGATTCACAAGGGTGTGTGAGCTAGTGAATGCATATATGTAGAGCTGTTGCATGATGAGATTCAGCAGGGTCTACCTAGAAGTACCTCAAAGGAATGCGGGGCAGTTATCCCTGCATTCTGCTCATATTTGAATTTCACTCTGTCAGAGAATCAACACCTATGAAGTAATGGGTTTTAAAAAATTCTGAGCAGCAGCTGTCAAAGTGAGTTTTGTCACGGGAAACACAGGTGTGTACTTCCAGTCTGTACTTACATTTGTACTTCTAGTCCAGACCCAGTTGTGTCTCCTCATTATCAGCGCAAGAAAGTAGGGACTGAACACAGAAGACGTGTTCATAAAACACTTCTTATCCAAGGAGGGGAGGCACTAATTTGAGGATTTTGCTGCAGTGTATGATACATGCATATACCTAATATGCATATTCATAATGTATTTCATCATTTTTTGTAGTTTGTGCATTGAGGGATTCCATCTTGATCCTCTGATGGAGCCTCCAGAATCTTACATGAATGGTGAGAGTTGTTTGCAGTACAACTGTAGTTCATGTTGCTTTTATGTATATTCAAGTACTCCTCTTTAGATATCATTAGCATATTCTAGTGACTTACCTTTAATATTGGCAACTCACAGTCTTGTTGGCTACCCAAACCTGTCATTTGAATGAGGATCAAACCTGTCATTTGAAGCATCAATTTGAGGATTTACAGTATACATGCACTTTAATGTGCAATAGCTCCTTGGAGCAAATTTACACACAGTTTTCTATCATTTTGCGTTCGAAAAAATGATACCAATTTGTGTCCTTTATGAGTAGGACAATGGAAATACATGTATAATTACTGTGTTTGCCATTATTTTTGTGTAGATGAAATGAATGACTACTATACAGAGTTTGAAGAGGAGGTCCTGGAAGAAGATGGAGAAGTAGTGGAGTATTTTGGTTATGATCGACCTGCTGTGTATGTTTTGGTTTTGTCCTTGCAATTACTACAACTTACACTGTAAATACAATGTACTGTTAACAAGTTTTGAGATTTGCTGTTAAAATCATTTAAACATCTGCTGCACAGTTAGTTTGAATTCTTGTCAGTTTTGTAGAGGTGGAATGCTGTTCACTTAGAGCATTTTCGACCAGTATAGCTGATTTTTTAAGGTTTTTATTGTCCACCTAACTAAACAGAACTCATCTGAGATACAAAAAGAAGTTAACTACTTGCACACTGGATGAACAGATGTACCTCAGAGAAAATCAATCTGTTTTGTTAAAGCAGGATGGCATTTTTTTTTTAAAGTGTGCACACAGTCAGTACAGACCCATTGTTCCCAAATTAATGTACAATTTTCAAGTTGAATTTTACATATTGCTTTGTAGGGAGGAAGAGGGGACAGAGCCCAGCAAAGACGTCAAGTATCGTCGCCAGCAGAGACGAGGCTACCCCCCTGTGACACCAAATGCTTGTGCTAAGGATGCAGTGGTCAGTCAGTTGTTTGACCAGGCCTGGGGAGAGGTATGTACATGTTTAAAACTTGTTTTCACGTTCTGAAGTGCAAATGAAGAGAACTTGTACAATGTTTCTCCTTTTTTATATTCTTGGTTACAGTATTACAGAGAGAATATTACACAGTGGGGTGAAGATATGAATTTTATTTTTGAATCTCATGGTAAAATATTGTTTTTAACACAAGAAGATAAAATTCATATCTTCAAGCTGCCATGTAGTTCTTTTTATTATACACAAATTGACTTTTCTCACAACCAACCTTGAAAAAGAAGGAATGATGTCATCAATATCTTCACTATTGAGATTATGGAAAATTCACCAGTTGGGTCCCAGATGCACATTTGAATTTTTCTGTTGATTTTACAAGGGCTGTATTTTGTACTTATCTACATGCTAGTGTTTAGTGGAAATTTTGTGAACTTTTTGCATCATAATTCTCTTTTCTCATTTTGTTATTAAAGGCAGGATTTCACATGTCTCTAAATCAAAATACTTTTGTTCGCTTCTTATCAATGTTATCACTTTAAAAACCCCACTGAGATGTAGTTCCATAGTTACATGCTATAGGTAGTCTTGGCAGAATGAAGGATGACCAAAATTCTCAGAAGATTTCAGTGGATTTTACCGATGCAATCGACCGTTGAATTTAGTTTTGACCCACACAATTTAATCTACAGTTGATGATTTTACAACTATTGCCTGTAAAATTAGGTAACTTGCTTACAATTGGTCCATGAACAATGAAAAACTGGACCTGTGCTGAAGAGTGTTCACAGGCGAATAAATAACACAGACATGGGCTGAACTGTGAAACCCTCCCTTCAACTGAAACATAATAACTTAAAATCACACTGTTTTTTATAAAAATAAAGAAAGGAATGTAAACCATAACGTACATTGTATTCAAGGCACAATTTATATTGAGGTTTGTATGTATAGTGAAAACAAGATTCTTCTTTCTAAATCACTTCAATAAAAAAGATGTACATTTTGCACCATGTTAGAAGTTTGAGCATAATGTCGTACAATGTACATTGTAATTATTTAACCATGACTTAAATTTCGTTTAATCTGTTGTAATAATTGTTTTCATCGTTTCAGGTGGTGTTATGGCTAAGAGACTTGTTAAGTCATTACTCACAAAAAGTATTAAGAGGTAAATTTTCCACTGGTCGAGCAAATGTGGTTAAAATTCTCTCATTAGGGTAATATTTCATAATACCTACAGTAATGTATGGAAATGAATATTCACTGCAATGCATACTTCATATAATGAAAATTGTTATGCATTGTACCTTTTGTAGCTATCTTGACTCTGAGTATATAAGTAATTCCAGATATCATGTCATAATAAATCAATGTGAATGCTTACTTTACAAGTAGGATTTTGTTTTGAAATTGCATTTACAACTACATATATATGTATAGAAAAAGTATACAAGAAAAAACAGAAAAAGTTCACCACAATATTATTGTCGAGGATGCAGGAAAAAAATGAGGACACAGAAACCACAAAAGTAGCTCAGGAAGTGTAACAAGGAAATCTTAAAGAGAAAACAATGGAATAAAAAGCAAAAAAGCAACATTGAGAAAAGTACGTAAAGCACAGTACTGTATGCTAATCACGATCGGCTTGTACAGAGAAAAAAGTGCTGGGCAATTAGGAAATGGCGAGTACATGATTGTTAGAATGTACATGAACAATGTCTTTTCTGTAGAAGTCAAATTACATGTACTGTACTTTAGTTTATATTATTGTTTTTCTGCATAAAGCTATTGTTGTACTTGCAAAAGCTACAAATTAAAAAAAAAGATAAGACATGATAATGTTGCCAAAAGTAAGCTGATTTTAGTTAGTGTATTATCTTTCAGCATAGAACATTTTTCCTTTTTTTTAGACAAGCCCCAGTTCCTTGCAGATGTGGTGGTGTCTTCTGACAGAGCTATCGAGACTCCTTTCCGACCATTTTCCCAAAGTGTTATGTCTAGAAACATTTTTTCATCTCAGGTAAATTTGGGTAAATTGCTCATCAATAATAATAAATTCATCGATAATAATTAATTCTTTTTAGTATTGTAATTGTATTGTAATTGTTCACTTTGTATTCAGTATTCAGCTTATTCTAATGTATTGTACGATAATAATTAACTCTACTTAGTATTTTAATTGTAATGTTAATTGTAATGTTACTGTAATTATTCTATTTAGTGTCAAGCCACTGCTCGCCTCGAATAGCTATAGCTAACTGCGAGCAGTGGTACATCAGATTTTGTATTTTTCTTTATTTCTCTTAATAAACTAATAAACTAATAATAAAAAGACATAAATATGTAGGATCATCTAACAGACCATTTTACAGGATTACGGCATTTTAAAGGATTACGGCACAAGAGCTACAATTTTGTGTATTTTTAAGCCTAAAATTAAGACTAATTGTTGTTTAAAGAGCAACATGCACGTGATCGTTGTCTCTCAGAGCATAGAAAACGGTGATGGAACCAATCAGATTCACAGATTTCCTATAGAACTGAGCTGAGTGGCCACTAATACGGTGTAGTAATTACCAAGGTGATACCAAATCAGGGATCGCCTCATAGAAACAGAGAGTGAATAATGTAATTGCTTTATTATACATTCAATCACTACCTGTTTTCTGATTGGCCGAAAGTTTACAGTGAATTTTCAAAATCAGCGCCTGTGACGTCACCTAGCTGCAGATTATACAATAATCAAGTCAAGGACACTCAAGGTCACGGGTAATCATGTCATGTATGACCGCGGTGCATGATTTCCAAGGGTAATAATTTCAAGTTTGCGCAGTTTTTGTTGCTTGCTGTCATGAAGAAGCAAAACCATGACTTCCATTTTTTTTTCGTTCAATGTATAATAAAACAATTATTGGATTCAGTTTTTGTGATATTCAGAATAATCAAGGTCTCGTTAAGGGTTATCAGCCTCAGCCTTCGGCTTCAGCTGATAACCTCACAAGAACCTAATCCCATAATTGTTTATTATTAGAAGCCTAGCTTAATTTCCTTGAAATACTATTTTCCAATTATTCCTCTACAAATTAAGTAGAATTAAATGTCACACTTTGCAAAATTGACGGACTGAATTTTTATTATTTGAGACTTACAGCTGTGTACATGCGCTTATCAGTTTGTTCAACAGTATTCAGTAGACACTATATTTAACGTTTTCGTTTTCTGCAGACAAGACTGAAACCCTTCCCTAGTTACCCTCGAGTGGATCCAAATAGTTTACAAAGTGCGATGAAGGTCCAAACAGCGCGTTTAAACCCAAGACCCCCTACTGCATCGACCTCTCAGTAAGTATAATTACATTACTTACAGTTTGCATTTTAGCAATAGAGCACTTTTTTGTTTATATAGCCTCATCTAAACATGAGGAGGGTTGGGAGAATTCGAGACAGTTATGCAAACCCGAGACATAGTCTCGGGTTTGCATAACTTTCGAGAATTCTCCCAACCCTCCGAGTGTTTGGATGAGGCTATGTAAACATGGAAAAAGTGCTCTATTGTTTTCATAAAATAATTTTCAAAAATATGCGAAAAATAAAACGTCACAACCGTGTTTACATACTCTCATGTAAACACAGTATCGACCAATGAGAGCGTGCGTAGTGGCTCAATTATTTTATAGACATGACTACATACCAACTATCTTGTGAACTGTACTGTCCATGGTATCAAGGCACACATGTTGAATATTTATCAAGTCGTCTTACTGTCCAAGTATAGAGCACATATGTAAATGAAAAGTATTGATCAATTATTGCTTGAAGTCTTTACTTTTGTATCAAATCTCTTCCATTTTCATTTGCAGTGTTCTTGACAGTAGGGACTCGGAGACGCCCTTTCCTCAGGTTTGTGTTGGCATTTATACTTGTTTTGAGGCACATATATGTACAATGAAAAAACTGATGTTGATTACTTTTTTTTGCATCATGTACGCTGTGATCAAGTTATCGCGCGCACAAAAAAACACAGATTTATTGTCCTGTAGTATTATTACACTCATAGTATTTTACTAACTTAAATTAACCATTCACATAATTTTTTGTGTGTCGATTTGTTACATATGTTTGATAAAGTCACGTTGAGTTTGACACCATGAGTCTGACGTTATTACAGAGACATCAAACATAGTCAACATTCACTTTGGATATGTGAGTGACTAGCAGATTTTAAACCTGTATTTCTGTTTTTATCGTTCAGCCTCGCCCGCTTTCTAGTAGTACAGTCCATTCACAGTTTTCACGAGTTATTGGTGGTCACACTTCAGACCCATTCATTTTCAAGAAACCTCAACCTGGCAGGAAAAGCAGGTACGTGCGTGGGATTCATGTGGCAATGCTACACGTAGAAGTAACGAACTTGCACGTTCAATTGCTGTTTTGTATAGACAGCGCTGTCTTGCATGACTGTGCAGTTCCAGTGCCGCTATAACTTGTTTAAATGCCTGTATTTTCAGAAACTTACCGAGTTTACAACGCTCCAATCTTCTGGAAAGCGGAAAACCTAAAACGCCTAGTGTGCAGGTAGGTTCAATATAAACTACTGTAGCTAGCAATGTTTGTTGCGAATCAAAGCATGCATGATCTTTGCGGCTCCTTCAGTTTTTGATCTCATTGGTCTATTTTCACTTCACGTCTTTACCGATTGGCAGTAATAGTACATCTGCTAGAGGCCGTTTTAGTCGATGATCTGATTTCTTGACGTAAACGGAAAATGTTTGATTGTTTTCGCAACAGTTTTACATGTAAGTGTTCAGTATTCAGAAAAAAGGTATTCATTACCCTTTACAAACCAACATCTTTGTACAGACTGTTCAAGAAAGCTAAAACATTATTGATAATAATTAGTTGTTATCTTATGTTGTTGAATTGCATGGTGACTTTTTTCGTGTATCAGTTACTATTGTGAACTGTGTATAGAGTACATGTACAGTAATGTTGTACATATCGCGTTTTTTTTCTGCCAACAGGATGACGTTTTGAGAGATATCGTTCAAGGAAGGAAATTGTGAGTACATGTAGATTTGTATTTAGATTTATTATATGGCTCTGTGTCACAAGGACTGGGAACTACCAAATTCACGAATTTGATTGGCTGAAATCGATATTGAAAGCGGTCTAGATTTTCCCATCTAGACCGGCATCTAGACCGGTAATGTTTGCAGTGAAAATGTTGCAAACTAAAATTCAAAATCATTGACTATTTTCAGGTAGCAATATTTATTTATGGCAGTGACAAAAAGCGTGATGAAAAAAAATAAAGAGAAATAGCAAACTTCAGCCCATCCCCAATTGCAAGAAAAATGTCAGTTAGGGACCGTTCATTTTTTATGGGGTAGGGGGGGGGGGGGGGCTGGTGGGATTTGGTAGATAGTCTCTGTAGCATATGATGGCCCCCCCTCTTAACCGGATATTTTTTCCCTGGCCCCCCCTCATAAACCTAAATTTTTTTGATGACCCCC
Source organism: Micromussa lordhowensis (assembly GCA_964020085.1). Classification (NCBI taxonomy): domain Eukaryota; kingdom Metazoa; phylum Cnidaria; class Anthozoa; order Scleractinia; family Lobophylliidae; genus Micromussa; species Micromussa lordhowensis. Next base: position 29,764,163 of record OZ026595.1, read on the forward strand.
CCCCCAAAAAAAAAAAAAAAAGAAGTCAAAAGCAAAGCAAAAAGAATGATCAAGTAAAGTCTACCTTATAAGTTAAACACAAAAACTGCAGTTTCAAAAAGTTCTTTCTGAATCACCGTTTTCGCCTATGGGATATGTCCTTTGTGTAATCTGACTATTTTTAACCCAACACGCGCCCTAACTAGGGGGCTTCGCGGGCATTCTCCCCCGAGAAAATTTAGAATTTCAGAGCTTCAGAAACGCTATTTTATGCCATTCTGGCAAACTTTTTGTAACATTTGTAGATTTACTGCAGTTTAAATTGAAAATAGTAGAAATAATTTTTCAATATTTACATGTGCACTGGCCATGGTAATCTGTCTTTTCCTTTGATAAACAAGGTACTGTTTGTTGTTGGGAGTGAACATTCTCAAGTAGTTTTGAATTGATATTGTTCTATCCACTACAAACTAGGGGGGTCCAGGGGGCATGCTCCCCCGGGAAAGTTTAGATTTTTAGAACCTCAGAAATGCAATTTTAGGGCATTTTGGTAGAAAATTTTGCATCATCATAGATGCTGTTCTTACAATATTTTAGGGTAATTTTTTGAGTGACCCCCCCTTACAGACGATATTTTTTTGGATGGCCCCCCCTTTAAGACCAGTTTTTTTTTCATGCCCCCCCCCCCCTCAATCCCACCAGCCCCTCCTATCTCATAAAAAATGAACGGTCCCTTACCACAAACCAGTTACATTGAACGAATTAAATTGTTCTTGTTTGCGCCATATAATAAACATCTTATTAACCAAGCTTAGACGGTCTGTATGGGAGAATCTTGACCTCGGTCGTTGTGTACCTCGGTCAAGATTCTCCCATACAGACTTCCTGCTCGGTTAATAAGAGCTGAGTATTACTTGACGTAAGTTGCAAATGTACTCATAATTCTTATGGAGTCGTCAAATGTCATAGCAAAAGGAACTGATTTAAAACAAACTAAAGTTTTGAGTTATGAGCGATAGCTAGTGTCCAGAGAGTTATTGTTAGACCATGGCAAAGCCTTGCAAAGTACTACTTTGAATGTTGAACGAACATTGTCTATCTTTTGCTAGATTTACCGAGAAGGGGAGACTTTCGTCTCCGCCGCAAGCGCATCCTAACTCACCGGCACCAAATCTGTAAGTACAAAGTGATTCAATTGTATTTATAGCTTATATACAGCATGTATTGTGCAAGTAGTGTTGTTGCATGATCAGTGAAAAGTTATGCTGAATGAGGTGAGTGAGCCGCACAGCAACTGATTCACGTGAAGTGCGTGGAAAAAAATGTATACATTATTCGAGAAGCCAGAAAATAGGACTCGGTTGCTGCTCCTTTTCAAGTGCAATGAGCTACAGTAGCTATGAAGTTCTGTTCATCGAGCACTGAACAGTGATTCGAAATTTAAAAGTAACATTACATACTTGTTCTGAGGCCAGATGCGGTAAAAACTACACGCATAGCCGTTCCTAGAATTATGAAAGCCGTTTCTAAGCTTGTGTTCTCTTTCTTGTTTTTGCCAGGGGAAAAATTGTTCTTCCTCCTATAGACGGGTCTCCACATAGGGATACTCCAGTTCAACCAAATGGAGGAAGACACAGTGCGGTAAGAAAACAACTTCATGGTCATCTGTTGCAAGTAGTATGTTTTAGAGCGGTTTTCAGTTGAGTTTCGAGAGAAGTCAGGCAATTACACTGTACTTTAGTTTTTGTTTTGGTTTTACTACGGTTTGAGATTGGCTGAGTAGTGTAATTGTTAAGTCATTGGTCTGGTTTTGGTTTTACGACGCTCAGTTGAAAATTTCTCTATCATTCCTTATTCCTAATTCTGTGGTTTTTATTTACAGAAACAAGTTTCATTCCTCCGGCCTTCAACAGCATCAAGTGCGGCAACGAACGATTCTAGGTAAGCATATATTACAGGTCATTCAGATTTACATACGTGTGCCTCTGTAACAGAACACAATGAAAGAGCAATGTAACGCCTTCTAGTAGAGGGTTAACCCCATTTTTCTGACACGTTAATCAATTTATTATAACACGTTTGCTGAGTAGTTTAATTTGTCTGACCTTTCCTTTGTACATGTACTTGTGTTCATTATTTACAGGCAACCTTTGAAAGATAGATCACGGTATTTCACAGAGCCAAGACCATATACATCAGCTGAAACACCTTCACTGAAAGTAAGTCTCTCAGCGTTCACTATTTTAAGTGATATTTCATAGTGAAGTTTATCAAAGGTTCTTTTCATATTAAAGGAGATTGGCGGAATATTCAGAATGTTTAAAAATCAGCAATGGAAAACCTCAACGCAATTTAACGTACACTCGAAATTGTAATTTCGAGATGGAGCAAGCCCCGAACGAGGTCGAGCATTTGATTCTTAATCAGATCACAGAAAGAAACGCTTGGACTTGGCCTTGTGACAAGCGACTGTAAACGAGCAAACGAACAAACAGACAAACAAACGGTCGGTCGGTCGGTCGGTCAGGCGGGCGGGCGGGCGGTCACTCAATCAGTAGCCAAAAGAACCAATCTTACACGATGTGGGTTGGCTGGCTGTCATCTTGCCATCCTGAGAGTTAGTTATCTTCAGAGTCAAGGCAGAACATTGCAGGTATCTACTTCCAAATCGTCATCAAGAGAATTTTGTAGAATGATACTCACAGAAGGAAGGTCGGTAACACTGAACAAACGAGCGTAAGACTGGCAAGCTACTTATGCATCAGTGAATTAAACTCGCGCTCCTTTCCTTTGCTGCAGAATGAACTAGCAGCTCGACGCTCGTCAACCCCCATGGGGACCCATAGAATGCAAGTAGGGCTGCACTCTCGAGGTCATACTAAACATCCACAGAGTCCCCTGATGACTGGGATCACTGGTGTAAGTATGTCAATTAGCAGTCATCCTGCAACAGAGGCTAACGCGTCATCGCTTACCTCATCATACAGTCATCAGTATGATGGACGAGGAATCTCACCCGTCAGCGACGAGGAATACGAAGGCTTGAAAAGTGAGTCTACTAATCTTAAGTTCTATTGGTATTTTACATCTACATGTATAGCAACTGTGCCTATACCTCTCTAATGGGTATAGTAGAAAACTTGTTTACACAAACGAACCTATTAAATAAGGGCTCTAAAGGAGTGGAGCCGAGTCTATGTATCATGAAGGTGTCCGTATTATAGACTGACGTAGTATTTTCATTTTGATTTTTTCCCTGGGACAAAATATTACGAAAGTGTCCGTAGAAAGGAGATTCCCGTAAGGATAGGTCAGACTGTATGGCAAGAATCAAGGAAAAAGATTTTGTTCAGCCAGTCTAATGCATGTGTATCTCTGTGTGTTGTTTCTCCAGGTCCTGGGCCTTCAAATCAGCATTCTCAGAGAAGAAACAAATTAGTAACGAGCATTAGGTAGCATATAACCAAATCCAAAAAAAAAAATATATATCGAGGACAATTTGATATTCATCACCAGTATTTAATTGTTCCCTTTGTTACTAAGTTGTACAGATTCTTGATCGTAATATATTTTGTACAGAAATAATTATTCCATAGAAATATTTCTAACTTTGTGGATGAAAAGGACCGCAAGGCTTCGGAAGAGGTTTCTTTGGGACCCCATTGCTCCTTTACCGGCGAGGAAATGGCTGGCTATGGGAGCTATTGCAATACTCCTATCAAATCACTATTAGTCTACGCTTGTTACACATTCGTCTGTGTTGCAATGGTGCAAGCTGTACATGTAAGACGAATTACATTTGGTTAGATGTTGAGGTCCTCTTTGATATTTCCAACTTCAAGAGGTCGCAACACAACAGCAACCACAGCAATATGTTTGCACTTTAACACACACTTCTTATGGTCACGGTTGTCACAGCTCATGATATCTACAAAGATATCGTATTTATCATCAGGGGAGATTAAGGAAGTAACGTAGTTTTCCAATTTTTGCAATTACTTGGTTTTCCCTCTTTATACATGTACGTTGCAATGTAAATCTCAAAATCTGTCTCATTATTTTGAGCTACTGGACATTGGTTCCCCTATCAACAGACCCTTTCTGTGCGCATTTTTGTCCCTCACCATTTCACATCTCTCTGAGCCTGTCTTTCTCATGGCAGGATCAGTTGCCTTGCTCGGCAACATAACGTGAATTGTATAGTCGTGGCTTTTGCATTGTTTCGAGTTAATCGAACAAAAAACTTGTCGCGACCCCGGAATGTCTAAAAAATGATTCAAGTACTTGTGAATCGTCTTACGTTTGCATACGCGAAGCCAAAGAAGCCACTATGCAGAACAACAAGTATCCTGAATTGTAATAAGCTCCTTTTCAGTTCTTGATCAATCGTAAATTTTCTCTAGGTATAATGTATTGGTTACCTGGTCTGTTCTAGGGTATGATATTTATAGAATAATGTATTTATGGAAAGAAGTCCATTTCTTATCAAAAACGACAATTTGAAATATAGTTCATCTTGATCGATCTAACCGAGGCTGATGAATTCAGCCATCAGCCCAGATACTGCTTGAGCATCTATGGTTATTGCTCGGTGGTAGATATTTTTGTATTTTTTCATGTAAATAATAATAATAATAATAATAATAATAATAAAATAATGCCTGGTTTTATGTACCATTGTCAATTATCCTACTATCCCCTCATAATTGAGATTGATCGAAATTAGTTCAATTATTTAAATCGTAATTTGTAATTCGTCATTGTGTCGTGACAAAATGAGCGCTGGTATGGCAAAGTACCTCATTGCATTCTCTGTACTAGAATTCAAAGCAAATGTGTTACCGGTAAATTAGTGTGCTCGTTAACCATTGCAGTAAATTAACTGCACAAGGTGTGGGGAAATGCTTGTAGTTGCTGATAACAGCTAAGAGAAAGAGCCTCACTTCCTAGTGGATCCGAGTACTCTACAGTATTTAGCTGTTTTAAGCTAACTTCTTTCAACGCGCGCTCTGTATTTACCTCGTTTCACAGCAACCCGTGTTTCTACCCTGTCGACGTACCTCCAAGGCAGGGCACCTAAAATTGCTAGATTTTTTACCGCTGTCCTTTCTAGTTTCTAACAGCAAAGTAGATTACTCGCCGTCTTGTCCTACGAGCTGTTTATATTCAACTGGGGCGGATGCACGATTTTGAGATAACGGGGTTCGAGATGCGGACCGCCGAAAGCGGTCCCGTTTAGGGGGGTCCGGGGGCATTCTCCCCCGGAAAAGTTTTAAAATTGAGGTCCTCGGAAATGGGATTTCCGACTTTCTGTAGCCAAGTCAGCGTGTTACAATGTCTCGTCTTTTTAAATTTAGGGATTCGACCGAACCCCCCTAGATCTGCCCCAGCTGAAGTGTACTTGGCTGTACACAATGTACCGAGTTAACTATTCGCCTGAAAGAAATGACTTTTGACGAACATTAGAAACTTGCCTAGTCTGAACCTCAGTGACGTGAACGTAAGCTATATTAAGGAGGCTGGCAACAGTTTCAAGCACTTCTAAGAGCTATACTTTGAAGGATGAATACTACCACAGTATCCTACTAATCCCTAATCGTTGGTAAACAAGTTGCAGTCATCCTTTTTATATAACAGGTTACCATAGCAACAATATGACCTGCTAAAATCACCCTTACTTTTAAATACTTTAAGGTTGTTTTTAGCAGGTCATATTGTTGCAAAGGGAAACCAATGATTGGGCAGTTTTTTGACACCATAATTACGTTTATTTTGAGCTTTAACATAGACGTTACTCGATACAAGTTTACGATATGAAGACCTTCAATATTCCCATACATTTCTTATATTTCGAACATGCAAACAGACACGCCGCTTGTATGGGCTCCCTGTGTTTAATGTGTCTGGATGAGTAGTGGAGGCAACATAGAGAACATCACGTGGTCTGTAATGGCAAAACAAACCACCCAAGCTAAAAAGGTCTATTCATTGGACAGGTCCTGCAATGATCTGATTGGTTCTTACACTGCAGTCCGGTTTTTCCTATACCTGTCCACTTTCACGGTAGAGCTTTCGTGAGTTTTATAAAAGTGATTTAAGGGAGAGAGGAAAAAAATAAATAAGTTTTTTACCGGCTTAGGGTTGGTCTGCACTGAAAAACTCGGGCTCGAAAATGCCGCATTTTCGAGTATTTTCAAGACCTCGATCACAGGCAAATAACATGCATAAATAACATATTATAGCGGCCTTATGATCGTCAAGAATATTCAACACTTCTCAAGTTCTGTTGGTGAAAGCTCAACAAAGGAGATTCAGCTCAAGAATAGTTCTTCATGAATCCTTCACAGCTGGAGCAGCTTAGTCTAAATTGTTACATGTGCTAATCGTCAGAGACAGTTAGCTCTTTTAAGATGATATGTCTGTTTCTAATTGGTCTCCTTAAAGGATTTAATTTTTGCCATAAGTAGTCCCTCGGCTGCTTTTCATAAAGGAGTTGCCCAGCACCAGGGTTGCGAAGGTTTGTAGGCTCCAGACCTCTGTATGATCATGACTATACATTCAAAATTCAACATGGCCGTCAATAGAACTGTAATTTTCTCTACTCGGGTAAGAATGTCACTTCATCTCCAATGCTGATGTAAAACGCCTGTACTTTTCAGAAGTTCTTATGTGACATTTAACAGCTGAAGTACTAATATGATGTAACAACATCAAAGCTTTAACAACTATATAGAGGATCGAAATGAAAAGTTTATTCATAAACCATATAGTCACACGATCGTTAGGATATCTTAACGTTAGTCGATACATTATATCTTACTATATTGCTTGTTTAGAATTATAAGAGATTATCTTAAAAGAGGGCTTTCTTGTTTTTGCCCGTTGCTCTCTGGCATACAGCATTTTGAAAATGTTCTATATTTGCAATATACGAGTTTCTGCTCCTCTTAAAAATACTTATCTCAACCAGTGAGCATAATATACACTTAAAAATGTTAAGTTTTATGTTTAAAGTGATGTTAAACTACATTCTTGTCTGTAACTAATTTTCGAGTTCCTAATTACGCGATTGTAGGACATGCTGTTCGGATCAACTGTCCCACCTTCGGCGAACCACGTACCTACATCGTTCAAAGTATTCAGTTTCGTTTATTTGTTAATTTACTTAAACATTTGTAATGGAGTAGCAAACATACCGAACTGACTTGAATAATTCTCAAGACATTGTAGGGCGCGATGTATAGCCGCGGTATCTTCGCTCTACATTGATCGGTAGAACTCGCCAAACTGACCAACCATTTACCTCTCCGGTCTAGAACAATATAATATAGGTCTAGAGCATAGGTTGCATTTTGTTTCTCATGTTGTTTGAAATCAAAACTCAATTCTTTCAGTCTCGCTGATAGAGCGCTTTTCTGTCAATATTTGGCCAATATTTCTCCCCTTGTCGTTGGGAGACAAAGGAGAGAGAGAGAGAGAGTCTAGAAACGATGTTGGATTTCTGTTTCCTCCGATGGTTAGAGCACATAAATATGTTGGGAAAATGCTAAAATGCTTTTAATCAACCAAATCCATCACAGCAAACGTCAAACTAAAGCAAAATCGATATATGAATATTAATATATGAATTACTTTGGATCATAAAACCTATCCGTACTAGTTTTGTTGCATTTAATTTTCTTTTTCTAGTTTCTCTTTAACTCAAAACTGTAGCCTAGTTAGTGCCATAAGAAAATTCACAAATTTCTTAATGAATAAATAACCTATAACACTGTATTATTGTTAAATGCATAGCTATACGAATGCATGTGTTACAGAGAGGTCGATAATAATCGATGTTACCAATTTAACACATAGCTAAGTATAATATTTTATTACCTAACCCCATTTTTGCGCATTGGGTATCTCTCATATTTTCAATATAATTCATATGTATGATACAGATATATTATTTCCTAGCTGCTTTGTTTTTTTCCTTTCTATACTTTGAAGACAGTTATTGGGAAAAAAATTAACACTAGTTTTGAAATCGTTCTTGTGAGGAGCTTCAGTTATAGTAGTTAAGAATCGAAGTCCTCTTGTTTAAATGAAATTTACTTGTCTGTGGAGCTGTAAAGCCTTTGATCAATGGATACAGTCTTCGAATGAATTTAGTATACGTTTTCTGTCATCTGGGTTCAAAGCTTGTCGATGAAAGCTTAAACATACAGCTGCAACTGTAGTGCCTTATTGCGTCTACAGACCTCTGGCGAAGAGAAACGATGGATGTACAAACGATGGGTGTTCTGCACCTTCTAAGTTCTGATACCATCGTCAATTTGACGTTATCACGAGTTAGTAACGAACGTTGCAATGCTTTTTAGATTTTCTGGCTGTAGCTATCTACGATTTAAACAATAGAGCACTTTTTCCGTGTTTACATAGCCTCATCTAAACACGAGGAGGGTTGGGAGAATTCGAGACACTTATGCAAACCCGAGACTCCATAACTTTCGAGAATTCTCCCAAAATGCGTGCGAATCTAAAACGTCAATATCGCCAAATGAGAGCGTACGTAGTAACTTAGTTATATTATAAATTGGAACGTGACAAATCAGCTAAGCAAAGCTGAGATACTTTGTATACGGTAGTTCTTTGCCTTGATGCAGACGTCTTGGATACACACGTATCCACCTCGAAGGGACGATACAAATTCCATTTACATGCATGTACTTTGTGTGTTTTCATGCATCAAACCTAGACTAAAACAGGGCTCTTTTCCTTCGACTTGTTTCGTTGCTTTTCCTGCGGTGAAAAATACATCAGTTATCTTGAGAAGAGATCAACAACAACAGAAATTTCCTGTTCACAATCCCGACTCAATCTGACATACCAATAGCTTTTCTTCTCTGGCGTTCTGACTCGATCCACTGGAACTGTTGCCTTGGCCACTTCTAGATGCATTAGACATCTCGGCCATTGCTCCATTATGCATGGTGAAATCTTCGTTGGCGTTACTTTTTCTCTTGAGAAATATTCGACTTAGTTGCTGTCTAGACGTCTTTCTATAAGTTGATTTTGTTTCTGACGAAAAGCGCCTATCTCGACCATACAGCGAGTCAGCGTTTCTTAAGCTGCTTAGTGTTTGACACCTGTATGCAAAGAAAGAAAAAAAAGCCCGCATGAAATTGAAACGTAGACGGCTGTGCACTGTGTGTAACAGTCATTGAGCATGCTTTGGCCTCTTTGACAACTCAACGCAAATATATTTAGCCAAAGCGCGGGAAAACGGGTGCGATAGAGCGACTCGACTCCGACGATGGGCATAGATTTTTTTCTACAGATTGGATTACAAAGTTGTCTGCATGAGCTTTTGAGTCAACCTCTCGGAGCGGTAATGAAAACTTTAAGAAAATGCGAACTACTTTGGACACTCAAGTGAAAAACGATTTATCGTGGTCCCTCTGTATTTTCTAATCTCACGCACCTCAGCAATCTACCGAACTCCCTCCTGTAGTTGCGATTCAATACTGCGTAAACAACTGGGTTGCAGCTGCTGTTTGCGAAACTCAACCAGAGGCTGAACATCACCATTTGGAAAAACACTGGAGTTACAACACGTTTGCCAGCAAAGTTATGGTACAGGACTAGAGTGTGATATGGAAGCCAGCAAAACGAAAACAGGACCACAACTATAACCAACATGCGAATTACACTTTTCTTCGCACGACGAGCCCCTGTGGAGAGATGGTTGTAAAAACAGTGATGTTAATAGGGATAGAGTAGTATTCAAAAAGAAAGCTATTGTCGGTAGTTCTGCTTTTGATAACATTAATAACAATAACGAAGCTGATCAGTCACAGAGGAACGGCAGGACAGTGCTGCGGGAAATTTCCCGAAATCAGTTTAGTTAGCCTCAGTTCCCTCGCTCAACAAGTACCAATGGCCACATGCACCGTCTAATTCATCACTTGGTAAATTCACTTTCAATGAAAGAAAAGTAAAATAGATTAGTGTTCAAAGAAGTTCATGAGGCTGAAACGCCAAGATACTAAATATACTAAATATGTGCAGTATATCCAAGTTGTCTCCTAAGACCCGGCATCAGTTAATGAAATAGTGATGTATGCAAAGTTTTAGAGGTATTTCAAAACATGAAGGATGGACAAAACAGTAATGCCATAAATCTTATTATCTTTCAAAGTTGGATCAACAACCAAATAAGGTTTTATCGTCTTCCCGTTGTTGGGAATAGTTAGAAACTGATTTTGTACCACTTTGTTTTAAAGGTACCAAGATACTTCAAAGCGGACAGAATTCGTGCAAAAATGCCCCATATGGAAAAAAACCAGTAGCACAAGCACAAAGGGGACCTCGTCAACCTCGTCATACTTTGCCGAACCAACTGACTATGTGGAAAATCAAAAGAGGGAAAAAATTTGGAAAAAGAACGGAGGGCATCGTCGAAGAATAGGTTTCATTGTGTAATCTAGTCTAGATCACAGCGATAATCGATAATCATCCCCGTCAACAAACACTCAGATGAGTCCCAGGGTTGAAATCAAACCAAAATGGTGTTCTTATCTCAATCTCCGCTCAAAATTCAGGCTATAAATGGTGTTGGTCGAAAGTGGTAGTGCTAAAACCACTACCTAGTTATCCTGTATTCATGGACAAAGAGCAGGTCCTAGTGAAGGAAACTCCCCATGAATTCAATTGTGGCCTTTCTTTGTTGGCAGTTTACAAAGTACATTGAGTGCTGCACGGTCTGAAAGATTTGGGCTCTTTACTCTCCGCAAATTGTTTCAATAACAGGTAGACTTAAGACTAAATGGAGCGTCGATAGAGACGTTTAGTGAACGCAATGCTCAACAAAACTAACAGAATTAATTTTTTCAGCTCAACGAATGAAAAAGCCACGGAGATTTTCTTCTCCGATCAGTGAATATTACTTAGTAGTATAGTCGGGCGTGCCGTCGTTTAACGATGGCCTATGTGAGTATGCCGTAGGATCTTATGTCTGTTATTTGGAAATAACAGACATTGCGATTACCTTGCTTAAATCCCATAAATAGCTCCCTAACTTCACTGTTAGCAACCTATTTCATACGACGAGATGCCCTCCGTTGTCTCCGTTCTAACCCATTCGCTCCGACGAACGGCTAACGCTCGAAACGTCAGCTTTGGAATCTCTTTACAGTGGCCAATTCACATTATCAACTCAGTGATAAAACAAATTATTTTGTAATACTCCCACCGACTCAATACCACAGTTTCTTTAGAAACTTACTCCCTTTATTTCATATAAATTTGGTTATTCTTACTAGAATCTTTCAATTCTGTGGTTTCGGACCTATTACATGGGATTTTTTTGGATTTTCTTTTTTTTTGGGCAGAGTATGAATTGCTGTGGTTCCTGTGTTGATAAAACAGCGTAAATCACAGACGAATTTCGTAAGTTGTTTGTCAGTCAAATGAGTGTCTCTTTGGAGAATTTTTTTGGTCAGTATATTTTTGTAAGGAGATGATGCTGGCGTGTCGTTTAACAGGTTCATTATGACACTCGGAAAAAAAAAAGAATAATATTTTTTTTATGATGAGTATTACAAATTATATTTAATCTAGAAGTATTATTATCGGCGATCTGGGTTTAGCAACTAAAAACTAAGAAAGTCTTCCGCAATTTCTAAACTTTGAACAGTGCTGTGAACGGCGATTCTGAAACTAATCCAAAGATCCTTCTTTGAAAGCAATTTTTCATTTTTTTTAAACTTAAGAACAAGGTGCTGCTGTGTATACATTATTAGGCTTACAAAATTTTCTAGCATTCATAATGTCTACCGGTATTTATTTTCTACAAAAAGCTTGGTTTTGGTTCATTTTAATTTCAAATCATCGTTTCAGATTTTCCCAGAGGCATAAATGAAGCCAACTGTCTTACTCACTGGGGAAGACAATGCAACCTTTTCCCATTGACTCCTCTTATGTTTTTTTTTTATTAATCTTAAGAGAGCAGATTGAGCTGCTTTGTTATGTGAAATACTGACTCCTTATGTTCCTATACGAATTTCTCAGCGTACTGTTATCGAATCATTATTTGCCAAGCCAGTACCTTTCTATTTAACGACTAGTTTGCCAAAAATAGCTTTTTAGCTTCAAGCTTCGGTTCTATTATCCTTTGGCCATACAATTTGGTAATATCATAATGCATGTTGAACAAAGGGAAATACCAATTGTACCAACAGTAACATATATATATAGATTTAAAACAAAAATTGAAAACAAGAAGTCGTTAAAAGATATGTCGTTTATCTGTCAAACTCCAGTCCTATATTTCCCGTTCAAAGTGGTTTTCCAGCAATTAACCTTGATAAACCCATTGCCAGGATTGCTATTTGGCATTTTTGTAAGATCAAAAATAAAAGCTCAGTAATGTTTTGATTTTTCTAAGGAAAATTCACACTTTACTGTTCAATTTCTTCCGCTAACGCAGCTTTTATCAAAAGTTTTTTATTCGTATTTATTAATGAAGGAAAGCCATGCGTGCTGGTTTTCAGTAAAACAGAAGTAATTTGGCCCACCTTACACCACAAATACAATGGACGTTGAGTCTACGAGAAATCGATTGATCACCCTATACACTGTAAAATGAACTTTAAAAAAAAAAACAGGCAGGTGTGTCAATACATGTAGTTCCTTTTTGTTTGGCAAACACCGCGAACTCAATAAATGAAAGACAAGTAGCTTCTTCATCTCGTACCAAATACAAACTGCACCTCTCGCAAGTTATTTGCTGTGATTTACCTGTTTATTTTCTTTATTCGGTTTTCCCTTTTGAAATTTCTAATTTTTTTTATTGTCAGGATTTTATTTTTACTTTCTCAGTCAATAAACGAGTGATCCAGTTTCCCAGCACAACCAACAGCCCATAATCAGTTCTCTGATTTTGAGCAGAATTCAATTGTGAAGCAAACACGCCGTTACAAAAATTACGTTCCAGATCGGCCATTTGCTTAGTGTAGCGTTATATATTTCTGTTTAAATTCTGCATGGTAATTATTCACTGAAGAGATATTAATTTCTGGCATATGATCAAACAAAAAGCAAATCTAGGCAGAGTATAGTAACTCTAAATGCTATCGGCGGCATATATTCATATTATCGGGGAGTTAGGTCTTTCTAAAGATATTTCTGGAGATATTGTTAATCAAAGGCAAAGGTGTCGTGGTAACTCCGCCTTTTGGCCACGAGTTTCACGCGATTCATCCCTTCTTTAGTTCTTGAGTTATTGAGTCTTCGAAGTGGCATGGTCCGCCAAGGCTTATGAAATAACAGAAAGCAATTTTTTTTACGAGTAGAACGAACAGTGTTAGGCGCAAAACAAGCTTTAAGTTTGTAGTCACGAATACACAGCCGTTTGAAAAGCAACCAGAAAGGATTTCTGAAATATAAACATCCGGATTATCAATAGATCTTTTTGCTTATGTTTTAATTTATCCTCACATTCAAGTGCACATTTATCAACGACGATGGTAAAGCAACGTTTATGGGTTTTTGTACCTTTAAGCATAGGATGAAATAAATGTATGCTGAATAAAGGTGGGTCTTTAAAAGCCTATTACAAGCTTAATAGCTGTTAGCCTCGGGGAAATCATTTTTATCTGTAAAACCTCTCTCGCATAATGATGTATTTCCATTCTGTAGTATCTGTGTAAAATATGCTGGAGGTGTTTTTAGTTGAGACCAAATAATGAACACGAAAACAAATTGATGAATGTAGAAGCATAGAAAAACATAAAATCAATGGAAAGAAATGATGGTACACGACTTCTCAGGGGTAGAAATATGACAGAGATGTTAAAAAAATCAGTGATAAAAACCACTCGAAAAAAATTGTAATAGTCACCCGGCATGCATGCGTATCTGTACAAGTAATCTTGGTTTTATTAATACCACTTTTTACATATTTTCATGCCAATCAATATAGTCTTGCATCCTGAGCAAAGTATGTTATAAATCTGCATTAGCTCACGTTATGAATAGTTAATAGTGTGAAACAATAACAATCGGTCGAAGAAAATCGCCAAAATAAAACTGCACCAGACCAAACACCTCTCGACATTTCTTTTTTTAATTTGCCGAAAACAATTTTTTTTTCCAAATTACAAAAAATCCTTTATCAGCGGGACAATGAAGTTTAAATGACTCGAAAGCGTTGAATTGCTCTTACTAAAATAACCCGCATGAAAAATAAAAGGAAAAATAACGTGAAATTTTCTGAATTACATCTAACTGCCCTAGTCAACTGTTGATTAATGTGCTATTTACCTGTCAAAATTATACCAAAAATGGGATTTCAATAGAGCCGCCTTTAATGGCCGGCATCAATTAGAATTTTATTGTAATTGGAAAGCCGTCGTTAAAAGACCTACAGGTCAAGACACCCTTAAAATGCTGTCGTCTTTGCAGATAATCGACGGCGACGTTTCAAGTCCTTTATTACGGAAATGGAGCACAGTAAAATTTTGCCACGCTTTAGAATAGCCGTCAATTTTGACGCGCCTAAAAGATCTAAATGAAAAAAAAATTAATTAAAAAGTACAATACGACTGAGTCAAATTATAAAATACGCCATTTTCTATTTTTTTTATTTTCCAATGAAGAAATTAACCTACATTGTAATTCAAAACTCTTTTGAAAACCTTTTTGAAATTGTTGAATTATTTATTGATTTATTCCAAACATTCAAAATCAAAGGGAACTAAAACTGATGAAAATGGACGAACGACAGAATGAATTGTTCCATGTTCATTTCAACAGACATTAGTCTTTTAAGATGTTGACTCGGCGTTAATAATTTTATTTATTCTAAAAATTTCACGTTTTCAGGCTTGAACAGCGTGAGTTCCTTTGCTCGCAGCACGCTTTCTGCATAAATGCAAAAAGGTTACGATAGCAAATAAGGTACGCACGATATTTATCTTTCAAATTTCCGCTTCATTTGGAGTTCACTTGAAGGAGATTTTTGCGATGTCTAAGCTATAGAAATAAATAAAGCCGTGTCGCTCGCTCTGTGCATTTCCAACTGTATCAGAAGCAACTCATCAATTTCATAATGGCGAGTATTGTTAGAGCCCTTGAGGCTAAAAGACAACCCTCAACACTGTATACACTGGCTCAGGTCAACCCCTGCTGGCCAAATGACTGAATTAATTCTTCATAAGATCAGGAAACCGGCAAGACTTATCTAACTTGAGCGAAGAAACCGAAAAAGGAGTGTAACACGATTCTTTAAGCCTAATCTTCGACCAAGAAGGTTAATGGATTTCCATCTCAATTAAATTACGCTTAGTTCCCACGCAAATTTTAAGAAATTTTTCTGTAAAAGAACATTTATATTTCAGTTGTCACGAAAAATTCTAAAGTAAGGACTTTCAGATCCCTGAGGGTAGTGCGTCTTGTCAAATTCACTTTGAGTTTTTAATGTGGTGATATGGAGAGATCCCCTTGCAAGACGTTACAAGAAAGAAAATAGTATTTTGAACACGGATCTTGATAAATATGTTTTCATTTAGGCTGAGCACAACTTCGATTTCAATTCCGGTTACATAAAATAGCAGCATTTTACAGGAATTAATTAACACTTCCAGGTATTGTTTTCGTTCCAGTGGGCAAAAGTTTGCACTTCACGCGGATCGTTGCTTTACCTTTATCTATAGTTTTAGCGACCGTAAATTGCTTTGTTTACGTTCTTGTTTAAAGGCCCTTGGCGATACGCACTTTTTAACGCTTTCACTCTCATTAAAATGCAATGAAAGAAAGTAAAGTGGTCGCCACGATGCCACCGCGATAAACGTTGTTTAAAGAGCAATAGGGCTCCATTTCGATCTTGACGATAGTTTGGTAGAATACTAACGAACTGAAAAATGTCATTCTTTTCAGATACTGTCTGTCTGTGAAAGACAAGCACTCAAATTATCCATTAACAGAGAAATCGGCGAATTTACATAAAGATATTGATACGGAACATGTAACTATCTTGCTAAAACCAACTTATAGAAAAACAATCTCAAGTGGGCATTTCAGAAAGTAATATTCTTTGGTGTCAACAGATGGTCCAATTCTCCGTTTTACAAAATAGTTTGGCGGCTGTGTGAGTCGTCGTGACGAGCTAAATCTTTTATTGTTTCAGTGCCGGATCTATTATGGCTAAATTTCTTCGAACCATTGTTTCGAACGCCATTTTCATTTGTTTCGCCTTTATTCCAGTTCTTCTTAAGTGATTCTGTTGTTTTTACTGTTCTTAAAGCTGTCACAATCTACTCGGCTAAAATACGAGTGAAAAAATCACAATCATTAATGCAAATTTGGCTTTGGAGTATTTGTTTATAGATTAGAAACTACAAACAGACCTTATGAATTAGCTACGAATGCAAAAATTTTTTTCTTGCTCAACATTTTCAGGCACCTTTGTAGGGCTTAAAAAATTTCGTCTGATAAATACATTGGACAAAACCTATTAACCAAATTTGTTTTTCAAGGTCAGTGGGTCGCTTTTTAGGCAAGATCTAGCAGAGAAACATACGTAATGTAAATAATACAAAATTCACGCGTTTTGCTATTAACAGATGCTGAATCGGTACATATTTAGCCCAAGTTAACAGATTATTTCCAAAAACAGACAGCAACATCTAAGATGTTTCTACCAGCAAAATATTTTGCTGTGTATTTGTAACTATTCGTTTCAGTCTCATGCTTGGTACCTTTTCGGCATTAAATTGCGAGTGAAATGTGTGCGCCGCATAAATAACGAAATAACAGTAATGTGTTCATAAGCTAGGCACTTACCTTCCTGAGCCGATGATTCCGAGGTTTTGAGGTTGTAACAAATTAAAAAATACAGCACTGATATAGCGATCAGTGGTATTAAATAAAGCGTCACAAAAAGTATCACCGTGTAGATTTCTCGAGCGTTCTCGGTAGGCCATTTTTCCGTACATTCTCTTTTTTCCGTTAGAGTTTGGTAGATCATTAACGGGATTGGATAGATAAAAGCCACGAGCCAAATCGCTGCAATGATCATGATTGCATGTCGAGTGCGAATTCTGGGAAGCAGTGGATGAACTATCGCTCTGTAGCGGTCCGCTGCGATCGCTATTAGCGTCCCGACGGAGGAGAAAATCGTGATGCCTAGTATGAAAGGGATTGCCTTGCAAAGAAAAGCACCAAACGGCCAGTAACCAAGCGTGGAGTACGACACCGTCAATGGAACGTTTATGAGACTCACTGTCAAATCTGCAACGCCCAAGTTCGCTATGAAAAGATTGGTGACGCTTCGCATCCGAGGATTTCGATAAGCTAATATGACGAGAGCATTCCCCACAGTGCCAACAATACAAATGACACCGTAAAATACAATCCTGAGCCACTTCAAAGTAATCGAATCTAAGTCGACACCTTCGTACTGCGTTGTTGGAGGTATTGTCGAGGTCACATTGCTGAAATTTCTTTGCGGCGAGTCCACCATCATAGCGGTTGTTGAAAACTGAATGGCCACTGAATGCAAACGGTCCGTAGTCTGTTCTTTAATTTGTGTTTATTTGTTGTTTCTAAGGTCGCTGTAGGTTCCGTTAAATTAGTGGCTCTAAACTAAGGCGCAATGCCAATCGTATCTTAAAAGCCAATATTGTGAGTGAATCCTGCAGCGGAGCTGAATCATATAATATTGCCGTTGTTAGTTTTCAGTTTCAGTGGCGACTGTTCTTTAACAGCTTGCTAGAAGTACTTGTCTTAACCACCAAAGTTTACAAGAGCTTGCTGTCAGCCAACTGTACTGAACGCGTTCAACCGGATGCCTTGTTGTGTCGGACTAAAGCTCGGATCCCTTTTAATTTAACGGAGCTCTGAAGGGAGGCTGTAAATGTCGTATCTACAACTGTGAACACTGGTTGACGTCAACGATGATCCACAGCCTGCGATTGGTCCAAACGAAACTTAGGCGGCTATGATGAACGCAGGGAAGCCAATTTTACTGTTCTTTATAGCCAATTTCCATGTGCTGACTGACTAAATCTGATGAATTTTCAATTGGATATTTAGTTAAGGCAGATGCACAAGCCGACATGCCCATCAAGGTCTTTAAACATTATCAACCGGATAACCTGTGCGAGTCCACTCATCAAATAAAGGCAGGCAATTTTCTTTTCAATTAAACCGCCTCGCTCTAATTTCTTCTCGCTTGTCTTCCTCTTCTACCAGTAATTTGTCGTCGAAGCTCAGAAATTTTGCGGCGATTTTCCCACCGAGTCGGCGTGATGCGAGGTTATTACCTATTGCCTCGTGTGATGTGTACGTACGTCGAAATTGCTCTCGTGGCTCCGCGAGGTATACAAATATTCCCTTACGAATTCTGAACCTGACTGTTTCTATCCTGTAGAAAAAAAAAAACAAACGTCCGGTTCCTATGGGATCAAAATAGAAAAAGAAACAGCAATTAGCTATTAGTCGGCAGTTTCGTTCGAACCCCAATGTAATATTATGCTTAGCGCGCGGCTTCTTTAAAAAAAAAACACACACACTCTCGACAACTTTAAAGTGACAAGCTATCATCACCTGCTCTTGCTTGCCAAGTTAAAAATATTCTTTGCTTCCCCCCTGTGGTGATTAATGAGTTACTGTTCAATCTCGTTTTTGTTTTACCTCACTATATGATTTCCCTAGCGAAATTTTTTCGAGATATCCGTTCTTTAGTCAGAGTTAGGTCAGAAGAACATTTTTCTCTCGTGAACGACAAGAGTTGCCGGGTTTGACTGTCTGTTTGTGCAAATTTGGTCAAAGTTTGCCAGTGTGTGTTTTTTCCTTCGTTTGTACAGGCCGCAAGTTTTGTCAGATGGGAGGTGGAAGTGTCCCAATATAACGAGGTTATCAGATAAGAGAATGTTATCAATACGCAAAGTCTTTTGCCGATAAGACGCGGCCTACTTTAGAGCAGTGCATCAGTTTTCCAAACCTGGGTGAATATTACATATTCTAATCCTTGTCAACATTGGAGATAGTCTTAATCGCGAACTTTGGCAGCTGCTGCTCTCTTTTTGTTTAGGTAGTATTCAAATCTGCTGTGTTTAAAGTCTTTCTTCATTATCTTTATTGTTACGTCGCGCTGCCGCGAAGTTTCGTTTTACACCTCAGCATCCCAGCATGGAAATATGGAAATGTTTGATTAAAAGATTTTGGTCATTTTCAGTCTCTCTGGAATTGGCAAATTCAGCCTCTCTCTCTCTCTCGGGTAAATACGCTTTGTCGATTTTGGCGGTTTTGAAATAATATATTGTTCTTTCTCCTCTTTAACGTTGTAAATCTATCACTAGCAGCAAAATTTCATTTTCAATCCTCTTGTCGAAGGCAAGATCTAATCGGATGTCACAAGTCAAAATTGATGATTTTTTATTGCAAAAGCTTTCCCGTGTTAAAATTTCATTCTCTCTCTTTTTTGCTGTGTAAATATATCTTTGAAAACAAAAATGTAGCAATTGATGATTTATGTCAAACTAAAATGATGGTAATAAATAGAACCAATTTCATTTTCAGAGACTTTGTTGCGTAACTACGGACAGTTCTTCCGTAGGACCAAAACATGAAATAGTAATAATGATAACTTGCACCTTTTCATCAAGCACACGCAGTAGCGTTGTTAATAAAACTTCTCAGCATTGGTCCTGAGAAGCGAAGATAAATATTACATCGATACGGAAAGGACAGGAAGGGACAGTTTGCTTGCTTTTTCTCCCGCCGCGTGACATTTGGTTTGAAAACACTAGCTACTTCACTTCCGTTTTTACGCTCTAAACTTCTATCAAACGTTCTCGACTTTGTGGCAGCTTCACTGTGGGTCTACAGGCACAGCTGTCAACCGAATGAATCAGCAAACATTGTATGAAATGTGGCAAAATTAAAAGCTTCTACTGATTGTGTTTAGATATTGAGCAAATAAAAAGTCAATTTCATGGACAGACTGACTGGCAGCTTTGTAGAATCTCCTCCGCAGGCTCAATGCTTCCCATAAACAAGTAGTATCTGCTTGTACGTAATTTTTTTTCATCCTTGTTCTAAACCGAATAATTAACCTGTTTTTAGATTTTACTAACCTGTTGTTATTTAAACCTTCGCTATATTTTAAAATTTGAGAAGTTAAGATATTTTGTCGAATAAAGGACTGAGAAAAGAAAATAAATACACGAAATCCTCGGTCTAAACGTTACCAAATGAAATGGCGGCTTACAGATATTCCTGACAAGTAAACACTTGGCGCGCCATAAAACTTATAATAATGAAATCTTTATCTTGAGCGTTTGCTTTTCTGACGAAACATTGATTGACAAATTTAGTAACCAAACGCTAATCTGTGAGAATAGTTATGTTGGAGTGTGGTTTAAGTGTGGGTAAAGTGTGTAATGCTTAAGCCGCTGTCGATTGGGAAAGTAAAGATTGGACGATAATACATACATTGGGCGTTATGTTTCAGTACGGGATATGATGCCATATGATCTTTATGTTTATATTAGTTATTCCTGGTGAGGCAGAACATGTCGTGCTTCCCCTAAGAGCTTTTCACAATCTCCAGTAACGAGGAAGCTTAAATCTGGATTTGAAATTCCACCCTATAATGATATTTTCTCAGGATCCGATTTTCTCTGAAAGCTTTTTACTTTGAAAAATCCGTTTCAATTTATATAAACTGAATTGCTGGGAGACTCCAAAATGCTTAATAATCATGGCTCAGTGTCATCTTAGTTCCGTTAGACAATCTGCAATAAACCATCAAGAGTCTATGAAGTACCTCCATTTTATTGACTTTAATTGCGGCATTTTACCTTTGCTGTTGTTCCGTTACCACAAACCAATTTTTCACGATAAAAGTTAAACAGTTTCCACTTTATCTTTTTGTAATCAGTTACTTTTCCAAGCAAGAAAAATACGTAAAAAAACTAAGTCGAGCCTAGAACGTTTTTTTCTGCAAAATTAAAACACATGGGTGTTAAAGGTTTAACATCAGAAAAATTCACTACGCAAATCCGAGATAGGTTTCTAAGCAAGAAAACTACGTCATGAAATAAGTCGGGTCTAGAACTCTATTCTGCAAAATGAAAACACATGGGTGTTAAATGTTGAAAATCAGAAAAATTCACAACGCAGATCCGAGATAGTCTTATCGAAAAAGACGGTACTTCAAAAGAAGAAACGTTTGAAGTGTCGTTCGATTTTGGCATACGTAAATTGATTAAGGAAAAAATGATTCCTTTAGAGATAAATTCAAGGTGTAAACGTTATCAATACGGTTCGGAACGCTTGATAGTATTTTTAAACCATTTAACTATAATTATAGGAACAGCTTTAACTGCTCAAAACTCCATCACTTCATGCCTAACCCTCAGTTCATTCGTTATGAACCGGTTCTTTGGCTCCATTAACTAGATCTTTTGCACATCTCATATATATAATTGATTGGGGAGAAACCTCTCGACGCAAAAACAGAACCACATCTGGCGAACATGTTTTACATTACAACTGAATTAAAAGAAATATTATTTAGCTCTTTCATAATTCAGTGCACGTCTTCTCAGCATTCTTCATTAGAGTGCGATCCTGCGAAACATAGTTTTGCTTGTTATTCAGGGGTATTGAGATTTTTGCTTTCTTGTACAAGTTAACATAAAAGATCCTTTTTATGGTAAAAGTATCTCAAATGTAATCTAGTCCGTGTACAATTTTATGCACACCAGATCTTTGGCATTCTTCGTTCATCTGTGCTGTGATCTAGCAAAATACAACTTTACTTGATACTGCATTGGGTTGCCAGTGGCAAGGGTTATTAACTTTTCGTATTTTCCAGTGTCTACAGATCCCTTGGCATATAAACCCATAATTGTTTACAAATCTCTTTATTCACTGTGCCATGCTCCACCCATGCCAAAAAAACACGAAGGTCGTATTTTATCTTCTGTTATAACGTTTATTCCAAAGCACCAACAGAGGTGAGAACCTCCAAATCTAGTAAGTTCAGTTGCTTAGTTTTGCAGTGTGTATTTTTGACACAAATTCTCATGCGGCAGTAAAGAATATTTCATCCGATTGACCAGATTTTCCGACAACAAAATAAAACAAGAAGAGAATAACAGTCTCTGAGAATTATGTTCTACTGTTAACTCGTTAATTGCAGAACTGACCATTTTCGTTTCCTTTTTTGCCTTAATCCGAGCTACTTAAAAAGATCGACTACACGCACGGTCCTAAATTATACTCAGAAGAGAAAAAAGACATTAAATTCCCTCTAAAAATATTTTTCTAGTTAAGCCGAACAACGCGTTTAATAGTCCACATTTTTAAAAAAAAAAGTTGCAGCGATCCGAACTGTCGGTCGTTAAATTTTCTGCCGAAAGTTCCGGCAGAAAGGTCAATATCAAAATATTCAACATTACGGAATTAAATAAAAGGCCCTCATACCATTTTTTGTTACCGTCATTAAGTAAACCCCGCAAAAGTTAAGTAGGCATTTTAAGAAAAGAACATTTCCTTTAAAGGTAATAAACAGCCAGCAAGTAATATGCTCTATTTTTAGCCCCGTAAATGAAGCAAGGATGTTCCATCAATTAAGTTCATGGCCATTTCAGAACCTTTTAAATCGAATGAAAGATAACCTGGTAACCATACCCATGGCAAATATTCCACTTTTCTTCATTTTTGGTAAGCTTTGTTTGCGCTGAGTTCTCAACTTCAGAAAAGAGCCTTTTAATGAATTAAGCGAAAATTATTGAAAAACCATGTATTAAATCCTTATAAAGCTTCAGTGTATTATAGTTGACTTTATCACTTAATTGTCAACAGAAAAGAATTGTCTTCAGTAAAACGACCTAGTCTTTATTTCACAATTAAATAATGAAAGCTTTATTAATTGCAGTTCCTCGCCGGAAAACCTTTTGGAAATGAGCCACGTTTTTAGCAGCGTCGCCTCCGCGTTTCTTGCACTTCTAGACAATTCTTGGTCTCTCCAAATCAATTTGATCTTTGGCCACTGTTGATAAGAGCACTTTTGTGTTTGTTTCCTGTATAGTTTAATTAGTACAAACAGTTAATCAGCAAATTGACATCCATGGTCTCGAAATTGTTAATTAATTCTTTGCTGTTTGGTTGAGAGGCAACCGAAGATGTGTTATTTCGTGTCACAGCTGTCGCGTTATCAGGACTCAGCTGGCGTTCTTAATTAAAATTAAGGCACCCTCCCTGTCATGTGCAGAAATTGAAAATGCTCTAGGCAAATAAATGAAATTAAGATCTACAAGTTAAAAACGAAAAGCCAAACATGATTCAAATGAACTCAATATACTGGCAGAGAGAACAAAAATCCAAAACATGAGGCGATGTAATTGTAAATAACTATAGGTTCAAAATACACGTTCATACGTTGAAGTCGAAGCAACTTGTTAGCTCCGAGAAAAATAAGCTTTATTTTATTCAGATAATGGTGTTCATGAGACAAATTCTACAAGTAAATATTTCTTCCCACCAATTTGTTTCTTTTCTTTGCTCGCTTTTTTTTCCTTTTTAATCATTGGTCTGAAATGCTGAAGTAAAAACAACTCGAACGGATGCAGGAAACACTTTACCATTTAAAAGAGGGAATCTATTAACGTCAAGAATGATGTCGTCCTCGGTGCCATAGCGTCGTAAGCTACCTAATGATATCCGGCGCTTTTTCGTTAATAAACCTCTAAATGACAATTTATTTTTCTTATTTAGCAGTCATTGTACAACGCTTATTTCTATAAAGGCCTCACGGCTAAAAATACTGACAGAAGCCCCGCCGAAGTCTCATGTTTTATTTACTTTGGGTGGAAATGTAATCAGGGATTGTAGTTATTTTTCACTTTAATTTATCCGAGCAAAATGTGATCACAAAAAGAAAATACCTTCAAACACGGTAATAAAAGCGTTTTAATATTATCTCTTTGTTAGTTAGTTTCTGTCAGGGGACCCTATATTAAATGATAATATAAAAGTTAAAACTTAAGGTTGACGTTGTAAAGTTAAGCAAAGAAAATTCAACACTGATGACTGTCAAGAGATACGTATCTTCTCTATATTTCATACAGTTACCATGGGAGGAAAAGTACTCCAGCCGCTATGCTTTCAACAATGAAAATTTGAAGTCGGTCACATATGCATCAATACAATCATGATTATAATGCAAACTCTGGCACAACATACTCTTGTAAATGAATCAATAAAAAGGCTGTTTATGATAAATTATCAATAGCACAGCGACAAACATCATTCACGAATCGATTATTATGAGAAATGTATTAACCATGAATGAAAATAAAGGACTAAACAGTGCCCTAGCTTGCCCAAGTTTTATATTACAGAGGCAGCCGGTAACGACTGATTTACTTAAATTTTCAGTCTCCTTTCTGCTCGTGACCAGTCAGTCAAAATTTTGGATATGTCCTCCTAAATAATCCCACGCCTTCCATATGAAAACTTGTAACTATTGTACCGCGTGGTACGTGACCCAATTTTTTTCTGGTTCTAATTTTTGCGATTTTTGCCGGCGTTTTTTTTTTCTTCACAGCCGTAGAATCTTGTTTATGCCATTTATTTAAAACACCACTTTCGTTCAGAAAAAACCCCCGATTAAATTAGAAACAAAATGTTCAAAAATAGAACGATGAAATGTCCCTCGTTACGCTATGGGTTTAGCTCATAACAATTTTAATTTACAGAAAAGGATTAAGGTACTATCAGCCACATTGGGGCAAGACGCGATTACCGTGTAGTGTAATAAGCCGAAGCCGAAGATATTGCATTTCAAATTAAACGCGACGTTCTGAATAACGCAAAACTTGATACCCAGTACGAAAAACTAGTGTCTCGCAATCGCAAAAATTAGTTCCCGCAAAGTAAAAAAGTCGCCAATCCGCAAAATTGAACTTCCGCAAAAATTTCGTGCCACACGGCGTGCAGTTTCGCTGAGCAGTATCATTAGAAAGGATTGCAAATATTGCAATTTTGTAACGGACAATTAGTTATAACCTGGTAGACTTTTAGTCGTTGAATTGCAACATGAATCACAATGACCAGTTCTTATTCATTGTAATACAGAGCTTGAATAAAGGCACATTAGACACGAAAACACATTTCAAGTTAGTAAGAGTTACTTATAATCAGCAATGCCTCTTACAAAAGACAAGAGCTAGGTGTTATGTTAATAAGGAAGCTAAATCTCAATGGCACATTTCAAGTGAATAACGGTACCTCAATTCATATTGCACCGGTATTGGTCACCTAGAAGTCAGTAACATGACTGAAGATAACACCTTGTACTGACTGAGAACTACCTGAAGTTGTGAGTAGTTTAAGAGCAGAATAACTCATGTGCCTATCATGGAATAGCCTAGAACGAAAGTGCTTATTGGCAGCCAATAGCGGTTTAGAATTAGTCAACAAAAGATAACATTATTTGTTTAGCGACTAACATAAATACAGGTAAAGTGTTCTTCGGTTACGTCTCCGGTGGAGGGACACCAGATACCACTATCCCATCTTGGGTTACGTATTTGTTAGATCACACGCTACTGTTGGAGCATAGTTAGTAGTCTCCTCTACTAACTATGGTTGGAGCCAAGTTTTGTCTGTTTTAAAAGTCTGCGAAGCCAGTTTTAGTGCCTGAACAAATCCCGGCCTTCCTGCAGCCAGAAGGTGTCCCCAGGTTTGAGAATAGTGCTTGCCCGGCAAAACTGACCTGTTATAACAGCTTTCGTAGAAGCGTGGTAGTAATAGCGCAATTATCGGGAGACATTAAGAGCAGTCCCGAGCAAGGACACCCAAGTAAGTGAAAAAACAAATAAAGAAACAAGGAAAACCGTCGAACTGGATTCATCCGATCGTAGTCAGAGTAATTTCTCCAGAGACAAACATTAACATTATAGGCGCAAAACGAGAAATCGGTTGTCAGCCCTTGGAGTATTGAAACTATGAAGCAACGCGCAAGTCAAATGACGAGTTCAGTTCTTAGCTATTCGTGAACGAAGCTTTCCAGAACCAATTGTAGCACTAAAAAACCTGGCTAACTGATGGAAGGTGGAAATGCCCAGTTCAAGAGTAATGTTGATTCGCAATCAGAGACCCCTTAACTAAAAAAAGAAGGAGACTCACCCTGAAATAACAGCACGGTCTACTGTACTGCAACCAAAGATACAAAGACTTGACATTAAAAATATCGAGATGACCAACCAGGTTGAAAACTTTTGTGAACAGTGACATCCCTAAACTAGGAGAGTTGGTAAACGAGATATCAACATTATCTAGCTTGTGTGGACCTTGTGTGGATCACACTCACAGTTTTGTCTTTCTGAACTACAGGTGAAGATTTTATTTTCCTATCTAACCCGGCGTAACGTAATTTCTGTTATTTATTTAACTAAGTAATTTTGAGTCAAATGAACTAAATATTCCTTCGTAAATTGATGCCGACCGTTACTTTAAGTTTATTAAGTCGGCCAGGAGGGCCCATGTTTACCGTTAAGGACCAAACGAAAAGAGACGAAAAAATTAGATAAGGTTCATTGAAAATGTAGTGGCTACAAGTTAGTTTAAAGGGAAGATATTTGTTGATTTTGTGTTGCTTAGGCTCTACATGTTCAGGCATTAGGCTAGTTTTAAAATTGCTCGGCTCAGACTCTCACGCTGAGGTCGAAGGAATGTGAGGAGAGAATTTTCTAATATTTCTTCACCATAAAAGCCAACAGTAAGCAATTTACTGAAAGTCCGTTTACCATGGTAACCATCTAAAAATCTGCATTATTGTGTAACACCTTGTAACGAGCCACCTGAAGTTGTAAGTGGTTTGAAAATTTTTTCGAACAGAAAAAACTGACTAGCTTTTGATGAAATAGCCTTGAACAACAACGAGCTCACTGGTAGCCATTAGGGGTTAAGGATAATTAAACGAAGGATTAGATAATTTGGTTAGGATCTAGTAGTAAATCCCGTTGTTTTGTAAATTGTTCTTCGGCCTTACGCTGCCAAGGGTGGGACACCAGATACCACTATCCCGTCTTGGATTACGTTTTGGATTAAATGCATTTCTATGTTTACGAAGTATCGGCAAATTATCTTATCACACAACCAAACTGGCCCTAGCCAAACATTGATATTTCCGTGCAGCCTTAAAAATAAGACGCGAATTACAGTTTAAAAAGTGCTACCTGCTTACTTTCACCTAAATACAACAAAAGAACTTTGCGGTTCTTGTAGTAATTCATCTTGCCGTTGAACTCATACAAGATGCGATCGAACCATCATCTTTCGAACTAGTGATGGAAATATTCTCTTGCACGTCTCTTCTATGCATCGCCAACTCGCTGTTTCTGCCTGCACGAAGCACGTGTCTCTTGCATCTCAGCATTCTAGAGAATTCCTGTCGATAATTTGTGTTGAATACCGCATACACTATTGGATTGCAGGCGCTGTTGGAGTACATGAACCACTGAGTTGACATAATGGCTGAAAGAATGGAGTACGTCATCTTAGGCTCCCCAAAGTCCATGTAGAGAAATAAAATGTGATATGGCAACCAACACACAGCGAATAAGACAACGACGATCACAAGCATGCAGACAATCCGCTTTTGGCGCTGTTGAGAGACTAAAAGAGGTACAACAACCTGAGTGTCGAATGGATGCAACCACATGCATATGAACGTTAATTAAAAGCTTTATTTTTCATTCTTCACAATAATTGCTAACATCGGTCAAGAAAAATAGCTTGAAACTTAACTTTAAAGAGTTGCTCGCAAATATGGGCGAAATTTAAGGATAATCCTAAGTCTGAACGGAACAAAACAGTAGACCTGCGAAACGTTGTCAAGTGACAGGTTATGTGCTCAAACTTTCAAAGGTTGATAAACATTCAAGAAATTCACATAAATTGAAGTTTAGTATGAAATCGTCGACGCAAACTTCGAGTCAAAATACATTTTAAAAGGTGCTGGAATTGTAGGCCACCTACTGTGTACATGTATCTGCGTGACCTGAAATTGTGTTTATTTTGATTTTCAAAAAGAAGCATGCCACAAAGATAACGCGTTGAACAGCAAAAGCTCAGAGAAGTTTCGATATTGTTTATTTTCTTACCAGAAACAACTCTGCGTGGAGCAAAAAGATTGGAAACTGGTCAAATTATCTTTTAGTTTCCCTTATCTTCAGTAACTTTCCCTTATCTTTCTCTTATCTTCTGTAGCTTTGCATTCCTGAACCCCGAACTCTAAAATCTCGTGGGAACTTCTAATGTTTTGTATAAGTGGAAAATTACGGTAAGTCATCATTCTCAACAACAATAAATCTGTTAATGTTCGTTATAAAAATTTCTGAGGAAAAAACAAAACCAAGCAAAATTACAACAAAAAATGACTTACCTCTCTGGGATTTTTTTAGACTCCAAAGTTTCCGTATTATTAGCGAATAAAGAAGAGAAATGGCGCCTAGTGGTATAAAATAGAGGAGGATTGCTACGAGTAATGTGTACATTTTCCTTGATGAGGTATCCGGCCAGATTTCGACGCACAAGTCTTTACCATCAGAGTCCTGGATTATATGAGAAAATAGCAACAACGGAAAGGGCAAGGCCGTGGACGAAATCCAGATCAGGGCAACATACATATACGCGTGACGAAGTTTGGTGCTGGGTCGCTGGTATAAAACACACCTCTTGAAACGATCTGCTGCCACTGCTATCAGGGTTCCTACTGATGAAGACAACGACACACCTTGAAAAGAGGATAGGAACTTGCACATGAGTTCACCGAACGGCCAATACCCTAAGTGTCCGAGCGTCGTGACCATAGGAACGTTGAGAAGGCAAACCAGAAAATCAGCCACGGCTAGGTTTGTAATGAAGACGTTAGTGACCGTTTTCATGTGTGGCCGGCGGATTGTGAGAATCACCAGCAGGTTTCCACCGACGCCAGAAACAAAGATCAAGGCATATGCTAACAAACGAAGTGTGGCCAGCTCTGGCGGTTCGATGTCGTCTTCTGAAGGCGGTGAAGTAGTGCAGTTGGAAGGCAAAGAAGCGTCATAGATTACAGAACAGTTTAATGCTGACATGTTGATGAGTTTCCTCCAAGAACTGCTTGAGAATGAGCAAAGTTTGCATCGTACGATCTACGCTTTATGACGTCATTGCGTTACCAAAGTGACGCGCGCGTTGTGCATTATTCCACATTTCAGAATTGACGATAACAGATAGAGGATGCACAGCAAAATTTCGAGATTAATATATGGAAGCTTTGGGCTAGACATTACTTAAAATGCATTAAAATTCACGCACAAGTCCCTGTACTTTTAGGCCTTTACGAAGTATTTTTTCTCATTTCATATGATTGTTTGTTTGTTTTCGTACTTTGTTTCTGCAAATCCAGACTTTTTTGCGTTTGCGTGATATGTCAGCTAGAAGTTCAAAACCGAGATTGTGATTAGCTGAACTATACCTGAATTCGATAACTGGCTCGGTGGCCGGAAAAACCGACAAATCTTCAGCAAACACTTTTAGCCCGAGGATTGATGTTTGTCGGGGCTCAGTAGAAGTGACCTGATAACAATTTAAAAAAACTTTTGAAGGACGCTTCGAAACTGCTTCGCCCTAGTAGTTAAAAGACATTATTGTAATTATTGCTGTTTGTATCTATTAACAATCTGCATACTGACACCTCCTCCCAAGCAAAAACGCCGAGTCTTCCCACAGACATACAACAAAATTTACCTGCAATCTGGTGTATTTATTTAGCGTATTTCACCTGCAATTCCTTGTTATTAGCCTTTTATTTTCTTACTATATCTTGCCCCTCTCCATTTCTTCATTCTCTACTGACTTGTTCAAGTTGTTATATTTGAACAGGAAGTGGAGGAATATCTAAACAAGAAAATAAAGACTGAAAGAATCATTTATGTTACTCTAAAGCAAATCACGCAATTTAGACTGAAGACAGCAAACTATTTGAATTCTATACTTGTCAACAATATTGATGGGTTTCTTCTATTAATTTCCTTGTGAGGCAAATCATTTTATGTACAACTCACGTATTTCCGAGATTTGTTGATTGAATCTACAACCAAATCTTCATAATTAAATAGAACTTTAAAAGTATGATCACCACAAACTATCGAATGTCGTTATTTAGTGTCAATGTTAATTTGAAAGATAAATTAAATGACAGAACTGTCCTTTACAAGACCGAGGCAATAAGTTGGTTCCTTTAATTTTATGACCGCGTTTTCAATACTATCCTTTCGAGTTGATTGTATGTCAAAGTGGAGCGAAGGTCCAGATGTCGAAATCTCGCGAGATAGTTCGGCGGTTGGAAACCTTCCGAAGGCTCTTTTGTAGGGTTTTCTTATGATTTTGAGCAGTGATTAAAGTATGAATGCAATGGAGATTGTCATTTTTTGAATGACAGAAAAAGAAATTTAATATACCCACTTTGGAAAGGCTTTGATTAAAAGGAAAACAAAGTCGGAAGAAAGCTTGATTTAGGGAAATTCTGCCTCCCGTTGTCACGTTTACGGGAAACAGCTAAATTAGAAAGACGAAATAAGATAGTTCCAATAATAAACAGTTTTCCATGCTTATCTAAACATTGGCTGAAAATCTCGAAAAATACCCAGCATAATTCGAATTGTCTCTGGCCTCGAAGATCTTATTCCAAAAATATGTGAATTCGAAGATTTTACAACATGGACTCGATGTTTTCCATCTTAAACAATGTGACGAACAACACAAACAACTCAACAGAAATCGTGCCAACGACGGCGCCAAGTGAGCCGGCAATGATTGAAAAACCCTTCTTCAAATGGTTCCGGATCGCAGCATACAGCTTCATTTGTCTGAGCGGTGTATTTGGTAACTTTATGGTTATCTTCGTCAGTCGTAAACCAGGCATGATTACAGTGAGCAACATTCTCATAGCAAACCTAGCAGTGGCAGATTTCACTGTCTCTCTCATCAACATTCCCACCGTTGTTGTTTACAGTCACCTGGTGTACTGGCCATTTGGCGGTTTTCTTTGCAAGCTCATTCCATTTCTGCAAGGCTTGACGTTATCCGCCTCAGCTGGAACATTGGTAGCCATCGCTGTGGAACGATACTGGCAAATTGTTCGGTACACCAAGCGGAAGCCCAAAGTCAGTGAAGCTTACCAAGCCGCTGTAGTCATTTGGGCGTCGTCCATTTTCATCCCTCTTCCACTGGCGGTGTTCAGTAAGATCACAATGTGGAAACAAGGAGAGGAAGAATTTGCGATCTGCGTCGAGGAATGGCCAAATCAGAAAATAAGGCAAGCTTACACAACGCTGTTGTTCTTACTGATGTTCATCCTTCCCTTGCTGCTTATCTGTGGTCTTTATGTACAGATTAGTCGATTCTTGAACAACCTGCCGTCAATTCGACGAGGTACGTATAAATGTTTCTTGTTTCAATTTATTCTTAAACTAAACAAATTGCGGAATCAAGTATGTGTTTGTGTCTTCAGTGACATCAAAGGCTTGCTTTGTTTATGAAGTACATGCTTAATGTAGCAGTTAAGTTTATTTTCTTAATACCTACTGCTAGAAAAAGGAGATAAAGAACACCGCAGCCGGAAAAGAACAGAATGCCAAAACAAAGAGAATACCAAAGAAAAAAATACCAAAACAAAGGGAATATTAAAACAAAAGGGAAACCAAAACAAAAAAATACAACAAAAGAATACCAAAACAAAAGGAATGCCAAAGAAAAAGAATACCAAAACATAGAGAATACCAAAACATAAAAAATACCAAAGAAAAGGAATACCAAAACAAAAAGAACACCAAAACAGTCTTCGCCGACGTCCTCTCCTCTAAGATCGGTTACGTATTCTTTATTTTTATTATAGGAGTGGAAAAACATTTTTAGAAATGGAATGGAACTATTGCTAAAAGTGGAAACATATTTCGACTTCGTTTACACACGCGGTGGCCTATAGCTGCTCAAGTTCATATCATGCAAAAAGAGCGGCGGGATGATGGAACGACTGGGAGATAATATGTCATTTGCTATCAAATTAATATTTTACATTATTTTATTTTTATATTTGGGATTAACCGACACAGACTTTAAGTCTAGATTCGCCAACCATAAACAATCGTTTAGAAATGAAGCACACAGCAACCAAACTGAGCTCACCAAACATGTATGGCAGTTAAAGAAAGCTAAAGTAGATTATACGATCAGATGGAAAATCCTTGACAGGGCACAGTCCAATGCAACTAAAAGATGATAATTGTGCACCTTAGAAAAGTTTTGCATTATATGCAAACGAGAGCTTGCCAACCTTAACAAAAGAACAGAGCTCGCGGGCACTTGTAGGCACGTAAAAAGATTCTTACTAAAAAACACCTAATATTGTAAATGCATGCGTGATTCCAAAGAAGTCTATAAAAAGTCAATATATATACTGGATGATCGATCTATGTTGCAAAAACCTCCTCTGCTTCATGTTCACGTCATACCTGTGAAACGTGTTGAAACGTCAACGCTCATTGTCTTGAAAAAACAAAAGAATTTTAAGGAAAATAGTGATTCCCTTTTTGTGCGTGAAGAAACCGCGAGAAAAAAAAAATGGCCGCGCGAACTCCTGGGAGCGAGAAGCACGCGGCTATTTTTTTCCTGGCGGTTTATTTACCGTCTCGCTCGACGGATTAAGCGGAAGAGGGACTACCTCGTAGTTTTTTTCCTTTTTTTGGTCCTGGCTTTGCAACGCATCTTTCTTACACTTTTTCCAGATTTGTTACAACATTTATCTCGAATTCTTGTTTATGTGCAGTCTTAAGACACACGCTCCTTAAACTACGTCACTGCTCCTTTGTCAAAATGACAGCAAATTTGAAAGTGTTCAAAAATTATATTCAAAATTGCTTTCTGTTCAAGTCGTGTTTTGCCAAACTTTGGGTGATGTTCATATTCAAGTGAAGAAATAAATAAAAATCAAAACGTGTTATAACTGAGCTACAGCGGGGTAAACAATTTTATACCAGTACTAATAGATCGTCTTAAATTTGTGTGATTAAGTTTTGTCAGGGAAGGTCATTGTTAATTTTATTGCGACATTTTTCTATAAATTCCTGACACAATGATGTTGGCACGAAGAATTGTCTCTTTACTGTATCCATTTTATGTCTCATGTCAGTAACCACCAGAGTTCAGGGGAAGACAGTCCGGATGCTGATGATTGTCGTGGTGTTGTTCGGCTTCTGTTGGTTACCCTACCATATTGTGTACATGTACCTTGACTTCAGTCAGTCACAATACACCCAAGCCATCACCTCCTTAGTCCTGTTCGCTCAGTGGTTGATTTTCGCCAACAGCGCCTGCAACCCTATTGTGTATGCAGTCTTAAACGTCAACTTCAGGCGCGAGTTCTTTGCGATGTTTTCCAGACAGCAGCCGAGACGTAGGCCAAATAATGAGCATGAGTCGATACGCGTCCAAACAGTACAATGCGCCGCGTGAATGTGCCACCGACTTCCTTGGATCACAATACGAAGACTCGTCGTAACAGAAGATTTCATATAAGAAGGAAATGTTATTTCTATTTATGTTAGTTTACTATCAAATGTTTTAGTCTGAATAAGGAAAAAAGCTAAAGAAATTGTAAATTCTGAATAAGAACAAGTCAGCGCAGATGTATATTATAAATATGTTTAGGCTCAATTTAGAAATAGCCAAGCATTCAGGCGTGCAATGTGAATTACGAATATAATTGTTATCCTTATTGATTCCTATGTAGTTCCCAAGCTCAATTTGATTGACAGTCTTGCCACGCGGCCGGCATGCTTGGGAATATTGTGCAAGTGCACTTGACACTTGATCACTATTTAGGATTAACGTTTCTGTTAAATGTTGTAGTTTTTTTTCCATTCAACTTTTAATGGTTTAACTTAAAGCAAGAGTATGAAGATTTTATGGCTTTTTGGCACAGTTATCATTTCCATAAAATGACTGAAGCCGAAATATGTTGAAGCCAGTCTCCACAAACGGTGACCTCTCTAATAAAGCTAATTCTCAGTTTCCCATATGAAGAATTAAAGCACGTTACCTCAAGTTCCACCCGTTTATGCTTGTAAGTTATAAGATCTCTCAGTGTTCTCCGGTCAGGAAATGATATGGAGAAAGTTTAATGACAAATCTGTACTCCAGAAAAAGACATCATCGATCGATGGACACGATGAATTTCAATTAAAAACAACCATCGGCTGCTGTCGATTATTATGGTCATCGATTTGTTTTGGCAATCGATAGCGGTTATTTAATATTACTATTGATTGCTATGGATTATCGGTTCCTGGATTGACTACGCTTGTCGATCAAGGAGAAAAGCAAGGAAAAGTTCGCTTCTGTGACTCTTCTGTGACTCTTCAAAAGAATAGTTGTATCACTTCTTTTTCGAATGCTCCCATGCGCAAATCTTTTGGAAAACGTTATCTTCTTGGTGGTTTGAACTTGTAAAGGAAAACATAATTATGACATTAAAAGATATTATACTTGGGCTTCTAAATAGGACTGATATTATAAACTATCTTATAATTCTTGGAAAACTGTGTATTTGGGAATGTAGAAAAGCCAATATCCATCCTGATTTTAATATTTTTCTTAAAAAAGTGAAAATTAAGTTTGAAACAAAAATGGGACGTTTGAAAATTTCAGGAAAAGATGGGAAGCAATTCTTGCTAAACTTCTGCAAATATTGGTAATATTTAGCTTTATTCTCTTTATATCTATAGCCGTGTTCACATTAGGCCTCGATTATGATCGAATTATAATCGAATTAATATGAAATGGGTTCACATCAACTAATTACAGTCCCTGATTATAATTGGATTACAACCCCTTGGGGTTGTTTGAAGTAATCACAGTGCGTGATTGAACAAAATGGCGGACACGTGGTGGTTTGTCTCATCCGTTGTTGCTGTTTCAGACGGCGTATTTTTCTTCTTCTAGCCTTCGAAACTTCCATTGCCTTTCTTCTGATCTCCAAATCAAGTATTGCGGTGAATATCATGGCAGCTGTTCGATTGGGCGCCATTTTGTTTTCAACTTTAGATTGCGAGGTTATGCTGCCTAGTTTATTTGAATTTTCGCAGATGTGAATAGAACCATAATTGAATAAAATCGAATGGAGTATGATAGATTGAATCGTAATTCAGTTGAATATAATTAACATTTAGTGTGAACACGGCTTATGTGCTTATTGTGTTTGTTTTGTGTGTGTGTTTGTGTGATAATTAATGATAATTTATTAGTCGTTTGTAATTAGAATTTGTAATTTACTTGCAAAAAAAGATACTAATTATGGTTAACTTGTAATATATATAGGAATGTGAGTACAAATAAAATAAAATAAAGTCGAAAAAAAAAGGAAAAGTTCGCAAAGCACAAAGTATATCTTTCATGTTTACAACGGACAAGTTTCTTAACAAAGTGAAGATGAAAACTGAATCTATTATTCAGGCTCTCTGGTCTTTGCTTTCGAAATCACGTGACGTTTGAAATGTTCTATTCTGATCCAGTTTAGCAGGTCAAACAACGATAATCAGAAATGAGTGGTTTCTGTTCTATTTATGGCTTCACCTTGTAAAACCAATAGCACTTTGAAATAAAATAACTTCCCACTTCTTGTTCTACAGATATTGGAGCAAGAATTTATCACCGACCAGCTTTGTAATTAACATTATTACACTTTGAATATGCCGCACTGTAGCTCTTTGAAATAAAGTTGCGGCACTTGTCAGCCGCCGATACAAAGAGCGATGTCGGTTATTACAAAGTGCGAGAGCTTGTTGTTGCAAAGTGAGGGCAGCTGTTTCATTACACGTTGTGTCAGATTTTTCAAAGTGCGACTGTTATTACAAGGTGCAACAGAAAAGAAGTGTTATTATATTACAAAGTGAAGCATCTATATCAATACCAAACGCGACAAGCGTTATTGCAAGTTGGGACAGGTTTCTGTGTTGAGAGAACTGCAACCCAATGTTGGGTACCCTGTGGAGGGGCGCATGTCACGTAAATGCGTGACAAGCCATTTTCCTAGTCAGGGAGGTAACAAAGGGACTTGCGGCCCCTTATTTTGCTCCTCAGTGGCCTCATGTAACTAATGGAATTTTCTTGTACATTAAATTCACAAGAGGTAGCCATGTTATAATTATTTTATTTGGCTGACTACGTTGTTTTGAATGAGTAAAACCTGTTCTGTTTTATGATTACCAAGGAAGTAGTCTATTGAGTGCCCTTCGGCAAACAACTTAATTTGCTGGAAGACATTGGTTCGATAGCAATGACAATGTAAATATTGTCTGTTTATACTCTCAGTTTTGCTTTCAAAGTGTTTAAATAATATGTCATAATTAAATAGGATCGCATTTAATACAACAGCGTTGTTTTATTTTTACTTTCTCTTTGGGGTTGAGTATGCCTGAATTTTAGTTCTTTGTGATATGAGTTAGATCGTGTTCTCATTTGTTATAGACTGAAAAATACAGCGATATACACCGAGGCAATGTGAATCAGCTCCACTGCAAAAGAGAAGAAACGTCAAAATTGAAAATAGACTAGTAATATTAATGTTATTGGCATTATTATAAATCAATTTCTCCTTCAGAAAGATTCTGTACAGCCTGGCTACCAAATGTAAATCCTACGAAATATATCGTCAAAAACAGCGAATAGCAAAAAGGGAAAAGAAATCTTGAGTATCTGTCAATTTTGTTTCCGTCTACAGTGTAATGAAGAGGTTTCGTTATTTTCTCCATAATTGACTTTCTGTCGCCATCTTTATTTTTCCTTAAGATCGGCTTTGAGTGATTGCAAGTCTTGATAGGTCTCTTTGGTCCATTGTGTTTGTAGATTTTACCGTTTTTATTACCCTTCGAGATACCTAAAGCGTTATCCAGGGAATCAGTAAAAATGTAAGATTTTCCTCCCATGCAAATTCGTATCTCCATTTTATGACAGTCGTCGATCTGAAGTGAGAAAGTAAAAGAAAGAAAAAATAAATCTTTGCACAATGTTATTATACTGTCAGTAGTCACTATAAGCGTAACTATCTAAGTAAAATGCCTCTAAGACAATAAGACAACTTCTCGTCGGCGTTCTCGCCACGGCGCCAGAGCCAAGTAGTTTTATTTTATTAGTATAATGAGTGGTTCTGAGATAATGTAAAGGATCTTAAGGCGGGGGTTCACCTGAAAGCCGTATTTTGGCTTGGTATTATGGTTTTAATGCAAATATCTCGTTTACGTTTCAAGCAATCAAGAATCTCTATGCTCATTTCACACATCTATGTTTTGCGCCGTTTTGTAAATTTTTTGGTGATTTTTAGGTTTATTTGGAGATAAATAGTTTTTCTCAAAGGATTAGTAAAATTTATGGAAATAGGAAATTTGGAAGATTTGGTGTTGTTTTAAAATTAGAGTTTGAAGTTAAAAATTGGTAGATACACACCAAACAGTTGCCTAACAACCTAGGTGCTATTGTGGGGTCGGGCAACTGTCTGGTGGTATTCCATAATCTTTTTTCCCCCTTTCAATCTCTCTTTAAACTTCCTAAAATTTCACTTAAATTCAGGTGTACCCCCGCCTTAAGAGCTATAGACATTGGCCGTTTTTATCCTAGGGACGTTAAAGTCGTCTCAGACGTTAAAGCTGTCTCGAGACGACTTTAACGTCTAGTATAAAAACCGAAAATAACGAAGACGCTTTTAACGTCTGTCAACTTTAACGTCTTGTTTTAAGAGCGTCTGAACGACGCTTTTATCAGTCACCTTTAACGTCTGAGACGTTAAAGCTGTCTAGTATAAAAACGAAACGACCTTACGCCGATAAAGACTTGGAAAGACCTGCCATGTTTTGTTCGTACACTGGCGCCATTTTCGAACAAATCTACTTGGCGCGCTAAATTTGCTTGTTTCCAGTGTCCCCCGACTATAAAACCCAGTACTTTTTTTAATTTGTTGTCTGTTAGGCCGTGTACTTAAGGCGGGGGTAAAGGTGAATTTAAGTGAAAGTTTGGTAAGTTGAAAGAGATGTTGAAAGGGAAAAAAAGGGTTATGGAACACCACCAGACAGTTGCCCGACCGCACAATGGTACCCCAGGTTGTTGGGCAACTGTTTGGAGTGTATGTACCAATTTTTAATTTCAAACTCTAATTTTAAAACAACAACAAATCTTCAAAATTTCCTATTTCCATCAATTTTACTTATCCTTTGAGAAAAACTATTTCTCTCCAAATATACCTAAAAATCACCAAAAAATTTACAAAACAACCCAAAACATAGATATGTGAGATGAGCATAGAGATTCTTGATTGCTTGAAACGTAAACGAGATATTTGAATTAAAATACGGCTTTCGGGTTTACCCCCGCCTTAAGAGGAAGTTTTTAAGGTCATTCAAGCTGTAGCTACCGTCAGGCTAATAGGTGTGAAGAAAATCACAAGTTTAACGCGTCTGTCGAGATAACAAATGAAAACAGCAATTGCATGGCGTTATAGGACGAAAACAAGCTTAGCGCCAAAACGAGGCTGCGCCTCGTGCGAGTCTAAGAAATGCCTCCCAAAGAGCTTTTCACCTCCTACTTAAAGTTAGTTGCATCGAAGAGATGCAGGAGGCTCCTCGTGCGGGTGGACCGGTGAGGGTGGGACTCTGCAGAGACTCTGCTCCCGTCAACCCTACCCCATGAGGGGGTTTAGGGGGGAGCAGAGAACGAGGAGCATTTTGCTTGAATTATTTTTGTTTTTTTTTCCCCTTTAAATAAACATGTTTAAAACACGCGCTTTAACTTGTATCCATATCAGATGAATATATCTGGCATTAAAAACTTGATTTAAACGTCAAGAATATTCGAAATTGCCCGCCTTTAAATGCGTCTCGTTTTTATAACACACGCCTTTAACGTCTTAGACGTAAAGGTGTCTTAAACTTAACTTAAACGTCTCTAGCATAAAACGGCCAATATTCTTATTCTCGGATTGGACTGGAACCAGCTTGTAATGGAGGCTCGTGCAGGGGAATATCATTAATTATTAAAAACTGGATCATAGGATAATGCAATTCGAGAGATTTCATTGGCTTAGTCATCATGGGCTATGAGCCATTATACCATGCTCTACAAGTATGGTAAGCCTACGCGTGAATTTGGGGGCGTTTTTATTTTAGTGTAGTTTTCTATCTTTTGGGGGCGTTTTTAATAAAACAGTTACATGTATCTTTAAAAATTTCTACTCCGCATTTTTTTAAAACAATTACATGTATTACATGTATCTTTAAAAATTTCTACTCCGCATTTTTTTTTTAATTTCACACATGCATTCCGCTCTTGCTTTTGAATAAGTTTTTGCATTAAAAAAGTAGGGTCACCGGATCCGTTTTTGACATATTAGCTTCGTGAATAAGGAATTTTTCGCGCGCGTTC
This sequence comes from Micromussa lordhowensis, assembly GCA_964020085.1. Classification (NCBI taxonomy): domain Eukaryota; kingdom Metazoa; phylum Cnidaria; class Anthozoa; order Scleractinia; family Lobophylliidae; genus Micromussa; species Micromussa lordhowensis. The sequence goes on from OZ026595.1 coordinate 29,803,655, forward strand.
AACGCGCAAATTAAAATCTTGACCTTGCAAGATTGCACTTTGCGCACGCGTGAAGGCAGTCCGCTGCTCAGCGAAGCCCGCAATTCCACGCGAAGAGACGTGGATACCCGCGAATAGTGTTTTCTTTTTCGCTGTTGTCGTTAGCAGCACAAGCGGTAGAGGAAGAGTACCACAAATACCCGAAGGTGAAGGTGGCCTCGTAAAAAGAACGAAGAAAACTTGAAGAGTATTTTTTTCCTGCTGTTGTTTAGATTGATAGCCGGCACGATCGATCGTGAACTTTTCGTTCACGTTCCAGTACAGCAGTTTAAAAGAATGTTTTTTTTTCATTCGAAATTACCTGAAGGATGGATGTTTTCGAAGCGATATCGTAAACAGCTCACTAAGTTTGGCAAAACAAAGTTTTACGAAGTAAGCCTCGGGCGCGCCCCCATGTTTGTTTTGAGTTATCTCGCGCGCTGTCTCGCGACCCCTCGGGTGATTGCGCCATTCCTCGCGCTGTAGTGCCTCAGTTGCAAGCTAGTTCCAGTCCAGAATACGAATATGGTCTATTGTACTGACGATTGTCTCAACACTCGGGCGTACAAGTTAGGCGTGGTGGGATGAATGAAAAGTTAAAACGTTTCGAAATAATGCCTTAAAATATCCTATATTTTGATATGACAACAAGACAACCAGTATTCTTACCCAATCTTCTTTGCCCAAAGCGGGATGGGTTCTGTCTCCAGGAACAAAACTCCCGACATACTTCATCCTTCTAGAATACCTTAGGACAAACACGTACTCCACCAGAGTAAAGAATATGAATCCAAAAGACATCAGTAAAAAGTAGTCGATAGCCTTGAGGTATGACACTCGTGGAAGATTGGAGTTCACGGAACCCAACATATAGCTGATAGTCAGCACTGTCGTGATGCTGAGGCCGACCCGCGCTGGAATCGCCTCTGGATCAATCCAGAAGCTGACCCAAGAGAGAGCCACGATGCATACGCAGGGTATGTACATCTGGAAGATGTAGTACATTGTACGACGTTGGAAGTGTATGGTCACTGTTAGTCCGGAAAATGATTCTATCGTGGATAAAATAAAACTTGTACTGGTTAAGCGAATCGAGTCTCCCTATACCGTGTGCGCTGAATCACACTGTTTTACGCCCTCGGGAGTGTTTCTTCAGCAATGGATATCAAGTGATAATTATGTTCTATTCGTGTTAGACGTTCTGTTAGTTCAACATCAGCGTAAAGAATGGTAAGTAGAATAAAGACGAACCCTTGTTTTGTATTGCCCCAACACTACCGTAAGTCAGCAGAGGTCAATATTACTCATATCTAGGCGTGTGTGTTAGACGTTAACAATGTACTTCATACGGTGTGTTGAACATTCATTTGCTTACACTCTGTTGCGCGCCTTTTCCTGCAATAACAGTTTCATTGACGTTCTTTTTTTAACAGAAACGTTAACAAAATTGACATTTTGCGAGTAAGAGTATTATTTTATAACTTATTTTCACCTGAGTGGTACAATGGATGCTTGAGTTTCCTTGTCGCATTGAAGACAGTGAATTGAGCCATTTCCTTGTCGTATATGTAAATTTCTGTCCCGACGTTTTTCTTCCAAGTATATTGTAGGTCGTCCTTGTCGTAGGAAACTAGAGAGAGTTTAGCAAGACATGACGATTTTTTTTATGTTATTTCCCTTTCTACGTACATTCTAGTAATTTTACCTTAGATTCCAAAAAAAAAAAAAATTCATCTATAACCTTAGATATTTCAGAGAGACTGAGAAGAGATTTCGCACTATAGCTAGTGATGTCTAAAATAGTTTTGCTCACAGCTGACTGATGGCTGCCAATTGCAATTTACTCGTGTACCGTATAAGTCAACACCGTCGAAATGTTTCATATAGTGATCCCAGTTTATTCTGAAAGCCACTTCTAAGCCTCCTGGAAGTTATAGAGTGGCGACATATTTTTCAATTATGATGCAAAAATCCATTTCACTATATTTTGGTTTATGGCTTATACAACCAATTTCAGTTTCTCAATATTTATTGTTACGAATAAAAAGACCTAGCTGTTTATCGGTCTGTTAACACAGCAAAACAGAAGGAACCTCGAGATATAAATCCAGAGACAAAAATGCTAGAGGGATTGAAACAAAGTGTGAAAGCAGCTCTGTTTCTGGAATAGAGAATATTTAACCAAGTTGTAAACAACAAAACGGGAAGAGCATAACTAAACTTTGCAAAAAGAGGTGATAGTTTGTCAGCTCGAATTCAGTACTTACAACTTTCCAAAGCTAAGTGACAAATCTGATCATCCATTGGATAGTTCCGTAAGTTCATTTTACAAGAGGCTGTAGATTTCATCCTATGTAGAATACAATAACAATTTTAGCAACAAATATTGCCACTAGCACAACAGGCGTTTCGTTCAAATATTTTCAAACTTAAAAAAAAACCGAGTTTGTCTTTTTTTCGTAAAACGTTTTCAGAGTACTCATTAATAGGATGTAAGGTGTTGAGGTATGTACCGAACAATAAAATTACAACTCTCGTTATTAAATTAATAGGCCAAGATACATTGTAAAACCCTGTAACCGGAAGGCGTTTTTTGGATGATATCAGCGTGTAAATCGCTAACAACGTAACCATGCATATGTTAAAACAAAACTACTAGGTAGTGTTTCTTTCTTCACTGATCAAGACAACAGAGGTAATGATGGCCAAAAAAATACGCGAAGCAGATCAGGAATACATCTAACTGAGAGGGAGTAGTGTAGAAGTGCAACCGCAAATGCAATATGGCACCATATAGAATAAAATAAAATAAAATAAAACAAAAGCAACAGCATTTCAATGATCCTACCGCGCACTTAGCATCATGTATCCACCATTTAAATTGACCCAAACTTTCTTGTTTGGAAGAATCGTCTCATGGACACTTGTCTTAACTGAATTAACGAAAAATGTATCAGGAAGCCAGAATTTATCTGCATATTCCCCTCCAAGAGTAAGAGTTCGGTTAAGACCTAAGGCAAGCCTTGGATCCTGCCAGAACAAACCAAGATACAGATCCAAACTGAACTCCTAAAATACAAGAAAGCAAAAAAGTACCGGTTTAATTTCAGTATTTGTTTATTCGTTTCTCTGTTTGTTTGTTTGTTTGTTGGATTTCAGTAACATGACTTGCTTTTACTTGTTGATAGCTTACATGTTCGGTATATCTCAAATGTAAGCTACCAATTGAAGTTTTAAGAAACATGATATATAGAGATTTACACCGTAAATTGAAAGCCAGCTTTCGAATCTCTTTACGGTGGCCAATTCACATTATCAACTCATTTGATAAAACTAAATTATATTGTAATACTCCCCACCGACGCAGCACCACACGTTTCTTTAGAAACTTACTCCCTTTATCAAGAAATATGAGATGAGAAGCTCATATTGTACTTCGTAATTGTTTTCAACCGAGCTCAAGGTCCTCAACATATATACAAATTTTGAAAAGTCGTTTCGGCGTATTGACGATCAAGGGCCAGAGCAAGAGCGACAAAGCCGCTAGAGAAATGGCAAGTAAAGAAGTGATCTCCCTTCTTATTCTTTTTGCGAATTTAATGGCTTGTCGTTGTCGTTGAGCGAGAACAATCCCCGACCATCAAGACTATGGAATTTCGTCGTTGATGAAACGATAGTCGCAGACTGGTTCTGCTTAGTCGCCGTCCGCACTTCACCGGAGACATTTGAAAACGTAGTTTTATTTCTACAGTTAGGACTACCGTCCACACTAATTCGACACGAGAACAGAGCTTTTCGAAAATGCTCTTCAAACCGGAGGAACTGACTTAGAAACGCCGGCTTTCCGTTTTCATGTGAACAGAAAAAAAAATGTTAACCGAGCTCTTCGAAAACGATCATGGTGTCACGATGTAATTTCTCTGACCGAGGTTTCCTTAACCACAAATCCAAGAGGACCGGTGATTGTTGCGTTTTAAAATTCCACCAGTGTAGGATGGACGGAAAACATTTGAAAACAAAACATTTTGGAAGCATTTTAATTCAAAAAACATTTTCAGAGTGAAACCTCCGTTTCCAAATTCCTCTGGCGTAGCGTGTAGACGGCCTTATAGTATAATATGCAAAATATGTCGTTAAGCTGCGGATGTTTAGCTTGTTACCCAATTGTTTATATCAACCAACTCACCATATCTGCCTCTTGTATTTCACCAAATGACAAGATAAGAATGTCTACTTTGACATCAACAGCTCTCACTAACGGGAAGACACAAGCACAATAAAGCTATGTTTAAGAGTGCAATAACTTAAAATACAATCGCTAGCCGTGTGCGTCAGCATCCGGCATCTGGTTTATGAAACCAGTAAACCGTATACAAAGCCATAAAATTAGAATAAAGGTAAGGAGCGTTATGGTTTTCTCATAGAGTGGCTAGAGCTAACGGTTTATTACTGTCTAAACAGACTGCTAATATCAACTTTACTTGCTGACATACATTCCCTCCTACCTCCATAGAAAGGTCTAATATTCTTGTCGTAGTTTGTCATGATTGCGTTCAATAGCTTAGACATGTTCCTTCCTGGCTGTATAAGCGAACTATTCCGCACCAGAGCAGGCCTGTAACTCTTGCTAAGAAAAGAAAGAAGGTATTCTCAATTAAATTAAAGGATGTTTCCTTGCTAAGAAAAGAAAGAAGGTATTCTCAATTAAATTAAAGGATGTTTCTAGGTCACAAATTAAAGCGTGAATTAGCTGATTTCGTTTTCAAAAACGTGATGTACATTGCCACCCTCAAACTGGCATTCTGTTTTATAGTACTTATATGAGCTAAAGCATCTTCAATACACTATCTCAGTCATTCTTTTGCCTAATAGTGCCTTATTTAAACGAGCTTAAACAAATTCAAAGTAGCAGAGCACAGAGTCAACTTCGATTCATGCGATAAAATCGAACCTGTTTTAAGTTCAGTTTGTGTCTACTTATGACTAGATTGTATTTTAATGAACATTTGGTAGTTCTAATATACTCACAATAGGTTTGAAGCAAAACATTCAGCGAAGAGAAAAGTAAGAGCGACCAACTTTGAATTTCTCTGTGTCATTATGTTGCCCTAACCTAGCGAGAAACGTTATCAGATATTAATTAACTTTCTCTATAGATAGATACCTCTAACGTAAAATAAAGATTCTAATATTTTCTTTTAACTTGATTTACCTGATACTAGCCTTGTTACCGTTATTGTACGGTTGCACTGTGAAAAAAAATTGTTGTTATGCCACTTATTACAAATAAGTTGAGGCTGCTAAAAGTGTACAACGTAATTTCCTTGCTTGCGTTTGAGTTCAGTATCACAGGAAATCAAAACACTGCGTTACTTGAGAAATCCTTGCTAGTGTACAAATAAGGTAAACACAAAATCATAATCAAATGCATATTATTAGATTATAAAAAAGGGGGTTACTTTTGCCTCTGCCATCCCTTTTTGTTGTTAGGAATTTTTATATATCCTTTACCCAAGGCCAGTTTTATTTGTTGCAGTAGGGAATCAACCCAGGTATTACAGCCCCAACTTGTATGATGATAATGTGAAATTATCGGGGTGGTAATTTCAAGATAAGATAATAAATTCTCTAAAGCTTGCCTTTGTGGTAGGAGTGGTCAAATATCTGTAGAGTACACTACGTACAGATTACCTTAGCTGGAAATAATATATCTCGTAAATTCTGACTGAATTTGGATAAATACTTAGTTGTAACTTTTTTGGTACGCTTCGGCGGCGTGGTAGGCTCTTTTGGTCCCGCCATGCATGGGTATTTTGTCTCCAATACACCTAGCCAAAATACGAACCATGCCCGACCAAACTCACCTGAGATGCCCGCGAGCAGGCTCACGTTGGAGCACAAGCGCGGGTGGCATAGCCGCGACCGCAAATCGAGCGGCGAAGCCACGAGACGAGAGGGTGAGGTCACATTCTCTTCACCAGACTGCACCGCTGGATTGCTTTGCTCTCCGCTCGCGCGCGTGACTAGAGATGGCCCCCGAAGTGTACAAAAAAAGAACGATTCAGCATTAAAGATGTTTATCGTTGATACTTCAGTTAAGGGAAAGGTCGATTTGCGCTTCCATACACCGATCATTTTCATGTGAGCTGTTTTCTTTTTGAGTACAAATTGTTGTTAACAATTAAATTAACGGCATATTATTCTGTATTTCTAAACCACCAAGACCCTTACCTTGACCTAGCTTTTAAACAAAACAAATAGTGAAGCGTAAAAATTCATTATACCTTGAAAAAATAATATGACATCATTGTTAACTTCTTCGTTTCTGATTGTTAGTACGGGATTCTTGTATGTTCCTATATATGTAGTTTTTTTTTATTATCTCTCCCTGCACTTAAAAAACTAGCTGCTGCAGTTTTGAACGTAGCAGGTAATGTCAAAAACGTTCTAAACAAATAAAACTACTTTATTCTGTAATGTATTATGTCTTTGCCTCCTACTGTTGGTGTTAAGTTGTATTCAAGCGTGTTCATGTTTCCATTCGGGATGTACTTTCTCCCTAAGAAATCCACTATTCACTTTAAATTTAGTTATTTAACATAACGTTTCGTTTTTTTTCCCCCAAGAAAAATTATCCGTAAACGTTCTTTTCGGTGAACTCTTAAGGAATCCCAGTTGACCAACAACAATAGGTATCAAGGATGGCGCTAGGACACGAATTCGCTTGTTTGCTTTCTAATGGTTAATTCTTTTGGATACTTTTTTCTTTGATATTGTTAAAAAGAAAGAGAGATGAGTGCATAAATGAAATATCATTTAAACGAAACTCGTGGCATGTATTTTGCAGCTATTTTTTATGACAAGTACTTTTTGTTCGCAAAATAAAACGAAAGCCCTCTTACAGAGTTTCAAATTCAAGTGATATAGAATTCATCATAACATTCAGTTATAATTTCTTTTCTCCGGTGTAACTTTTTTTTACCTCAGATATGATCTTTATTCAGACGATGATCTTTACATCAAGGGAAAGTTAAACTCGTCGACCGCGAATCCAGACTACGTAACTAAGCGAAGCCCCCACATATAATAAAATTATAGTAAAGAAAATTACTCTCATGGGAAGGATTTACCTGTCATTAAGAGAAAGAAGGTCTCTACCAAGTCAGCACTTTGTTCCTATCATTTTGCGGCATTTTATCCATCCTTCGCCCATAGAACTCAAATTATAATAGCGAGGCAGCTCGAATTACGTTTCAAATTTTAATTTTTCCATAAGGTTTCACCTCACGAAGACACAGGATACCACAGCGGGGCGTCATATGTCTTCTTACTAGGAACGCTACCTCATCTTTACAGTGGTACAAAAAATAACAGCGAAAACATTTCTTCACTGTACGTTGATTGCTTTAGATGTATTCAACAAAAAGTAAAGTTTGGACGATGATTATAAGGACTCAATAACAATTTAGATTTGGTAAAAGTTCCCATGGTGTAAAACATTAAGATTGAAGAAAAAATTATCATCATACAAATACTTTTTTCGAGTCAAAGTGCGCCTGGCAGGTGAGCATGAATTTTTAAACGCGGTTATATTAACGCTTTCTGAATGTTAATGATGGAAGACGGACTCTCGATGTTTACTGTTTCGCTTGGAATGACTACTTTGTATACTATAAAATACACCCACAAAGTAAATTTAAAGATTCCCATTCTTAGCGCTACTTCACGAGAATGCGATCATACTGTTGAAATGAGAGTGGCCTTCAAAGTAAAACAAATAGACTGTAAGGAGTGCCACGTGACTCATTTAATCAGGCTTTCCATGGCACTGATGAAACCCCCGCTCACACAACCAATTTCTGGTTTAAGTTAGCTGGTGGTCGAATAATGTAAAACAGTCACACGAAAGCTGCGTGAGTTCCTGACAATGGTTCTCATACTGGTAGAGCAATCACTCCGCAATACATATTAGTCAAAACAGTTAACAAGGTAAAAATTATTGAAAAAAATTGGGGCAATAACAATGAAACATTACGAAGTTTCAGAGCGGAATCAATCATCTTAGTGGTGAGTCTAATTGACACCACTGTAGCTCCGCCCACATCCCCCCTCCAAAAGGAAAAATATTTATTATATAATCACCAGTGAAATACCAAGTGAGCTTTCCCGCGAAAACTTCATATCTTCACACGTGAAGATAATATGTTATCTTCACACGTGAAGAGATCACCCTCGTTATGGCTGCATAATAAATCGCGCCTTTTTCACAGGAGTTTATCCGGTGTTTATATAATAAACAGAATATTACATGCCCGCTTGTGGATATGAATTTTATCCTCTCGTGTTCGACTCGATATCTCACTCGTTCGCTGCGCTCACTCGTGAGATATCGAGTTGAACACTCGAAGATAAAATTCATATCCACGCGCGGTCATGTAATATCCTCTATATGTTTAATACCAGCCGAGTGGATGACAACTCTTGTTTGAAAACAACTGAGAGGTATATAGCGTTCCTATTCCTCCTCTTTTTTTTAAATCATGAATCACTTGTTGATTGCCTAGCGTGAATGAGCTGACATGCTATACCAAATTGCAAACTTCTTATAGTATATCTTGAAACAGATTTGACTAAGATGCTCTCGAAATCATGATTGCTAGATTTGATTTGCTTCGACTGAAAGTAAAACATATCGAAGAATGAGCGTTCGTCAATGATCTTATTCACAGTGGATTTAGCTTCAAAAAGAAATAATAGCCAGCAAAGTATGTATTTTTAAACTGTTTATTTCTCCTATTACGATTTGCTTGGAGCACTTAAAAGTAAAATTAAAATATACTTTTTAAGTAATATTTAATCTACTTTTAACTACGTAGGATGTATCTGGCTAAATATATATATATCAAAATTGTTAAGTTTTAAAAGTAAATAGAAGTATTCTGGAGAATGACCATAAAAGTCTATTTTTGTTTCTTTGTTTGTTTCTTGTTTGCTGTTCATGTGTTTCTTTGTTTAATCCAGTTTATTGCTCTCAGAAAGGTTGCTATAACTATCTTGTATATTTTTCTATTTTCTTTGACGATTGCCTACAGGTGCACGTAAACTATATTTCTATCGCATAACTGTTGGAACAATGTCACAATACAGAAGTGCCTCTTCAATGAACATCGAGTCGTTAATATTTATCGATGATACTGATTTTTCTAACGTGATACAAGAATTGCTATTAAGTTTCCAAGCTATTAGACTCGGGGTACTGATATCAAAAATGATATACTGGCTATCTTTGCTACATGATGACCTTTGCTGAGGTTCTTCATGGATAACAAACGAAAATACTTAAAAAAACATGCACTATGAAAATAAACAAAAGACTGATTTACACCAGCGCGTAATTATAAGCAATACATACACAAGAAATAAAATGCTGTTAAGAAGCGCGTTTTCAGTGTTAGGACATTTTCTTAACAAAAAGGTCTACTTAACACCTTTTACTGAGTCTAAGTATGCCGTTTATGCTTATGCGGTAGTGAAAACCAGCCTTGAAAATATATGTTAATAACTGCTGATCCTTTAATGGTTTAATAATGGAATTATTTGATCAAGACAGTCATAAGTCGTTTTGTCTTACCATTCTCGTGATACATTATAATGCTTGCTATACCATAACTGTTCCGTTAAAACCAAGCATGTCGTTGTTGAGATATGCCTTACCAAATATAGCTCTTTTGTCGTCAATCTATCAACAGCAACTCGAATCCATTATGACAATATTCATGACCGCTGTCGAAGACTCGGTTCTTTGTATAGTCGACTGAATTTCCGATTCCTTGTTATCCGAGACAAAGTTCAGCGCCTTTCTTATCATATAGCTTTACATCGGCAAGATCACATACTTTTTCACTTCTTTGTCTTCGTCTTCTTCTTCTTCAATGGGTTAGACTATTGTACCATATAGATGACGAAATAGGCAGTCAGGAAAGCGCCGTATCCCAGTGGAAACAGAATTCTTGAGTACTGATCTAAATAGTGGACTCCTTTCTCAGACTTGAATTTTCGTTTCACAATCTGCATCAGCCCTCCCTTATGTTTAACTCCTCGTTTTGCGAACAAAGGTTTCAAACGTGATGCTAGGCTTTGTCTTCGTTTACGTTCGTGGACGGAAGTTTTCTTCTTTGGGTAAGGCGAGTTGGTTCCATTTTCCATGTCTTCCAAAGTATTTTTAAACTTGTAGCTTTTACCATCAAATGCTACCGTTACAATAAGTGGTTTTCGATCCTAAAATTAAAATGAAAAAAACAAGAAACGTTACGGAAGAAAAGAATAAAAACACTCAGCATATTTGATATAAATATACTGATCGATTTGCTTTACGTCAACTTTAACTTTTAGTTTAAACCTCGTGTTCTTTTACAGTGCGGCTACACTAACCGGGGTCACTTTAACAAAACTGACCAATCACAGTACGGGACACGAACAATGAATTCAAACTAAAGTCGTTTGAGCCAATCAGTGTTTAGAGCCAAAACAAGCAGCGATAACAAAGTTTGCAAAGATCGAAAACATAGACTTACGCTTTCAATTTTGGGAGTATTTCGAGTTGGCATAAAGAAGCATTCGAAAGACAATGAAATTAGTATTGTAAAAATGGAAAAGCCAGTCCGATGTGATGGCCTTCACACAGACCGTGGCGTGTTTCGCCTATCTGTATCGGTACTTAGTGCTTGTAAAGATCGCCGGAACGTAGGCCAAGCTGGTTTGAATTCTATCCTTTCGTAGATCAGGGCTCTAGGAAACCTAAGATTAGCAATATAATCCCATTGCGTTAAAAACGATCAACTTTTCTGGCACTATGCCCGTTATTTGCCAGATTAGCCGTTTGGAAGCGCACGCCGAAAATTCTCCGCGTAATCGATAGCAGTTATGTGCTTTGGAAAAGTAATTCAACTCCAGGAAAAAACTCAACTATTTTATTTCATACATCGTGTATATTTTATACAGTCGAGATATTACATGCGCGGAACACCGCGAACCTCAGAATTAATTTATGGAAAATTCATAACTCAGTCTCAACAGTTATGATACTTCCGGCGACAAGAACAACTTTAAAATTGTCATAAACTACAACACCTTAATAATATAAGCTAGTTTGAAACATGTAACTCAACGCACTTTGCATTTGACAGGAACTAGAACTATATGAATATGAAAAAGATACAACTCAACAGACTTTTCTTCCGACTTTCACATGTTCGGTCGTCCGGAATCACAGTGTTCCACAGTGTGGACTTCAGTCCTGCCACAATTACTACAGCAGAAAATCGAGCCTTCGACTTGATGTGGATTTCGAAACATCATGAGTCAGTGTTTCGCTTCCCGGCGCGACTGCCTGGGCTAGTTGCAATGGCTGGATGTTCCTCCTTGCGAATTCCTCGATTATTAACGGCAACTGCCAGTCATTTTCTTCGCCGACCGGAATTTTGTTGTTGAGTGCTTTCTTCAAAGTCATGAGATCGCGATCTAAAATAAGGCGATCAGTCCCAGCGTATTTCATTGGATTGCTCTTCCTCAGTCGTGGTCTCATGATTGCAAAAAAGCTGTTACTAGCTTTTTCCCTTGCCGCCTTGAAATTCAGGAATTCGCTCTTTGATTTTTCAGACTTTTTTTGTAGGTCTTTTATGAGGCCTTGTAGCTCAGCAATTTCAGCTTTGATCTCCGGGTGTTTACATTGGAGGCTGCACTGGCTAATCCCAGGACAAGTCGGGTTTTTAGTCACCAGCTTGTTGCTGCAACCGAGTGTACTCTTGTTTGGCACTTGCAATTCGCGCTTCAAGGAATTGGATATCATCAGAAAAGCGTTCCTCTTTTTTTGCAAGGAAACTCGTCGACGACTCCGCACTATCGGCGATATGCGCGGCGGATTGAGTTTTAGTACCACCAAAAGGCTCTTGTGTGATGTCTTTGTTCGACAGCTGTTCAATTTCCTTTAGCAGAATTTTCTTTTTCGCGTAAGACAGTTTAAGCGGGGATGGAAACAAAACATCGAGGTCAGAACTATCGATGTATTTTAACGATTCTTTTGTCGTAAATCCCCTGTCCTCAAAATCTTTGGCAAGATATTTGAGATCCAAGCCGCAAGGGATTGAAGAAAGCCACGTAGATATTTCACTCTGCATGACACAGTCGTGTTTATGGCAAAATGGTCAAGGACAACTTTGGAATGCCGCTTAACACCAGCAGCGCGCGCTTTTTCAGCTTGACAGATGTCAAATTCATGATCACCTTCAGTCAATCAAAATTCGTTGTTTTCTCTCAGACAGATTGGAGCCAACTCAGTGCCAGTGATGCAAGTTGAATGCTTTTAGCAGGCTTTCTATTTCTAGACTGAGAGAAAGTTGAAAAAGTGTCTCAGGCATGGCAACAATTTCTGTTGAAAATGCTGTTGTGAAGGGTCACCATGTTTATTTGTCTGAAGTCCGCACTGGAGATATTTTCGACTGTTTTCCTGAGATGGATATTAACTTACATGACCCTTACGCAGTAATGGTGATAAACGCGGGAAATCACGGTAGTTGGCCATCTTCCGACGGGCTTTGCAGAACACATTTACAGGCTATTTCTGGAACTGAAGGATAACATTACTGTCCTTTGGAAAGTTTACACTTACTATGATATTGACTTGTTGAAAACCTTTAGTTACGGTATTTTCTTATTGACAATACGATTTCAGTGATGAGCATTACGCGGCATGAGGCGTAACATACAACATTTTGACACATGGATCTCTTTCAAATACGTATTTTGATATGATTCTTTTATTTTCATGAGGTTTGACACTGAGATTTTGCTAAAAATATCAAATTGGAGTTGATGAAATTTCGAGGAAAAAATGTCGTTTCCTTTGCTTAGGTTGATATAAAAGTAATGTAAACATATGAACATACCTGCCAACTCTCCAAGTTTTCCCGGGAGTCTCCTAGTTTTTCATTAAATCTCCCGGGCGATTTTCGGGGGTTATTCCTGGTCATTGTCTTTAATGACATTCTCACAATGCAAAGATTTCTAGACGTCTCCAGATTTTTGTACTCTGGGGGTTGGCAGGTATGTATTAACCAATCTATTAACAAAAATTATTTGAATCCATTTATCTTCTAGTGAGATTACTGGTATGCCTGAGCCGAGTCGAAGACCTTGGCCTTTTATGTGACACAGAGGAGGAGGGATAGTCATACCCTGTCGACATATTATTTTCTGTGAACGAAGGAGGATATCCTCAGTTTGGTTTCAACTGCAGTTATCACTGGAACATGTTCCTGGAGGCTCGCTATCTCACTCGTGACGCTTCTAGTGTCTTTTTTAATACAAGCAACTATGGCTCACCGTTTATCAGTATATTAAAGGACTCAAAAACCCATAAGTTTCAGCATCTTCCAGTACATGTGATAAAAAGAATAAACGTTAAAACCCGACTAGCGACTGATTTTTACACTGCCGTTTATCATATTTATGACAACAACCAATGTATTCTAAATCAGGAACAAAAAAAGGATCAAAATCCACCAATCACAGGACAAGGCCATGACCTTTGACATGTAAACCTTTTGAACTTTGTTTGTTTCCCGAGAGGTCCACTGCTCTTCACCGCAGCGGAAAGGGTTCATGAGCCATTGCAAGTAGCAATACGGGCGAGTAAAAGAAGTTTAACATCAAACATTTTAAGACGAACTTTCTTCAAAGAACATTTTCTAACTCAGATGAAAAAAGTTACAGCCTAGATAGACAAACTAAGAAAGGGAAGTCAGAAATGCGGGCAACTCCTTTCACCAAGAAAACCTGTAAGACAACCTGTTCACACGACGAGTTTTGGTTCCTTTTGCTTTTACTCTTCCGTTGCACATACACTCCCTCTACTGTATCGACTAAAAGGAGAAAAAAACGTGAAAAACTAATCCTCACAGTGTAATTGAAAATAAAAACACTCAAATGTATCTGAGACTATTCGATTAACCTAATAGGCAATAGATGGCCAGCAAAACTTAAGTATACATTTCAATCACTGCAAATAACCACAATGCCTGAAGTATGCAGAAGAGGTTTCCACTGTGATTTCACGACATGCGTCCAAAATTGCAATTTCGGTTTGCTGTTGAGCAAGAAGCTGGTTGCGTTTCAGGAAGCACTTTATTTGATGAAAACACAGCTCGCATGTATTTAGGTGTGGCGAGTAAGGAGGCTGAAACAAGAGACGTAGACCGTACTCTGCGAGCATATCAGTTAACAGTGGCTCCACAAAATGTCCATGGTGAAAACCGCAGTTGTCCATGATAACAGTGTCTCCCCGTTCCAAAATTGCAGACCCATCGTTGTTTTGCAGTTCAACTGCCTCCTCAAAAAACAAGAGCATTGCATTACCGTTTGAGGGACCATCAATAATGTTTATATAATCCACACCTTGCATCGAATGCAACAGATTTAATGTGTATGTTGCGTTGGAGGCATACTTTTGAAACTCAAATGCCGCTTGACCGACGTAACTGCTTCCAAAATGTCGATTCGCCGTTGTTTTTACATCGCTGCTTTCATCAAAAAAGTGAAGTGTAGCTGGATTGAGTTCGCTGACTTGATCTAAGTATGTATCTTTTAGGGCAACATTATTTGCTGTTGTTGATTCCAACGGTGTAACACTTAGCTTTTTGTGAGACATGAGAAGATCTGACCGGATGCATTTAGTTATAGAGGCCTTACTCGGTACATCTAAGGGATGAACGACACCATCCAAGACCATTCGCTCTTGTATTTCTGAAGAATATGTGCTTGGCTTCAAAAGCTTCTCCATCTCAATAAAGTCAACAACATCGCCCGTCATTTTCTGTCTTGGACAGGCAGACTTTGGAGGCTGAAGGGACGAATTTGTAACATTATAGTCGCGAATAACATTTTGGACGAAGTGCAAGCTTGTCCTGGTTAACTGTGCGATCTGTCGCTGAGAAATGTTTTCGTGATATAAATCAAGAACTCTCTCACGAAACATCGGAGGCAACTTGGTGCCGTGGACGTAGAAGCCACCTTTTCGATTTACTGCCATCTTTATCACCGGAAACATCTCAATTAGTTCTTTCGTCGCCGTTCACGGCGTTCAGTTACGATAGTATAATAAATTTGTTTTCGGTAACGGCAGTTTTGTATTTCGAACCATTGCCATCCCGCGTTCGTGATTGGCTAAATCGACTTTAGTTTGAATTCATTGTTCGTGTCCTGCACTGTGATTGGTCAGTTTTCTTTAAGTGACCCCGGTTAGAGTAGCCGCACTGTAAAGCCTTACAATTGCGATCAGGCAAGCGACTTCTAGAACGCAATAAGCCTAGATAACAGTGTAGTAACGTAATGACATAACGACAAAATCTTGACCAAACGCAAAAACTGCCTTGTGTTGATCTTTTGTCGCTACTGTAACCAAATCAACACTACATGGCAGGAACATAATGATATGAGGAAAGAGACACAAGACATAATGGAAAACAACTGCTGTTTTCTTTATGACATGCAGCCCGCGTTCTGATGCCGGTGTTTGAAATAGATAGTTGGGAACATTTATAACCGGTCTATGGGAAGTAATCATCATACTCTTGCTTACCAAATCCTCGCCATTTTCGGTCAACTCGTAGTCATTTTTCTTTCCTTCATCAAATAAGTGTATTTTTCGAGATTGCTTGAGGACAAGAACGTATTCCAACAGCGTCATAAAGATAAACACGAACCCTCCAAGCAGGAAATAGTCTATGGACTTCAGGTAAGATACTCGTGG
Organism: Micromussa lordhowensis; assembly: GCA_964020085.1. Lineage (NCBI taxonomy): Eukaryota > Metazoa > Cnidaria > Anthozoa > Scleractinia > Lobophylliidae > Micromussa > Micromussa lordhowensis. The sequence goes on from OZ026595.1 coordinate 29,819,478, forward strand.
CATTCCTGCATTCACACTGCCACGCATATAACTGATGGTCAACACTGTAGTTATGCTTAGTGCCACACGGGCAGGTACGGCCTCGTGATTTATCCAAAAACTGACCCAAGAGAGCGCTACGATACACACACACGGTATGTACATTTGGAAGATGTAGTACATGGATCGCCGACGAAATATCATAGTGGCTGTCAAACCGGAGAACATTTCTGCAAGAGCAAAGAAAATTAAGTTAATTTTGTTTTTTGAAGGCGAACAGCTATTGTATAATAATGCCATGGTCCAGCTAAGGAAACAATGTTGGTAAGAATCACAGCTTCAGCGCAGCTGCCCAGTTTTTGTTTTAACAAAGTCGGACCACCATGTCACAGTATGACTACATCCAGTGGGATGAAGGTTTGAGCCGGCTATGTAGACATATATAGCATGTCATATCAGTTCGTTAGTTACAACAGCCTAGGTGTCACATTTGTTTACACTTTGAGACCACTAGACCATTAGCTCAACTCAGGGCAGCTTGGTTCAGGGACCTAATTAATCTAAAGGCAAATGCGCGAAACACCGCATTGCAATTTATACTGAACGCGTATGCTACTTTAAAAATGTGATCCTTGCTTTGTAACGCAAAACAGCTACGTTTGCAATTGTATACAATCGTAGTTTCACAGATCGCTATTTTTACAATATATAATAACAAAACAAACTTCGCTGATCTATCTAGCCATACGTTAACAGTAAGGAAATGATTCACCTTACCAGAATGATAGACTTTATGTTTCAAATATCTCTTGGCACTCACAATGTCAAACTGTGCCATCTCTTTGTCATAAATAAAGATCGAACTCTCCACCGGGGATCGCCATGTGTACTTTAAGTCTTTCTCCTCATATGAAACTAAAATGTACACGTGGAAATAGAACAGTGAAAGACAAGGATGTTAAGCGCTTCACTGGTTAGTTTATTCACCACGTCAGATCGAGAACGGAGAACCACCATAAAACTGCCGGCAACTAGTTTAAGCAAGAGCCGGTACTCACTTAGCAAATGAAGTAGAAGTCTGTGCCCGTACAATGTCTAGGATTACAGTTGTCTGTTCTCCTTAAAATCTACGAAGGATCGAATTAACTTTTCTCTTGCCTAGAGGAAACATTCCCTTAGGTATTTAGGTCCGAAATTATTTATTAGTAAATTCTCAGCTCCGACTATTGCATTTGTAGCTTTTTGATTGGCTAAAATACTCCGACAATGAGCCAATAGTCGGAGTTTTACGTCATATGGAAAATAGTGCGCCAAGTTTAAAAATTACCGCACGAAGTTTTCAACTTCAGCCCTCTATAATGGCCGAAATAAAAATCGGCGGCAAACTCCGGTTTGAGAATTTACTAAAACAATTATTCCATTCGCCCTTGTTGGATATGAAGTGATTATAACTAACTCGCGCTACGCGCTCGTTGGTTATTTTATCACTTCATATCCAACTCGGGCTCATGGAATAATTGTTATATATACTGCCAGAAAAACTCAGAGAGCTTTTCCCCATTCAAACATTCAAAACGTAGATACGTAACTATGAGTGGAAGACACTTTTGGCCCATGGATCTCGTAACTGTGTTTAGTGCAGTTTTACGCTTATTATCTTGTTTTGTACATTTATTGTGCTTGCGTATTATTTTTATATAATTATAAATATTCGATATTATGTAGGACGCAGACTAGCGAAAATGTCATCTCACTGTAATTTAATTTAATGATTTAAGTGTCCACAATTAATAGAGGCTCTATCCTCGGCTATGATCACTGACACAAAGTCATTATTAATATTCTGTTTCTGACTAAGTAAGGTGCCAATGAAACTAGTGGGAAGTAAATTACTCCGTCAATCCTACATGAACGAACCCCGATCTGTGATACCAACCCTTTTTCACGTCGATTAATTAATGACCTATAGAGGCTCGATAAAGTTCCTTAAAAATATAGACATGATTGACATTAGAAAATTTAGCCACTGTAAACATTTGGTGTACTTACAACTTTCAAAAGCCAGATGACAAGTTTGCTCATCCAGTGGAAAGTTTCTAAGGTTCAACTTGCATGAATTTTTCGTTACAAGCCTGTTACAAAAAAGGACAACAAAAAGTAATGAAGCTTCTTAAGTTAAACATACAGATTGTAAGTTTATTATTAAGTCACCTGAAATACAAGTTTTTTAAAAATATGCCTACAGAGTGACTGTAGTATTTGCTTGTATGCATGTCTTACGTTCGCTGTGGCACATTTTGGAAAAAGGAGTATCTGATACACATCATATATGAAAACTTCTTTGCAGCACTCTACCAAAAGACATACAATTTAATGTTTTCAGTCGAAATCACCTGGCACTCAACATCATGGTCCCGTTTATCAGATTGATCCAAATTTTCTTGTTTGCAAAAACCATCCTGTGAATCCTCGTATCAATAGAATTGACGAAAAATGTATCCGGTAACCAAAACTTTTCACATGCCATTCCCCCGAGGATAATTGTTCTGTTAATACCGAAGGCTAATCGAGGATCTTGCCAAAACTGTCCAAGGTACAAATCCACTTCAAAATCCTGCAAATGTAAAGAAGAACTGATCATAATCCAGTAAGTGTTTAGGTCGCCACATTAAATGATAAGCATTAATAACTATATATCCCGTATCATAGTAAAGTAACGATAAATAAAGTTGACAAGTAAGCGTAGTGCACTAAACGTAACTCCATCGAAAGACCATCGATAACGCAATGCAGAGTTTTTTTCTGGCCTCAGAGTGAGCAATATGACAGCTTCAACAAAGAACCCAAAGCTGGGCATTACATACCATGCTTGTTTCACTAATTTCGCCAAATGACAAAATTAACATGTCTAAGTCAACATGAAGAGTTTGTACTGAAAAAGATAAAAGATAGAAAGTGAATAAAAGAAGATACCATACGCTTGTACTTTTCATTTCACAGTGATTAAAATTCGTAGTTCTTCGAGAAAGTAATTTTTTTGTTTTCAAATATATGTAAGTGTAATTCCTTATTTAGTGATACATTTACCTCCATAAAATGGGCGAATCCTCTTGTCGTAGTTCTTAAAAACAATTTCAAGAATTTCAGAAACATTTCTTCCTGGGATCACAAGCTCTTCGTATTTCAAATGGTATTCCCTAAAAAAACCATCAAATATATGTTAGTCCGTTGCATTCATTCTTCGTTCATTCATTCACCATCCATTATTTATATAGCAAATGATCATAAGCTAATGGACAATATGTGCTAATTTATTACGGATCCCTCAAATTTACAATATATGTATCTAATAAGTGACCCTCCATTTATAATAAACCTTTCTTGACGTCGTGCTTACTGATTGTTTAATTTGCACTAGCTATAGACTGCCGCTGTAGCACTAATAATAGATATTTATAATCTCCTAGTGTAAAAATGATACGCCCGTCTGTTTTAGTTTAAATATATTGATATGAATTACGCTCTTTATGACTACTGGGGATGATGCGAATTCCAGTCAAATTAAGATTGGATTTAAACAATATCCAACATCTATTAAAATTGTGTTTTCAAAACCTTAATTTGAATGTGATTCTGGAAAGAAACAGTAACTTACCAAGGCGGTGTATTTTCTGGTTTAACTTCTTCACTACGGTTACGCATCTGTTTAGCTAAGTCCCTGGTGGGAATCCTGCAGAACAAGAGAGCCAATACCTTTCACATCGACAGTTAATGTAACTAGCAATCACGAAAATTTGTGTACCACATGGTATTAAACAACATAGCACAAATAAATTTTGGATCCCTTAGCTGGCTCATACATGTAGATTTACAAGGAAACAGCAACTTAATTAAGGTGGCTCGAAACAGTTTCCGGCAATTTCCAAGACTTTGATGGGTCGTTATAACCACCTCTATATCGGTTGATTCCAAAATCGTGGTATCAAAAACTGCCCAATCATTGAGGAACATGTTGCTGTCAAATTTGTGCCACAATAGGTTACCATAGCAGTAATATGACCTACCAAAAACACCCTTAATCTTAGTTTTGAGCGCTTCAGTATAACTCAAAAACGAGCTCGGTGACCCCTATTTTTTATTAACGAGTTATCATAAGCATGATAAGATGCATCTTTTTGCAAAGTTTAAAAGATTCTGTGGAGTGGGTTTAGAGCCACCTTAAATTTTCGAACATTTACAGTTACCGAGCTCGTTTTTGAGTTTATAAGCGCTAAAAGCTAAAATTAAGGGTGTTTTTAGCAGGTCATATTGTTGCTATGATAATCTGTTATGTAAAATAAATGATTGCAACTTGTTTACCAATGATTGAGAATTTGTATGATACCGTTATTGTAGCATCATGTGTTAAACAGTGGCAGTATTCATCCTTCAAAGTACTGCTGTAAGAAATATGCTGGAAGCTGATGCCAGCCCTCTTGATCTCCTAAAGGCGCATTAAAAACTGACAGTATCAAATTTTAAAATTACCTTGAAGAATTTTGTGCAGAAAAGAGCCGGAAACTACGTGCTTTCCTTACAATGAAGAATTTCGGTTTGAATTTCCGGAAATTTCCAGTGACGAATGGAAAAGTATTTTCCGGAATATTCGTAAACGAGGACAACCTGGCGAGGTATAACGAATTTTTTCGGAAATTTCTAACCTGAAAATTACAAATCCATTTGACGATCCTCCTGGAATTTTCGGTTGAATGGTTCGCTTTTCAGAAATTCAACAAGAGACTTGCCCCGGGAAATTCCCGTACCACTAATCTCCGTTTCGAAATTTTGGTAAATGCTAAAACTCGATTTTCAATCTCCAGATAAAAAAACGAATGGAATTTCGCGAAAAAATAGGTAAATAGAAAAATGCAATGTTCCAAATTTGTTTTAAAATCGCTTAAGTGAAAAATAAAAAAAAGTAGAACAGAGGAATGCACTGCATATTTCAATAACATAATCAGCCTGTTTGGATCAGTGTTTAGATGAAAACTTACTGGGTGCTAAGAGAAGACTTCAAAATGTCTGCTGTCTCGTTGGTTGGTGGTGTGACGATTTTAGTTGAGTTTTGCTCCAACTTTGTTGTATTTCTTACAACAAAACTACGACTGAAATGAAAAAAGGAATAATGTAAGCAATTAATAGCTCAAACAGAAATGTACTTACTTATACTGTACATAATGCCAACAGGAATGGACAACAGATAACACAAGAACTGAACTCGAGGAGATGATGAGAAAACATGAACATAAATATTATTGCATATTTCACAATACCACTAAAGTAAAAAGTCAAATCAAAATAAATATTTATACTCAGTATGCGAAAATAATTTCATAATTATGGAAACGTAATGGCGATGTGCAAAATGAGTCGCTTTTAAGTTCTTCACACATAGTATTAAGCTGCATTGTTCCACATTAACACAACAAATTAATCAAGATGTAATAAATATATATATATTACTGGTCAGATATACATGTGTCAAGCAATGCATGCTGAGATTTGTTTCTCATAGTTTTAGGGTTATAATTTAAAGCCAATTACTTATTGTAAAAGGGTTCATGCATCTACATGTTGTACAGTGTACAGAGGGTAGTTACCAGATAAAACTCAGTTTTGTCACTGTTCTGGTCTCATTTTCTCTACTTCGTGCTCTTGAATTATATATTTGCTAATGATATTTGCTGTAACAACACCGTTACTAATTTGCTTCTATTATCATTTGTATCCTGGCTTCAACCAATAAATTCTGAATGACAATACTCCAAAAGCTTTCTTAATTTTTCATTTCCGTGGCAACCAATGTGTTTCAAACTGTAATGGTGTTATACACACCGATAGAAATTCAGTAGATAAAGAAAAAACGACCAATTTTCCAAATATTGTTGAATCTATCACGGGGAAGAACAAAAGGTTTTCTTTTGAATAGCCCAAAACATATTATTGCGGCTTCTATGCAAATAATGGGAGATACAGCTTTGTTTTCACAGACATGTTAAACTATGTATGGCTTATGAGCATCCATTTTCGTCCTTCAACTGTTACCTATGTGTTGGGGATGACCTCGCTTTCCTACGTATTAAGATAGGGCTCCTTGGCCTGCCCAGTCCGTGACAAAATTAATCGTTATGGGCAAAGTAGTGTCCAGTCCTTTACTACTGAGACTAATGTAATGATTGCACAATAAACTGCGGTGTATTAATAGTTAATGCGCTCATGCTATGGGCCAACTGTGCAATTAGTCGGACATTTATAATTATGGTACTCAGTTGTGCATTCATCATAAATAGACAACTTAGATTTACAATTTACTCAACGTTCTAGAGCTTATAATCAGATTTGTGAAGTTATCGAAGTTGTCCGTAAGATCAGATTCGAACGAGACACAAGTCTGGGTAGTAATTTGAGTAGTATAGTATTGCATATAAGTAACTTGAATTCAACTTACCAATAAAATTAATTACCTTAAGAATGTGGTTATTTGAAGACTGAGAAGAAGTCCAACATACAACTGTGCTGGCATGACTACCTATGCTTCTCAAGCCACTATAAGAAACATGAAAATAACGAATATCAAGTTGTTTTCGAATATGACGCATCTTAAAATGTAAATACAAGTCAAACAAGGAAATTTAACCCTCGTGGGGTTGTTGACTTAATTACAGTTAAACTGAATAACGATCCACAGCATTCTAATGGATGATTTCGTGTAATATTGGGCAAAAACACATAATGTTTATGCATTTCAATAACCCACCCTAAAGAAAACTAATGCTTATTGGTAGAAAAAAGTATGCATAAGCCGTTACAGGACCTTAAAGTCTTAAATTAGCTAGTTTCGTGTGGTGCTTGTGATTTTACTCTGGATGCTAAAGATCAATCTATTTGCGACAAAAAGCTCGTCGACCACCAGATACGTATAATATAAATAAACCCACTCAGAATATCAACGATGCCACATTGGTTTCATTATCGTCCGTTGGTATGTTTTCTGCTTGTGGCGAACTTGGTTCCAACTGCCCGCCAAATTATACAGACCCTATCTTGGGCAGTAAACTGAAATACTTTCTGCTCATGCCATCATAAAAATGTGGTTCAAAATTTGTTGGTGGAGAAATAGACGCTGAGATATATAAATATAAAATCCAACAACATTTAGTTGAAAGGTTCTCTAAGAGCCTAGCACAAATGAACGCCGTTCATTTGCGCTTACGGTAAACTGACAGCCTAAACTGGATTAAGGAAATTTTTTTCCAAGACGGAATAACCATTGGTTTAGAACTTTGGATTTAAAATTCTTTTACTTCAGGGTTATGCATATATTTTCCAACATTTGTAAAATGAAATTTTTTTTATAAGTTTCTTTTTGCTGCATATATTCGTAGCCAATGCTGTTGGTTTTAAAAATCTTACCATGACATTTCAGTTTAGGAACGCAGATGCTGCATTTTCAAGGTCTATAAAGCTTGTATTGTTTTACCACTTTTCTTACCACGTTCAAGCCTGAATGTTTCAGGCGTTATTTTCACAACTGCTTTGTTGTGTTCATAACTGCGATAATCAATCGTGTATTTGAAACTTTCTCCGCAGTTCAAATTGTAGATCTTTCGTATATTCACTGGCATGTAAATAGCCATGGTTAACAAACACGTTCTTGCTGTAACCTAAACAACTGCACTGCAACCAGTGCTATGTTCGAAATGTGTAAACAACAACAACATCTCATAAACTCATTGTGCTCTTTTTGCGGTATTCAATGCCCGTTATAAACATAAAAACCTATTTAATTTGTTAATCAGAAGGGCATTGTAATCGAGTATATTACATCGACGTTGCAATATACGAAGGATTTACCTCCTGATGAACCCGATAAACCTCAGTATTTCTTTCACGCGTTCTGTGCCTTTTAATTGACAACATCTTCTTTAGATAGACGAAGCATCAATAATTTGCTAGCCGGAACGGAATTTTATGACTTTTAAATTTCCATAAGTATTTTTTAGCGAAACCCTTTTTCGATGCTTTCCATAATCTAAGTAGTTATAATTCTTGTTACAGCGTGAAAACGCTTTGTAACTAAGAATTGTTTCTATGGTTTTGTAATTTCACCAGGAGGTGTCTAGAAGCGAACGATCGCTCCGAAGTTAGAAGCGTACTCTCTCTATATTTTTGTTATATCTCCACATTTGGCAAAACATAAATAGCTTTTGGAAATTTTTTGATCATTTACCTGCTTGAATGAGGGGTCTACATTCCAATAACAACCATAAACATGACACTTTGCCAAAATGGAATCTTGAAGGTAATTACAAGAGCGAAACACATTTATGTAAATAAGATTCAATTTTCAGCTCTACTGCTGTGTTTGCGACTTTTTATTTCAAAACGTCCGTCACAGACAACGCAAAGCATAGCCGACCAAATCTTTTATTCTAAATATTTTTCTGATAATCTTGTTTGGGGCTTACCAGCTTAAAAAATGCAATAGTCAGCGACAAACAGACTACTTAACAAGCTCCTGTTGGCGCCAAAATTCGGCAGCACCTGCGCGCGAGTCGTTGTCGATAATGTGATGCATTTCTTGTTCTAAGAGCTCTATTATGATTATCTGGCGAGATTTTGACCTTCGTTTCTTGGACATTAGGAACTAAAAAGTATGTGCTCCAGGATTGATTTGTAAACAAAAACCAAACTAGGTCTGTCAACATGTCAAGTGAAACCATGCTAACTATTTTATCGATGAGAAAGCTCGGTTTTTCCTTTAACAATGTATAGATATATAAATATGCTCACACGAACTCTACGAGTCCAAAATGTGATTGCAATACTATATAGCAAGCGACTACTTGCAAGCGAACTGAATTGTCACTTGAGAATAGCTCAAAAAGTAAGAACGTATAGGTCATAATAAATAAACAGAACAGTTACAATGTGGTTTATATTAGAAACCTCAAAAGAGATGAAGATCTAATCGATACAACTAACCGCTAATCCTTTTTCCAGACTCGATGGGGGAATACCAGCCACATTTTCCTCTTCGCTGGAGTTTATAAGGTTCCCTTCCCGCTTAAAGTTCCATCGCAGCTTTGCACCTAAACTCAGTCACTTTCGATGGATTTTTTTAACATCATTGAAACGCACAACAAGCCAAATTGCTTTCCGTTATTAATTACAATCCTAAAATAGATGTAAAGCAGAGTTATTATTTGAATACTTGAGTTTCGTCATTGGATGTTTAATTATAAGTGGCGTGTTACTTTTAATAACTTGCCATGGTGTCTGTCACCGTCATACGAATTCATCGTGAACATTGAAGAAACACACAAGCAACCTCAGACTATCGGAAAACGGGGGGGGGCTCGGTTTTCATATATATCGGGATGTTGGTTTTAGGATGTAACCGTCAAAAGTGATTAAATTAAGATTTGGTGCTCTCTAAAGAGTTCGTAAACAACGCTTCACTGATAATTAAATACTAACGATCGAAGATTCTAAGATAGTGCTTTCTATTATGCACATTGTTTCAAAATGTTTTAGTCTGATGGGGAATAAAACAATTCAGCAATTAACTTTAAACTTCATACTTATTACCAATCCATGCTCTTGACCAGTAGCCCGAATGTAAAGCCGTGGAATAATTGGTAAAAACAGTAGGAAATACGAAAATCAAAACATAATTTCAGTCAGTGAGTGATGAGTAACGTTTGACGACAGGTGGCACGTTAACTGGCCACTGACACCGACGGACATTTTCACACAATTTTGCATCACATCGTTTAGAGTTTCATTAGTAAAGAAAAATCCCCATTCAACTTTCATGAGAAATTATTACGACGCACTCCGAAAGTTGAGAACAAATCAAAAACTAGATCAGAGTAATTGAAGATTTCTTGTTCTCGCCCAAACCAGTGTTATGACTATTTAATTTTTAGAGCATGTCTGCAAAAACGTAAGATCTCCCACTGTCGCCTATTTACCGAGACAATAGTCCTATTTTATTAAACAAAATTTCAAAAGAAAGTATTTTTCTTGCAGATTATAATAAGTTCCAAGAAACATTGATAGTAGATCTTTGAAAATACACCGTGTTCATATACTTCTGTAATCCTGATGTTTGAAGAACAGTGTTTACACAAACGATTTCCGTTAAAATGTTACTCCTTACATTTTTGCTCATAAATTTGTTATCTTACTATTATCGTAATAGTTGAATTATTTTCGTCATGAGACGGCTTCGAACAAGGAGAAGATATTTAAAAAATGATAACGAAAACAAAAACAAGAAAGTGCGGCATTTTGCACGTCATTATACATTTGAACCATTTAGATCACCCAGTAAGCTTCTGATATCATATGTAAATTCTATGTTTGTCAGAAGTCTCCGTAGTACATGTAATCCCAGAAAAAGTTGAATTCATTTACATAATACAAAATTTTAGGCTTACTGTATAAGACTAAGGAAGCCTATAATTACGAATTTTGACGGTTAGTTAAGGATATTTATACCATTAGCATTACCTATCGTTTCCAAGACCACAGTCGTAAAACTTGCTTACCACGGAACATTCAGTTTTCTTTGCCAGCGATTTAGAACATATTTTACTCTAGAGGTCTTGTCGAGCAAAACGTCTCTGATTGGGTCTAAACCAGGCTTTGTTTTGAGTCAGCCGTAATGGTTATGTATATTGCAGAAGTCGATCAAGTTAGTGGCCAAGTTAGCCCATATTAGACTACGCGAGTAGTTAATTATTCGCGTTTATACTTAACTCTCTTGGATTCTCAGATTACAAGATTCTCAGCTGGCAAACTATAGGCAATATCCTTAAGGAATAGAGGTAAATATCCACAAACATCTAAGCAGGGGATCTTTTCAATTTTTTCTTTGTTTTGCTCTCCAAGTGCTAGTTTAGATCAAACATTAACACGAAGACAGATCAGATATTATCACAACGCAAAACACCCTATCCTTCCATACTAAGCTGTATATAAAGGTTACAAAGGCACTACATTGTCTGCATTTATGAGAAATCATTCTATTGCACGTAAACGACTCTTCTGTCGAGAATTCTTGAGTTGATAAAGAAAAATATTAGGTAAAAAGCGATCACACTCTATTGCTGATCTTAGTGATCCAAAACGATTAGTTTGCATAGCTTTAACAGCCTCAGTTTACCAAAATTGTTTTTGTACTGATGTTTTGACTCGGCGAAATGCTCTCATGAATTAACTTTACGACCTTCTTTCGTATTTTTTTCCCTTTTCGCTCCTGCACCGGAGTCTATGTTTGATTTTAACGAAGTGGATTAGTTTGAAGAATGCCGGATTGAACCAGAGTCTATTTATTTCCTGGATAAAATCATCCTCAATACGAGTTGGTATACCATCCAATGTACATCATATGGATTGCCAATCAAGAATCCAGCATAATTATCTTGTAGTTTGCAGATAGGACCCCTCCGGTGTTGTCTGCTTGTTGTTATTAAGCAAATATCGGGATATCCAATTACTTAGGTGTGATCAAAATAAATACATTTATTGGTAAATATCGCAAGCGAAGTTTTCAAACAGCGAGTAAAATTGTCAATTGTTTCAAATAGAAGTCTTACACACTTTAATGACTGAACAGAATATTTGGACATTTTAATTATAATATGCCCTCTGACATGCTGCGGCAATTGTTTGCCATTTATCTTTTTCTCGCCGCTCGCCACTTTATTTTTATTCCTCCAAGGTAGCAGAGAGAGAAAAAGAATCAGTTCTTTTCTACAGCGTCTGATATGGTTTTAAGTGTAAAATGATTCAAAATCGGATTAAACGGTGTTAATCGTATAAACGTCGGGAGATGTTATAACTTCCTTCTGAAATTTGGCCTCATGAGAAAAATTGCTACTTGCTGATGCTCCTCTCAAGCAGGCTCGTGTACAAGCTATGAAGCCGTTAAATATTTCAAAAAGACAACACACAATGTGGTCGGATACTGAGAAGCTAGAAATTCCCTTCCATTCCATAAGAAAAAAAAAAGACAATGGAAAAAGAAACTTATATCTGATTTGAGAATATAATATTAAAGAACGAAGAAACTACTCGCATGAACTGACGTAGAAACAGCTACCCTGAGACTCACCAGACCAAGAAAAGGGCGAATTTGCGACAATGTGGAATGAGTGTCAGTCTTTAACGGTAGAACATTCTTTGACTAAACAGCTTAAAGCTTCTGTCCTTGAGTCATTCCGGCTGAAGGGGATTTAGGATATTGTGGCACACTCATCGTCTTGTAATGACTTTAAGGGGAGATCAAACAGTGATATTTAATCTTTTGAATCGATGCAGTTACCTTAAGTACGCTCTCGGTGCTTTTGAACTTGGAATTGCATGAAAAATTTATTGTGTTAGGACCATTAAATAAGAATTGTATATTTGAATTAAATACGTAATATATTAGAAAATTTCTGTGCCTTGTTTCTAAGAAGGACATAATCGCATGAATAATTTAGCGCATCTATTACTAATTCCGCTGAAAAAAAACTAATTGAAAAAGATAATATAAGAGCAAACAATTTCATTCGTCAGTTAGCTAATAGCAAACCCCAAAGTACTATTAAGTAGGTCAGGTAATTACGTCTTCAAGTCTTCCGTTTCAAAATTGCTAACGGTTTGCAAACAAACTTCGAAAGAAAAGGTTTGGGGTCACATCTATTAAATTTAAATGAATATCATGCTTTAAATTTAAATTCTTTTTTTGGCGTTTGAGACCTTTAGCAGACCCAGAGGGGGCTGATATTATTTCACCTTATCGAGATCACTTAAGTAACGGTCAACAAGACTTATAAGTTAATGTTTCTAGTTAACAACAAAACAAAATATTTCTTTTTACAGTCCTTTATACTAGATATACCATAGGTATACGAAAAAAAGTTGTGTAAAAACTGTGAAATAGCATGATATTTTAGGGTAATCATCTGGTAATATTGATCCTCTCTATAATGGAAAACACAAGCTTTCTCGCCGTGACTTGTTCTTAATTATTTATCACAGTTGTGTTTAGATGCATTATCGCAAATTGTTGGCAGTCCTCCCCAGCAGAGCTATAAAATCACTTAGAAAAGGTTTATATTGATGCTTTCCTAATAACGGTTACGGCAACCTTCATACGCTAATAAGTAACAATACACAGCTAAAAAACTTCCTGATCTAACAGGGCAACACATCGAGCTTTGATGACATTAATGACAAATAGCTTAATCATGCTAATAACTCATGTCTGATGATGCAGAGTGAAGTGAGGTTTAAAGAACATAAACATGATATAACAAATACTACTTGAAAGTATTAACTGGCAAGTCTAAATAAAGACAAGTCTGTGATATTTTTCATACACCAGAGTCTTTATTGAATAGTACAGCGACGAAGTAATAAGTGACTTTTTTCATATTTACTTTAGGTAAAATTTCAATTCGTGTAAGATAATTGCATATAAAAATAATTATAGCTGCATTTCCGAAGAAACCGGTCGTCATGCTATTGGTACCCTATAGAAGTATTGTTTGGGCTACAGATTGTAACGTTATCACGGGCTGGAGTCGTGTACGTAGTGTTTATACACAATTCATGGGAGGCATATTCGTCACGATGGACTGTTTTCTGTGATGCACAAAACTCCTTTCAAATCAAAAGACATAGAAAACTCAGAAGGGATCAAATACACCAAGGAATTTTAGTTGCTGGGGAAGAAAAACATGTGGGGTTCTTTCATTTCCATGTGTTGTAAATAGTTAAACCAATTAAGCACAGAATGTGATCAGCGACACATAGTTCACCTCATATTGAAAATCACAAAGTACAGGTATAGCCTCAATCATGTGTTCAAAGAGTGCATCTTAGGGTTAGTAAAGTTTACCCAAGTATAATGTTTTTTGTAATATTTCGTGATTCAAAAAACTTCAGTAACCTCAGTATTCAGAAAAACGTGAAAGTGGCATCTTCAGCTTTTAGTTTGCCAGAAAAAATTTAAAACCAATTAACTCCATTTAGGAGAGAAATATAAACTTTGTACTGCGTGTCATTCTCTCTCTCTCTATTCTGTGAGAGTGATGCAACAGAGGAAGCAAGAAAACCTAGTCTTTTATTCGGAGAGGAAGAGGATACTTGACCAGGATAGGCTTTTTTACATGTAGGTGGGTCAATAAGCGGGAGTGGCATATAGCCGGAATTTTAATGTGTTTCCATCACTTTACCTTGTATACAAAGTTCATAGGCTAAATGTTTTACGCAAGACAACTTTATGAGAATGGAGTAAAATAAATATGGAAATTAAAGTACAAAGTATTTCGTCGAAAGTTAGGTCTCGAGTGTTCTGGGTTATAATCAGTTTAGAATGGAAAACAACTCATCCTCAGCTAGTGTTACCTTCACTTTTGTGACACCAATGTAGAGCAGGAATAGGCCTTCTGCTTGCTCTCTATCTATAACAAAAACAGACGACATGTACTCGAGGTGTACAAAATTCAATTCAAGAACCCAGAAAGACCAGGGGCGCTTCCATTTAAGCAAACATTTCGAGACGGGAACAAATAGTACGAAAACTTCCAGGGACAGTTTCCAGAAAATCAGGAAATTGTTGAATTTCCGAGAGGCAACCTATTCGAGCAAAACTTAATTGCGGAAATTCCGGGAGGAAAATCAAATGCAACGGAAATTTCCGGAAATTCAAAAAGACATTTGTCATCGAATGGAAAGCGCCCCAGGTTTCCTAGCTGTTTCGCTGATTTTGAAAGGGCGTCCTAGTTTGCTACTATTAGTTCTGTCAGAGAAATACTCTACATTTCTCCATATAAATATATTTTCTTCAAAATACGTTTGAGGCGTTAAAATGGCTATTTTCGACGATGAGCTGAGAACCCGCTGAAAGGAAATATTGCTATGTTTGATTTCTTAGTTTGGCATGTAAAACTAAAAAAAGATGAAAGAAACATTAACAATCCTTAGACACAGGTTAGCGGCAAGACTTTAAAAATTAAAAACTTATATTAAAGTATTTAAGAATTACTCATGTACGATAACAGACCGCGTAACAAAGGTACTATTTTAGGTTATGTGTATTATTATTTGAACGAAAAAATAATAATTTTCCTTGTTTGGATGTAACGCAAATTCTAAAACCCTTTGAGGTTCCGAAATTCCTCAGTCGTTCCAATAACATTCGATTGTAGAAGAGCAAATGTGGATCAGATCAAAGCAAACAAGATTTATCTTTGCATAAAGAATAATGACACAGAGAATGAAAGATATTCGTAAAGACAAAGCATCCTTAAATCCGTTATCCCAGAACAAATAGCGCGAAAAATAAAGGAAGAAACATGTGATTATTTTCTGTCTCTTGAAATGAAAACGGTAAGTTTGGGAGGAAAAGGCTCGCTTGTGCTCATCACAAATCCGGTTTTCTAGAATGTAATATGTAGAATAAAAAAATATATATAACGTTCCCGATTAAAAAAATAGGAGAGAGAGAAGGATGAAAATAATATTCTGCCAGACAAGTAGAAAGATGAATTTTTCCTTTGGTTAATTTAAAAATATTACAGAATATCTCCGCACAAACCCACTTAGAGCTTATGATATATAAAATTTATATGATATGAGAGAGTTTCTCTTTTGAATTTAGTTTGTAAGCCGTTTTAGAACCATTTAAGCCCAACATTTACACAACATGTCTGATGTGAACAGTAAACGTCCACTCCTAGTTACCAAAGAATAATACCAAGACAAGATCTTTTAAATCAGGAAATAGTAAGAAAGAGAAAAGTCTCTTTAGCATTTTAAACCTCTAAGAACTGGTACACTGATCAAGGATATTTCCTTCATAATGCACATTTTTGATGTTTGACATGTTCACGACAGCTATGATAACCTGGTGATAAAACACTTATTCACTCGAAGCATACTTCTCAGAAGTAAAATTTAAACAATGTTTTTCCTCAGATTCAGAATGCGAGTTTAAAAAAAAAGAAATACCTTCACTTTGATCGATAATTTGCGAGACGATAAGTATTAACTAACACAGAACCACTTTCAAAACATGATAACGACGTCTTCATTGAATGATCTTCGTTCAAATACAAATTGGTTGAATGTGCAAACTGGGAAATGAGTCTGCGATAGAGCGTTAGCGATACATCGATCGATTCCATGTCTTATGGCCGTAACCGAATGTTCTTAGGAAATCGTTTTGCAATGCTCTAGTGTTTGCTATATATTAGTCAAAGTTTTGATTCGGCTGAATTTTTCTGATATATTTAATGAATTACTGACTTTCAAAAGAATATGAGATCTTATTCACATCACAAACTGCTCATTATCTTTCATTTTATTCCCTTACACACGGAAATTAGAAATTCTGCCTCTTAACAAATTTTAGCCCGGATGAGAGCGCAAAAGAAATATGAACTGTAACTGTCGCCAATGTAGCAATGTTAAATTACAAAATACGGGAAACGGGCGAAACTGCTTTCCTAAAAATACAATTGATTGATATTAACATATTGGAAATTATTTACCTGAAGGTGATCGATTGGGCAAAGGAAGATCGCAGTTGATTTCTTTTGAGTTCACTCGGAAGAAAACTCCCTTTAATATGAATTCCTGTAATATTTATTCGTTTACGGAAGCAAATTGACTTGGAATTTTTTAAAAGAAAATCCTATAACAGGCGCTTATATTTATTACGTACATGTGTCCAGAAAACCACATACGTTTGATAAAAATTTTAATGAATTTGCAAGCATATTGTTTCCGGAAATTGTTTGTTCTAGAAGTCATAACATTGAATGTTCTCTTTAAAATTAAATACGGAAACAAACCTTTTCTCAAAATATGAAAATCGGGAACAAAAATAAGTTACTTCTCAGCCAATGGTAAGATGTGCGATCTAATTTTATTTAACACCGGTCTGCACAATATGGACCCTGATCTAAACAAAGTAAATTTGACACTCTTTATTTATTCCGTATAGTTACGGAGATTTATGCAAGGAAAAACTGCGAGTCAAAGCACTCGACCACACTGAATCACAGAATGACGACGCGATGAAGACATTTTGAGATGCACTTTACTCGATCTCAATTTCACAACTTGTGAACCTGAAAATTTCAAAAAAAAAAACAAAAAACTAGCACTCTTTTTGAATACGGTTCTTAAGTGTCATACCCTCTCAGGTTTTTATGTTTACATTTTAGCAAGGGTGATATCTGGTGAGATGCAATACACACCTTTATTTCGCATTTTATGCTTATATTTATGGTCTAAAATCGGAATTTAAGCTGTGAAATTAAATCTGGTATGAACTCACACAGTGAGATTGAGCGATAAACCACGCCAGGGGATAACTGTGGTAATCAAGATAATTTGCTCTTCACTGCAAGTAGTCGACTAACAAGTGAGTAATAAAAATGCATTTGACTCTGATACGACAAATAGTGATTAAAAATTCGCTTATCTCAGTGGAATCCCACAGTTCTGCAGAGAAAACAAATTGAAATACACAAAGAGTAAAGCAAGGTATGTTATTTATTCCTTCAGTAGAATCGTGCCGCTTCTAAGCATAGATAAAAAGGGCTTTGAAAAAGAATAAAACAAATGATCAAAGGTTAATTAGTTTCATTATGATCACTCAAAAACCAACCATTAACCCACCGCCTTCTCCATGAAATCACGAGAAATGATTTAGTACGACACAATTGCGTGGCTGGTGAGTTTTACTTGAGTTATCTTGTCTTCGACTCTTTTATCATTTCAGTATAGAAAGCGGCCACCCCTTGAAAGAAAAGGAACGAATACTTCAACGAAATACGTACGGTGGATTTTAATATTTGTGGACACAGCTGATAAAAAAGAAAGCGTACACATTTACCATGTTCAATTGATAAATAAATAAAAATTTGGGAAGCTCACTTTATTGTTAAAATCTTTTCCGAGACCATGTTTTTTAGAGTTTAAACTGCATCTGTCGTACTACATGTAGTTGAAGCAAAATTTGTTATGTAAGTTATAGTTGACGAAGTAATTTGCGGTATTTCCCGCAATCTCATTAATGTCATGACATAAATAAAAACTGTACCAGCGTGAAGATAATGGAAATTATACAATTACGAAATTAGCTATGGTTTAAGTGACTGCCGAAGTTTATTTAAAAAAACCTGCAGACCAAATGCTAGATGTGTTATCTTTAGGGAAGTTGTAATTATTCCCATAAATTGGAAAAAT
>OZ026595.1:29842753-29845253 GCA_964020085.1 Micromussa lordhowensis
TTTTTTAAGGCTAATTCTAGCAGATTTAATGATATATGAAGCAAAGATCTATCAATTAGGCCTATATAAGCTTAGAGATGATTCTTCAACTTAAATATATGCCGATAGTAATGAATCCGGCCAGAATCGCCTCGAATGACTGAGAATCGTAGAAATGCTATGGTCTGAGCTACGCTTTATCTTGAAAACGAGTTCGGTGACCTCCGATTTTTTTTACGTTTTTTATCTAATCTTATCATTTTCTACCGTCAGTCAAAGTTTAAAAAAAATCTGTGTGTGGGAAGTTTTTGGGCGCGAACGTCCTTAAATTGAAGGAAACCTGAAAATAATCGTTTACTGTGATAGAAAAACACCAAAGAGTTAAGCAATAGACCACAAGTTTCTATGGGTTATAGGCTGATAAACCACGCGGGATGTTGGTAGAACACGAGAAGAATTTGTAAATCAAGAGCCGCAGGCGAGTGGTTTACGAATTGTTCGAGTGTTCTAACAACATCCCAAGTGGTTTATCAGCCTAAAACCCATAGAAACTTGTGGTCTATTGCTTTTCTATAATAATTCAGAAGACGCGCGAGTTTTCCATGGGTATACCGGCACAATAACCCATAGCTGATTGACCAATCAGAGCGCGCGCATTGATTTGGTTATTATATAAATAATAATAAACCATGAGGAAACAAGAATGGTCAAGGATGGAGAAGATTCACATGGATTACTAACGAGAAACCTGAAAAATTTAGGTTAAACTATTTAAGATGCGCAAACCATGACGAAGCTCTTTTAAACTTAAGTTGGGTGAACTGTGCAAGTGACATATTATTGATGTGCTGACATATACATACTTTACATAACCTCGCTTAAAGGGACACTGACACGGCGGATTTTGCTGTTTTTTGGTCAAAATAGTACTAAAACTATGACTGAGTACCTAAGTTGCTAGCACGTGTACGAAATGCTCCAAAAACGCCAAGATGAAGATACTAGTAAGTGAATTGTTATTTTTTTGAAGAAAGAGCAAATCAAAATTGGTTTTTGGTGACGTTTTGGATTTGGCATCACAACCTAGTACGTGCGTAATGCACCCATATAGTAATTCTTTAACAGAAATAGAACATTGTTTTTGTGTTTTATTAATTCTTATTGACTTGAAGAGTTACATACAATTTTTTTGTAAACACGCATAGTTCATTAGCAAACAGACACAATACATTTACAGACGCACACCTCAATTCCTTTTAACTCTCTTCTATTTCTAAATGTACAATTGATAGTGCTAACACAACAACACGAGATTGTTTATCAACCTATTTCAGACCATAATTTAGGTTTTTTCAATAAAGATGTCTCTAATTAATGGATTTGACTTTTTGAGGGCATGCTCGTAATAGCGCTCCTTTAACCAATTTTTAAGCCAACGCACAATCTCAGTTATACGTTTTGCCAAAGGAAGTTATTCTTGTTTAACCAGTCATGTGGCGATCACTGACTTGGCATCTCTTTGCTCATGTTACGTTGATCTACTGCAAGCGGCAACAACTACAGTGATGTTTCCGAATAGGAAACTTCCCACGATGGTAGTACAAATTAAATGGACGGATTTGATAAAAAAAAAGATAGCAGAGTAGCTAATACAAATAATCGTTTGCGTTAAGGTGATTCCTCTGAGAGGTCAGTCTGAAAACTGTCGCTCCCATTGTTCAAAAGATTGTTGTGAAACCCTCGACTCTGCTTCACATGCTTCCAATTGAAAATTAAGGGAGCCATGCACATCTTTTGGGAGCAGCCGTCTTAATCTATCCCTTAAACATCTTAATCTATACCTTTTAATACTAATTTGTCTCCTTTCTTAGCTTAAATAATTTCATTTTTTTATCCTTAATTATTCTTGTTAATGTCTCACTTGGTTCAGAGCCACCTTAAATTTTGGTAAATTTAAGGTGGCTCTGAACCCACTCCACAGAATTTTTTTAAACTTTGCAAAAAGTTGCATTTTATCATTTTTATCATAATTCAATGATAAAAAATAGGGGTCACCGAGCTCGTTTTTGTGTTATAAGCGCTCAAAGCTAAAATTTAAGGGTGTTTTTAGCAGGTCATATTGTTGCTATGGTAACCTATTGTGGCACAAAATTGACAGCAACATGTTCACTAATGATTGGGCAGTTTTTTGATACCATGATTTTGGTATCAACCGATAGAGTGGTTATAATGACCCATCAAATTTTACGTCTTGGATAGTACTGGAAACTGTTTCGAGCCACCTTAAGTGGAATCACCTTAAATATAATTTTAAATCAAGCGCAATGGTTGGACTGTATGGGTATTCAGCTTACACTCCATTAAACTTAAAAACCGAGTAATAGCTCCAGTAGAAAATATTGAAGGCGAGATAAGCAACAGGAAAAAGTATACGTGAGACTCGGTCAACGATACTTGCATTACTTTCTAAGAAAGCAAACTTTACAAGTTCCTTAGTTTTTCGGAGACCACCAAGATTGCT
>OZ026595.1:29847753-29870253 GCA_964020085.1 Micromussa lordhowensis
TCTTTTGACAGCCAAAAACTCAGCCAGGAAAGGACAACTATGAGAAATGTTGGCGCGTAGATTTGGATAAACGAGTATCCAAGACGACGCTCGAAGATGAATACTGCCCACAAATGAGTAAACTCTGAACCTTGTTAAGAAAAGAAAACCGTGTTAACTCTTACGCGGATTACGTGCTCATTGCTCCACTGACTGACTGACTGACTGACTGACTGACTGACTGACTCAATGACCACATGACTGACTGACCAACCGACCGACCAACTGACTGAATGATTGAATGATTGACTGACTGACTGACTGACCGTCTGCCTGACTGCCTGACTGCCTGACTGTCTGACTGACTGACTGACTGACTGATTGATACACTGACTGACTGACTGACTGTCTGGCTGTCTGACTGGCTGACTGGCCGACTGCGAAAAGTGAAAATTAAATTCTGACTTACTTGAGCTGCGGGTGCCATAGTGAACCAGTCCTTTTTTGGTCTTAATGTCTGTCAGAGTATACTCGTTCATTTCATCTGCAAGAATGACGATTCCCTGTTTATCTCCAGCCTTCCAAAAGTAGTCGACTTGCTGAAGTGGATAGGCATCTGAAAAACACGAACAACGGCTGTAAGAGGACCTCTTGCGTACTGGATATGGGAGAGAGAGAGCGCTTGACCTCCACTAAAATGAACTGCGACCATTTCAAAGAAGCTTTTTATTTTTTTTTTGTTTTTATCTTTAGTACTTTCTAGAGCAAAAAAGGGGTTCTTTAGCCGTATCCTACCAATTGCATAATGTTTCGACTTCTGGGAAAGTAGGAAGGAGCAGTCCAAGTGACTTCCGTATGGGGCTCCTTTAAATTGGCCAGAACATACTACACAATTAAAATTAATTTCCTATAAATGTATAAAACTAGAATCGTTCATATGTCACATTGCGCTTAGGCGAGAATAGTCTCGTTATGACGTCATTATTTGGGAAAAGATAGTCAACTCAACAGCTTAGCAGAGTAAGGTTGCAGGACTGTTCATCAAGTGGGTAGTCCCTCAGATCCAACTGGCAATTTGCTGTCATGGTTATTCTGTAAGTAAACACAGGTTAGAAACTATATTTACATTTTGTTGCAATTTTACTGTCTATACAATAAAATTTACTTTTAGCAAAACGTTTTCGTTAAATTCTTCAAAACCCATGTTACCTTGAACTCCATGTGATCTGACCGTTTTGTTTGATTTTTACCCTGCTATTGTCGGCGGGCACATTGTGAAACTTGGCAGTCTTAATGTTGAGGAAAAACGTATCTGGAAGCCAGATACCATTTCGATAAGCTCCAGTCAAGAAAATCGGCTCATCAAGGGTGTGGTTCAGTCGTGGGTCATGCCAGTATTGGCGGAAAAAGACATCCACAGAAAAATCCTACAGAGTGAAATATACGGAGATGTTAAAGAAAAATCAACCCCTGTTCTAAACATGATGGTGTGTGGTGTCGATCAAGATGGGAAGACTGTATTACGTGTCATTACATACCATGTCAATCTCTCTTACTTTTCCTAAATGTACTACGGACATGTCTATAGTAATGTTAAGTGGAGGACCTGAAAAAAAAAAGACAATTCTTTATATATTAGTATTTTGGACTATAGTCCTTTACTTTAAAATTCTTGAAGGTGAATTAAGTATACAAATTTCCAGTGGAGCTTCTTGATTGAGGAAAAAATGAAAAATAAATATTTCGTACCAGATGAGGGAAAATTTGATTGGTCCTTGCAAATTGCATGGCAAATATCTTTAACCATCACTAGATTTCCGAGAAAAAGAAACGGAAAGTTTGAACTAACTTAAAATTGTAGCGCTATCTATTACCTCTGTAGTAGGGCCGCAGTCGTTTATCGTAATTTTCTTCGTCAAACAATTTCTTCATTGCATCTGTGGCACTCTTATAGCTTTGAAGGAAAGCAAATCATTCTTAACAGTTTCAAATAATAATTTCTTTGAATTGAGTTAGCCTTCATATTACAGTGGAATACCCATCTTTAGCAGCATCAAGGGGAAACGAAAATTGTGTTTAAAAAAAATCGGAAATGTGGTAATATTTTACTGGGCAAGGTGAACTTCTTTGGGTTCGAGTTATCGGGAGCTTTGAAAAATCGAGGTTGTGAAAAATCAGTGTATCTACATTTTGGTTTTTGTACTCAGATATTTTCTCCCTCTCTTTTCAAGGGCACCTGGTAAACTTTTTTTAATTGGTATAATTACATGCCGAGAACTGTACACATAACACAGTCTAAGGTTTATATTTATCAGTCAGTTATGAAGGTAAATATTGATTAAAAATCGAAGAACCGTAGTCAGGAGAAAACATATTATAAATTTGTAAAAAACGTTCACTGACTATCGAGATTTTAAAATATAACTATTTTATTGTATTATTTTAATAGTTCCACTTATTTTTGTATATATTTGTAACTGTCATTTTTTCATCTTAACTCATCGAAGGCTGTAGTCTGACAGCCGAGAGCTATTTTAAACTCTATGTAGTCAGAAAACATGTGCCGTGTTTCTATCGAGTTATAGAAACACGAGTGAAAGTTTGAGAGAACGAGAAATGCTGTGGGAACGGGAGCCGCAGGCGAGTGTTTCCACAGCTTTTTCGAGTTCTCCCAAACTTTCACTAGTGTTTCTATAACTCGATAGGAACACGGAGAACATGTTTTCTATTTCTTTTAGAAAATACCGCGACAAAGAAAGAGAAAAACAACTTGTTTACTTCGATCATCAAAATGTAAATTCTCTTTGTTCGCGCCATCATTACGTCAACAGCTCGTGCTAGTTCTGTGTTTCTATCGAGTTATAGAAACACGGTTTTAAACCAATCAGCGTGCGTATTTGCTTTGGGTTATTTTCTAAAAAAATTTAGTAAATATTGATGTTTTGAATCGGAAAACTTCTTATAATAGGCGACAAGTATTATATTCACAACCACTCGAAGAGTAGTATACTGTATTTTTATATAACATCATTTTTTCAGGTTCCTCTTTGTTTTAAAATTCGACTCAATCCGTCACAATATCACTCATTCTGGTTTATTTTACCCTCTTTGACCAGCTTTGGGTTTTTTCCACCGAAATGTTTGCATCGTTGTGGCTTTTGTGATTTTTACTTGAGGGTTTCCACAGAAGCATACTTTAACATCTTATAAAATATTGATTTAGGCACATATTTAATTTTCTTAATTTCGAATTCGGTTCACAATAACCTCGCTAAACCATTCATCGACAAATTAAGTTGGATAAAGCCTAATATTTTTCCTCCATGTCTTTCCAAAGTATCACTATGTGGTAACTGACACAAACGATGTCTTTTTGATGAATTCAACGTCACGTATTTGCGATATACGGGAAGATAAGTTGTAATTCTGTTGGGGGGGGGGGGGGTCCATTTTTTGCAATGCTTTGCATTCTGTGAAATATTATGTTCAAAAACTTCATTCATTCATACTGTACCTATTTTCTGAGGACGAAGCTGCTGAATACAGCACGTGTGACCATGTCGTGATATATATAAGAAACAGTGGTGGGTACATTGCGGCTACAGTAACCTGAAAATACAAACACGAAATATTGCAATTCAAAATAGAACCAGAAGTTTAAAAATACATGGAACATAACGACAAGTGTGAGTGATTTGATTTGAGTCTTTCGTTATCGACTTAAAAAAGCCCAAACAAAATGAGTTTCCTTAATGCACTTACGAGAAACCCAACAGCTGGCTGATTAAACTACATCTCAATTAGCTTTATTCGCTTTTCATTGAAATGCGCATGCAAATTATTTAGCCATAAATAATAACTTACTTTTGTGCAATTTATGATTTGGTGGTTTAAGAGTAAAGGAGAATATTCTAATCTAGCACTTGTTCTTGTTATTAAGATGCGAAACAAGGTAAAAATCTTAGGTAAAGTAAATTGAGGGCATCGAACCCTTTACATATTATTTTAATAGTAGCGTGTCATACAAATATGCATAAACACCTACCTGCTTTATAATTCACTCACTACCAGCTTCACCCGCATACTGATAACTGACAGCAGAGATAGACGCTGGAAGCGCGCGTTCAAAGGTTCTGAAATAACTATACTCGAGTCAGCGGTTGCTTCACTGTCGTATTTCTTTGTTGTATTTCAGATTTTGCTTGTTTCAATTTAGTGAGTAGTGCTGCATTTACGCCTCCCAGGTCGATTCTATTGTTGTTAATCAATAATTGATCACACCCGTCCCAACGACGTGTTTAGGGTTTTTTCTTTAAAAATCGTAACAGGTCAAATATAAACCACTTGGGAATCCGAAAAGTTTTAATTGATGGGAACCTCCATCTGGAAATATTAATAATTTTAACTCAGCTCGATTAGCTTTTTAGTTATCCTGAGTAAATTAACTACCCTTTGTATTAATATATGATATTATGCAAGCTAACTTTAATTGTTATCTGATAAGAAAGGTTGTGTTTTGTTGTATAATAAATTCAGCGGGACTCCGCTGATCAGTTTGACTCTCGTTGGTCAACCTTTTTTTTTAATTAAACTTCTTTTAAATTTAAGGATTTCCCAATTCTGTTATCTAGCAATTTCAGGTGGCACTGCTGTATAAGTGCAAGACATGATCATAAGAATTTGTTTAGGCATGATTGAAAACTACTCGGATAGGTCTCGGATACGACTTAACCGATTTCTTAAAAAGGGGGGTTTTTCAATGTTAGTATTCGTAAGTTTTCGTGTATTATTAGTTCCAGATTTGTTTTGTCACCTGTCTCCTTTACAATACAGAACTATCCTCTTTGCAACGCCTCCTCGTTACCAAGAAGGTTCAGACATGGATAATTCAATATATATTTACCGAAGAAATGTTTAATCCAGTCTCGCACCCCTTTCAGGAAAGAGCAGGCTAACCTCTATTACATTTGAAAGCACTTTGAAAGCAACAAACTCCAAATTTGGTTACTTTAGTTTCCGTAGTTTGAACATCTTCGAAATCATGCAGTATTTTTAGTTTTTTACATAGTTCTTGCTTTCTCTATCAGTTTTGACTTTTTTAAAACTATTTTTCGATGGTTTTCTATCGAAATCCAAGACGGCGGATCCAAGATGCTAGCTGTTCGGAAAATTAAACCAGTTATAATGACCCATCAAACTCTTGGAAAGTACTGGAAACTGTTTCGAGCCACCTTAAATGACTTCCATATCAACTTACACAAATATTTGAAAAATGTATCTATAACCCACTTATCAACTACATTGAAAGGATAAAATTCTTTTTCAATTCCAATTTGGGTTCAAAATCTTTGCAGATGATACCAATGTTTTCGCTTCTGCAAGGGATTTAAAATCGCTCGAACTCGTAATGAACTCCGAACTAGCCAAAGTAAAAAAATAGTGTGATATTAACAAGTTGTCAATCAATATGGGCAAAACCAACTTCATGATAATCAAATCTGTAAGAAAAAAATATGGAAATTAGTCTTAACATAAGTAACAGTGATGGCTCCTCCCACGTGTTGGAACGAAAACAATGCATAAAATACCTAGGAGGCATGATTGACGAATCTTTAACTTGGAAATATCACATCGCATTTGTTTATTCTCGTATATCTCGAAATATCGGAATTATATCGAAATTAAGGTACTATCTATCTATACAGCAGTTTACTATAATTTAATTTACCCATACAACTCTTACAGTATTTTAGCGTTGGGCAGTGTATACAAGACACATAAAAAGAAAATCCAAGTAAAACAAAACCATATAGTGCGATTAATATTCCGGCTATGCTAGAACGTTTGGTAGAGAAACAGAGAATGCCAAACCCTTGTTAAACTTACTAGACATTCTGACAGTAGTAGATAACATCTATCGTCTGGAAATATTGAAATTCTCGCATTCATGACACAATGGCCTTCTCCCTGAAGTATTTGACACTATATTTCAATATGCTCGAAATAATTATTCATAGATACAACACGAGATATACAGCCAAACATAATTTTTATAAGTATGAAGTTAAAACTAACACAGGGAAGCAATCAGTTTCTTACAAGGCAATTCCAATCTTTGAAATGTGTTGGTCATGAAAAAATCTCAGTATGTATGAAATAAAAACATCATACCATGGAAAGTGCTTGAAAGATTTTCATTTATTTGTTGCGACTTAATATATAAGATATACCTTCAGGTTAAAGCTTTATATTGACCCTGTCACTCTCGGAGTCCATCCTAATTTATGAAAAGCGAAAATGATGTTACAACTTTTGAGTCTGTGGATAAGATCCCATGGTGTTATCATTTTTAAATGAAACCTCTCAAGCCGCAGTGCTTTATGCATGGTACTATACATTTCTCTATATTTTTTAAAAGCATATTTACAGTACATAATTTCAGATATTTACACATGTCAAATATTTACATTAGCCTCAGTGCATACAACTGAAATAAATGCTATCTGTATGGAAAACGGCAATTCCTATCAATTAAATACAGTAGTACACCTGAACAACATCTTGCTTTTTCAATTTATTTTTCAATATTGCAATTCGAAATAGAACCAGAAGTTTAAAAATACATGGAACATAACGACAAGTGTGAGTGATTTGATTTGAGTCTTTCGTTATCGACTTAAAAAAGCCCAAACAAAATGAGTTTCCTTAATGCACTTACGAGAAACCCAACAGCTGGCTGATTAAACTACATCTCAATTAGCTTTATTCGCTTTTCATTGAAATGCGCATGCAAATTATTTAGCCATAAATAATAACTTACTTTTGTGCAATTTATGATTTGGTGGTTTAAGAGTAAAGGAGAAAATTCTAATCTAGCACTTGTTCTTGTTATTAAGATGCGAAACAAGGTAAAAATCTTAGGTAAAGTAAATTGAGGGCATCGAACCCTTTACATATTATTTTAATAGTAGCGTGTCATACAAATATGCATAAACACCTACCTGCTTTATAATTCACTCACTACCAGCTTCACCCGCATACTGATAACTGACAGCAGAGATAGACGCTGGAAGCGCGCGTTCAAAGGTTCTGAAATAACTATACTCGAGTCAGCGGTTGCTTCACTGTCGTATTTCTTTGTTGTATTTCAGATTTTGCTTGTTTCAATTTAGTGAGTAGTGCTGCATTTACGCCTCCCAGGTCGATTCTATTGTTGTTAATCAATAATTGATCACACCCGTCCCAACGACGTGTTTAGGGTTTTTTCTTTAAAAATCGTAACAGGTCAAATATAAACCACTTGGGAATCCGAAAAGTTTTAATTGATGGGAACCTCCATCTGGAAATATTAATAATTTTAACTCAGCTCGATTAGCTTTTTAGTTATCCTGAGTAAATTAACTACCCTTTGTATTAATATATGATATTATGCAAGCTAACTTTAATTGTTATCTGATAAGAAAGGTTGTGTTTTGTTGTATAATAAATTCAGCGGGACTCCGCTGATCAGTTTGACTCTCGTTGGTCAACCTTTTTTTTTAATTAAACTTCTTTTAAATTTAAGGATTTCCCAATTCTGTTATCTAGCAATTTCAGGTGGCACTGCTGTATAAGTGCAAGACATGATCATAAGAATTTGTTTAGGCATGATTGAAAACTACTCGGATAGGTCTCGGATACGACTTAACCGATTTCTTAAAAAGGGGGGTTTTTCAATGTTAGTATTCGTAAGTTTTCGTGTATTATTAGTTCCAGATTTGTTTTGTCACCTGTCTCCTTTACAATACAGAACTATCCTCTTTGCAACGCCTCCTCGTTACCAAGAAGGTTCAGACATGGATGATTCAATATATATTTACCGAAGAAATGTTTAATCCAGTCTCGCACCCCTTTCAGGAAAGAGCAGGCTAACCTCTATTACATTTGAAAGCACTTTGAAAGCAACAAACTCCAAATTTGGTTACTTTAGTTTCCGTAGTTTGAACATCTTCGAAATCATGCAGTATTTTTAGTTTTTTACATAGTTCTTGCTTTCTCTATCAGTTTTGACTTTTTTAAAACTATTTTTCGATGGTTTTCTATCGAAATCCAAGACGGCGGATCCAAGATGCTAGCTGTTCGGAAAATTAAACCAGTTATAATGACCCATCAAACTCTTGGAAAGTACTGGAAACTGTTTCGAGCCACCTTAAATGACTTCCATATCAACTTACACAAATATTTGAAAAATGTATCTATAACCCACTTATCAACTACATTGAAAGGATAAAATTCTTTTTCAATTCCAATTTGGGTTCAAAATCTTTGCAGATGATACCAATGTTTTCGCTTCTGCAAGGGATTTAAAATCGCTCGAACTCGTAATGAACTCCGAACTAGCCAAAGTAAAAAAATAGTGTGATATTAACAAGTTGTCAATCAATATGGGCAAAACCAACTTCATGATAATCAAATCTGTAAGAAAAAAATATGGAAATTAGTCTTAACATAAGTAACAGTGATGGCTCCTCCCACGTGTTGGAACGAAAACAATGCATAAAATACCTAGGAGGCATGATTGACGAATCTTTAACTTGGAAATATCACATCGCATTTGTTTATTCTCGTATATCTCGAAATATCGGAATTATATCGAAATTAAGGTACTATCTATCTATACAGCAGTTTACTATAATTTAATTTACCCATACAACTCTTACAGTATTTTAGCGTTGGGCAGTGTATACAAGACACATAAAAAGAAAATCCAAGTAAAACAAAACCATATAGTGCGATTAATATTCCGGCTATGCTAGAACGTTTGGTAGAGAAACAGAGAATGCCAAACCCTTGTTAAACTTACTAGACATTCTGACAGTAGTAGATAACATCTATCGTCTGGAAATATTGAAATTCTCGCATTCATGACACAATGGCCTTCTCCCTGAAGTATTTGACACTATATTTCAATATGCTCGAAATAATTATTCATAGATACAACACGAGATATACAGCCAAACATAATTTTTATAAGTATGAAGTTAAAACTAACACAGGGAAGCAATCAGTTTCTTACAAGGCAATTCCAATCTTTGAAATGTGTTGGTCATGAAAAAATCTCAGTATGTATGAAATAAAAACATCATACCATGGAAAGTGCTTGAAAGATTTTCATTTATTTGTTGCGACTTAATATATAAGATATACCTTCAGGTTAAAGCTTTATATTGACCCTGTCACTCTCGGAGTCCATCCTAATTTATGAAAAGCGAAAATGATGTTACAACTTTTGAGTCTGTGGATAAGATCCCATGGTGTTATCATTTTTAAATGAAACCTCTCAAGCCGCAGTGCTTTATGCATGGTACTATACATTTCTCTATACTTTTTAAAAGCATATTTACAGTACATAATTTCAGATATTTACACATGTCAAATATTTACATTAGCCTCAGTGCATACAACTGAAATAAATGCTATCTGTATGGAAAACGGCAATTCCTATCAATTAAATACAGTAGTACACCTGAACAACATCTTGCTTTTTCAATTTATTTTTCAATATTGCAATTCGAAATAGAACCAGAAGTTTAAAAATACATGGAACATAACGACAAGTGTGAGTGATTTGATTTGAGTCTTTCGTTATCGACTTAAAAAAGCCCAAACAAAATGAGTTTCCTTAATGCACTTACGAGAAACCCAACAGCTGGCTGATTAAACTACATCTCAATTAGCTTTATTCGCTTTTCATTGAAATGCGCATGCAAATTATTTAGCCATAAATAATAACTTACTTTTGTGCAATTTATGATTTGGTGGTTTAAGAGTAAAGGAGAAAATTCTAATCTAGCACTTGTTCTTGTTATTAAGATGCGAAACAAGGTAAAAATCTTAGGTAAAGTAAATTGAGGGCATCGAACCCTTTACATATTATTTTAATAGTAGCGTGTCATACAAATATGCATAAACACCTACCTGCTTTATAATTCACTCACTACCAGCTTCACCCGCATACTGATAACTGACAGCAGAGATAGACGCTGGAAGCGCGCGTTCAAAGGTTCTGAAATAACTATACTCGAGTCAGCGGTTGCTTCACTGTCGTATTTCTTTGTTGTATTTCAGATTTTGCTTGTTTCAATTTAGTGAGTAGTGCTGCATTTACGCCTCCCAGGTCGATTCTATTGTTGTTAATCAATAATTGATCACACCCGTCCCAACGACGTGTTTAGGGTTTTTTCTTTAAAAATCGTAACAGGTCAAATATAAACCACTTGGGAATCCGAAAAGTTTTAATTGATGGGAACCTCCATCTGGAAATATTAATAATTTTAACTCAGCTCGATTAGCTTTTTAGTTATCCTGAGTAAATTAACTACCCTTTGTATTAATATATGATATTATGCAAGCTAACTTTAATTGTTATCTGATAAGAAAGGTTGTGTTTTGTTGTATAATAAATTCAGCGGGACTCCGCTGATCAGTTTGACTCTCGTTGGTCAACCTTTTTTTTTAATTAAACTTCTTTTAAATTTAAGGATTTCCCAATTCTGTTATCTAGCAATTTCAGGTGGCACTGCTGTATAAGTGCAAGACATGATCATAAGAATTTGTTTAGGCATGATTGAAAACTACTCGGATAGGTCTCGGATACGACTTAACCGATTTCTTAAAAAGGGGGGTTTTTCAATGTTAGTATTCGTAAGTTTTCGTGTATTATTAGTTCCAGATTTGTTTTGTCACCTGTCTCCTTTACAATACAGAACTATCCTCTTTGCAACGCCTCCTCGTTACCAAGAAGGTTCAGACATGGATAATTCAATATATATTTACCGAAGAAATGTTTAATCCAGTCTCGCACCCCTTTCAGGAAAGAGCAGGCTAACCTCTATTACATTTGAAAGCACTTTGAAAGCAACAAACTCCAAATTTGGTTACTTTAGTTTCCGTAGTTTGAACATCTTCGAAATCATGCAGTATTTTTAGTTTTTTACATAGTTCTTGCTTTCTCTATCAGTTTTGACTTTTTTAAAACTATTTTTCGATGGTTTTCTATCGAAATCCAAGACGGCGGATCCAAGATGCTAGCTGTTCGGAAAATTAAACCAGTTATAATGACCCATCAAACTCTTGGAAAGTACTGGAAACTGTTTCGAGCCACCTTAAATGACTTCCATATCAACTTACACAAATATTTGAAAAATGTATCTATAACCCACTTATCAACTACATTGAAAGGATAAAATTCTTTTTCAATTCCAATTTGGGTTCAAAATCTTTGCAGATGATACCAATGTTTTCGCTTCTGCAAGGGATTTAAAATCGCTCGAACTCGTAATGAACTCCGAACTAGCCAAAGTAAAAAAATAGTGTGATATTAACAAGTTGTCAATCAATATGGGCAAAACCAACTTCATGATAATCAAATCTGTAAGAAAAAAATATGGAAATTAGTCTTAACATAAGTAACAGTGATGGCTCCTCCCACGTGTTGGAACGAAAACAATGCATAAAATACCTAGGAGGCATGATTGACGAATCTTTAACTTGGAAATATCACATCGCATTTGTTTATTCTCGTATATCTCGAAATATCGGAATTATATCGAAATTAAGGTACTATCTATCTATACAGCAGTTTACTATAATTTAATTTACCCATACAACTCTTACAGTATTTTAGCGTTGGGCAGTGTATACAAGACACATAAAAAGAAAATCCAAGTAAAACAAAACCATATAGTGCGATTAATATTCCGGCTATGCTAGAACGTTTGGTAGAGAAACAGAGAATGCCAAACCCTTGTTAAACTTACTAGACATTCTGACAGTAGTAGATAACATCTATCGTCTGGAAATATTGAAATTCTCGCATTCATGACACAATGGCCTTCTCCCTGAAGTATTTGACACTATATTTCAATATGCTCGAAATAATTATTCATAGATACAACACGAGATATACAGCCAAACATAATTTTTATAAGTATGAAGTTAAAACTAACACAGGGAAGCAATCAGTTTCTTACAAGGCAATTCCAATCTTTGAAATGTGTTGGTCATGAAAAAATCTCAGTATGTATGAAATAAAAACATCATACCATGGAAAGTGCTTGAAAGATTTTCATTTATTTGTTGCGACTTAATATATAAGATATACCTTCAGGTTAAAGCTTTATATTGACCCTGTCACTCTCGGAGTCCATCCTAATTTATGAAAAGCGAAAATGATGTTACAACTTTTGAGTCTGTGGATAAGATCCCATGGTGTTATCATTTTTAAATGAAACCTCTCAAGCCGCAGTGCTTTATGCATGGTACTATACATTTCTCTATACTTTTTAAAAGCATATTTACAGTACATAATTTCAGATATTTACACATGTCAAATATTTACATTAGCCTCAGTGCATACAACTGAAATAAATGCTATCTGTATGGAAAACGGCAATTCCTATCAATTAAATACAGTAGTACACCTGAACAACATCTTGCTTTTTCTTGGGCTCTGTGGTTGCCTGCAATGTCTTTTCCTTGCTTTCATACTCGCATGAAGGCGCCTGAATTTTCTTGCTTACAGTTCCTGATACACGAACCAAGGTTTTGAAGTCTCAAAAAACCCCAAATATTATGATAAAATGCAGTTGGCTGATCGTGCCCGTGTTCGATCGACATAGTTGCGTGGCCTATGCAACGAAGATTTGTACATCGTGGAAAGTTTCAGAAGTCGTTCAACAGTTGAGGAGAAAAAATAAGTAACGATGTGTACTTGACTAGCTTCGCGCGCCACCACCTTCGATGAGTCCGACGTGAAAATCGATCGAAGAGTGTTGTTTCCTAACACCACATGTTACGGATTGCGATTTCCTCGGCTTCGTTGCATCTTTTTTCTGAAACTCTCCACTTCCCGTTGTACACGCCAAGCAACCAACGACGAATCGAAGAAGAAACCACTTCATGTAAGAACTCGACAGAGTCGCCCGGGTGGACCTCCTCGCTGATTGGCCAGAAAATTATTTTTCTGGCCAATCAGCGGGACGGAATTCGAACACTTCTGGAACTGGTTCAGTAAGAATAACTGCTCTTCCGCTCTTCCGCTCTTGAAGTATCTGTATGCCTGAAAATATCACTCTTCCCTGGGCCTCCGAAGATGCATGCCGATTTGTGGTGACCCTGAAGTGCCGGCTTTATAAATAAACCAGAAGAATATCTGCGGAAATGCATAAAATCCAACAGAAATACTAGGAAAATATAACTTTAACTACCTGAAATTAAAGCAGTGATATTACCAATATCTACAATAAGTTCACATTTATTCTTCTAACCTTCTTTCCTGCAAACAATAAATTAAAAAAAAATTAATGGTTGTATTTCATCCTCTTCACCTTCTTACCGCGCAAGTTGGAAAGTTTGTTATTTATGCAAATATTTGAAGTCACAGTGATATTAATATCTGAAAAAGAATGTCTCGTTAAATGTTAAGAATCAGGTCAACTTGAAGCAACAATAGTTAACCCTCAAAAATTCTGGGGTGCTTCCTATAGTTTATAAATTTATTATGTAAAAACCCATTAAAATATATATTGACATTAAAATAGCCAATCAAATTTTGCAAAACGCTTGAGTACCTGCACACATCTTAATGTTTTACCATTTACTCCGCATAAGCTGTGTGCCATAGCATGCATGATTACTGTTCGTAGATGCACAAGGCACACATAGCAATGCCCTTAATATTTTCTCTTGCTTGGATAATTTTGGCGCTCTCACCTGGAACACTGTCCGCGGAGTAAGTTTATTTAACGCTATAAAATGTATTGCAATATGGAGTTGTTGATAATAATGATTCAAGTTTCGTGAGACGTTTCAAGCACTCATTATGAATTAATTTGTCAAAGTTGTAATGAGGTAGAATCGAAGTTATGGAATACTTGACATCAATGATCGGTTATTAGAAGTCATATTTTGCATAACTCTGAGAACGGTAAAAAAGTACTTTGGAGAAGCAGATTCACACAATAATCGTTCAATAACAACAGAGAACTCTTAATCTGGTGTAAGCGCGATATGACAAAAAAACATTGTAAAATGATTAAACCTCCAAAGCTCTGAAAAAGAAAGAAAACACAACATTGCCGGGGGATGCAGTCCTTCATTTCAAGGTCTATTAGAACTGTAAAGCAATCTGCAGGTTTGCTGTCTTAAAATAATCAACATATGTCAACGTCATTCCAACACCTCTTTATTCCTCTCAAACTTTTAACACTGACGCCAGTTATATGGTGAACGCTTGTTAAACTCGAGTAGGAATGAAAAGTCATATTTTCTTTGTTCAGAAACAGGACATAAATTATGGAAAGAGCTTCAAAGATTCCCTCATATTTTGTCTTCAAACAAAAAAAAAACAGACTTTATTCTGGTTAAATTATTTTCTTTTCGTATGAATTACATGGTCTCCTCCCATCATCCTATCAATAAGAAGAAAGCAGCTGAGTTGAGCATAATTACAAATTTAGCAATCAATCAAAATCGATTTGTGTATTATAAATTTAAGCACCAATATGACATATTACAGAATAGTGGCTACGCTGGGAAGCTCTCTGCCGTTTCATGTGGCTTTCTAATTTTACCTGTCGAGCCGTCTTTTCAAAATATTTGAAATAAACAGACTCAACAATTTACTACCCGCAGCGTGAGAAAAATCATCATGATATTCATAATATTTACTGTAATTTTTGTATGATTTACTATTCTCGGTCATATTTTTAACGTTCTCATTTAGATATTTTAAAAGCTGCATTGTATTTATAAGTAATTTTTGCGAAAGTATAAAGCACAGTTCAATTTTCGATTTCAGATACAGTGAGACCGCAGAAAAACTTTACGAGATAACAAATCCTGCAAAGTATGAAAAGTATCTTCGACCTTATCACAAAGGTGAGATGACTGTGTCTTCATGTTGTTACGCTGTTAAGTAATGTACTGTGATCCTAAAGTACAATCGCTTATATGTTGACAGATGGTCCCGTGGCTGTTAGTGTTCTGGTGACGGTGATTCACTTCGTTGCCGTGAGAGAGATGAGTGAAGTAAGGAACGTTTTTTGTCATTTCATGTTTTGTCCTTTAGTTGAATTCCTGAAAAAGTACAGTGACGTTTAATCAATTTTATAGGATCAGCAACAAAATCGAGAGGTATTTTTGGGCTTGACGACATTTCCGCGTCAATATTACCTGGAATGTGGGACTTTTTCATAATTTACCAGGCTTACTTTAGTTCACTGACACTTTAATATCGGTTTTGTGTCTTTACAGCCGTCCTCCGAATCGTAAAGCTTAGCAACTGTATAGAAAAGCCTTCACATGGTCCATCAAAAACTATCAATTATAACAGGAGCTATAAGCGTAAAATGATGCAATAGCCGTCCACAACAACATTTATTTGCCGGTAGCCAACAGAAACAACAACAAAAGTAAAAGGAAAATTACTATATATCAGTTGACACCTCTAACTTGGATACTACAGTAGCAGCTTAGCTATTCATGTTGGGCAGCCAATCAAATGTCCACATACACTCAACCGGCTGCCATTTTATGCTTACGACAGTTTCGTCCTTAGCTTGCACAAGTTCTTTAAATACGACTTTTGTTACTTGTTTTCGTTTCGTAGCATTATGTATTTGTGCAGGATTCCAACTCTTTTCTGATACTAGTATGAAAAACTATATACGTCTATTTATAATAACTTTCAGGAGTTTTCATTGGACCTTGTCGTCTGGCAACTCTGGAAGGATCCGAGGCTGAACCATTCTTTAAATTATTCAATCACATTACCTGGTGACGCAAAAAAGCTGATATGGCTTCCCGATACGTTTTTTCTTAACGTCAGGAGTGCTACAATCCATGATGTAATTTCAGAAAACAGTAAAATTATCATAACTTCGAATGGAACTGTCGCTTACAGCACAAGGTAAGTTACTTTTTTTCTTATACACTGAAATTTCCCCCGCACCCCTCCACCAAAGACACAAAGCTACATCGCCTTGTGTTCTGTTATTTCGCCCTTTCATTTCTTCGAAAATCGACTATAAATAACGCAACCCTTTCAATGATAGTTCCCAGGTCAAAGGGTTATTGGAGACTAGGCTGACCACTTAGCGATGGCTCCGAAGGTGAGCGAAATATTGGATCGAGTCGGGACACGATGGTCTAACAGTACATGCAGTGACATAGACAAAGTTTTGAAAATTGAAAATTAATAAACTTAAGAAACTAAACTTCTTCTTTTGTGCATTTACTTTCCTCTTGTTTATTTAGTCTATCAAATACCAATTCTCCTTGCTAAGTAGTAGCAAATTCTCGCTCACGCAGTCTAGATCTGTGGGAGCCCAGTTAAGGAAGTACAGCTGTACCTTCCCCCCTCCACCCCGGTGAGCACTGGACTTCTATAAGCTGTGCAATATTATGAACCTAGCGGAAGACAACTTGTTTCAATTTGTCGTCTGCAAGGAAAGATGCGATTCTGTCCCGTATTATTCCCAGTATATTCTCCTTATTTCTAAACCAAGTAAATGTAAGTAGGCCTTAAGGGTGTTAGGATTTCTCATTTTCTCAAACTAACTTGTACAGACTAACCATCACTGCCGGATGTGCAATGGATTTGACGGACTACCCACTAGATGAACAAACCTGTGACTTGGAGTTGTCAACCTGTTAAGTATTGAATTCAGTTTTTCAGGGCATTTTTTTCCCTATTATCCCCATACATTTTATCTGTAGTCGCCGAGTAGTGATGTGAAACATACGTTATTTCCCAGACGCATATACAACTGACGAGCTGGACTACAAATGGTTCGAAAACGATCACCATATAGCCGTCAAGGATGAACATTTGGCAGAACTTACTCTCACAAGCACGGAAGCCCTCAAAGATGTTGAGAGTTATGCAGACGGTGGGTCAAAAATATTTGATTGTTTCAGTTTTTGTCAACTAAAGGTGTAAATATATCTGAAAGTTATATTTCTCGTCTCAACCGCCATGAAGAGATTTACGAAGAGTTATGCAGAGTTCTGCATACGGTGGGTCCTAGATATTTAATTTTTTCCTCAATTAAAGGTGTAAAAATATCTTAACTCTCATCCCAGCCACCGTAAGAGATTTGGGAAGACTTCGTAAATGTATATATCTCTTATGTAGAAAAACAAAATCAAACTACAATCGGCTTAATTGGTTCTTTTCCATGCCATCTTAGGTACCCACTCAAAACTTGTTGCTCGTTTCTGGTTCAAGCGCCGTCTTGGGTATGCTTTCCTTCAAATATACATCCCCACCATAATGCTGGTGGTCCTTTCTTGGTTGTCCTTCTGGATCCCCAAAGACTCTGTTCCAGCCCGAGTATCACTCGGAAGCACCACCGTGCTCTCAATTGTAACATTCACTGGCTCGTTCAGGAGCTCTCTACCAAAGGTTTGTTCTAAATTAAAGAACTACTTTACGAACAACGAATGTGGGACCTACATACTTATGTACTCGTGCAAAACAATATCTTGGCATGCAAATTTTCGTAAAATGATGTAATTGATGATGCAATACTGACACGGCACTGTGGACTACATTTTATGATATACAGTAAGCTTGGGCTATGAACTCTTCCACCTAGCTGAGTGTCCTTTTCGTAGAAAGAAAGGAATTTACGCTACATGTACACGCAAAAAAGCTCACAGGGTAAAATATGACAAGGAAAGGCAATTTCCATACACCTACAGAAGCTACCTTCTTCTAACTTGTCGGTCCTTTATAACTTACTCGATCCTTCCCTGATAGAACAAAGGGCAAGCCATTTTTTCTCGTACTCTAAGCAAACATAAAACTAAATAAAATCTATTATGTCTTGGAGATTTTGTACATTGTATTTTTGGATTGATGAAAACAGTTTTACATGTAATGAAAATTTCACTTTTGTTTTTTTATCCCAAAACAACCGGCAAAAAAATCAAATGAATGTCAGTATTTATCCTTACAATCTATTTTTCCTATTTTGTTCTCGGCTACTTTTTTCCATCACTTAGAGTGATTTTTAGGACTTAAAGCGGCGTCATGAAACCAAAACATGTCGCTCACTTGGTTCAAAGCAACTGATTTGTCATTGACACCGTTTACGTAAATCTACATGTACAGCCATATTTAACATATGGATTACACTTACATTTGACACAGCTTTTAGTTTTACTGGATAAGACCAGGCCCGGGTTGTTCGAAAGGTAGATGACACTATGAACCGGATAAATCACTATCCAGCGGGTAAGTGTTAACAAAACAAACCAGCTCTACGCTGGATAGTGATTTACTCGTTGGATAGCGTTCGAACAACCGGGGCCAGAGGTTTAATTTGATAAGAAATACTTCTCTACAAAATTGTCATCGGCGAAGTTCTAATTTAACTTTCAATGGCATGAAGAATGCCATTGGTGCAAAACCTAGACAAGCTATCTATGGTCAGTTCTGTATCGA
The DNA here is from genome assembly GCA_964020085.1 of Micromussa lordhowensis. Classification (NCBI taxonomy): domain Eukaryota; kingdom Metazoa; phylum Cnidaria; class Anthozoa; order Scleractinia; family Lobophylliidae; genus Micromussa; species Micromussa lordhowensis. The sequence goes on from OZ026595.1 coordinate 29,866,223, forward strand.
CTAAAATTACATGTATAACTGAGCTTAATCTGTTGGTACTTTTGATCTTACAGGTTTCCTATGTAAAAGCAGTGGATATCTATTTTATTGTATCCTTTGCTTTCATTTTTGCTGCGACCATTGAATATGTCCTGGTCTTGCTTAACACTGGGCTAAAACGTCATTTGTCAAGCAGTAATGAAGATGCACAAACCAAAACGGTGAACATCTGCTCATTTTGATTAACATAAAGAAATTATTGTCCAGACAATAAAATATCTATGCTGCCTCTCGGTTAAAATTTAAACTTAACCAGCTATGCTGGCTGGGGTATTCCAATAGAGGGTGCAACGTATTGGAATATTCTTCGAACGCTGTAGGCTGTCTATCCATCCCATGTGGTTTTGGACTAGACCACAAAGATGGATCGTCTCCTACTTTGTTTTCCCCACTTCCCCCACCCTTATCCCAGCCACATATACCTTTGTCTATTAGATGCGGATTTTGACCCTCACCTTTGCTGCCAAGGGCTTCGCTTTCATTTGTTTGTAATTGACATTGAATTGAAATGATTTTTAAAGCGGTTATGTGGCCAGCTACATAGCCAAAGTTTGTCCAAAATTAGAGAGTATGTTGATTCCTTGCCAAACACCCTTCTCAGCAAACAGAGCAAGCCCAAACAATAGTGTTTAATGTCATGCTATATACTTTGAAGAGGGGCAGGATAAAATACTTTACGTTATGTGCCGCTGTGAGACAGTAGTGATTTTAAGTAACCATGACGGCGACACCGAGGACAACGTCAATTAAAAAGTGAATTTACATTTTACCTACGAATCTCGCGGTATTCTCAAGATATTTGCTTTGTTTCTCACTGTCAAAACTATCCCGAAACTGAATCTGGAACACAGGAATAAATTTGAAATAAAAATTAATAACTTAGCCGTCGTGGTTCACGTTTTCAAGACAACGCAGTGTTTGGTCATTTCACGTTGTTGTTTTGCAGAAGGACGGTAAAGAATGTGCCAAGAATTATAACGCACGTGCACAGCCATTGTCCTGCTCATTAAATATTTTGTTTAGCGACGGTTCCCGATGCCGTTGCCGTCGTGGTTTTCTTAAACTTCCTAGCATTTACGCCTATGATAAGTGGCGTTACTTTTAATTAAGGCTGGTTTTCACTAGCGCATAAGCATAAGCCGACATACGCTGACGAAGTAAGATGTTGATAATTAGCGACTTTTGTTGAAAATTTCTCTAACAAAAGGCGCTAATTATCAGCATCTTACCGCGTCTATGCTTATGCTTATGCGCTAGTGGAAACCAGCCTTTACTGTTAAAATATAAAATATTGAAATATGTTTACATCGTCTACGTATTTATTGATATGCATATGGTAATTAGATTTAAAGAAGGTGTTTCTAAAGTCTCGGAAAGGTCTGATCACGCAAGATCTTGTTATGTTTTAACTCTTACTTAAAACCGATTAACGCTCTTTTTCTGTCTGCATTTGCGACTCCGAATTTTCGACAATTTAACGGCAACTATTCGAATATTAAATTTGCATTTCCTTTATTCCACACTTGGCATTGGATTCACGGCACTAATCATTTTTCGAAAAATTGAGGCCAGTTGGTTTGAGCCCCAGGATAAATTTGAAATTCTTCGTCAATACATCAGTGGTATTCTCACAGTGTTTATATTATTCATATAGTTTGTCGTTTCACTTGCTATTAAACCCTTTTAAATTTGTTTCTTATTATTTTGATTATTTCAATGCCAGGAAAAGGAGCATCGTGCAACTGAAGAAGTGAAAGAGATTGGAGAGGAGACTGGAGACATGCCAAATAAGGGCCGAAGCAGTTCGATGCAAACAGCTAAGACATACTTGCAGTATGTGTTAATCAAGAATGAAGCCAGTTTTATCGATAAAGTGTGCCGCTTCCTTTTTCCGTGTTGCTATGTCATTTTCAACTTGATTTACTGGACCTATTTCGAGTTGGCATCATTTGGAAAACACCCTCCCGACGAATAAACAGCAAGTGAAAATGTATTAAACTGTTTTGTTGTGTTACTGGTTTCGTGACAGCATCCGGGCATGTGCTTGAGGGTTCATGGGTTTAAATCAGTTGATGCCCCCTTCTAGGGGCATGCGTTTCAATTGCTGTTGTGCCATTCATTTCTGATATTACTGTATTGGGGCCCAGCAAACAAGCATCAGGATATACAGCACTGATCATGATCTATGCTAATGTGGGATGAAGAGGAGAAACATAAAGAGTGATCTCTTCATTACAGACCGAATGGAAGGATGACCTACAACCAACATGGTCTTGCGCTTTATCATTTCTGATTTATTATCAGTAACTGGTCTATATGTGTGACTGGAAATGGCGTTTTTTTGTTGTTGTTGCAGCAACTACAACGAAAAACATGGCTATAGTGATATCTAAGCGAAAAAGTTGCACATGCTTGTTAGCTCAACGAAATCATGATATTCAAGTCTCTGTTGTTGTGATGAAACTGTGGAGTTTATTATGTGGCAAAATCTCAAGTGAGTTGTTCCACGAGCACTCCGTCTTATTTGCTTGACGGAAAAAAGAAAAGCAACACAAACAGCAAACCAAAAATCAAAAATAAAATCAGGTTTTTTCGATATCAACTCAATATTTAGGATCACTGAAAGCGTTAGTATAGGCCACGAATAAAACAAGGGTTCACATGTACCGCTTATTTATTTGTTCTTACTGCTTATTCTTAAAGGTAGAGAACAGTAGAACACGCCGTCTGATGCGAGATGGTCTTGAACCCTCGTAAACTTGTTAGTTCCCGCCTGGTAAATGTGCGCCGTATTTCCTGCGACGTTTTACCACGAGTTTGTTTCCGTGACCGAAAGAAAGTGGTAACGAAAGAGAATCCAATATGGCGGTGGAAGAACTTGCTTTTGACGCCAAAGCTACGATAAAGGCGCTGTTTATGTTGTCCCCAGCGCTTTAAACGAGGTTTACTCCGTTTGGTCGGTTTAGGGTGAAATAGCTACAGCGGCTATAAATGGCTGATCTAGAAACTACAGCTCGGCGATGCATTGCTAATGCAACACTCCTACCAAAGCATAACAGCTGCGTTTTACGAAAGCGCTTTTATACTGGTCTTTTCTTACTTTACATTATCTAAGTCAGCATCTAATTTCCCTCGGATCCGGTCACTTTACGGCTGCTTCCAAATATGAATGAAGCTTAGGGCACACAGCAAAATTACAGCGAAATTTAGTAAACCATACGGCGCATGTTTTGTTTTGTTTCTCTCTGTTGTCGTTGTGTTTTTATTGTTCTTTTTGTTGTTGTATTAAATATAAACCATTTAACAATGCATACAGCCACGGAACATATAAGAATATGAAGCTGAATTGTTCTGTCTTTCTCTCCAGATCAATATTATTGTGTTTGGTTAACGTATTTGTCCGGCAAGGAGAATAATTACTTTTGAATGATAAATTTTTTGAAGAAACTAACGAGAAAATTAAAACCGTAGACACGACGGCCATGTAATTAAGATTTGCAAAGAACTCGAATCGCCTTTGCACCATCCGGCGATAAGCAATATGAGACGCTCACTTTTATTCAAATCAGTATATTTGCGGACGCATGTGGTGGTTTTATTAACCAACAGAAATTACATTGTCAATGTACTGGTGGTAAATCAGCCAATAGCAATTGAGAAAACAACCAAGTCCATAAAAACATGCAGAGAAAATGTTGCTTTAATTTGCATTTACGAACATGACTTGCCGGTCCGTTTGGACTAGTAGTATCTGATGCCAAAAATGCTCGATGTCCAATTTTCTTGTTATTTGATGATTTTGGCGATCCTTCCTAAAACACTTGAAGCTGGGTAAGTTCATTCATAACAAGAAATGTACATGAATTTATAGCAGAGCCCAAAACTGTTTAAGTCTCACTGTGCGAGTAAGGTTTTCCGGTGATGAATACATCACATATGCATCGACAAATTATAACATAATTTTTGCAAAAAACAGATATGTTATTAGCAGT
>OZ026595.1:29875253-29897753 GCA_964020085.1 Micromussa lordhowensis
TAGTGGAGAAGTAGGCCTTTATTTGTTGTTTTCCTGTGGACACATGTTTTCAGCTGTTTCCCAATCTTTATGAGTTCCATTCCGATGAAAGGTAGTTTGTTGTTATTTGCCACTTCCATCGTGAAGCTGATTGCCGGGTGTACTTCGTTTAATGTTGACAGGAAAGCCGTAGCAGTTGGAATATCTTTTACCGCGGCTAAGGTGTCATCCACGTATCTCTTATAAAAAGAAGGTAACTTATCTTCACTTTCTAATTTCTCCTCGATCGAACACATAAATGTGTTCGCCATGAGTGGCCCAAGGGGTGACCCCATCGCTACTCCATCAATTTGTTCATAAAGACTGCCGTTGAATTGAAACAGTTGATGTTTTGTAGCCACTCGTAGAAGTTCAACAAGGTCATCCTGGGTGATGTTAAGGTTGTGGGTCTCATTAAACCAATTCCGAGTGAAGGCCTTGTTCGAAAGAATCTGGATGGTTTCTTCTAGGAGCACGTTCGTGAACAATGCTGATACATCATACGATACCAAAATATCGCCCTCGTTGAGATCCAGCCCATGGATCTCTTCAGCAAACTGAAACACGTCAGAGATGGTATGGTCGTTAATAGACAGGGGTTTCAGTTTCTCGTCAAGCCATTTAGCAAGAGCGTAGTTATACGTCCCTGTGGCGGACAGAATTGGTCTCATCGACAGTCGCTCCTTATGTGTCTTGGGTAGACCATAGAGATGTGCTAGTCTGGACCCTTTCTGGCAGACAGTATCAGCAATGTGTTTTGGAAAAATTCTCCGAACTACAGAATCAAGATGTTTTTCTCTCTCCAACAATGGGTGGTAATACTTTGGTGGTCGTCCCTTAGTCCTAGGTCTTTCCAAAGAAACTGATTTAAATTTTGTTTCGTCATTGATAGAGGCTTCACTGAGTAACCGAACGTAGTCAGATTTGTTCATGATAACGACGCCTGATCCTTTGTCTGGTTTTCTGATTACAATATCATCTCGTTTCTTCAGTTGGTTAATGGATCTCACAAGTGTCTTTGGTGGTCTTGGGCCTTTATGCTCGATGTAATTCAACGCAATCGACCGGAGTGTTGCCGCTGCCAATTCTTTCTTACTATCACAAAGTGTTGGTTCTAGTTGCCAGTAGGCCTTTTCAAAATTGGCTTTGATCTCCATAGCAGATATCTGGTTCTGAGGAATGGCGAACTTAAGACCTCGGCACAATACGAGTTTCTGGAAGAACGTTAGTTGGTGGGATGATATGTTAAGGATATGTTCCTCGACATCGACATCTCTGCGTAACATCCGCGCGATTTTTGAAATATGGCCGGTCATCATTTTGTCGTACTGTTTCTTGCGAAGAAGGACTATTGTTTTCAGGATGTACAAGTAACGAATGGATGAACACTTTTGACGAATTTCATCGTAGATTTCATTGAGTTGTTTCTTCAGGGCCACATTCTGTCGTGATTTCATGCGTAATTCCTCGTGGATGACATTTTCAGCAAATTGCTTCGAGGACTGCTTCCACTTCTTTGACTTCGTGAACGTTGGGGTAAGACCAAAATTCTGGCATAGCCTGAGGAATTCGATTGCTCCATCACAGTTAAGTTGTTTGATACTAAGCTGTTCAAGTCGCCTGAACAAGTTTAGCTGGTTATCACGTTTTAAAATTCTAATAACTGAGGCTTTGGATAAACAATTGAGAATAAAAATCAGTGATAAAAATTGTGAATGACGTTTCGATGAATCGTTCATCATTTTCAAATTCGTAAAAAACTAAAAGTCAAATTCTTGTGAGTTCTTTATATACTAAAAATGTGTGTGAAAATCTCGTTGCATGTAATTAAAATTACTACAATGCGGAATGCACAGTTATTCTTTTTTCTATTTATTTCAAAAGGAATTCTCATTGGACCTGGTTATCTGGCAACAATGGCAGGATCCGCGGTTAAACCATTCTTTGAATTATACATTAACATTGCCTGCTGACTCCAAGAAGCTGATATGGCTTCCTGATACGTTTTTTCTCAACGTCAGAAGTGCTACCATCCATGATGTCATTTCCGAAAACGGTAAAGTTTCTATAAATCCTGGAGGAATTGTTTCATATAGTGCAAGGTATGTGTAACTTAAAGTAAACCATCATTCAAACTACGCAAATTTAATTGACTAACAGACCTCTATGGATTACGTCTCTATAATGAAGTTCTTCCGCAATGGTCGGTCGACTCTGACACCTGCTTCGTTTTTGATAGCACTTTTAATGTCATGCTTCCATCTTTTTCACGGTTTGTTGACAATTAACTTACAACTGACCAATCTTGTAATCTGCCTCAATCTTAGGAACCTGTTCCCTTTTTGGTAGTAACTAATTTAGCAATTTGTTACACCCTGATTTGAAGTAAAAAAGAAACAGTAACAGTATTATTACATTCGGGCAACCCTGCCTTTAGAACTTTAAAGATTTAGAAACTGTGATAAATTAAAGTAAGGTTTTACATCAGGATGAAAAAACTCAACTATATTTTCAGGATAACGATTACTGCCGGATGTCCGATGGATCTAGCTGATTACCCAATAGATGAGCAAACCTGTGACTTGGAGTTATCGAGCTGTTAAGTATTGAGCAAGAATAGTATCGAAAACATTTTCTGTACATGTACATCTTTTTCAAGTGACTTGTAAAATTTAACCCTTAGATCGATCAGTGCTGTTGTTTTGCGTATTCTTGCAGACACGTGCGAGTTAAAAGAGAAACTACATCAACGTGCTTCTCAAATGTCTCAAACGTTAAAAGTCAGACATGCAAAAAAAAGCTGATTTGCTTGCCGAGTATTACACATTAACGAAGAGGGTGTACCAGTTAGGCTTACCGAGACGCAATTTCCATATGCTGTTGTTATAAAGAACAGTATAAAGCTGCAACTGGAGGCAAATGATTTCTTTCCAATTCCTTATCTACATAACTCAACACGATGTCGAGATTTTAATTTTCGAACATTTACAGTCAACTCTCTCGTAAGCGGACAGTGTCCGTTAGTAGAGCTGTCCGCTTACAAGAATTATTCCCATAAGAAAAAAGGGGAGGAATATAAAGAGGGGAATGTAAGTAGAGCTGTCGGCCTACAGGATTGTCCGTTAGCGGAGAGTTGACCGTATGTCTTACTCTTTTTTGTTTATGTACTATGTTCAAATTGAAGGCGTGGCAAACAAGCCCTTCTGATTACCTTCTGAGCTATATCATATGCAAATTCAGAAACCATGGAAATTAAAATGCAGTTCTATTTTTCACTCCTTTTTTACACGTTTATTCTCAGACGCATATTCGAAAAATGAGCTCGACTTCAATTGGGCAGTGGGCAGTCGAGATGACATAACCGTCAAGGACAGAAACCTGGCAGAACTCGAGCTCACTGAAGCGAAAGCCATCAAAGACTGTGAATATTATGCCGACGGTACGTAAGTTTAAAAAAATCACGTGAAAGGCTTGAAAATTCAGATTAACAGCCCTACTTTTAGCGGGTACCTCTACAGCTAAAAGACTCGAAGACCTTTCCTAGTATTCAATTCAGTTTCGTTTTAACCTCCATCAGAATCAATCTTAGACTTACTTCTTTTCATATAACTATGTTATGTATAGTTAAACAGTGTTATATTATTCGGATTTAAGCTATTTATCTATTACTATGTATAACCTTTAAGACTTTGTATCTTCACCAATCCCAGGTACCCACTCTAAACTTGTTGCTCGTTTCTGGTTCAAGCGCCGTCTTGGGTATGCTTTCCTTCAAATATACATCCCCACCATAATGCTGGTGGTCCTCTCTTGGCTATCTTTTTGGATCCCTCAAGATTCTGTTCCAGCACGAGTGGCACTCGGGAGCACCACCGTGCTATCAGTTGTAACATTCACTGGTTCCTTTAGGAGCTCTCTACCAAAGGTTTGCTATTATACAGTTATTTTATACAGGTTAAAAAAAGGGATTCTATAAGAATTCATTTTGTTATGTCCTTGTCTGTTTGGGTTCTGTTGTTGTCATTGTTTTTTGTTTTCCCTTTCTTTTACGTTCATTTGAACGAAAGATCTACTGAGAGTTCTACAAACTAAGACATAAAGGGAAATGGTTATAAAACTCGACAAAGTTCTTTATTGTATGTTTTTTTCTCTTTTTTGGCTTTGACCGTGCACAAAACACAATACAGTCAACTCTCCGCTAACACTGCTTTCAATTCCTCTTTTTACCTTTTTTCTTATGGGAATAATTCTCGTAAGCGGACAGTTTTACTAAAAGACACTTTTTCCGATTCCCGAGGGTATCCGCTTACAAGAGAGTTGACTGTAGTTGTTTACAAATGACTGAAGAACTAACCATTCCCCTCTATTAACTATGACCAAGATTAGCGTACGAAACAGAGATATCAAACCTGACTGCTTCAAGTTACAACGAATTAATAATTTAGAACAAATTTCTTACCCACAGCTAGATGTGTCTCTAAAGCGTTTTTTTTTCCATGATGTATCACATTCATGTAAGGTTCCGGATGTGTCGTTTGCCTGCATTTTTGCCGGGCATTTTGGACATGACTTCCATTTCACGTAACTGTCATGATGTGCCTCAAGGTGCGGTTACGAAGCAAAAAACATCAGTCCACCATATTGTCTTTCATTTTCTCAATTCCTAAAGAAGGTCAGTCAAACATGTCGAAACGTCGATTTTAAAATCAATTTCACTTAAACTCTGAAAGAATCCTGAAATCAGAGCATCTTTTAAACTGGACAGAATGGAATGATCATTTGTAAAACAACATTGCTTTCGCTATAGTCATATGTTGTGGTGTTTAATCTTCCAGGTATCGTACATAAAGGCGGTGGATATCTACTTTATTGTCTCGTTTACATTCGTCTTCGCAGCAGTCGTGGAGTATGTTTTAGTCCTGCTAAACACGGGATTAAATCGACAAAGACTTAACAGTGCGTTTTACTCAAGCAGGAACGATGTTGATGTGGCGGGACACAGAAAGGTAAACGTTCGCTGATGTAAATTAATTTATACAGAAACTTCAACTTCAACTTTATTTACTATTTGACAAAAGAAAAATGCAAAATGGTCGCTTCCCGAAAATAGCATTGGCTAGTCGAGGCGGGAAGCGACAGAAAAAATAGGTTTACATTACAGCCTGTCAAATTTGAACAAGGTATATAAAAAAAAGATTGAAAAGTAGCCCTAAGCAAGTGGAAAAGTAATAGGGGTATAATACATCGCTTGAAAAAATACATGAGATGATATTAGAGAGTAAGCGCATAAAAAAGGGAATAAAATAGTAATAAAAAGTAAATAAATGAATAACTGCCATCATTGCAACTTTAACACATCAAAATAACCGCAGAATTAACCGTCATTGTGGAAAAGTTGATAGAAGTGTCTGAACTACAGAAGGCGATTCGATGTAAATATCCTCAGAAGCCAGAAAAGACAGAAGCATATTGTGGATTTCTGTTTTAAAACTCTTACGACGGAGCTCACGTGCGATATTATTCAGAGAATTCCATAGATTTGGCCCTAATCTAAAAAACTTACTCCTTTATCAAACAGTTTTACAAGTAGTTTGTCACCTGGTCCTCAACTATTGAAATATCATTAACTATCATCATTAATTATCATTATTTGAATGGAATTACATGGAGTCCTCCTTTGTTCCACTTGGATGAAGTCAAATCATGTCAAGTCTTGGAGTTTAAGCGACCTCAAAAGAGACACTCAAACGCACGCTGTAGCTGGAAAATGGTTTTACTTTAGTTCAACGCTGAATATACTTTAAGAAACTATTACTTATAGGGTCTAAAGCTGTTTTGAGGAAGGTTGTCGTACCAAAGCGTAAAAGCGTACGCGATAATGTCGAAAGGCATTATGGGTATTGGTGGTTCAAAGTTGCTTGATTGAAATTGTTTCAGTGTGAATGAAGGAAACAGCACAAACACGTGTTTGTTCATGCTTTCTATTTCCTTCTTGCTGAAACACAGTGAACCTCAAGTTTACGTACCGCAACCAAGCAACGCCAAACTATCATTACCCATGATACCAATCGGTATTGTCGGTAGGCGTTTACGCTTTTGTGTCGGGGACAAACTTTGTCGAAACAGCTGTATATGGTTGCCTGTTTTCCTCTCTTCTTAATTGTGCGTTTCCGAAGAGCCTCAATCTCGTTCTAGCGGACGTAACTAGTGCTTTTTTTTTCTCTTCTTTAAATAGCAGGCAACTGAGTTTGATGAAGATGAAGAATTACGTGATGTCAAAGTGGAGAATTCTGTTTCTGAAAGTGCAAATTCGAAGAAACACCGAACCGTTTCGGTGCGGACCGCAAAAGAATACATGCAGTATGCTTTCATCAGAAATGAAGCTAGTCCTATAGATAGAGTGAGTCGTGTGCTTTTTCCTTGTTGTTACGCCACCTTCAATTTGATTTACTGGACGTACTACGAATTGGCGTCATTCGGAAATCATACACTCTCCTGATGTGCAATGAGCTGGTCAAATCTGCCATAAATAACAACATACATTCACAATAATATTTAAACACGAAAGTATGAACTTTTTAAAGAACAACTAACTTTCCGTATAAAAAAATGAATTGTAAACTGAGAAGGGACAGATGCCAAGCATCAAAAACGAAAACAACATGACATCATAATTGTTAAATATGTAAAATTTAGTTGAAAAGATGAAGTCTGGTCAAGAAGCTACCAACAAAGACAACAACATTCTTTTTTACCCTTCTTCTGGCTCACAAATTTTATTAAATAAGGGTGGTGCCAACCTGAAATAACCAGTGGGTTAAAAATGCCAGAATACCACACAGAAATGCAGAAAAACTGAAATTGAAAGTAAAATTAATCATAAATGTAATTAGAAATTTCTTTGGATTAAATAAGCAGGTAACTTCAAAACGTTAGGCAGCTTAAATGGATGCGTGAATATCTATCTGTCTTTATAACATAGATAGGACCCTGCGCGCGCTCTGATTGAACAAAAACCCAAGTTTTATTTAAGCAATAGACCACTCTTTCTATGGGTTTACCGGCGCAATAAACCACGCGGGATGTTGGGAGAACACGAGAAAAGAGTGGTCTCATGCTTTTATGAAATAACTATGGAAGACATTTGTCAAAGAGAGGAAAATTTATTGTACTTTTGTCGGTGATCAAGTTGCTTATTCTCATTAAAATCATGAGATTGACCGACAACCAATCACAGACTCGGCGCCGGACACAAAATCTGCGGAGCAAAGCGACGAAAACATTTCACGCTAAAAAAGTTTTAAGAAAGGAAAGGAAAAGGTTATCGGTGAAAGGCAGAAAGTATAGATATTACTTCTAAAGTATTTTGATGGCGAAATGCAGTGATGTGTAGGCGGAATCGGCCATCGCGAAAGTAAAAGGACTGTACGGACAGTTTGCAAGTACAAACAAAACGCTTGGTGGAGTGATTCAACGATAGCTTTCCAAAGGTTTGCGAATGGAATAAAGGTTAGTTACAGAAACGCTGCTCGAGTTCTCAAATGCCCGTCGTGTTTTATCACAGTGCAATACACGGCTTAGGCTTCTTTATTTGTTAAATAAATAACTAGACAAAAATAAAAAAATAAAAAAAATAAATCTAGAACTGAAACCCCTGTCTTTACGTGAGAAAAGGAAATCTCCCATAAAACGTAGTGGAGCCAATATAACTCGTTTCCGAGGGAACGGAATCATGAGCTCACTTATATTCCACTTCATCTAAATGCTTGCGTAAATATTAAATAATTCTTCGATCAAAGAGAACTCTTTCTGTCCGAAAATTGGTCTAGCAAATTGACCACATAATGGACATGTGGTGGACGAATGAACTCACTTGATATGATCCCGAACGGATTATCGAAACTGATGAAATTAATAATGTACTTAATTGAGAGAAGAGCTACTAGATAGTACACAGCTTATGATATAATGACTAAAATGATAATAATGATACAATCTGACGATGACTGATACTGAAGGACTTAGATTACTTCATGGAAAGTACGCGCGTACGGTATTTACGGACGAGTTTTCTGATACAAAAAAACGAGTGCGTAAATACCGTACAAAGCACTTTCCATGCTGTAATTTGTTGATTTCATACTTACTAAGATTTTCACCTTCAACGTTCTTTTATATAATAACCAAATCAATGCGCGCACTCTGATTGGTCAATCAGCTATGGGTTATTGTGCCGGTAAACCCATGGGAAAATCGCCCGTCTTCTGAATTATTATATAAAAGCAATAGACCACAAGTTTCTATGGGTTTTAGGCTGATAAACCACTTGGGATGTTGGTAGAACACTCGAAGAATTCGTAAACCACTCCCTGCGGCTCGTGATTTACACTGAAATTCTTCTCGTGTTCTACCAACATCCCGCGTGGTTTATCAGCCTATAACCCACAGAAACTTGTGGTCTATTGCTTAAATAAACTTTATTTGCTTTTTCATTCAGCAGAACAATAAGCTTAGTTAAGTTATGTTTTTATTCAGAAAGTGCAAGCACTTCAAGCATCGCTTCTTCTTCGTACAGAATGTTGTTTTTTTCCTTCCATTGCCTTGTTTTTTTAAGTTGCTTTCTTCTAGCTTCCAGACATTTCCTTGTTTGATCGGGATATTTGCGCTCTTTCAAAAACCGGTTAACATTTGAAGAAAACCCTCGAAGGCTTGATGGTTCGTAATCCTCGCATCCTCGTAATCTGTTCGTTTGACACTTAAAATAAATTCTTCTTAAACGTTTCTTGTCTTTTCCTTCTGTTTTGAGAAATTCGCTAGCAAGGTATAAACGTCTCGCCGGGTTTTTGACCGAATTATTTTGTTCTGCTGTTCCAGCTGGATGTAATCTTAAATGGGTTTATCTAAAGGAATACGACTGGTCGAACTGTCCGCCAGTGTCTGTGGTTTATGACTACTTTGCGAGAAAACTAGTGTAAACTTGTGGAAACCCTACAAACTTCTGTGAATGAAGATTGAAAGGTGCCAACCACAAGTTGAGCGTTGCGAACTGACTGATTCATTTTGACAGCTCAGTGATTTCTGATTGGATGAAACGCTTTTCCCACGTGCGGGAAAGTCGCTTCGCGATTGTGATTGGATGAAGAAATTTCCGTATGGGATAAATTTGCATCTCATATTATTTTCTCGATTCTTGGGTGCATCTAACACAGAAAATAGATATGTACGTTGTTAAAACTGAGTAAGTATAATTGCGACATATTGCGTAGGGATGAGGACTAATAGTCTTTATATCGGAAATAATAACCAATGTTAAACATGAAGAAACTCAACGGGAAAAGGATTCGGGCAATTCTGTCAAAGATGTCAACTTCACTATTGGACCCAAGTGCAAGGCAGAAACTGGGGATGCACTGTATGATGGTTGTTCTCGGCGGATTGGTCGTGTAAGGGCTGTGCTGAATAGCTGGACCAGGAACGCTCTGAAATGAAATGAAATGCCAAAAAATGTATTGCACGAGTATGATGAATTTGAAAAACGCAGCACAGACATAAGAATGGAATAGGACAAGGTAAGCTACTTTACTTTTGAATTTACTTTACTTTTGACTGTAAGCTTTCCAAAAGTTAAAAGGAAACTGATAAACATTTGCTCAAGTTACATTGATTAAATGATATCCGTTTGCAACTATAATTACTGAGTTAAGTAAATAAGTTGAAATGAGTTTATTCCTGGAAAACATAGAATATGTGCCGCCCCAATCTACTTTACAATGCGGCCACTCGAACCATAAACACTTTGCATATTTTTGCACGTATTTTAGTGACTACTGAATGAGGATTCTTCATCAAAATTATTTAGCTTTTGTTACACTGTAGAAAACACTTATCTTTTGCATTATGTGAGAAGCCCTCATTCTCCGGTCACCGAAGAGTGAGTCTTCTTACTGTAACTACCATACTTCGTCAATAGATGCTGCCCCTTAGAAGAATATTTTTACCACAATTGCTACTAATTTCGCAATCTGATTGGCTAATTTCCCGTTGTCCGCAATAAGTGTCCAGACAACGCTGCTCGCGTCAATGTGTGACGCAATGCATTTTTCAGCTCGCGCTCTGAAAAGAAAACATTTTCTTTGACGTTGATATTGTGGTAAAAAAGCAAATCGAAATGTGGTTTGATATGGTCTTTACAGTGGTCAAAATTTGTTGTGAATTCACTCGGCTGCGCCTCGTGAGTCTACTGTGATGACGTGTATCGTTGACAGACCACGCTATACCACATTCGATTTTTTAAGTTGCCATTCCAACTGATTACTTCTAACCTGTCTTGGATACGAGTTTCGGAGGACAGATTTCGGCGGTAAACTATATGATGATGGTGGCCGTGCTGGTAGACTATGGGCTGATTGTGGTCGTGGTGGTAGACTGTGAGCTGATCTTGAGCGGGGTACAACTAAAGATTTTGTAGCATTGAAATATTCTATCTCCATTTCTGCTAAAGAGTAGTCTCTTGATTGTGAGCGCTTTTTAGCCTTCTTTGCTTTCTTTTCACTGTGCATGAGAACTGCTACGTATTCAAGGAGAACACCAAACACAAAGATGAACGACACAATGAGATAGGAGTCAATAGCTTTGATGTAGGAAACCTAAAGGTAGAGAAATATTAGCATATCATATCACTAGTTATCAGCAAATGAAAAATTGATAAGCATTGCAACTTAATACCTTGAGACACGTGCTCTGTGTAAACAGACGGTCCTGAGGGGGGGAGGGTATAATTCCCAGCCCTAACTTTGCCCAAATCTAATTTCCCAGCTTATAGTTTGCCCAAATCCCAGTTCCATTCCTATATTTTGTGTTCCTGATTTCTTAGTGAAACAATAAGTAAATCCCCTTTCCTATTTCTCTCCTCTTGAGCCAAACGCCATTTAGGTTTACACTTTGTGCTCTCTTAAACAACCGTCGGCTTTCTAAGGAATCTCTTTGTATACCGCATAGAAATAGACAAAAATGTATCCATAACTCTGAACTGCTTACAAATGTGTGCATAGAGCTTGCTATACTTATCCAAAACAGTCTGTTGGCAGGATTGCGGACACCAGACCAAACCCTATTTACATAGAGTAACTTGTTGCTTCGTCTTTGTCAGTTTAGAAGTTTTTCAATCGTGTCTTATTTTCATTGCTATGTTTAACTTCGTATTTTACCCAAAATACCTTGGGCAGACAATAATTAAAAGGTTGCACTACTCAAATGTACATCGGGGTAGAGGATGTTACTACACTACTTTTACCTTAGGAACGGAATTTCTAAGTGAGCCCATAAGTGTGACAATAGTCAGCACCGTAGTTATTCCAAGAGCAACTCTCGCTGGGACTGCGTCTTTAGAAATCCAGAATGACAACCAGGAAAGAACAACGATGAGAAAGGTTGGAGAGTAAATTTGAATAAAAGAGTATGCCAGCCTTCTTCGGAAAACAAACTTTGCGACCAAATGGCAGTAAGTACCTGTAAGATGTAAGTATCAATTATCATAAGAGTTCCGGATTGAAACGAGTTACTGAAACACATTCACAATACTTTTGATTTTTGATGCCTACTGATCATTGAGATCACGCCATCACCCTTGCTTTACTTTTTTCCACAAACTTGCAAAACTAAATTTACCAGCGAAGTGTAAGAGGAGTAAAAGCTGGGAAAAAATCTCATGTAAACTATATATGGTATGGTACTTGACTGAATTTTAATATATTAGTTGTGTAGATTCACAGGAAGATTTAAACATTTAAACTCTTAAAGAATTTATAAATAAGTTGATTCGATTTAGGCCTTGAGCTACTGTATTTTAATTCCGAGCTTTCGCCGTTCTACGGCATCATCAAGGAATGAAAGAAAATATTCCATAGTGTGTGATATAAATGCGGTGTAGGTGATGCAAATGATAGAATAATTTCATACGTTTTCCTAAATAATTTATTTCACCATACCAAGAATTAATTTTAGGTTTGTCAGGAAGGATGTTGTTGGCTGTTGGTTAAAAATATAAAAGCACCTTGTGGGTCTAAAAGCTAAATTATTAAGGTAGAGTAGCAATTAAAATAAACAAACATTCTCAGCTTAGAAAAGATTGCGATCGATTATGAATGTTGTCTTGAAGAAAATCAAATTTTGGAAGCTGCATTTATGAGGCAGATACAAAATTCACCCATTTACTTTCAATTATGTGTGTAATTTAATTCATGAACAATGAATAAATGTTAAAAATGTAAATTTCGTTAATATCAGGTAACGAACGATACCTATCACGTATTTCACTAGCTTCCTCTCACTTTGGGCATCAGCTAGCTCAAACTCTGACATTTCATCGTCCAAAATGATGACCGCCTGATCGTCGTCCCAGTGGTAATCCATGTCATTAATGTCATACGAGTCTTGACAGGAAATACAAAATGTTAATTATGAGATTCATAAGTTCTTCTTAATCGTAGTCTCGATGCCTGATACACTGATATAGTCAGAAATAGACAGTTCTAAATATGGAACACTCATTCTCTAAAACAAGATTGGTAGGTAGGTACCAGGCAGGCAGGCAGGTCTACTTGGAGAATGAGTAGTACATAAATTACTCCTTATTTCACAGTAACACATAATGTACCTCCAGAAAAATTGTTCTCTATTTGTTTCAGTGTTATACTCACAGCTCAAAATTTCAAGGACACACGTCTGCGTATCCAGGGGATAATCCCTTAAATTCATTCTGCAGGACGCAGAGACTGTTAACCTATTAAAAATAAAGGAGCAAAAAATAAAATATTATTTATTTAAAAAGACTAATTCTGTTAATTGAAACTCTGCATTTCATAGGGTCATGTCCAGAATCATTGAATAGAAAGCAGGCATTTTGAAAAATCGATTCAACTAGCTGCTTTGTTGACACGGTTATAGCGTAATGGTTCGATGGTGTTATGTACTTTTAAAATAAATTTAAAAGACACTAATAAAGAACGGAAATGGAAACTCGTAAAGAACTCAAAAGTATATTAGTAGCTTAAGTTTTGGAAACAAACTACAATGTTATGTCTGCATTACTCTGTCCAGAATATGGGTCCATAATACGTAAAATGTATAGTTACATGTAAGAAAGTCACTGAAACCTTCTGCCGAAAAAAATGCATTTACCTCTCGCTAAGTTCTATATCCCCGTTCGGGGCAATCAAAATTCTGCTATTTGCGGCCGGAACATGATGGAACTTTGCTGTTTTCACATTTAAAAAGAAGGTGTCAGGAAGCCAGAAGTTGCCCTTTTCGCTGCCGGAAAGCAGGATTGTCTTGTTAAGATCATGCTTCAATCTTGGATCGTTCCAGGCTTGCTTAAAAAATATATCCAGAGTATATTCCTGAGAATGAAACATAAAAGTAGGCGTAAAAGACATTTAAGGTTATTGGTATACCTAACAGGTAAATTGTATTTTGAATTTGTCAGTGCTGAAAGATAAAAATACTTCTAATGTCCTAACTTTCTATATTGAGAACCACCTACCTTTACCGCGTGTGACAAAGCAATGAAAGAAAAGGTGTCAGAATATAAAAAGAATACAGGGCCGGGTTGTTCGAAAGCCGGTTAACGCTAGACCAGGATTAAAAGTTAACCGAAGCATTAATTTTTCTTGTATAAAAATGTTTTTCGTTTCCTGTTTTTTGTTAAGTTTGAGATTATTCAAATTCAAAAGAGAAGGCCAGACAATATAAACAGAAAACCTCTCCGAAAAGTTGCAAAACTGAAATCAAAATTCTCGCTAACCCTGGGTTAGCTTTATCGGGCTTTGAACAACCCCGCTCAGATCTTTATAAACCCCGGTATTTATTGTATAGCGTGATCACATTCCTCCAATAAGAGGACTGGTAAACTTCTTTTCGGTCGTTACTTTTGAACAAAGGCTTAATTCCGATTCTCGTTCATAACAACGAACTTAAACGTAACATGTACATACCATGTTAATTTCTTTTATCGCACCAAAGGAAACCACTGTCATGTACACTGAGATGTTCAACGGTGGACCTGCATCAGAAGAAATCTAGAAATCTACCAACTGACAAACAGATTAACAACCGATTAAAAGATCGACCAACTTACTGAATGAATTAAAGATCGACAGACGGGCCGGCTGAATGACTGATCCATCGATCGATCGATCGATTGACTGACTGACTCAGCGACCGACCGACCGAATTACTGACTGATAGACTGACTGACTGATCGATCGATCGATCGATTGACTGACTGACTGACTCAGCGACCGACCGACCGACTTGCTGACGGACTCTAAAGAAGAATTTGCACCAAATGGTGCAATATGTTGAAAGAAGACACCAATGTCGAACCTCCGAACAAATACTAACCCAGTTTCTAATGCCTGTAAGTTTCAATACCATCTGCAGAAGCCAAACTTACCTTCATGATAGGGCCTTATTCTCCTGTCATACTGCCCCAGCTTCGAAAGTGAATCGAGCACTTTGGTTGTGTTTTGATAACTTAAAAACAAAACGTGTACATGAAATTAGTGATTGTAGAAAAACACATTGGATATACAGACATTTTTCTTACCACCTTCTATTCAGCTGCCGTAAAAGGAATCTCGTAAACAACACCCCTACAACACTTCTTCATTGGTGTATAGGTCTGTTCAGTCTTACAGTTGTAAATACGACCTTACAGAGTGAACATGGTCGAGATTAACAGCGGGCTCGCACGCTCGCTGTTCTTTGATCACGGCATTTTTGCGTTCGTTCTATGTCACTTTTTTCGATGAACAATCTCAACAAAATTATCTGTAAGCACTTAGTTTGGGTGCGTTTTACAGAATAGGGAAGATTAAGGAATACCATGGCTCAATTCCCCAACGGCATTTCTCCTACCTGTCAGAGCCTGCTTGTGATGCCAAGCAAATAGTGGCCAACATCACAACAACCAACTTCATGACCGTTCGCGTTGCAATCAGATTCTACCTTCCGATGTAAGGTAACTGAAAGGAAAGACTTGTCAGTTTTGTATGATCACCAGCAATCAATGAAACTAGCTGTAAATAATGCTAGTACCCTAACGTAGTTATTCATGTAGGCACCAGTAATTTATCTCATAGGTCGTGTTTCAAAGAGAGGTGTTTGCCAAGTGAAAAAGGTGCATTAAACTCAGTTCGGTAACCGTCGTTGAAATCAATTTTTTCGACAGTTAAACGCCTCTCCAGGCATTGTGTGCTGCTCACTACAAAGAGGCAGAAATCGACACCCTACTGGCACCCATTACCACAACAACCATCCCATCACTTTCATCCGGGCTCTATAAATGAAGTTTGACTGTTGATTGCACTGATTCATGTCTTAATTTTTACTTTTTTGACAGACAGTAAAAGTGAGTAATATTAGACAAAATGATATCAATAAAATTTTTGCTTTGTTTGCCTTTGACATTCTTAGTGGTTTGGATTATGTCCCATATTTTGGGTACGTAACTCTTAGGTTCAGGTATTCAAAAATCCAGCCACTTTCAGACCCGCGCGTCGTGGTAAAAGTGAATAGTAGAATCTAATTAATTCAAGAGTTTAATTGTATGAACGTATTTATCAACTTGTTAGTCCGGATATTTGTGTGGTTTCCCGCAGCACGTATCTTTCTATGTAGAAAAACCTCCTATGATTCATTAAAATTACAATTGATTCCCTTTAATTCAAACAAAACAATGTTTTTCGAAATCATCGTCGAGACAATTTAAATGAGAGCTTTGTTGCTACTTTTTTCAATGGAGAGAAACGTTGTGGTGATTTCAATGTTTTCCTTGAAATTTCTAACTCCGATATTTGTGTTTTTGTGTCTCTTGGAGGAGTGAAGATAGAAAATGGAAGGCAAAATAAAATTACTGACAATTGTTAAGATGAATTTTTCACATCCGTTGGCAACTACGATTGCATTTGAAATAGTCTTCCCAACCCAATTTTAAATTCTGGTTCCATAAGATTTTGAATACTTGAGACAATGAGATTGTAAATAGATTCACTGCTTTAAGCATAACAGGTTGAATTGCATTAACTGAAAAACTAAAATCTGGCAGCACTTACCGTTTGAAATAGCTTCGCTCAAAGAGAACGCTCTTTACGAACATGTTATCTTCAAGGATTACCGTTATGCTGTACATTATATTTGCATTATCAGTGTGAAAATTAAAATTTAATGTTCAAACTACATCAAGAATTTATGTTTTGTATTTTTGCGGTAACCTAAATACATGTTTGGTTTGAAATGATTGGATCCATGGGGGCTGCTACTGTTTGTTTGTGAAATAACAATCAACACGGTCTTTTGTCGATGTGCATTAGATATTTCATCTCCAAGATTCTCATCATTTTTACACACGTATAAACTGAGATTTCATTAAAATTTTTAAAAAAGTGGGGCATACAGTTTGGTTAATTTCAGAATCTTCCTGATGCAGGGAGACCTAATCAAGTCTGATATTCCAGACCGCCAGGGGAGGCTCAGTTATCAACGGCCATACCTTGGCGTTACGCCGGTGCGTCTACATGGAATGCGTCAGTTGCGTACTAGCTTGTAAATAATAATGTTTATTAACGTTTTCCCGTCAGTTACGATCGACACACTTGTATCCGAATGTACGTTACCGTTCTATTACGGCAGTGGAATAAAATAGAAAGAGTTTGGCTTCGATACAGACGCCAGGAGCTGAATTTAATGCAGACATTATGGATACAACGCCGGATTTTGTATTGAATTAGCAATATAGTTTGACATTATTAGGTTCGACATCTGAATCAACAGTCGAAGTTAATTGTTTAAGTCGACTCAAGGAGGGATTAGATTGGGCACACGTAAAGTTCAGGGGCACCCAACGAGCAAATTAAGTAGAAAATCCTTTGAGGGATATTTCTAGGCTCCTTGTAATGTATAAATACAGTTTAAAGAATTGTTTTGATCAGCTAGAAAAATTTGATCTGTTCGGATTTCTTAGCTGAAAATTGAAGTGCCCGAAAATGTTAGGAAATTAAATCTTTATTTCAGAAATTGCTAGCTGAACGTTACCTTCGAAGAACTTCTCCGCGAACTATTTGCTTATCCGAACATGCTAGGCGACCTTATTAAGAGCCAAAAATTGCAAAAATATCCCTTCCGAAAATCTCAGGGACTATTTTCCTTTGGATTTATCCTGGTTTCGAATTTTTTAGCTGATGTTTTAGTTAAGAAATCAGTAGCTCTTTGTCAATTCATTATCCGAAAGTCTTAGAACGAGTGGACTCTCCCGAACAGATATTTCATCGAAGTTTCTCGTTGGGTGCCCCTGAAAGTTCGACGTTTCAAATGAGTCTTAGCCTGCGAAAAACGAAAAACAACATGCGGATATCCGTTTATAGACTAATTAACAGGAAGTAAGATAAAAAACTAGCTAATCTTGTAAATAAAATAAAAATCAAACACTAGGACTCTGGTGACGTAGTCTACAGAATGAAAAGTGAACATTATATCAGCGACAGCGAAAGAGTAGCAAAGCCCACGTGTAAGGATTATCCAATATAAATTCATACATTTTAATAAATCTAAATCTTGATATCAACGACATCTTTAGATTATCTCAAAAAGTACATTGTCCTCTGTCGCAAACACTACCTCTCACTAATATAATGGTAAACAACTGCAATTCTATCTTCCCAGAGAAAATATTATTTACCGAATTGATACACTTATCCTTTAAGGTTTACCAATAGGACAAGTAAGGTTCTCCGTGGCATGAGTTTAATTAACGATATGGGACAACTCCGTTTCCATAGCCACGTCAATATGTTGCAAAGTTTTGAAACTGATATATTTGCATTTGTTTGTTTCAAGTATGTCTGGACTAAAAGTTTTTAGCATTGCTTTCAAATCGTACATTGTTAAGAGATACTGTTGGGAGCAATCCAAACTCGTATCCTTTAAAAATACATTATTTCGAGTACTTTGATAAAAAAAGTAAAGTGAATAATTTTCTTGTGGTCGTAAACGAGATAAAAAACATTTATGATTAAATGTAGACCTTCCTTCGGTCCATTATAAAGAATCATAATTTTCTATGTTCTTCCAGAAAATACGACAATCCATGACCTCTCTCATTGAACCTTTCCTGATAGCTGGAGTAGGCCCCACTTATTACACAGTGGCTTACGTCATCTCCCATTTGTTGGATTCTTGCCACTTCAAATCCTTATTTAAAGAAATCATTTAAAATTTCCAAAACAATTCTGCTCTTATGCGATTTTAGAATTCCTTTAAGGTTATAAGACTTAACACAATTCATTTGAATAGTACTGTAGTCTAAAACAAATTTGTTGTATCAGCCGGCCGCGTCGAATTGGTTATCGATCGAGAAATCTATGAAATACAAAACTTAACTCTGGATCGTAGATATATCACGAACTGCAAATAAACCAAAGTGGGCATTAAGTCACTTGGCAGTCATGTTGACTAACAGGAACGTGTGTCAGTTGCCGAGTGTCTTTAATTCAATTTCAGAGCAGAACCTTTTTTTATGAATTATAAGGGACGATGAATTACCTGGAATCATATTGTATATTTTGAGAGTGTTTATAATATTCCAAAACACCTTGCAATTGTCTTAGTTATCGCGAACTTCTGGATAGAACTCGATCTGGCGGGCGCTTTCATTATCACTTTTCACGATTTGTATTCGATAAAAACACTGACAATTTATGTAATATTATAACATAAAATAAATGTAACTAGATAGTAACCGAAGGATAATGTAAACCTCTTAACAGACAAAATTTGGACAGAGAAGGTTTCAGCAAAGTTAAAACAATAACTTGTCAAGATAACGCTTGTTCTTTACGTAGGCTTTTACCAAAGAAACAGGTAAGTGGACCGCGATTGGTCAAGAAATTGCATCTTTAATAAACAACAAGCACATCTGTTTATCTTTGGACCGCCCGAATCTTCCAAACAAAAGATTGATTTCAATATTTCAAATTTAAAAGTCTGTGCTTTGCATTTAACAATGTTCATTTAGATTGCGTCTGGGTTTATGAGACAGGTCTATCATAAAGATACTTCGTGTATCATCTTACATTTGGTGAAAACTGAAAAAAATCTGTTTTGCGTCTTAGAAAAATGAAATTCTACGTCCTGGCGTACTTTACGTTATGTGCTCGTCTAAACATTCTATTTACCTCATCCAAAGGTAAGCACTGCAGGATATTTTAGTCAGAGGAAAAGTTTATTGCATTTATGTGTTCTTTCCTTCCTATTCCTTGATATTTTCTCTTGATATCGCGTGATTTTTAGACCAACACTGTAATAGCAGCGATTTAATTTTTAGGTCGACCTTGGCTTACGTTTTCGTGCTGCAATGAAATTCGAAAAGCGCATTTAAAATATATCCATTGTAATTCAAAATTTATAGGCACACTTAATCTTAAAAATGGATACTTACTGTCCACTTTCACTAAGTTGGCTTTCTCTAGTTTATTTGCTAATATTCAGTTATCAATATATTGATACTTTTTAACAAACTTGTCGAAGTTTTAGAAGAAATTTCGTTTAAATAGTAAACGACCCATCATCGGGACGCTAAAGACTTTGTTTTTTTTTATCGCAGATGGTATCCATGGGAGGTTCTGGAAAACGCTTTGTTTATTTTTTCCCACAAATTGATTTACATTTCAGAAGTGAACCTTCATGCTCACAGAAAAGGCTTGACTTCAAAAAAAAAACTTTGTTAGAACTTGCCTCGGTAACCATTTTTAAGGCATTGCCTTTTCAGACGATGATTCAAGCGTGATCAAACACTGTCGGGACTTAATTATGTATTTTGAACGAAGGACCGTTGTTAGGTCATAACAAAACTGTGTAATGTTACATTTTTCTAATTGTAAAATAATCCATTTATTCCAACATCCACCTAAATTATATCATCTGGCGAGATTTTGATACAGCAGGGTTCACTCAAGCTCGAGCACAGGCCACTAAAGAGAAGTCTTTCTTTCAATAGCGAGGTCTGGAATTAAAAAGCTCAAACACGAGTAAATCGGTCTTATTACTACAAGAAAAATGTTAATTCTTGACGATGTTGACGTTTCTGATGGGAAGCAGAAAATTAAACAAGCTAAGACATGCTAACGAGGAGGTCTAAACAGATCTGTCATCGCCTTATTGGTGCCCATGCAGGGAGTATTGAAAAGTCGCATGAAATAATAAGAAGACTCCACGCGCGATCGTTACCAATATCAAAACCAACAATTTTGCTTCTTTTTTTAATTCTTAATCTAATTCATCACTAGTTGCCATTACTCATCCTTGTCCAGGGAAGTTACATAATGATTTTTTACCAAAAAAATATCGAAATATAAAATTATTATAAACTTTTTGCAAATCAACAATACAAAGTGTGGCTTTTGATTGCTAGCTATTGCCAATATATTCTGATGTATTCTCAGGAAACAAGCTCAGCGGTCTGTCTCTTCAACGTAAGCAAGACTGGTTAAATTAAAATACATGGCAAGACCTCCTACAAAGCGGAAGATTGAACAGATAAATCGAAGCACAAAAAATGAAAGTGATCTAATCGAGCAGGCTACAGCTAGTAGTTGCTGTTTATTCATAAAATCAAAGGAATAATATGATTTTTATGGCTCCGTGCAGATAAAAAAATACATTCGTAATTCGCAATTTTTATTTAGATAGCTGAATAAATTCTAGTCACGTTAATGAGTTGGAAAGGCATGTTTATCTTTACTCACTGCTCACTACTTTAACGCATATATAGATAAATATATAAATAAATATCATTTCTAATTTGTGATGGAATCAAGCCTTCCAAATATTACGTACTACATAACAAATCGGACGAGACCGGTTTGGGCAAAAAGAAGCTAAGCTAGTTTAATCAAAATCGCTAAACTTTCCCATAAATTAAGGGCCCAAACGGATAATGAAAATTGAGGTAATTAAAAGGCGAAAAATAATAACATCGATTAAAATAGGACTAATCACCTAAGCCTGGAGTATCTAATAATCTAACCCGGAAGTAAAAGAAAACCAAATGTAAGCTTAGGGTTAAGACGACCGAAACGGTACGACAGCCAGACAAAGTCTAACGTCCAACAGGTGAAGCTGCATGAGACGTTCTATCTATCAAGTTTATTGGTCTCATAAGTTAAATGTATACATAATATAGTAAATCAAATGAATAAATGAAAAGACCAAAAGGAATTGCACGAACGGGAAAAGTATCCCATGCGGGGTGCAATCCAAATCTAATTTAAAAAATCTGATAAGAAATCTAAAATTTAGCAAAATAACAATAAATCTAATTTATCACTAATAGTACACAGAAAGGTGCAAATAAAATCAGTCAGATCAAATGAAGAGCGGTGGCAAGGGCAGTTACGGGAGAGGAATCAGGTGCAATCAATGTCAATAGTGTCAATAGTGTAAGTAGTACAGAAACGTTCGGGAACTCCCTCTCCCCCCCGCCTCCCGCAACGTCTGAAACAGAAATGTTCCTTAGGTAACCAGACATCGGTTTCTGAAAAGTGCTAGAAGAGTTGAAAGATGTTAACGGCGAAAGATACTGGTCATGTGACGAACCGAAGAATGGCCGACACGATGGAATCACACGCGAAATGAAAGACCACACTGTAGCGAAATTACAAAGACATCAGAATTACCTACTCAAAATTAGCAATCCGTCCGCTATACATCAGAGTTTCAAGTAATTTCATAGATTGGGAACTTGCCATGATACTGTCTTTTCTTTTAAAAAGTTAGTATTTTTCCTCTTATTCTCGGGATTTTCAGTTACCTTGGCTTTCACACCAGGACTGATTTGTTTTGGTTGTATTTTATTTTCAGTACAGCGATTCATTTGTATTTTACAGCGACAGAGTTTTTTTAGTTAAGGCGTGGTGGAAGCTAGAATGAAATTCTACGAAATAAATATGACAAAACACCACAAAAACGCAACTATAACGGGCAATTGCACTGTATTTCCACCCAGCAATCTTTGCCGGACCTGTTAAAATAGAGTATGACTGTGATAATACTGTTACTGTTTAATATTCCTGCCCCTCCAAACACCTAACGTATGTCGATAACCTCTAGGAGTGCTAAGAAAAAGTGCATTCTGTAAAGTTATAATATAAACATGGCAAGGAGGAAAAAGGCTAATGACATGATATCCAAAATCATTATGGGTTATTGCCATGAGTTTCTTATTCCAATTACTTTCTTCATCCTGACGGTCCATTTCAGACCATGCCGAGTCTACAACTCTTTTTTTTACATAATGAAATTGTGGGTAACTAAATGAAAGCTGAAAATCTAAGAAACCTTCACCAGTTTCGTCACATCTCATTAACAAACTCATAAGCAAATACGTTGGAAATTGGATCAGCTTTCACAAATCTTCTTATGAGCCGACGG
>OZ026595.1:29902753-29972753 GCA_964020085.1 Micromussa lordhowensis
ATCTGCATCCACATATATAGACACCTTGTGTTTTTCAGGTTCTAATGGCATGGACGTTGTTCTACCAACCTCCACTGTGCAGGGAGGAGAGGGAGGGATCCTCATTAATGGTTCCGGACCATTCGGGGAGACTGGTGGAGGTAACATTTCTGCAGCAGGAGGATTTGGTTATGGGGCTGGGGGAGGAGCAGGTGGAGCTGTTTATATGGACAGTGGACCGTTGATTTATTCCGGAGGAAGAGGTGCTGACGGTGTTGTCTACGTGGAAATGGTCCATTCAGGTACGTTTCGTGACTTTTTACCCAGGCAGTTAAATTAACAAATAAATTGTTGTATCAGTTTTGGCCTCCAGTGAAAATCAATCAAAAACTGCTTCGTATAGGTGAAAATAGAAAGAAAGAATTACATGGTGAAAGTGAGAACGCTTCAAAGTATATCTTTATCATTTTTTGGTAGATATCCACCTACTTTCTTAGTATGGTCCATTTTTTTTTTCACTTTTTGCTTGCAAGTTTCTTTGTTTATTTTCCTTAAAGTGCCTTTTCTCTTGCAGTTTGTTTAAACTCAGCAGACATAATTTTTGCAGTCCAATTTCGGGATTCTCCCAGCGAGTTTGATCAGCAGTTACAGCAAATACAAGACATCATCAAGTATTTCCAGATATCACGTGACCACACACGCGTTGCCTTGATCACTTACGGAAGCGAAGTCCATCTTAAATTTGCATTCAACGACTTCACGAATTCTAACAGCCTCCTACAAGAACTTGCCACCATCAAGAACGATTTAAACGCGAGCAAAGAAGTGCAATTTGCTAGAGTGTATGAGACTGCGTTAATAGCCTTTTCTGAAAGTAGATCTCCTTCGAAGGCGTTAGTTTTGTTCACGTTTGCTAGGAACGTCACACAAAGCAATTCAATGCAAAAATTGCTAAGAAATTCTAGGACCCAAGGAATTTCAGTATCAGTGGTTGCCATGGGAAACAACACCAACAAATTAAGCCTTGTTAGTCTTGTTGAGCATGACCATAGCCTGTTTACTGGAGATGCGGTTGATGGTGTGGGCGTGGATGTTCCCTGGATTGTTGACCTCATTTGCCAAGGTACATTTTATTACTTTGGTTAACATATAGCAGGTGATATTTAGCAAACAAGGCGCGAATGGAGTCAATCGACTGATAATGTGGACATTTCAGTTTGGTCTAAACGACGTGATGGTATGAAACAGGCGCCAAAATCTGTGTTATTTTTTTGTGTTGAATGAGACATGTGGAGAAAGTGCATGAGTGAGACGGAGTTTTTTCTGTAATATTCGTTGCGCAAACTCTCGTAAAATCGTCTATATTCTGGAAAAATGTGACATGAAAGAAAAAGGTTTATGGGAAGATTCGAAGTAATAACGTTGAAAACGATACGCCTCGTGCAAGCCGTTTTTCAGCCATATGCTTCCAACGGAACTTTCACCTACCACATACAAATTTTAAGCTAAGTGACACTCACCACACTTAAACGTTAATTTTAAAGTCAGTGAATCAATTCTAAAGCTGTCGAAATTCGTTATCAGAGTTGGGACTTTAAGAATACATATATGAAACGGATCGGGCTGTTTTGAGACTCGTTTAGGACGCTTTTCCAGTGGGATGGGGTATAGCACACCGTATGAAGACAAGATTGATCATCGCCTTTATACACACAACTTGAGCAGTTGTGAAACTGAAGCCTGAAAAATATCATGGGTTTGAATCCCGTTCAGGCCAGAACTTTTTTCAGGCTTTAATCATACAACCGCTGAAGTTGTGTTTATAACTGCGATGATCAATCATGTCTTCATATTTTTCTCCGCAGTTCAAATATATGATCTTCATATATTCTTTTGCAAAGCACATCATGCCCGATTTCCTGCCATAACCTGCTCTGATCTTGTCTATATTTTACTGTTGTTGTTTTCATGGTAGTTGTGAGGGTAGTATACGTACACGTCGTATTTATGTAATACTGGTTTACAACAAACTAACATTTTCATGGCAGCTGACAAATGGCACGAACCTTTTTACTTAAAACATGTTCGATGATTAATTTTGTCAGATTCGGAACCAAAAGCAATAGAAACTGACACTGGCACATTGACCACCGTCTTAACGTTATCATCATCTGTCGTGTCACAAAGTAGTAATACGTCAACCAAATACATTGGCCTGGAATCTACTCCATCACTTTCTGGTAAGTAATCAGGCGCCATCGTTTTTGATATTTTTTAATGTATTTGTTTTTCCACGTGCATAGCGGTGATGGACTGCTCCAACAAAGAGAAATTTCAAAAAGTAAATCATTTTCCAACATATATCTTTAAAAAGTACACGAAAATATTTTACTTTGACCTCGACAAGCTGTAGAATTGTTCGAGACTTTTAAATAATAGTAAAAGACTTCCATACGATAGGAAAAGACGATTTGGTTTCGCTTTTTTTTCTTTCAGTTGTATTAGGTAAAACAGATGGTTATAGTATAAGACAGAGTTCAGTCAACTCACCTACAGTTACTGCAAGCGCGACTGCTTCAGCCGAGCCGTCAGTCTATAAAGACGGAACTGGTCAGCGAACGGTACAGGAACTTGAAAAAGGTAATGGATTTATTTGCTGATATTTACTAAAATTAACAAAGAAGGATTCCTTTACAATTCAAGGTAATAGTAGCAACGCATCATTCTTAATAAAAGAGGATCAGTTACCTGTTAGATTTTGAGCTCGAGAATTGTATGAGGTGAGACATGTATAAAGTAGTTGGTGAGGCTGACCGCCGAATCAACCAATCAACTCATAGACGTTGAGAGCAAATTATTGAATTATTTTAATATTATTTTACCTGAATATCTAATTGTGCGAGAAAGCTCAGTCAATAAGATTAAAGCATTTTGGCTTAATTTAATTCACAATTATTCCACAAGCGCATGTTGGATATGAGATGGTCGATAACCAACGAGGCGCATATCCAACAAGGGCGAGTGTAATAATTGTTTTATTAAAAACGCCCCCAAATATAGCAAACTTAACTAAAAAAGAAGAACGCCCCCAAAAAATCAGGCGTATGCTTACTATATTCGTAGAACATGGTATAATGGCTCATAACCCATGATGGCTAAGCCAACAAAAACTCTCGAATTGCAATATCCAATGATCCAGTTTTAAAAAAACACTAAATACACGAGTAAAATTCATTTGATTATTCCCCTTTCTAACCAACAACTAACGATATAGTGGCTCTCTGTTTCAGATCTGGATGATCTCCTTAGTTTTAATATCTCTTCTATCGACATAAAGGACATTGCTAAAATTCAGGTGAGCTTAAATGAAACTCAATCAAGATTTCTGTGGTCTTCTGTCTTCTTCTTCCACGGTGATAAGCCACAATTTCCGCAGATTTCTCCAACAATGAAAATACATCGCCAACCTTTATATAATATGAGAATTTCCATAGAAAGTTTTAGAAGATACATGTAATATAGCAGCTCAAAACGATGTTAGCAGACCATATCAATTTGTTAACTTTCGATTTTCTTTTTTGACTTGCAGAGCTTTGTTAGTTTGGCTGGAGATCTCCTGGTAGAGAGTTACAGAATGCCAAACGCCTCAGAGGTACGAGTGTGTGTGTGTGTGTGATTTCACAACTTTAGCCAAAGAGTTCAACGAGGTGAAAGAAGGTTTAGCTTGCTGTTTTCAGATAATTATCCAAAATTATAATCTAGTGCTGATCTGGCAATATTTCAATCTCGAAAAGTAACTTTTAGCAATTAAAACAAGTTTTAAAAAACTCATTACTGGCCGTTTCTATACTTAAGACGCATTATCCGTCTGGACGAACTTGGGCGGACATTTGGAGATCGTCTGGTTATGCGTCTCTAGTATAAAGACGGGTACAACACGTAATATACGTCTAGACGTAGTGCGTTGTTCAAGACGCATTTCTCTGGATAGTTCGTCTAGACGCATAATATGTCTTGTGCCGATCTTTATACTAGAGACGCATAACTAGGGCGAACTCCAAATGTTTTTCCAAGTTCGTCCAGACGGATAATGCGTCTATAGTATAAAAACGGTGAGGACACATTATCCTTCTGGACGGATAATGCGTCCTTTGGTATAAAACGGTCATTTTTTGCCAAACGTTATTGTATCGGAAATGCTCTGTTCTAATAACGGAAGTAAGCTGTTTTTGATTCAATCTCCGACTTTAGCGTGGAATTGAGTTCTTCTTAGTGAAAAAAGTTGAAGAAATTGGGTTAACCGTGGCAGAACAAATGAAACCTACAAGTGATGGTTACAAAACAATAACACTTTCCTCTGGAAAAGTAGGTGAGTCACAAAATACATAATTTTTTTTCTACCTATAATATGTTACTTACCTCGCCGTAAAATAGCTTTGTTTCTTTATATATGTAAAATCCTCGGTATGAGATCCTCTCCCTATCCATTACGTCACTGCACCTCGTGCGAATTTAGCTGGATTAAGCACTCGACTGAGTGCTAAATCAAAAACTCCAAGAGCCATGCATGTAGACTTACAGTTGTTTCCTGCACTGAGAGTGCAATAAAATTCTATATTCATCTATAAGCTTTTAAGTTCTTTCAGATCGCAATCAGTATGTTAGTACAAAGCAGAAAAACTTTAAAAAAATAGTGCGAAACAGTAAACCACATCCATTTTGACCGAATGTGACAACGAATATGTTGCGGTTTATTAGAAACTCAGTGGAGTTAAGCCGGACATGAACATTGCCAGCTCACAGGACACCCAGTGGATTCCATCAAAATAAAGATTCTTCTCATGGATAACAACTCGTCATGACCCTTTCAAATGGTCACGTCGCATAAGGGAGGCAATTCAGTGAAATCCGGTTACGAAAGCACTCTTTGAGTAACGAAAATGACTTCCAATTAGCCCACATCCATGATATAACCGTTCTTGGAGCAACTACAGAATGCAGGGCCACTTCGGACAACCTGTTTTACATGTGTCAAAATCTTTTGAAGAACGAAGCATAACACAATAGGCACCTTTGTGATTCAATGAGATGTAAATAAGTGGCCCTGTATTCTGTAGTTAAGCCCCGTTGGAGCAACTACAGTTCGGAGCAACTACAGAATGCATGGCCACTTCGGACCACCTGTTTTACATGTGTCAAAGTCTTTTGAAGAACGAAGCATAACACCCGTTCTTAATGCTCCATATTCGTATTTACGGCATGTTGGACTGGAACCAGCTTGCAACTCAGGCTAACGCGGGAAATCGTTTCAAATTTAAATTACATTAATGTACTTTTAATGTCATTCTCCCCCATGAGCCTTCAATGCAAGCTATTCCAGTCCAATACTGAGAAGACGAATATTAACATTTACATTTTATTGTGGCTGATGAAGCTCGGTTCAGGTGAACGAAATATTTTTAAATTATTTATACGTTTATTTTTTAATCTCTAGATGTGGCTGTGGCGTCTGTAAATCTAACGCAAACGAAGGAGCTACGATTTCCAGACCTTCCCGACGGTGA
Organism: Micromussa lordhowensis; assembly: GCA_964020085.1. Taxonomy (NCBI): domain Eukaryota; kingdom Metazoa; phylum Cnidaria; class Anthozoa; order Scleractinia; family Lobophylliidae; genus Micromussa; species Micromussa lordhowensis. The sequence goes on from OZ026595.1 coordinate 29,908,297, forward strand.
TTTCGAGAACAATTCACGCCACGATTTAAGTAGCGTTATGCTTCCTCGAGCAGCCTTCCCTTCAAATGTATCAGGTAAATTCATACTTATTAGTTAAAAAATGCGAAAGTCATACTATTGAGCCCTTTGCAGCTGGGGTCACGTGACCAAAAGTTTCTAAAGAGATTATCTATTGTAGGCTATAACTTAAAGAATGCCAGAAATAGAAAGAGCAAATCGAAAATACCAAAGTTTGAGGCCCCTGGCTTTAAAGAGTAAGTTTATACGATAGTTTGAATTTTCGGATAATTTAGAGGATTTCTATGTAAATGTTGCTGGAGAGCAAGGTCTGGCTCTTCAGCAACTTTTTCCATACAAATCTTCTTAGCGTTTTTTTTTTTTGAATTCAAAATGTCATAAAATATCATTCTTTAATGCTAGGAGCCTGAAACTTGGCCGTTTTGATATTTTCGACACGCTTTTCCATTTCTGGCATTCTTAAAGTTGCAGCCCATAATTTTATGAAAAGTAGATCACTTGATGGCTTCGCTGCAAAGGGCCGATTAACTTAAAAGATATTGACTTAAAGATTATTGACATTGGAGATATTGAAATACTAAGCATCGCTTTTGATTATCACACGTTGAACTCGCCATTGCTTCATCTAAAAATATTATATTGTATGTATCTTATTTAATGTTCTTTCTTATAACACGCCAGTTACCTTTCTTTGCTTATTTTCTCTCATCAGAACTTGGTAAGGTGGTGTGGATGATGTTTGACTCATTAACAGCTATGAAAGATGCAGGGTGAGTGTTGATCTTAATTAGTTAAATCACAGCGCAGTTCGACTGTGTCTTGGGAAACTAGCGTAATGAAGTTCTTTCACTGAACAGAGCCTTTAAATGACACCAACATGCTTATTGTGATCTTTTCCACAGTAGCAATCAAGAGGTAGGAAGTCGCATTATGAATATCATCACCAGTCCCCAACGCAAAGGAGAGTTTGAAGAACCAGTCAGGATGAAATTTTGGCTTTCTAAGGTAAAACTCTCTGCTTGTATGACTTATGCAAACTTATGATCAGAATAGTACTAATTTTAAGCAGCGTACGTGAGTCTAACCGACATTGAGAGCACGTTGCTCTAACTATCTCTTTTTTCGATATATTAGTGTTTTGTTAGTTGCAACTTCGTTTTTTTTTTCTTAATTTTCTTCGAATGATCTCTGATGATCCTTCTTTCTTGCTTTTTCGTAGCCAAGTCTTAGCAACGCAAACTGTGTATTTTGGAATCAAAGTAGTCTGTAAGTTATATCTTTATGATATTAATCTGTTTAAATCAATTTAAAGATCTTGTTGAATGATATTTCCTGTTATCTCCAAAGACACGACAATTTTTTTTAATTATTTCAAGATTGAACTTGAAACCTTACTTCTTGAAATAGAATACATGTGGTTTCCTTTCTATCATATGCCTGCAAGTCGTGTCTGTTTAAAAAATCAAGGTACGACTGTACACGTATATGTTTCGGAGTGAGGCGAATTTTACACTTTTTGAAACACCGAGAGTAAGTCACACAGAATCCAAAAATATCTCATCTCCGACTATTTCATTGTACTTGTTACGCTAGTACCAGTCAGATGATTTCTTTTGTGACAACAAATTAATTTATTTACCCTGCAGACAAGAACACGGTGTTTGGTCGAGCGAAGGCTGTCGCGTTGTCCAAAGAAACTATTCAACAGTCATGTGTCACTGCAACCATCTGACCAGTTTTGCTGTTCTCACGCGGGTCACTCCAAATCAGGTGAAACATTGTCAAATTTTTCATGGTAAAATTGTTTGATAGATCGATGGGCTGAGTGTCTGAATAATTGCCTAACGTAATACTTTTCGAGAAAGGAAGTAGTCTGTGATTTGTTTGTTTATTTTTTTTCAGCCGGACAAAAAACACGAACTACCTCTAACGATTATTACCTACGTAGGCTGTGGCGTGTCGATCTTGGGATGCGTTCTGACAATCATTACATACGCATTCTTACCGTAAGTCAGTATACAGTGAAGCCATGTGTTTATATGACAAAGGAAAGAATGGCAGCGTAACTACTATAGCTCCATCCGTTTCTCATAGTTTCATCCGTTATAACTCTTAGCCACGTTGCTTCTCTTTGTAGCATAGTAAAGTTCTCCTTCCCTCGCTTTGATACTGGGCTTTGTGGTCTTTTAACGTTCCATCCTAACCATATCTGCTGCAGTATTTGTTCGGCTGACCTTGTACAGTTGTTTTTTTTTTTTGGATTCGAACCCATCATCTCTGCGATACCGATGCAGTGCTCTACCAACTGAGCTATCAAGCCAGCTGAGCTATCAAGCCAACTGGGAGCTGGTCACACTGTTAGTTCGTAATATACCCGTAGATGGTGAAAAATGCTAATGAATATATGAAAGATCATGTATTTGAACTGCGGAGAAAGTTAGTTGTATATATAACTGCGATGATCATCTATGTTTTCCCTTCTTTCTCCGCAGTTCAAAATATGATCATTTGCAAAGATATCTTTGTTAAATTAAAAAAATGAAGATCTTGTTTTGCTGTATTTACGTCCTTTACAGAAGCCTTCGATCGCAGAGAACTATTATTCATATAAATTTGGTGACTGCTGTTTTACTTGCTCAAGTGTTATTTCTTGTGGCAGCTTTTGGAGTAAAACCACAGACATCACAGGTAAATGACTGAGAGATTTTAATCAAATTTAAATAAGACTAAATCAGCTGACATACACATATAATATCAACAGGTCGATAAAAAAGAAATGTATGTTATTTTACTTGAAGTCTTTAACTCAAAGAACTAAGCTAGATTTAAATTGTTTGGCAATTCAACCATTTGGCAACTTTTGTCGTGGAACTACTGCGGGGCACGCAATATGCAGAATTCAGAAGCCGCTAAAATGGGGGAGGGTAGGGGGAGGATAGAGGGGGAGGGTAAGGTAGAACCGATATCAAGTAGACTGGAACGAAATTGTAACTTTTTCAATATTACTTTTGTCCGGTTTTGTTCGTTTATTTCCTGTCGCGCGACTGGATAAATCTTTGAATGCATCTGTTGCAGGTTGCCTGTTATGCAGTCGCAGTTGGACTCTTCTTCTTTTTTCTGTGTGTGTTCTCGTGGATGCTCGCTGAAGGTATCCATATTTACTTCTTGGTGGTCAGAGTCTTTGATTCAGGAAGAGGAAGGAATCGGTATTACACGTGTATAGGATGGGGTAAGATAACATCTTTCCCTTACGTTCTTTTTCCTTTACTATGTTTCAGATATTTGACGGTTTGTGTTCAATTAGGCTCTAAAAAGTTGAACTCAGCTAACGTTAAGATACAATTTTGCGGTCCCTATAGGAGCTAAGAATAAAGTATAAGTATAAGTTATAAAGCGGTTTTCAATCGAATGTCGAAAGTTAGCAGGCAACCCTGGAAGGGGGATACTCCCATAAAAACTGGGACCCTATTTATGACCAAAATTTGCGATTTCTCCTACCCTATTTACGACCTGACCAAAAATTTGATGTCCTATTTTATGCCGTTGCGCCTGGCACAGTTGTCCTAAACATAATTCATGAAGGGCTTTGACTGATGATCTTATCGATAATGATAAAAAGATAGCTTACGTTAAAAAACGTACCAAGCTCAAGACAAAAGTGCAAAAACCATATCCTATTTATGACCAAAGCGGCTGAAAAACCATACCCTTTGGGGCCGCACATATAGACCATATAAGGCAGTCCCCTCCCGGTCAGGCAATTACTTTGGTTTTGTTATACTATATGAGATTTGCTGAATAGTCGGGCTAGTTGGTAAGTAATTGGTTTAGGTTTGGTTTACCGAACTCAATTACCGAACTCTAATCAGTGTTTCCTATTGCTGAGGTTGATGCTTTTCAAAGGTTTGGTCTTTCTGCAGATTTTTGCTCATTTGCAGCTCATTTTGGTGATTAACATAGTTTCATTTTTGCCAAGGTTTCCCATTCATCGTAACTGCAATCGTCGTTGCCATTTTTCAAAAGAGGCTTCTTTCTAAGGAAATGTAAGTTCAAACTGAAATTAAAGTTTCAACAGTTACATTAGAAACCGTCGGAGGCATATCTGTATCACTGCACTCCGAGGTGGATGCGTTATGTAACAATTATTCCATGAGCCCGAGTTGGATATGAAGTGATAAAATAACCAACGAGCGCTTAGCGCGAGTTGGTTATAATCACTTCATATCCAACAAGGGAGAATGGAATAATTGTTTTAGTAAATTCTCAAACCGGGTTTTGCCGCCGATTTTTATTTCGGCCATTATAGAGGGCTGAAGTTGAAAACTTCGTGCGGAAAATTTTTAAACTTGGCGTACTATTTTCCATATGACGTAAAACTCCGACTATTGGCTCATAGTCAGAGTCTTTTAGCCAATCAAAAAGCTAGAAATGCAATAGTCGGAGCAGAGAATTTACTAACTTCTGTTAACCTATTGTAACTTCTTTCTCATGCGCAGTTGCTGGTTGTCAGTTGAGACTGGAGCTATTTGGAGCTTTGTTGGTCCAGCCATCTTTGTCATGACGGTATTGCACATCATAATCAATTTTAATTTGTTTATATAACTACAGAGTTCAAGCAATTCAAGGTTGTTCCACTATATATGACAGTTTCATTCTTATACAAACATTCTTTATCATATCCTTTAGGTTAATCTGGGCATACTTGCAATGGTAATGAGAGTAACCTCCAAAATGCTAAATGAAGAATCGTCATCCAATGCTAGGTAAATATTTAACAAACTATATAGCTATATATGAATAAAATTCAGTAATATTTCCGTTGTTTCCCAAACAGATCGAAATTTAGTAGCACATTTAGGCAAGCCCAAAAGCGGACCTTGCATACACTGGCTTCGCCCGCGGTAAGAGAGACAGTCAAAACCGAGCTGTCTTGCCGAAACGATACGGTAATAGTCTTTTTCTTCATAGCGAACAAAATAAAGACAATGCTCAAGTTGCTCTGGCCTCTTCTAGTACTTAGCTCGAGAACTCAGGGTTTCATTTGACGAGAAGCAACATATTTTGTTCAGTAACACAACTATTTCCTGCCTAGCGATACACGACGAACGAAGAGCGAGTAGCTGGACGCGAGCGCTGGACCCATTTTGGCGCCAAATTGAAACCTTAAGACACAAAATGTTTCCCATTTTCTACTTTCTACAATCTGATATGGTTTTGGCATTATAAATCCCTATTCGTCTATATTCAATGCTGTCTCCAGTGAGAAAAGTTACCCGACTTAGGTGGCTCGTACCAGTTTTCTCGCGCGGGGAGTAGATCACCATCGTGCGTCACGCGTGGGATACACGAACGATAGAGGCGCGAGATTTCAAACTCGAAAGACCAAAACAAATATGGCGGCGCGTGGCTTTTTTCGCCCAAGGTCACTTTTGTACTGTTGGAGACGAAATTCGCATATAAAGGAGGCTTAACCTGCTGAAACAACTTAAGTCAATTCTGTGTCAGTTTAAGAAAAATTGTTTCGGGAATTCAATGTTTCCCAAATTTCAAAGGAAACTCGATCGATCGTGCAGCCACCGAGAACGTATTAAGGACTCTTAAAACATAGCAAATCTACCCAGAATTTTGTGTAAAAATCCTACAGAGTAAGCCCAGGAGGTTGTCTTTAACGACAACTACAACTGTAAATGATGTTTTAGCGTCAAACGACAGCACACAAAACAAGTTCGAAGCCCGCTCACCCGCGCGGGCACACGAGGCAGTCAGCGGTAGTCAAAACAGCTCATGAGCAACTGCTGAACTTATAAAGTCTGGATTTTTGAATGCGTGTCTAAGCGCGTGGGAATAACGGAACTCGTGAAGGCTTTTGCATGAAACCAAGCCCGGTGATTCCTTCTTTTTATTGTTTTAATAGAATGTTTTCATCGAGAGCAAACGTCAGAAAAAAAATAAAAAAATTCTACGGAAGAAAATTTGCACTCTACGCAAATTGTCGTTTTTCCAAGTTTACAAGAAATCGGCTCCGTTAATTTTTTTTCATAAAAATTGTTGTGCATTTCCCTTTTCAGATGCCAAAAGCTATGGTTTAAGAAAAAAAACTTGGGGTCACTGGGTTAATTTTTTAGTTATTAGTGACATAAGCGAAAAAATCCTTTTGGAATGTTGCCATGGTAACTGCTGACGACAAAATAACAGCTGTTTTAGGTCAAGGATAAATTATATAATCCAAATTTACAAAACTATTACAGTGACCCTGGTCTGCCTTTTTGTTCTATTCTTACAAAGTTACGAGCCGTCAAAAACCTGAAAACTGGTACGAGCCACCTTAAGTGTCTTTCCTGTTAACATACATTGACTTCAGGCTTTGTCAGGACAGTACAGTTTTTCCTACCTGCTTAATCCTGAATGGTCAATTCAAATTTCAGGCGCGCCACCCTTATTTAGGGGAGCACCTGGTGACATTAAGTTAACCTGGCTTGAGCCTGCGATCCAATTAAGAACCTGTACCTAAACAGCGGTCAACTCCAAAACAACACGTGATCTTTATGAGCTCTAAACATGAGCTCGCGATATGGTCACGTGATACTGGTTAGCAGATACCTTGTTTTCTTAGGTGCCAATTGAACATAACACGGGTGCCCAAATTTTATATCAAAGATGTACGCTGTAAACTCGCCCCTTCCAATCTCTAAGGGAAAATTCCCGGGAACGAGGTCGTTGCAGAGTGACATTACACATTGCTCTACATGAAGGGGCGTACGGACGTGACTACATTTTTTTTTAGCTTGATGGGTTACCAAATTTTTTAAGCATTGGGGCGCCGCTCAAGCGCCTTCGGCGCGCTGGAGCCCCGCTATTAACTATGCCATTTAAATGAGTAGTCTATTGAATTGCCTGTTTTGTTTAGTTTGGTTTGTTGTCGTTGTTGTTGTTCGTTTGTTTGCTTTTTTTCTATTTTTTCTCTGTTGCAGTTTTGTGTAGCAATCATTTAGTTGCTTGGGTAAAATTTGACGTCTGTAAGTTTGCGAATCGCAAGCAGAATCTTAACGAGCTACCATGTTTGCGGTAACATAACTATGAGAACAAACAGCAGTTTTGCAACTGAGCACAATAAAATAAAAGAAATTGCTCAAGCCAGTTACACAGGACACAGACAGTCTAATAAATCAAACACAACTCGAACTGAATACACGGAGAAGACGCGAAGGTCGGTGAAACGTACGTGTTTTGATGGGATGACAAAGTCGCGCGAGCCAATCGTGTCGAAAAGTAATGCAAACCAGAGCAAATGTGAATTTCATTAAAAACCCTCTCCACAATTAAGTTATTGTTGTTGCTCTGTAATTTAAAGGTCTTTGGCGAAAGCATTTGTCACTCTACTTCCAATTCTTGGTCTGACGTGGGTATTTGGACTTCTCGCTGTTAACAACAGCTCTGTGGTATTTGAGTATCTTTTTGCCATATTCAACTCCTTACAGGTGAGTTTTCTTCATATATTAGTACTCAGAAGTGAGGTACCTTTGTTCTCTTATTATACGTGGTTTTATCCACATCATTTTCAACTAAACTAATGATTAAAAACAATGCAATAAAGACCTAAATAGCAATGAAATAACTAGTACTGTTTTCTTTTACTTACGCTTTCTTTTTTGCCTTGGTTTTCTTTGCTTTTGTTGTTGTTTTCTGAGGCATTATGATTACGATCAAGACCAAATTTTAAGAGGATAAATGAGCCTCCATCATAGATAGGGAGAGGGGACGCCTCTTGAATAGTTCGCAAAACTTACTTTAATCAGTTTTCCAGCTACTTTTGTCTCCCCCAGCTCAGTGAGTTTTCTTTCTGGTTAATTTACATTTTTTATTATTAGGGCTTCCTTATCTTTCTCTTCTACTGCCTAAAGAACACAGAGGTAAGTTAGACAATACAAGCCTATTAACGACCGTGTTTGTTTGTTTGTTTGGTTGGTTGATTGGTTTTTAGCAACATTTGTTTCATTGCTTGTTTAATTCAGTGTTTACTCTACTTCAGTTTCATCGTTAATTCCTCCAGTTGATAGTTTGTGCGTTTGCTTGTTTACTTAATCCATGTTTGTTTGTTTTTTTTGTTGTCGTTTTTTTTTTGTGTGTGTGAAACATTATAGGTCAGAAGAGAATTCAAGAGGAAGCTGCACAATTTCGAGGAACAAAGACATCCGAACACTTCTTCAAACCCTTCGACCACCCCAAAGAATCTGCCACCGGAGATTAAAAGTGCACATCATCATACACTGCAAGACATAATGGCAAACGAATCAAGTTTTGAGACCAAATTATGAACGATCATTTTCGCGACGTGCGCTACCCTAACTACACTCCACTCCGTAATAAACACAATTTGATGTGTTTATTACGGGTTACGTATACCATCGCCTTACACCAAGTCACGTCAGAACATCTCAATAACGCCCAGCCCACACTACGCCGGAGGAATTTTAAAACGGAGGTTTCACTCTGAAAACCTATCAATTTTTTTCCGTTCACACTGCCCGGAGGAATTTAAAAAACGCAACAATCACCCGTCGTTTTGGATTTGTGTCTGGAGAAAGCTCGATCAAGGAAATTACATGATTGTCGTGACGTCATCGTTTTGAAAAGGTTTTAAAATGTTTTTCGTCCACACGAAAACGAAAAAGCCAGCGTTTTCAAATTACTCAGGTTTGAAGAGCGTTTTCGAAAAGCTCTGTTTTCGTGACGGATTAGTGTGGACGGTACGCCTAACCGCAGAAATAAAGAGTATGTTTACAAATTTCTGCTGCGTAGTGTGGACGCAGGCTAAAGCCTGGTTCACACTTGTGCGATAAGCATAACACAAGCGACATAAGCATAAGCACAAAAAAAATGGAACATGTTCCTTTTTTCTTGTGCTTATGCTTATGCTTATGTCGCTTGTGTTATGCTTATCGCACAAGTGTGAACCAGGCTTAAGAAAGCAGAGAAGAAAAGAATTCATTGTACCATAGCCACAATCATTACAGGGTAAAAACGAAAATGCAGGCATACAAACAGATTAGGGGGACCATTAAAACAACACCCCGCCAGAAAGGGCAACAAATGAGAAAGCATTGCTAACCTTTCTTCCAAAACCGATAAGTTTTTTAAAAAAAAAAATAAAGCGCCCACAGTGATGACGTTTCTAGTGATAAGATCTCCATCAGTCTCAAAAAAAAAACTTTCTACGACAGAGCGAGTTTCATGTGACCCTAAAATGATCACACGCAAAGAAAACGCAGACAAGATGGACAGAGAAAAATTCAGACAACAAATGACAGGGTTTTGTTTTGTCTAGTGAATACAAAGATTCACAAATGTTCTCTTGACCTCGCGGTGATCTTAACCGGTTTGATAGAGTCCAGATCGAAAGATGCAAATGGAAACTTGCAAGAGAATCGAACAGGGAGACGAGCGTACCCGCATTCCGCTATTGACCGGCGCGTCAAAAGCAAGACGAACCCATAAAAAAACACATTAATTTCAAGATCGATTGAAAACTAACGACCAACGTGGTGTAAGGACAGGCTTCTTTGTCAAACGAAGCAACACTAATTTTTTTATTGCAAACCAGTATATGCCTGGATAAATATAACGATGTTATTTACCACAAAGTACTTATTACATAATATAAATAGATCCGAATAAGATCACTCTCTCCTTGTGTTAATATACTGATCATAGCTATAGTCCGATGTAACAAACATATTGTCTTTTCTTTCTTTTGTGCTCGAAAGGAACCGCTATTTTATTTTTTGAGCCTCTTTCCCCAGGAAATTCTCGTTGAGCCCGGAACCCGCCTAGGTTCACACAGATTGAATATTAACTTCGAATCAAAACTATCACTGTAGTAGGAAGAACGATTTGAATAAACGTTTGATTTTCTTCTGATGTCCGTGATGACAAGATAGACAAGCGTTATCCTCATATACTGGAGTGAACCTTTCTTAACGCCAAGTTCATTACATCGAATACGCCGGCTTCCTCAGTCAACCGGCAGTTGCGGAGTATAAGCTCAAAGTGTGAAAGGCTTTTGAAGGAGAATGAACAGGCCTGGGATTTTCTTGCAATTCTAACGGTCTCTTGATGCATCCGAATAATTAGACCGCTTCTGTCAGTATGCAAACCGACCGGCAGTAGCAGCGCGGCAAAGTAACGCTAGCAATTAAGTTTAAGGTGAGGGATCCGTACAAGCCGAAAAGATGCATAATGCGGGCCATCAATGATGCGTGAAGATGACGCAGGGTAACAGAACAGAAATACAATAAATCCTAGAGTATATAAAATAAAACTGGCATCCTAAAAAATATGGCCCTAAACAACTGTGCATGTGTGAGTGTGCAGAAAACAGGACGGAGAGGAAAATTGTAACCCGCAAAATTGTTGAGCCGCTACATCTCCCTGCTAGTTGGAATCTAACCTACTCTTTTAAAGTTTGCTTCCCATCGTTCAATAAACCGGCAAACCAGCACCTTTGGTTCTAGACTGTCTAGCTAGCGATTTCGTTGCGCCGATAGCAAGACAGGCTTGGCTGCTCATTGTCGGACGAGACTCCGCTGTTACTATTTTACCATCGTAGGACAAGCCGGCAATAGTCCCACGCAGAGAAAGGGCAATTGTCCAAACGAAAATGTCGAAATGTCGCTTTAACAGCTTGATAAACCTGTTGCCATCATCTGTTAAACAGATTAGAAAGGATTTTTGGAGAGTGGGATGACAAAAACCGGACATTAATTATCCAGTCACTTCCTAAGTAAAATAGAATGTATTAGTTTATTTCCGGCCACTTATTGGCCGTCTCGTGCCAAGCTCATCAGTTTTGTTTTGACATAAGCTGCTAGGTCCGTGATTTTTTCTTAAGTAACAGCTCTCTGAGGATATCAAACAAAGGGACTTTTGTATGGCCACATAGACAACAAAAAAAGTCTATGAACAAACTGTAGCGACAAACTCAAAATACATGTTAAAGACAATAATGTTTTAAACACCTGAATAATACATTCTTTTAATTGGTTATGCCCGTTTTCGTCGAAGCTCGTTAGTTATATTAGTTTCTTACTGAAATAAAACGGCTCCAGTAAACGTCGCTTTTAACTGGTCATTTCGTTGTAAACATCGCACATGTTGATAAACGTATTTCACGAATGACACTCGAGGGTCGTTCGATCGAGTATATATATTTCTTTCGTCGCATGAGTGCATAGCCGCTACAGTTGATGGGCGAGTAACCCATTTGTTTTTTTAGAGAAGTCTCTTCAAATCAGGCCTCAAGTCTCAGAAAATCGAGAACAACCTCCACTACTGCTTTCACATTGAGTAAAACCATATATTGCATTATAAGAAATATTTTATTAACCATGCGATTCTCAAAATAAACAAAAAAAGGCTTCCAAACGCTTTCAATCAGCAGCGATCCAACACAAATAAAGGATATTTGGATTTCTGTACACAGACAGGGGGAATATTACGGGGACAAGACTTAAAAACTGGATCATAATAATACAATCTGTACAATTCGAGAGTTTTCATTGGCTTAGCCATCACGGGATTATGAGCCATCATACCATGCTCTAGGGTAAGCGCAAGCGTGAAGTTTTAGAGAGTTTATATTTTTATTTTAGTTGAGTTTCCTATATTTCGGAAAACAATTATTCCACTCGCGCTGTTTGTGTATGAGATGATTACTCGGCGCTACGCGCCTCGTAAGCTATCACGAGAAGATGTCATCACTTTTTGAGATTTTATATAGTGCGCGAAATGTAGAGTTCAGTGACTGGACTACGGATCAAGTGGCTTGAGTGATAAAGCAAACATTACATGTTAAAGTATGGGCAGAAAACAGAATCCTGTAAAGCAATTCACCTTCTGTTTAACGGAACTCGCCTCTGGTGTATCCACAGCCTGGAAAATTGGGAATATGGACTGTAGATGTGTCAGGAAGCCTGTAGTTTTGTTTAAATTAATGTCTTCTCTGTGAAAACTCCCCTTGCTGTCTGCGGACGCCTTCGTTTGGGGCCGCCTGGCTTTTAGGGCAACTACAGGTCTTACGGTCTTTTGTTTTGTTGTTGTTGGTTTTGTTTTGTTTTTTATTACGTATTGTTTAATATGACAACTTGTTAAGAAGTTCAATTTAAATGGCAAAGGATTTTGCAGGTTTTTAAATCACAATGTATGGCGGCATGTTGCCACATGATTTGTTTAGCAGGAAATCAGGTTCGGCTGGGTTCGGTGATGCACGAGTTTTCAGTCAGAGCTACCAAAGATCACCAAACACTGTTCTTTTATTTTAACAAGAGTACGCTCTGGCGTTTTGTATTTTTCAAGTATTTTAGTTAACCGCAACTTTTCGTTGAAGTTTTCAGTTTGGGAGCGTGGTCGGTCACCTTGGTCTCAAGTTGACTCTGAGGCTTTTTGTAATAGTGAAACAAAACAAAAGGAATTACCTATTCACTCTTCTAAGTCTCAATAATCCTTTTGTTTTATTCTGGAAATTTTAAGACCTATATGACATATGTATATATATATATGACATTTATATAACATTCAAGAGTGTAGGTTACAAATAGGAAATAGCCTTATATTATACTTTGTTGTACTTCGAGTGAAAAGTGTCACAGATTCATTTTGTTCAACTTTTAAGGCAAAACTTTCAGAAATTCACTGCTAAAATGTTTGATTTCACGTAGACATGACCATAAAATCTGTGGCATCTCTAAGGGTCGCGATCGTGGTCTCGACGCATACCAAACATAAATAATCCTAAAAGTATGTCCGTAGAGTGGTTTGAGAATGTTGTTTGCTTACCACACTGTCGGTCTGTTTGTGTTTACCATCTATTGTGCAGTTATGGACATTACTTTCCCAGCACAGCACCATTATCAGTTATTATATTGGCTCACTCATAATGGCTGTTTCAGTCAGTGTAAATAGGATTTGGTTGACCGCCACAGGATATCGACCAGTCGGGGGTAAGCGGCTACTGCAGCGGAAATAGCGCGCAAATAATTCTGTTGAAAGAAGGCAGGCTCTAAGGAGGACATATTTAGCCGAAGCAGTGCCAGTTTTATTCAAAACTTTCATGGCAAATGTAGCTGGGCGACCTCTGCGATACGAATTTCAAAAGAGATATTACCGTTGAACTGGAGGCGTGATATATGTGAACCATTAAACCGCAGGCTTTCTTCTTTTGTTCTAATTTCGTTTCTTCAGCAGGGAAACAAGTTGAACTTTGTAGCGCGCTATCGAATAGTTTAAAACGCTAATTAAGAGCATCTAACCGGTTATCATGGAACTTGACAACCAACCGCATGTCCTTGGAGACGTAAACTAGCTTAAGGTGTGCTATTGTGACGTCATTCCGTCTAAGGAAAGTTTCAATGGGGTCAGAGCGCGGGTCGGAACAAGACAAGTGCTTCAAAGAAAGTCATTTAAAATATGCATACCTCCACGTGTAATATCAGCCGATTTGATTACTATGACAGTGTTTTGCTCGACTGATCCTTGCTTTGATCTTCCAAGTGTTTGTGGTTGTGCTGTTTGTGAGTGCGCTTTATTTTAGCCAGTCTGGCTGTAGATATGACCAAGGAGAGGCGGACTCCTTCACCCGTTGAACAAGGATCGCATTTGCACATGGCAATCAAGCTGTTGAAAGCGGAAAACGCGAATCTCGAGAAGATAATTATTTTGCTCAAGACCGAGAATCAAAACATGCAGCGTAAGATGAAGGAGCTTGAATATCAGAACGACAGATTTAAAATCACGCAAAATCAGCTAAAAGCCGAGTTAAAGAGGGAAAAGGAAATGGTACGATATTTGCACAACTTGAACAAGAAGTACGAGCGAACGCTTCAAAAGAAAGAAGCAGAGAGCAGACAGCTGCGGAAAGAAGCTAAAGAAGCTGAATTGAGGAGTTTTAAAAGAGTCGACAGCAAAGACGTGAACAATAACGCAAAGGAAATTGGTAAAGAAACGGAAATCCGAAGACCGCAGCCACCGAAACGCTCGGACTCGTTCAAACGAAACAAGGACCTTGCAGCCATTAAAGACCAAGGGATGACAACTACTAGCAACCAAAATGCAAATTTAAAGCCGAAACAACCATCTCAAATCACGCCAGCCATCAAACAGTCGAACTCGAGCGATGATATAGCGTGCGAGTGGGAAGATGTTACGGATGTGCTGGGCTTTTTAAATGAGAAGGTCAATCAGTTTGAGCGGTTACTCCTGGAGACTGGAGGCTCGAGTAAGTCGGGCTCGGGTTCGGGGTATTCTTCGTCGGATTCCATGACATCCACCAAGTAAAGTGTGTAAATAGTCGTTTGCTTTTCAACTTATATTTTGTTACTAATTCTGCATTTGAAGCACACATTTCCGTAACGTATAGTAAATCGGGCAAAATCTTTGCTTTAGTACGTTAGGATAGGAATCTTTTATATTTTGGGATCGGAAAGTTAGCAGATTCGACTTTTGTTCAAAACAAACAACAATTGTGTTAAAGGGTACTTGTATGTGACATTTTACTCCGACTGTCAAGAAACTTGTTGACTCGCACTGGGGTAAAATATTAACTGATAACAGACGAAAAGGATACCTCTTGGAAGAAACGATTGAATGAAAGGTCAAGATGATTTTTGCTGTGGTTGGCTGCCAGTCAAGAGTTAGGTTTCGTCACGTACCGGTTGGGCCACCATTGACATATTTAACACTACTGCAAAATGTGCTTCTTGGCCTGAAATTAAACGATTTTGCTGGTTATTTATACTGATGCTAAATAACTGTTTTGCAGCTACCTGCTTAAAGGTTGTCTCTTTCTTTTGTAAATATGTGACACAACGCGTGACAAAAAGGTTTGTATTGTGTAACGCAATCAAGTCGAAACTTCTAGGAAGTAGCTGCCTGCTTTGTATGTTAGGTTTTACGCAAGGAGATGTATAGAATGTTGCCTTAAGTTAACACGATTATTAATCTCTCACGATATGTTTCGATGTTAACTGTAGATTAAATCGGAATGTTCGTCGAGTCCGTTTGTTTTTGCTAGCTTCCTAGTGCGTGTAGCTGTCTTTTACAAATTTATGTTATGACTCAATGAGAATTTAAAGAATTTGTCTGGAACCGAGGAAAGTGTTTGTTTGTTTTGCACTAGGCTGCTCAAATTCCACCACACATGCCAAACTTCCCACACAAATTTACATCGAAGTCAGTTTTAAAGCGCTGGTCACTTTTGCGTTAAAGACGTTAAAGGGAAAGCACTGTAGAATGCGTGCCTCTTTCATCTCCCTCAGCATGGGGCACGAGGACTTTATTCATACGCTGTAACAACTGTAACTCAAGGCCCGTGACTTAAACAGTCGTTTTGTTCTCTTATCCATTCTCAAATCACACAATCTATTTATCTTTGGAAATTTGAAAACATAAAGAGAGGCACGAAACACGAGAAAAAAAGAGTGGCAGCAGCAAGTCAGGAAAGCTTGTTTGTCGTATAAAGTGGAGCTCGAAATTCAGAGACAAAATTTAAACTGTCGTAGGAAACTAATAATCGAACTGAATGTACAACTGACAAAGTTACCTTAGAATATTTTAACTCTGCCAGAGAGATGTGTTAGTTTTAGACACTTAACTAATTACGTCAGTGTCAAATACATCCAGGTGCTAATTACATAATCTGGGATATATGTTTTCTTATACTCGCTAGAACAGAAAAACACTTGCAACCGGTGTTCCGATCTATCCAACGTAACTAAGTTGTCAATCTGGTCCTAAAGTTTGCTTAGTGGAACAATGCTAATCTTCTGAAACGAGATCTAGAAAACATGGCCAATTCTTCAAGTTGAAATCTGAGATGAGGGGATCTTTCTATAAATGGAATTGAACCAAGATCGAATGTTCGATTTCAAAATTTGTACTTAGTTTAGATAATGGGAAGCAACTGACGCACGAATTGCACAACCCACTTATGCAGATTAGCTTAAAAGCCTGGTTAAACGTTAAGCCTTATCTCACTAATACAATCATCCAATTAGCTCTTTTGATTTGCTGGTTAGTACACATGAAAATGAGGGGAAAAGATAGGATAGAAGCGATTTTCTAGACAAAGCATAAGCTTAATTGCATGTGTGATAGATCAGCTTAGCAACCATTTAGTCAAACGGTAGTGTAACAAGCTGCATGTCAAGTTAGAGTCAAGTTAGCTGGTTCGCTTTTTGAAGTCAGCTACCGAGGAAGTTATTCCATTCTTGGCTTTCCTCCAAAGGGGCCCATCACAGTCTTTTTCAAACCACCTGGCATAAAAGATAATCTTTTTGAAGTCAGCTACAGAGGAAGTTATTCCAATCTTGGCTTTCCTCCAAAGGGACCCATCACAGTCTTTTTCAAACCATCTGCCATAAAAGATAATCTTTTAAGCTCTTTGTTCAAAGCATGAACGGCTACAGATAATAAGATTTGTATGCATCGAAATACTTCTCTCTCGATCGATTTCCTTTCATCCCGCTTTGCTGGCTTATGCAGGCCAGGAATCATCTGCCATGAGCGTCTTATACCTGTAGCCTGCTAGCAGGGGTTAAAAAGGATGAGGGGGAGGCAAAGCGCGGATGAAAAGAGGGGGACTGGATTAAAGCGAACCCATTGAAAGAACAAGTCGGCCAACACAGTCTCTGGACTTTGCAAATAAAATTTCGAAAGACACTCCGCTTTTGCATCAGACTTGATACCGCAGAACCTGCATAGATTATTGCAACCGTATTCCTTCTTTTTATTCCCTATTTTCGCAGTCTTCGTGGGAGTAGAGGACATTTCCACGCTAAAATAATCTCATTGTTGTTGTGTTGTTTTCTTGAGGTATTCCCATTTTTCACACTTCGATAACAATTTCAATTCAGTTATGCTGACAAGCGCGCGCTAGTTTCTGATTGGTGAACCTGTTGACAGTAATTAACAGTTGATGAAATCTGATTACATCGAAATTGGTGGGCGCAATGCGAAAAGACCGGGTCTCAGAGCAAATGTTCCATCCCCTTCTTCCTCGCGTATTTTGCCTCCCTAACCCTTCCCCGTTTTGCGCCTGCAACGCGGCCTCTGGATGCTACACGTCATATAAGCCAAATAGCAGCAAAATACCTATGAAGAGTCATGAGCATATGGTACTGAAACCCTGTAGTTTGGAATGATGCCGACAAAGAGAAGAAACAAAAACTTCAACCAACCCCCGGGGTACGTTAAAAAGCGTTGCAATGGGAGGCCATCTTGCACGTGTGCCGCAGTGGAAAGATCGGTTTGAGAGTAGATTCTGCAAACATTGTAGCAATCATAGCAAGTGTTCCGCATTTTGGGCGCGTAAAAAGTTATGCGAGAGCAAACAAATGGAGGAGAAGGAGGACTGGGCAGAATGCAGTGGAAATTTCTAATTTTCTTAAGGGGAAATCAGTATAGAAAACGTAACAGTGCCAGAGTGGATGCTTGAAAGCAACTAAAGAACAAGCCAAAACTGAACATGGATTTCAAGAACCGAGGTTTACCTGCGCTGTTTATTTCCTCTCGATAGAAACCAGTTCGAAAAATAAATTGAAAAGTAATTGTTTATATTAGTTTGTTTCAGACTGCAGCCTATATTTGTGTTTATGACAGTGTGTGTTACCCAGTTGTTGTGCAGCGGGCTGCTCTTGAATCTATAAGACGCCTGTTATTATCTCTTTCTAGGAAGGGGAGCCGGAATTTCATGGCGCGAAAACAATAGAATAGGTCATTTCCGCGTTCCCTTGTGCTTCTGTTTGAAAAAGAGTCCTCGTGTAAAACCTTTCAAGTATGAAAATGAGTTTAATTTGCATGAAAATGAACCTGCAGGCTGAACATATTTTTATAAGCATGGTTTTGCACGAAGATTCGTTTTGACAGGAGGCAAAAGGCAACTCAAAAATGGCCTTTTTAAATATAACTTTCTGCAAAATAAAATAGTGAAGGAGAACAGGAGGAACGGCCGGAGAATGTTGGAAATAAACGGAGCAAAAATTCTACGAGAGATTGGAGATGAACGGGGGGGAAGTGAAATCCTAAGTTGCGTAACGATCCGTAACGTTGCTCGCACGTTGATAGGAGTTAATGAATAACTTAAAAATCGAAATTCCGTGACTGTGTCGAATTTCAGACACGTATTCTTGTATCTCTTTAAAATTCGCGATCGCCGCTACATCTTGTCGCGCCGTGGTCTGGAATATAACAGTTAAGTTAATTACCCACATATGGATGATCACCTGGAGTCCCTCAGAACTGAGAACAAAAAGCTACGAGGTAAACACAATGAACTGGAGTCAAATCTGACTGAGGAGAAAGAAATGGTCAGATATTTGCATGGCGTGATTAAGAATTACCAACAGCTGCTGAAGAAACCAGAAACGACACGACATCTTAAGACTGCATCTCTCAAGAAAGTGCGTCGATCTTACAGTGCTAGACGCTTAACTAGTGAAAAAGATGTGGAGGAACTTTTCGTGAAGAATTTAGTCAGTGAAATGAGTAATGTTGGTGCGGCGGAAGGAAAGGAAGAAAATAAGAAACAGTTCGTGCAAAATTATAATGACCAATGCGTGGTTCAAGACACGTCCGACTGTGGAAATACCGACGATAGAATCAATAACAACAGCCAAGTGTCTGACGCAGCCTTATCAGCCATTGAATACGAGAAAGCAGAACTTACTCCAGATACAGACAAGATGTTTCGGAATGTTAGGGGTCAGCGAAGCTGCGGTTCCCAACGAAATGTAAGCATCCTTTTAGAGAAAGTACATTCCGAAAGAGAGACAGTTTCAAAATATTTCGATAGAGAGCGCATTCTACAAGAAATGACACATACATTGGACGCCATGATGGCAAAAGCAACTGTACTCGAGAAAAGTTTAAAACAAAAGGACAAACATTTGAAAAAAATGGAACGAAGGTATGAATACTTGGAAAACATAGCGTTAGGAGAAGAATCCGAATGGCTGTAACTCTACACCGAATTCTTTGCGTGACTGTTAACAGCTGTAGTATTGATTACGTATTGTGGCCACAGAAGGAAGCAAACTGAACGTCACGTCACTGCGATGACCCTTAAAGGCTTTGTTTCTTAATTTCGAAGGGTCCGGCGCAATTATTAGGAAGTCGTTTATACTTTCGGGTAGCTATTCATATATATTTTTTTTCAATATACAGAGAACTTACGTCGCCTTTCAATAACATGCGAACTCTAAAATTCAAAGCTAAACTGACGAATGCGTTTTTCGCTACCGTCAATCAAGTGGCTCCTCCCAACTTTCGACTACTGCCGAGCGCGCGGTAATCAAATCAAATCATTGAGCATCAGACAGCATAGTCGGAAGCTGGGAGGAGCCGCCGAACATTTGATTGACTTTAGCGAAAAACGCATTTGTCGGTTGAGCTATGAATTTTAGCGTCCGCATGTAATTGAAAGTCGTGGTAAAAGGAAAATGAAAAATAGTTTAGATTACAGCAGAACGGAGTTGTACACTCTTTTTTAATAAGAAGAATATTGTTTTTCCGTCGCATGCTGAATATTCTTATTTTTCTGTCCGATTTTAGGTTGAAAATATCCTTGTGAATATTGTTAGATTATAGCGTATGACATTTGCCTGTGTGAACATCATCGACATAACAACATAGCAAAGAACCAATCAGAGCGGCGCAAGAATTGTCGAACGCAGTCCGCCACCAGCACTATTTTCAAAATGGAGGCGAGTGAGCAAGAATTGACTGTTGCCGAGCAAGAAATATTGACGGCTCGAATAGATGAAAGAGCACTTGTCGCAGCGGTTCGATGCTATCCAATATTGTATGACATGCGTGTGATGGAACTTAAAGACCAAAAGAAGTCTCCTTCTCCATTTTTCACCTAACCTTATGTCGTTATGTCGACGTCCACATTACTGACATAAGGCGATTATGTCGTCATGTTACTATGTCATTATGTCGCTAGTGTAAAGTAGGCTTCAGTCACGTAGAGAAAGTCTAGAAATGACTAGACTTATTTTCGAAATAAACTTCGGATAAGCACATCGAAGATAATTTTCCTGCCCAGCACTTTGAAAAAGCTTTCCAGAGAGACCATCTCTCGATCCAAACGGTGCGGTAGTTGCGGAAAAGCAGCATTTTTCGCCGTACGCTTCAACCGGTTCAGTACTTTAAGCGCGATAATGACACGACTTCTATTTTCTAAGACTTCAGAGAAGCACACAGAAGATAATTTGCCTGCCCAGCACTTTGAAAATTAGACAAAGAGACATTCCGCAATGCAAACAGTGCATGACTCAAAACAAACTTTTTTTGAGAGCTAAAACAATTATTCCATTCGCCCTTGTCGGATATGAAGTTATTTTATTACTTCATATCCAACTCGGGTTCATGGAATAATTGTTATATATTCACTAAATAATGAGTCTATTTTACTGGCATGGCTTTTCTTTATGTAACGGACCAACAGGCGGGACTTGATGAGTATCTTTTTTCGCCGATCTAACATCTCTACATCTCGGTGCTTTTGTCTATTTTTGGCATCGCACAATAGACAATTACCGCTCCATATCCATTGTTGAACTCAAAGAAAGAGATTCTATGAGCTTGCGCGAGAGTGTTTTGCTTCAGTAACGGGGTAGCTAGCCAGAGCGGGGAAAATCGCGAGAGCAGGGAGTAGTCAAGTTGTGACAGCGTCGGCAATTTCCCGCATGTTTTGCGACTGCGTTCGTCGTGCCGCTGCACTTATCAACCACTCGGAAAATCGCGTTGTCGGTGTTGTCTTCGTCCTTCTTACAATAGACAGCTAGCGTTCCATTGTAAACCTAGCGTTCCCTAGAGATCAAACCGCCAGCATCACAATAAGCTAATAAGATATTTATTTATTATGATACCGCTCACTGCTCAAGTAAAAACCACGCCACTAGTGACTTCGCAAACGCCAGATCTTAATCATGTCTACAGTGTGGTTTTGGTATTTGGGTTGGTCCTTCACCACCTTAGCATTAATTGGAAATGGTCTCGTCATCTTCCTTGTAATCTTCAAACGAATTCCTCGCACTACAACGAACTGGCTTATTGTGACGCTGGCGGTTGCAGATTTTTGCTCTGCGATAACGTTTTTGCCACCCATGTTTATCGCGAACTTTTACTACGAGATAGTCGAGATAGATCTTAGCCATGCTGGTTTGTGGTACAGGATATGCTTCACATTTATGTACTGCTCTACCGCGAACCTGTGTGTTCTAACTGCAGACCGCTTCATTGCCGTAGTCAAACCGCTCAAGTATGCATCTTTTATGAAAAGGAGAAGCCCGATTCTAATGATTTGCATGGCATGGCTAACTGCATTGGTTTTCTTCACCCTGCCGTCTGCTTTTTCGTACCAAGGAAATGATTCATTCACAGCGGCATTTGAGATCAACAGAGTTATTATGTTTCAGGTTATTCCCTCCATCGTTTTTGTGCTGGTCACTTGTATTCTGATTTACATCGCCAACAAGCTTTCGCGCCAAACCGCCGCACTGGAAGCTCAAGTTCGGTATAATTATTCATTTCCAAAGATCGATGTCATCAAGAAGATGCGACATCCTGAGAGGAGAGCCGCAGCGATGACTATTTTGATTATCACGCTGTTTAATGTCACTTACGCCGGAGGAAATTACGTTTGTTACTGCTTTCTGTCCAAATCATGCGTTGTTCCTCACACATTGTATAGGGCGATTCATCTTATGTTTATCATCAACGTTGCAGCCAATCCAATCGTATACGCCTTTCTCAAAAAGGACATCAAGAAAGCTCTTCTCAGATTATTTATTTACAACTACAGCTAAAGCCATTTGCTGCACCTTTATGAGGGATCCTCATGGCCAGTACAGAGGCACCTTTCGTAACTCAATCTACAACAGTGACTGTTCATAAGCTCAAGTGACCGGTCAACGACTCGCACACCAGCGAAGCAGAGAAAACTCAGGATTGACTAGAGACGGATCATTGACTAGCGACAGGTCATTTTGCGGATCATTTGAGCACATTCATTGTGTACTAACTAACGTTCTTGTTTAATGAACTTGTTAGTCATGACGACGTTTCATTTCTTATCACTTTCCACATGGAGTGGACTGTTACAATGTCTTTGGAATAACATTGAAAATTTCCGAGGCAAAGTTTCCATGCTATTCTTTTTAAAAAAAAAAGTCTTAGCGGTAAGATTAAAGACGTAGATAACGGATTTGTTTTACTATGTTAGATAGCTAGAAATGCCGATTCATTATAACCAATTTCTTACGAGCTTTCGTTAACATCGTGCAATTATGCGGTTTTACTGTGAAAAGCATTGCTTATATTTTCACTGTTTCATTATAATTCATTCATTCATTCATTCCGCCTCAACTATTGTAATAAAGACGCTTTTATCATTGTTTAAGAAATAGAAAACATGTACCGTGTTTCTATCGAGTTATAGAAACACGAGTGGAAGTTTGGGAGAACGAGAAATGCTGTGGGAACACGAGCCGCAGGCGAGTGTTTCCACAGCTTTTTCGAGTTCTCCCAAACTTTCACGAGAAAAGAAACACAGAGAACATGTTTTCTACTTCTTTCAGAAAACACCACGACAAAAAAAGGAAAGCAACTTGTTTACTTTGATTATTAAAAATTAAATTCTCTTTGCTCGCGCCATCATCACGCCAAAAACTCGTGCTAGCTTTGTGTTTCTATCGAGTTATAGAAACATGATTATTAACCAATCAGCGCGCGTATTTTCTTAAGGCTGTTTTCTAATGCTAATTATTACTTCAAAGTAGTTGTGAACCTTGCTTCACAAGAGGAATAAAAACCTACAAAATGCATTTTTTCAGCTTGGTTTTTCACATTATTAGTTTCTTAAAGACGCCTTGCCTTTTCTTGCGAAACTGAGAATTTTTTTTATTCTAAAATTGGCGGCTTCTCGGAAACGCTGTTCAAACCGGAGGAATTTGAAAATGCCAGCTTTTCATTTTCGAGCGGACGGAAAACATTCGGAGCTTTTCGAAAACGTATATATATATATATGTTTCGGGCTTAATTTCACTGTATATGATCAGCCATTTCTTCATGTCTTTCTCCCCAGTTCAAATATATGATCTTTCATATATTCGCCTGTGTTCTTCACCATCTACGGCTATATTACGAACTCACAATGTGACCAGCTCCCAGTTGGCTTGATAGCTCAGCTGGCTTGATAGCTCAGTTGGTAGAGCACTGCACCGGTATCGCAGAGGTCATGGGTTCGAATCCCGTTCAGGCCTTTAACTTCACAACTGCTCTTAAGTTGTGTGTCTAATTGCGATGATCAGTCATTTCTTCATTGCCTTTTTAAATTTCTCCGGCATAACGTGGACGGAAAACATTTGAAGCGTTTTCGTCTAAGCGAAACCTCCGTTTTTTCAAATTCCGTTGGCCATAGTGAGAAAAGTAAATAAATGCTTAACTTTCGCGCGCGCGCTTACCGAGAGTGGTTCACGGAGACGCAACAATTTATCAGCAGATTAGAATAAGCTATTACCATGGATAGTTTATTTCAGTAACCAGCTTGTTCGTTCCGTATTGAAGAAATACTATTCGAGTTCTTTTTTTGCAAGTTTATGGATCGAGCCACAGACGAGCTCCATAAACTTGCAAAAAGAGAGAACGCGACCAATACATGTACTTCTCCCGCGGACCTCACGCTAATTCAATAACATATATTTATTGCACGTTCAGGTTTTTAACCTAGAATGCAGAACACAAAACAACACACGGCTACATGTATGTGAGGTGATATTGTGAACTGAGTTACACTATAGTTTCATTTGCCGACAGTATAATAATGACGTTTTCACGCATCTGTTTCAAGTTTACTCTAATTCTTTTCTGCAAGTCACTTTATATTACGTCCTGATTACGTCTTTTTCAGCACACAAAGATTATAAGCCTTAGCGACAAATACCCGAGCATATTTTCGCGCCAAAAGGAGGCTATTGTGTATATAATTTTCGTTTCATAAGCACTTTTATATTCATTCACCTTTTAAAAAAGGTGACTGACTGAACTTCATTAAAGAATTCAAACTGTGTTTGAATTCAAAGTTGGACGTAATATAAAAGTGCCTGAAACGAAAATTATATACACAATAGCCTCCATTTGGCGCGAAAATATGCTCAGATATTTGTTCGCGGAGATTTATATCTGTTCCAAGAAGCAAACAGTTTTCTTAGAGCGTACCTCGAGGAAAACTGCGAGCTTTGAGGAACAGATAATGTCCAAGGACAAATATCCGAGCATATTTTCGCCCAAAATAGTGCCTATGGTGTTTATTATCCTTCAAATGTCTTTTGCAACACGCGCGATTTTGAAACTTGGGAACTGATCACTTGGATATTCCCTTGTTTAGGTTTGTCTTGCTTACTTTCCGCCACACTAAGAAACGACGTTAGGCAACAAAATGCCGAAATCGATTGTTGGCACGTGCTATTTTGACCGCTTAATTCGAATGCCATTTTTGATGTCAAAATGACCCAACTTTGAGGTTTTGTAAATCGTCCATTTTTACCCTAAAATCTCAAACTTTTGAAACGCTTAGTATTAATTAATATTAATAGCTTATTAATAACTAAACACAACTTTGTTTTAGTTCACCGCCCGGAGCGGGTACCCCCTTATTTGGCATATACGGGGACGTGCCGGTGGATAAGGTATGGTTTTTTGGCCTGGTTGTCCTAAACTGGGTATACAATTTTACAATTTTCTTTGCGTCGAAGATCATAATGACGGAAAGATGTCACTGTCTCCCACAGGTACTTCCGCACCTTCTTCTCTCGTCCTAAACAGGGTAGGGTCTTTAGCGTATTTCTGTCCTAAATAGGGTCAGGATCTCAAACCCTCGGCGGCACCCCTATACCTAAACATAGGTTAAGTATCCACCGGAAATCATATTCACTAAAAGCGCTTTTAGATGCCATGTTCTGTGCAGCTCTCTTCGTCACAGGTTTTTGTTTGTTTGTTTTTAACAGATATTTTGAATGCAAATGTATATTAAGCTCACTTTGAAGACCATCAGGCCATTCACTATGTAAGCCAACTGAACATAAAAGTCATAGAAATTTCCACAGTGTGGAGACGTTCTTGTCTGATTAAAGGGACCTTGTTTAACGCGCCGCTCAAAAAACCTAGTATTCAACTACTGTTGAGCTCTTTTACTCCCTCTAAAGCCGCGTCAGGGACCTGTTTTCCGCTGAAGGGAAAGACGTAGAGTACAGGAAGAGGAAACGTCCTTGAAGCAAGGCAGTGTTCGTAAAGAAACGCCGAATTAAACTGAAGAGTACCAGTAGCTGTTTCCAGATACAGACGTATAACTCATTCAGCAAAGGTTTTATGTTTTCATCATCACTGAACGTCGCCTGGAACATTCTATTTTATTTCTTCTACCTTTTAGGACGCTAAATATTTCCGCCGACCCAAGCCAGTCTTTTTTTGTTCGGCTTAACCTCTTCTAAAGGTAACTGAGACAGACGGGCGGTGCCGAGCGAAGAGGCAAACGTAGGACTCCTTATCAAATTTAAATGCGAAGCTTTTCTTTGAAACTCATGCCGCACCTGCAAAGAAATCATAAGGCGCGGAATATCAGATACTCAATTTTATCAATCAAGATTTGTTCAGTCACTAACATCCTCTTCAGTTGTTCTTTTACTAGGTTCCAATAATAGTAACTTGTAGCTATGTAATGTATATATATTTTTCTGTAACGTAGTTTCATTATTGTATTCTCCTGTAATGGACTTATTTCTAACCACATTTAGTTAACATAGTGGTAACCGGCTCGAAAGCCAATGGCTTCTCTGGTTACCAAGCACATTTCTTTTTATTTTTCTCCTTGACCATATGAAACAAATATTGCTCTTATTATATTTATAATATTAATGCAAACCTTGTAAATAGTACAAAATAATATTGAAGTGGAAGTTAAATTACCTCTGAGTTGCCAATACAATGGAATATGAAAATCAGCAGTCCCTGCGAACGGAAGGTAAATGAGTAAAACCAGAAAGTCGCTAAATCTAATACCTTTAGTAGAAAGCAGGATAATAAAAATTTAGATTTGTTTCCGAGAGACTATGATCGTTTCTTGGTATTACAAACTTAGATGGAAGCTGCAGTTGACAACAACAACATTCTATTTATCCCAAAAAAGGTAAGGAAGAAAGAAGAATACAAAGCTTATAAAAATGGTTTTATCTGCCTATAACAACCACGAGGCCAAGAAACATTAGGTAGCTAGCTATAGGGTACAATAAAAATTACGGTCATGTGTATTAATTAATATAAAGCAAGAGTAACTTAATGAAGGACATAAACATTTACAATATAATATAGTATAAATGAAGAGAAGAGAATTAAAAAGTACATATCAATATCACCGTATGATTTCAATTTTTAAAGCTAATCTGTGGAGAGATTTAGTTTGTTCACTTCATAAGTTCCAAGGTTTTGCACCTTGAAATTTAATACTTAATTTGAGCATATCGGTTCTCATGTCTTGTAGAGATACAACTGAGCTCTAAGTATATTTACACTTCATAATCAATTTCACGGGTCACCCGCTCGGCGACGAATTTGATAAGAATTTAGTTTTTGCATGCTGTAGTAACATGTAAAATTTATTTAAAACGGGAACATGTTTACCTAACCCTAAGTTTACCTGTAATGAGTTGGATATTGTAAAAATATACTGGAACACGACAGAGTGATCATTTACTGCTAATACTCCAAAAAACCAGGAGATGCCAAGAAGAGGCAGTAAAACCAGCGAGACTCGTGCGCTAGTTCTAAAAAAGAAATGAAGTCATAATCAAATTAAACTTAAAAGCATTCTTTACTACGGTTTACATACGGGCCCCAGCCATAAAGAACGACTCTTCTGTCGTTTAACCCGACTGCCTTACACGCGTCTAATATCAATCTCTCTCCGATTTTGCTTTCGTATTAGTTCTCTTGAAAACAATTAATGTTTGAAAGTGTGCTGAATTAAATTCGTACGTTCATTTTCACGGTTCGATCCGCGATATTCCCCGGATTTCTTCGCAATTCCCAACTGAGAGCTTATAGCTCTACTTTTAAATGAAGGTAAAATAAGTAGAATTATTATACATCAGACTCACTATGAAAAATCTGATTGGTCGAGAGCATTCAATCAATTCACAATAGCTTGTGAACTTGACATAATAAATGCAATATCTGCTGCAGATATTGCATTTATTCAACGTCTGGCTGGTTACTAAGCCCCTTGCAGTGTTCTCCTCAGAAACAAAATGGCTGAACGCTTCGCTTCTGTTTCTGAGTATGAATTATGTGAAAAATGTATAACAAAACAATCATTGAATTCGGTTTTCGCATGATATCAGGAATTATCAAAACCTCGTGTCTGTGTTATCGGCTTCGGCAGATAACACAGACCTCGGTTTTGATAATAACTGGCTCAACTCGAAAATTCTTGACATGGGAGCCTGGCTAAGGAGGGACTACAAACTGAAAATTCTCACCTTAATTGAGCCTTCGATCCTTCTTTCTTGCTGATGTTTATTCGAACACGAAGAACACAAACCAACACGTACAAGTTGATCTATTTATAGAGGGAGAATTTAGAGTCTGTTTATCCAGCCATACCAAAGTCTTATCTTAGCTAGTCAACATTGCAGTTTGACTCGAAATGTACGTTCACGTAGCTGAGTAATAGTTACGAAACGTCAGTACCCATTTATTGTTTTAATGTCAGTGGTGTAGTGTCACTCAATGACATTTACTTTCATAGACTATTCCTCGATCGGCGCGGAGTTCTAGTTGATTTACTCAATAGCAGCCTTTAGCTCTTATTATTCTATCGCGTGTCAATGAGAAAATGAACGTTTTGTTGTCAGGCGTTGTTCTGTTTTTTTTTTGGCCATACATCCACACCATGAAGTAGGAAACTTTACCGACATGAACAGCGGACTTACCCCTATAACTGCAACCGCTGGTCCAACAAAGCCCCAGATTGCCCCACCCACTGGCGATAGCCAACAACTGAAATTAACAATAGTCAAGTGTAACAGACATGAATCTAAAATACTGAGCTGCTTTCCTAGTGAGTTGTTAATTTTGCAAATAACTAGCAGATAGGACACCAACAAACACGTCATAAGTGACGTATGACTGTGGCAGTCCTAACACTTGATTTACCTCGATGACATTAAATAAGCTAATTTGTCAAGAGCAACGAACAGTATTTAGTACTCACAAGTTTGATGTTCCAAATCCGTCCCCTGCGATGCTTGTAACAATTACAACAATGCAAGCAGGTAGACCTACAAACAGTTACTTCCCCCATTCAGTTACAAGGTTAGTCCACAAATTTCTTAAGTAAAAAATATGTACACACATTATTTGGTGATCATTTTCACTGTAGCTCATGAAACAAAGATGTAAAAAAAGTAAACGTTTTGAGAAACTGAGATAGAGCCCGAGGACTTAACCTAGGCCAAAACTGAATGTCGACAGAAACTCCGGTCTATGCTAGCGGTAGAATAATGGAAGGGACTAAGGATCTTCCTACTACAGCGAGACGAGCGCCTCAAATCACACCCTATCTCCTGAACAGATAGCAAGTAATTAATGGTATATAAAACAACAGAGAAGTGACATCAATGATGCAGTGACAAATTTGATGACGGAAAAATTACAAAGCTGTGTTATAAAGGATTGAAAAAATCTGCTCTGGTTCAAAGAATAGCTAAGAATCTTCCTTGCCTATTTGCAAAATCTCAAAATTCTGCTTCCAAATTTCTAAAACCTCGCTAACTAGTCAGATAATAACTATTTCAGAAGTTAAATTTTACTTACCCCAACCAAGAGCGAAATAGAATCTGATCATGCTCCGGCTGACAAAAGCTATTACGATCATTTGATAAAGATGCACCCCTTCAACAAACATCCACGTGAAGACGGCCATGAAGCAGTAGAATAGGAAGCCAGTGTAGAGTTTGCAGATAACCTGTTCATACATTAATTAACGTTAACTCAGTCCAGATGAAAGAGATATCTAGTTTATGTATTTTCTTCCTGCCTTTCTGTTCCTATAATCGAGCCCTAACACTGGTAGTTTTGTCAGCCACTCTCGTGGGTTGTGTGTAGGTCACGTGATCAAGCTAAACATGTGCTTGCCATTCGCCCCGATTTATCCGAGTTGAAAATATTGGAGTATTTTGAACTAATTTTTCCATGTTCTGTTCGTTTGTTATTGCAGTGGTAGTTGAATTTTCACGGTTTTTCTTGGCCCGCGCCTTCACTTTACGAAGTCTTCTATAAAGAATTGTTTACGAATTTAATAATCCGATTAAGACAACTATGGGCCTTTCGCCCATATAGCTGTATTTGTCTAACGTGTGCTTATACGGTTAAAACAAATCTGATTGGTCTTCTGCACCGCACCGTTGGAACATAATCAGCTTAGTGTCCAATAACAGCTGTACTGATTACAACATCCGCTGAACTAGTCGAGGGTCGTTTTTTGGTCTGACATCCTTATATGGGATCGTATTGGTATTAGTGCAACCTTTGGTGCAGATAACAATTGTCCCTTAAATAAAGAACTTAAAGGCGCTTTTAAATTACATTATATCTCTTAGAAATCAAACAAATCAATGACATGCTTTTTTGGTTACCTCACGCTGGACAAGATTTTCAGATCCCGCTGCCAAGAACAGGACTTGTGCAACTCCAACGGCGATTGACAAATTCAAATGAATCTTTGTGATCTCAGATTTAATTACTCTGCAAAACAAAACAATAAAGAACTTTTAGCAAATAGGAGTTTCTGTTTGTTCATTACTCATTCATTTGTCTATTTGTTTGTTGTTTAGTTACTGTGGAGATGACAAAATTCTTGGCTTTGGGCAGGAGAGGCTCAATTCGCGCTAATTAAGAACAGAACGAAATTATACTTGCCACTGTAGGTACCTAAAGTATAGAAATGTGTTTTATGTACTCACGGTAATGACAAGAAGGTGATAGCAGTAAGGAAGACGCCAACAATAGAAAAAGAACATCCAACGTAAGTCAGAACAGTTAAGATGCGCTCATCCTTGGCGCGTAGGACCTATAATGTTAAAAAAAACAGCCGCTTATGAATTACTTTATCTTATATATTTTCCATTTTAATTTGAATTCATCCACATCGTAATCTATATATGTAATGGTGTAGAAAATAAGTCTATTCTCCTGCTTTTTTCACCCGCTGATAAAGAATCAGACTTCATAGAAATTTTCAATATGTCCCAGTCGTCTTTATTTACGTGACATATTACACGGCGGCGGGAAGATATGACTTTGATTTTCGAGAGCTAAAAACAATATTTTACCATCGACGACAGCGAGTGGATAAAATATTGTTTTTAACACAAGAAAGTAAAATTCATATCTTCACCGTGCAACTTATAATAACGTTTCATATAAATTTTACGAGTGGGTTATTTTCCAGTGAACTACTCGTGCCTATATAATAAAAATTAGCTACAACGTTCACCTTTGTTAGCTCGGACTGAGTCACTCATACTTTTTTTTTATTTAAACAATACTGCCCTACATGCCAGGGGGCATTAGGGCAGTAAGTAAGTAAGTTAAACTCGATATATTAAAACCTGTTCTGTAGTGCGCATGAGCACTGCGTAGTGGGTCATGTGATCACAGTGACACTCGGTGTGTCTCTCGTCACTAGAAAACACATAGCAGCCTCGCTTGGACCATTCCCCAAATGGAATACGAATACTCCTGCAAGAAATCAAAGGTACTATGCAAACAGGCGTAATGGCACCAATAATTACATGTAGCAGACGGGCCTATCGAGGAGAACTTTCAGCTTATTCATTCAGCTGAAAGAATTGATAATTATCAGTAGGAGAGATAAGGTTACAAGGACAAACTTGACAGTTACGCATGATGATAGTAAATTGAACTGACGGAGGTAACGTCTTCATGGGATTAAGGCACGACCTACAGTCCTTTGTTTGAGTTACTCACACTTCTCCCTCCCCTCCCAATGGGATTGTAGTCCATCGCAGGTAGTATAGCCCCCTTTGTTTGATTTCCCTAACAATACTCCAGTATTCATTTACACGCCTGGGTGAAAAGAAGTATTATCTGAGTAAGTTTCCAGCAAAAATAACACAGTACAATGTCAAGGATCAGCGCTTGCACCCGGTTTGCTAGATCCAGAGTCTAATGTTCTAATCGTCGGCCCAGCTTGTCTCCCACCACCACTGAAATAAAACGGCTTTATACAAAGTACACTAAATGGAACTGTTGCTCGAACCTTTTTGTGTAGTCCCAGAAAACACACTGAGGATTAGGGTAGCCATTCTAAATGGGAAAACAAAATTAAGAAACTGTTAACATTAACACAAAATTTACCCCAAAACTGTTTTAAGCAAAATATCTAATGGGTTTAGAACTAGCAATGTCAAGAAATTTGAAATCATACGCTGCCGAGTCATCAGTGTAGGAAACATACGCGGGAATCACGATTTTTTCATGTCAGGAACGGATGCAAATGTAAATTAACATACTTCACGACAGAGAGGTTACAACCGTTTGTCTCAGTTTTAAAATACTCACTTTGATGTGTTTCATAGAAATTTTGACTGGTCTGGACAATTGACTCGGTGGTGATGGCTGTGTGAAGACATTAACAATCTTGCTTGCTACTGTGTGGTTATCTTCGAAGCTATAGCAATTAATAAGAAGAAAATAAACAAACATCATTTACAGTAAGCAAAGCAATCGATATTTAACCAAAGTGTTTATCCCGTAAAATCTATTTTACAGTTTTTAACTAGTATGCGTTATTTCATTTCATCATGACTTTAAAACGAACTTCGAATATTCTGATTCTGATCAACAAACGTCGATCAACCTTGCCTATTTCCCTTCTTATAATTCCATTATGGGTTAATTGGGTTTCATAGCTAGACAATATCCAAACTAAAAAGCTTGGGAAATCTCAGTATGACTCCAAATGATAGTGGAAAGATATCCAGGACAGGGCCATTTACTTCCGACATATGTCATGGTTTTCCTTATCACTGACCTCTAGTTTGTTTGCAACCAACCAACATTGAGAAAACTGGAAAATATATATATGATCATATAGTAAATATGGTTAAATGTAACTTACTTGTCGAATGTGTGGGGTTCCAGTAGCACTTGGAATGGATCAAATACCAAACTAACCAACACGCCGATATCTATGAATAGAATACTTGATTCAAGATATCGCTTACAATATTAATTATTATTATCACTTTGTCGGGCATTGTGGCGCATTTTGCGGGCTAAAATGGAGATTTTGGCGGGCTAAAATGTATTTTAGCCCGCGTGATTGTTCAGACTGTTTTGTTGTCATTTTTTTCAGTTTTTATTTTCTCAATTCCCCTTCAAAACGATATTAATAGTAATAGAGTTTATGTTCTTGGGCATAAATATGTTTTGGGCCCTTCTCAGACTTATTTTAGCCCTCGCCTAGCGGCTCGGGCTAAAATGAGTCTAAGTCGGGCCCAAAACATATTTATGCCCAAGAACATAAACTCTATTGTTATAATAGAATATGGTCAGTAATAATCCTTTTTAATTCGTTTATGAACATGTAACTCTCCAAAGTGAGTATTACAAGGAATTTTAAATGTAGAAATAACATCAACTGGAGACTCTATGAGCTTCTATGGTGAGCGAGGGTCGGTGGCCAGTAGCTCAGTGGTTACAGCGTCCGGCTAGATCACGGAGGGTCGTGGGTCGTGGAACTCAGATTTTTTCCGAGTTGATGCTATTTCTACATTTAAAATTGATATGAACGTAAAAAAACATTTTTTCGCCCTTTCGTCTCAATACATTTACATTCAAACCAAATGTTCTGAGTAAATTCGATAAAAAAAGGTACTGCACCATATAATATTTAAGTAACCCTGTTCCGTTATTTAGAGAGCAGTTAAGCAAACCACGACGACGATGGCAACAAGAACGCCACCAAACGAAAGGTTTAATGAGCAAAACAATAGCTGTGCACGTTCGTTATAAGTCTTTCTTCGCTTTGTCCTCTGCAAAACAACAACCGGTGAAATGACCAAGTTCTGCGTCGTCTGAGGAACGCGAACGACGACGGCTAATTTTCGGTATTTCTATTTGGAACTGAACGCTGTCATTGCATATTTAGCCTGAGCACGCTTTTAGGGTTATTGGCGTATTGCACAGATCTAGACAGTTGCGAATTTTGCTGGTAAAATATCAATTCATTTTTGACTAGGCGTCATCCTCGGCGTCGCCGTCATCTACAAGCTCCCTATGATAACTTAAAGAACAACTGTCAGCGCACAATACTTTACAAAAATAGATGCACTGTGTACACCTGTGGAGGAATGTTCACAGAAAATTTGCTTACCTTTTGTTGCGTTGCCAATCACGTGACTAAAAACTTCTCTTGGGAAAAAGACTGAGCTGTTATCTGTGTCAAAAATTCCTAACCGCATCCCTTGAAAGGTAGATATGTTGACTAGATGGATGCGTGACACTTGGAAGGAATGAAGAATGGCTTTATGTTAAATACCAGTAACAACCACATACCCTCCCCCGCCATTTTATTCTACTGTGGAGAAGCCTGACTCTACATTAAACTACCCTTTCGTGTTTTCATAATATAATATCCATTATATAATATCTTCTATAGCATTTTTATAGTCAGCAGAAAGTCTTGAGATGCAAGCGCACTAACTCTCTGTCTTTTGCAGTCTGCATGTTATGGCATTCCTTGTACAGATACTTTGTCTGATACTGTTAGTCTATCTCTTTTTACGTAGTAAGCAAAAAATGATAATAAATATTCAATAACTACTCGATCTTGAAATAGAACTTATAACATAAAGCACATCACCAATTAAAAACAGGTACATAAGAAGATTACAATTAAAAGAACTAAGAATCAAAACGAGAAAAAGTGAATCAAATTATAAATACAAACTCAACACTGCAACAAAAGAGCAATAAAATGTCGTTTGCTGAAAACAGGGTTCACACTACAACTCCCAAACTAAAATAGAAACAATATTTTTTGGAACATACCAAGACCCCCTACATGAAATTCTAAATCGCCGAAATTCCCAACGTTTTTCTTGCTTATTGCTTCTCCAATCGTTCCAGTGAACTTCTCCAAAGCATGGAGAACATTCAACGGAGTCGATATCTGTTAAAGTGGAAAATTTACTACGATCAAAATCAAGTTAATGTGAAACAAGTAAAATTATAATTTGACTAAACGCATAACCACCACTTTGAATTATTTCAACTTACTAGACGAGATGCGTTCATGGTGCGGTCTAAAACGTCTCCAAATTGAAGAAGGGATGCGGATTTTCTAAAATAATCCTGCAAAATAAAAGAACGTTTGCTATCATCGAAGTTGGATACAATCAAGTAACACCGACGACTACTGGCATAACTGTGGGAATAAAAAGAGTTTTAGAGCATCCATCCATTATATCAGTGAACAACATTTTGAAGCTAAAAGTTTGACTATTCGTTTTCTCCAGCTTCTCAGGGGTCGGTCCGGAATCCTAAATCCTTAAAATCTGATTGGCTAATCGCGCGAGTTATGGACCGCTCCTAAATTTCGCTCCTAAAAGTTAGCGGTAATCGTCAATCTTTTGTCTTTTTTACACTTCCATCGACGATTAATCAACGCAAGTTTATCTCTATTCACTTTTAAATGACAAGAAAAGTCACTGTAATTACATTCAATTGAGTGTTTTGAAGTTGTGAGAGTTTGTTTGGCTGTTTGTAGCTCGGCACTGTAATGACGCGTAATCCTGTGTTTCTCTCGCCGTAAAGTTCTAAGCAAATAGTAAGTCAATTTCAGTCGAGTTTGCCTCTCTTGCTGTATTTAAGAGAATTTCTGTGGAATACACTCAACGAATTTCCTCGCTTTCTGCTGCTCAATTTACGGTAGAAAAGTCTGATTTCGAGTGATTCGCAACGACTGACAGAAATTGTTTTGGTAGTCATACAATTCAAACTTTGCACGAAATTTCACACCGGAAGAACAATTTTGGACTGAAGTTAATTAGTGAACTAAATGCAACTAACATAAAGTAGTTCGAAATAAATCTATTCATTAATACATCTTTCTTTGTTTAGTATCTGAGTTACTCGCTCGTTAGACTTTTTACGATAGTTTGCAGACGACGCGTAAGCCAATTCAAAAACAAACGCACTTGTGAGCCAATTTACCGGCTTAGGGTTGGTCCGTAAAGTGAAAAACTGTGACCTCTGGTTCGAAAATTACAAGACCTCGGTCTCAGTTTTTCACCATAAGGACCTCCCAGCCCGCAAATAACATATATGTATTGCATAGATACGTTCATAAAGTAAACGAAACACATCCATTGATGAGTTCTTACCTCAAGAAATGTATTGTTTTCGACGTTAATGTGTGTGGTGTTAAAGTTCAAGACAAATCTGCGATCTAAGAAGAAAATATTTAACTTTTTAGGTCAAGTCAAACAACAAAACACCACTGGAAAATCTTTCACCGCCACACGCGAAACAACCACATTTATTTTATAGACTAGGTACATTCTTAAACTAGTTCCAACGACAGTTAAAAAATTGAAAAACAAAAATAGCAACTCAACGCAAACGCTGTTTTGCTGAGCTTTGAGCAACACTTCTATTTTTGGCTTAATGCATACGTTTTGACATGCATCAAAAATAATACAAAGTAACTCGTTTTTGACAACCACGATTGGATCAAGAAAGCAAAGGGACCGTAAATCGAAGTTTCCATGGTTTGTCATGAAATGTTAGTGAGCTTTTTGCATACCCTCCAGCAGTTTCTTTATAACGTGTTCCCTGCCCCGATTGGCTTTCGATTCCACAACCGCTACTTCAACTGTCGAGGAAGGTGCAATTGTGACGGGGTTTATCAGTTGTGATGTGTTCGTAGCGCTCGCGATTGAGGCAACATCCAAGACTTGCGTTTTGTTTTCTTCACTAGAAGACGTCATTAAATTTGACGAGTGAAAAACGCTGGAAACAAAAACTGTACGAGTCATTTCCTTCATTACAGGTTGCGTGCTAATGTATGAAACGTTGAACACAGAAGTCATGAGAGGTGGTCCGGTTAAAGATGTCTGCTGCATTACATGTTCTGAGGACATTCCAGTTTCACTTGATGAGGAGGTTAGAGAAATAACAACTGATGAAGACGCAGACACATCGTTTCCACGGCTAGGAATGCTTGCAGATTCCTGGACAGAGCTACGATAGATCTGGATTGAAGTTGTAGCTCTTGTGATTGAACTGGATCTGGATCTGGATTTCAAGGCTACAAGTACGAAACAACAAGCGATAGAATATTGTGAATAACGTATTTCAATGTAAGCTTATCAGTTTCATTCAAAACATCGCGTCATTTAGCGTTTTGCCTGCCGTTCGACTTGTCGAAACTCTATGCTCTTTGCCAATTTTTGTACTCAGAATAAGCATGGAGTTGCAACGAAACACGATTCGTTCATGTTCTGGATTTAACTCTGTGAGACAAAAAAGAAGAAAATGCGTATGAATTATATTTAAAAAAAGATCTCGTAATCTCAAATTTGGTTAAAAGCTGGAAACGTTGAACCTGGCATGGGGTGCCCAGGCCACTAGCTAGGCCATGACGACTGTGAAATATGAATGCTTTGAAAAAGATTTTCTATCACAATTTGTTATATGTTCTACAGTATCATTAAGTCATAAAACGCTTACCATTACACAGTTCATCTGTGACCCTTTTGATCACTGAAGGGACAGTTGATTTTCGTAATTTGTAGGTTTCATCAACATGAATAACTTCGTGAAAGTCAGCAATGTCTCTGATATTACTTGCTTTTTCAAAAATGACAGCAATCTTTTTAACTCCACCAAGCTTTCCATCAGGGACTCTAAACCCTTCTGGGTAGGTTGAATTAACCTCCTTTTTCAACATCAACAAAACCTTTGGTATCCTCATAAACGTAGTGTTAAACAGTTTTTCCAAATCGCTCCCACTGGATACCGATGCCATACGCGACAGATTATTAATAGCAACGTCCAAAGGTACAAATCCGTTAAATTGACCAAACTTGATGGCTACTTGGACGTCCGTATTGTAAAGTACGACTGCAACATCATCTGCGTTTCCCCCCAGATCCATCACAACTGTATTGATCAGACTTCGTTGATCTTCAAAGTCTGTTTCGGAGATTTCCTCGGACGAATCGATTGCATACACGATCCTTGGTGTGT
Source organism: Micromussa lordhowensis (assembly GCA_964020085.1). Classification (NCBI taxonomy): domain Eukaryota; kingdom Metazoa; phylum Cnidaria; class Anthozoa; order Scleractinia; family Lobophylliidae; genus Micromussa; species Micromussa lordhowensis. Next base: position 29,945,698 of record OZ026595.1, read on the forward strand.
TTTGGCAGTTTATGACTGTAGAGAGGAATGAACATCGAGTATAAAATTAAGTGAAACAAACTTGCGTAAGAGTGAAACAGAAATTCAAAGGTTACTAGTCTAGTGTAAACTTGTTATTCCTGTTTTGCTCGTTTTTCTTAATCGTAATCTTAATCTCAATCTCCGACAGTTAGCAATGGAAAACGATCTTTAAGTTTAACCTGCTGCAAAGCTTTTATTTATTTTTTATTTATTTGTTTTTCTACTTTTCAGCCTACTTTTTGTTCTCGCCTTTTCAAAACTTCGCGATTTTGTACTTAAATCTTACAAATACCGGTAAAAACCTCCTCGTCGTCCTTGAGCCAAGAATAAATTAATCAATTTTGTATGCGGGTGTGTTTGTCTTTCACCTGTTTGTTTTGCAATTTTTTAATGTCAATCACCCTGCAGCGGATTAAAGTTAAAGCTATATCCTTGTATTTTAAAATGTAAATTCGTATTCATTTCTTCTTCTCTGCCGACTGTTTGTCCTAAATATATCTGGACGATGTTAATAAATCTTCTAGTAATTACATATTTTTTTACAATATGAGGTAGTATTTAATGTGTGCGAGCTCGAGATAGCGGAAATAGTCCAAAGGCTCACTTTATGAAGATTTCCTTATAGTTGAATAAGCCAACTACCCTGATGCAAAGAAATCAAACTGGCGAATCCCTTGCAACAGTTCTCTCTTTCTGTTTCGTTAATTCCATCATTTTACTACACTGTAAGTTCAACACACTTTGCACTGACAGTCGTAAATGAGTCGTAAAAGAGCATGAGCAAGAACCTCAAACCAAAACAGTGAACAAAATAGGTGACAACAAACCTGGTCTTGTAAAACAACCAATGAACAGAACGATTATTATCCAGTCCGTAAATGCCATATTGACTGCTTCAGGTGACCTTTTACCAACTTGAAACCACATGAAAACGCTGCAGTAAATCAATGTATCGTTAATAAAAACTGGCCGCAAAGTTGGAGACAAAATTTAAACCCTGCATCAAATATGAAAAAAAGAAAAGTGGTTATTTACACAGGATGAGAAACTTCATCTGTTCATAATTAAACTTTCAAGAAGCTTTCAAAGGGACCTTAATGGCGTTTAAGGGAAAAGACTCAGATGTCGGAAGTTTCTAAACCAACACGTTCATTTCTGGATGTTGTATTTGTATTCCATGACAGCTTTTTGTTTGTCATTTTAACACAAAAGCGGCGACTGTTGCATCCTCGACGAAATCAAAACACACCTTGAAATCAAATTATACAGACCCAGTTGTAATTGAAAATGTTATTTTGATGTCAGTGAAAATCAGTTTGAGTGTTGTCCAAAATCAAAGATGTATTCAAAGGGAATGATATAGGCGTGCATTCAGCAGAGAAATGAAAATAAAGGGAGGCTTGTTGTTAAGTAAATGTTAGTTCACTAAGAAGAAACGTGCGGCATGTGACTGAACATAAGAGAGCTTTTGTTGAATAAAGAGAACAAAACCTAATTGAGGTCTTGACGTAAATGTCTTCTTTACTTTTCTTTTCGCTTTCAAATTTTAATGTAGTCTTATCAGTTGCACACACATACTTTTGTTAAACGGAAAATAGATCGGAAAATTAAATGAAAATATGAAAATAATAACAGTTTCCACGATTTTAATTTGATTTTTTTTCAATGTATTATCCCATTATATATCTAGGTTATCCTTAGACTTATTCACCAGATAAAATTGCCTCATTTTTTTTTCGGAGACAGCTTAGTCCGTACAGTAAAGTTTATGGGGTGGCGACGATTACGAAGCATTAATATTTCCAACCTCTTATGTTTTATTCGACATATATTGGTTATGGGCCAAGCGTGAGGCCAGCATGGTAGAATATCGGCTGAAAGTTTAATAAAACGTGCCAAATTCGCACAGGCCCCTTCTCATTAGTAAATGAATCAGCAAAATTAGTATGGGTAATCAAATGGTGACAAGTGAAATTAGGAAATAATTTCGCGCGCGTTTTGGGAAGATTCTAATAATTTATCGAACCTTTAGGCGAGGGAAATTATCATCGGAATTTTGACAAAAATTCAAATTCTATTCATGTGCTGTTCTACAGTAGATGAAAAACAAGCTTAATCAGACACTCCTTGAGAGAGAGCAAGTGCAAAAAAATAAAGTTAACAAAAGCAGGTTTTCTCGTAATATATTATGAGCGAATTTGTCGTAATGTCATTGTTTGCGCCATTAGCATTTGATTTTGCGTGGAGAAGATATCATGCCTTATAATCCATCGAATATTTTTCCTCGCACCCGATTTGTCTAAACGCGTCAGGTGACTGGTAAATCAGAGCGATATTACCAAATTTTTAAATTTTACGTGTTGCGAAAAATATTTGAAGGACAATAAATAAACACGCCTCAATTTTACTTTGAAAATATGCTCGGATGTTTCTCCTTAAACGTTACCTGTTCCTCGAAGCCCACAGTTTTCCTCGAGTTTCGCTCTCGCAAAACTGTTCCCTTTTCAAAACAGATATTTTCCGCCCAGCTTTTCCGCCCACAAATATCCGAACTTACAAACCATGAAATATTTTCGCTCGCGCGCGATTGGTTAAAAAACGCGTCACGTGGCTGAATATTTCCCAGCTAAAAATGAGGAATTCCCCAATTTTCAAAGCCGCGCGTGTTGCGAAAAATATTTGAAGGATAATAAAAACAATAGCCTTCATTTGGCGCGAAAATATACTCGGATATTTGTCCTTGGCGAGAGGCCAACAGTTTTCCTCGCTACGCTCTCGGAAAACTGGTCGCTTCTCGGAACAGATAATGTCCACGGACAAATATTCGAGCATATTTCCGCGCTAAATGGAGGCTATTGTTTTTTTATGAACATTTGAAAAGCAAGATTCAGTAAACGTTTTAGCTCTTACATGTTACATTGGAGAACATATTTGCTTCAAAAGCTGTAAAATATCCACGTAAAAAACGCCCATAAGTCTACACATTCTTTGTAAAATTTTGAAATTTCATGCCCGGTTTCATTTCTTTATTTATTAATTTTATATATGAATTTGCATTTTTTGCGAAATACTATGTTTTGCATAAACCTAAACGTATCCAACAACTACGTCTTAAAATTCTTAAAAGAAGGTAAAAGAAATATATGTTATTTGCCGGCTAGTATAGTGAAAAACCTTGACCGAGGCCTTGAAAATGCTGCTCGAGGGCGCATAAAATTTCACCCGCGCTGTTTCCCGCCGTTACCGCGACCGAAGGAAAATCCGGACTACGCTAAGAATCAATGAGATTGCAGGATTCGTTACCGTGCCCTCTTTGAAAGAAAGGCAATTTATTTTGCTACAAATAAAGATATGAGGGTTTTTTTTAAAAAAAAAATGCTTTTGTCTCTACAGTGGGAACCCCAAATTCAACATGTAAATAATAAATTAGCAAAGAATGTAGAATAATTAATAATCTCAGACACTATCTTGATTTTCATATGCTCAAACAGTTATATTACACCCTTATTTATCCATACTTAAACTATGGTCTTGCCAGCTGGGGTGCTGCTTATAAAACTAGATTAAATAAATCTGCATTAAGCAGAATAAATGTATACGAAGCATGTTCTTTGCCCATGGCAGAGAACATGTCAACCCGTATTATTATTTCTTGAAATTTTGAAATTTGAAAATATTTATAGACTAAAAGTATCACTTTTTACACATAAATTCAAAAACGATAAAAGTAACAGCTGAATATTCTTACACCTTCATCAGAGATTTACCCATATAATACCAGGTAAGCTGCAAATCAAAATTTCTTCAAGCCACCCTGAGTAAGCAACAATAGATCGTTTTCACGTGACGTCATCACTTTCTGAAATCTAAAACTAAAGATCCACCAAAGTTTTCATCCTCATCAGGTATAAGAGGTGACATATTTATATCTGTTTACAACTTTACAGCTCAATAGCGTGCTTCCTTTGAAAACCAGAGCATTTTGAATTTCCGAGTTATGGAGGTGCGTGACACAAGGCTACGATCAAATTTGTTGAAAAATATATACTTATCTCATGATTTTGAGCCCAGTTCGAAGCTAGAGCATTAGGAACAGTGCTTATGTAAATACTTGTTTTTTCATTACTGATAATCAGTCGCCTAGAAAGCCAAAGTAAGTTCCAGATGTTTACACTATTTTCCGGCCGCCATATTGGCGTTTTCATACTGGGCTCTGTAAATTTCTGTGAAACATTTCGACGAATATCTGAAGTTTGGGGAAACGCGCAGGGCTAAAACTTGGAGAAGTGTCTTATTTTTTATCTTCTCTAACATCGCAATTTCTTAGCTTTTTCCACTGGATAGTTTTCGATTTATTTTTTCATTGCGTGACAGTGAAAACGATCTATTATGGGGTATCTACATTTAAATTCTCCGCGGTAAAAATCTGGGAATCTGTCCCGTCAGAACTTAAATGTTTTCCATACTTGCTCTTCAAAAAGCAATATAAAAAATTCTTATTGACTACTCAAAAATGACCATAGTTCAACTGCTAGCTATGTAAAATAATGTTGTACGATATAAGGACATCGTTTTCCTTTTATTTGAGCTTACTTGTACATATGTCTTTCCTTCTTTTATGATTGTAATATCGTCTTTTAACGTAACATAACATGCGGCCATCGCCAACTTAAATCTACATGACAGTGGCCAACTCGAAAGCCCCTTGGCTACTTTGGTCACTGTGCACAATTAAATATTGTATCGTCTAGTTAATTTCTATTTGTATTTATTCGTCCTATATTGTTGTAAATCGTGTTTTTTTTAATTTTTTTTTTTCTGTAAACAGTGTGCAATAATACAAAAACTGAAAACTGAAACAATAAATGAGAACGTTTGGCATCCACAGAAACAAAGAACCTTGTGGTCAATGCTGTTTCATCGGTTTTGATTAAATACTTGAAAGGCACAAAGAGTTCGTGCAACACGATTTGAATCACATGCGATGATTGTTGTCGCAACGATCGCTGAGATCGCTGGAGAGTGGTCTCTCATATCCATGAGCTGAACTTTGCGACCGTAATGATCATATAGAAACCAGCCTTTAGTAAAAGCTGTTTCTCCTCGTAGAATTAAATGTTTTTCTTTTTTTTCATTAAAAAGTACAATTATTTAATTTGCATATAAACAACACACTGTGACAGCGAAATATCCCGTGCGGCTCTCGTAGCGTGAACCAATCACATTCCTTCTTTTGCCGGTCGAGAACGTGCAGTAAGACAATTGGCGCTCAATTTGTATAGGAAATAGCACGGTTTCTAGGGGTATTTGGGATAAATACCGCGAGTGATATTTCAAAATTCGCCAAAATATCACGAGCCGCCGCGGCGAGTGATATTTGGAGAGTTTTGAAATATCACGAGCCGGTATTTATACCAAATACCCCGAAGAAACCGTGCTATTTTTTGTTTATACTACAAGGCAAAGAAATTTCGCATCTTGTAACGCTGTTTAGTCACGCGCGAGTGATTGGTTTTACTACAACATGTGATCAAACATGTGATCGCACAAAGGTCACACATGTTCAAATGATTTTCGCTTCAACTGCGATGAAACAGTCCTTGAATACCTGTAAATATCTTTTGAAGGGTACATTTTGAACAGCCTAATCGTCAATCGAAGTTTATCAATAGATTTTTTAACCGATTCTGCTTGTGTGTAACTTGGACTTTGGGCTTTCATTTAAGCAGCAGGCCGTGAAAATTGTTGGCTATTTATCGTTTCTTTGGTCACCACAGCAGCGGAAAATAGTTTCCAGCGGACGACGTTTACTTCTGGTTGCCTACATGCTTCTGAACTATTGAATAAAGACTGAAAGGAACCGTTTTTCGTTCTCTCACCTTCTTCGATAGCAGTTAAAAGAGCGCTCGACGATAAAGCTATGCACCGAACTTCGTCAGCTGAGTTGGCCTTCGCTTTGCAGCTCATATCAGGACTGTATCCTTTGCCTTCCACCTTAAATTGACCAAACAGTGACCTAGATCTTTGTACATTCTTTGCCGTTTCCATATCTTGGTAATTTCCTTTAGCTCTTGCAGTTTTTTCCACAGAATTTTGAAAATCTTTCCGCCATATTGTTTCGATCATTTAGGTTTCCATGGAAACTGAAATTTTTACATGTAAGTATTTCAAATTTGGCAGAAATACTACTGGTCTTAGCCAATCGCATTTGAGAAATTTCTTAGCCTGTAGTATAAGAATTTGTTATTCCATATTGCACATGAGAAGGAACGAGGAGGGTGGCGAATATTTCGAAGCCTAAAACATATAAAACTAGTGCGCCAACGTTTGCAGACCCAAGATTAAATAGCTCCAAGGCTTTAGTTCTATACTATCAGCTGATAACGATGCAACAGGTAAGATAGTGCTTTAGTTTCAATTCAAAAGGACGAAATAGTCGGATTTTGAGAAGGTTGAAGTTATGTTTGAACCAACAACTTCAGTCATAGCAACATATCTTCTTGGCAAACTGTAATTCCGTTAGTTTTCTTTGCTTTCAGTTTTCGGTTCAAAGGTAGCGATTGAAGGAATTACTCCAGGCCACGACGAAACGGAACTTTTTTCAGTCACTCAGCTTCGCGAATTAATCATGGCGGCGAGATGTGAACGAATGTAATCTTCTGATACTCGTGTCAGGTACGTGTACATTTGACTGTAATTTGCTTGTTTATTTTTACCCGTAATTTTTATGCATGCTAGTTGGTGTATTTTCCCGAAATTCTACGTTGTTCTTTGGCAATACTTGATAAACATTTTACAGCGTAAACATCGAGTAACGAGGAAGGCGTGTCGGAAATTTAAGAATTGGAATAAACGGTTTGAAATTAGAAGTGTCAAAACAAAGCTTGCTCTTTTGTTTTCTTCTACATCTATTGAGAGAAATGTGTGTTTGTTTTTATTTTTAAATGTATGGTTAAAACACATGGCGTTCATTGCAGGAATAGCTCCGGACACTTAGGTTTTTTCTCTCTAAACAAGTAAAAAAGAAAAGAAAAAGACAACTTTAACAGCCAGAATCGAACTCGGGTCATTAGCGTCCTGAGCGAGTCTCATGACCACTACATCACCAGCGAGCTGGCTCCCGGAAAGTGATTTTTTTAAGAACATATCGCGTTACCATTACAAACATTAAGAGCTAATTAACCGAGTAGGCTGACCGGAGCGCTCTGTCGGCTAACCGGAACGCTAGTTAGGCTAACCAGAGTGAACAGTAGGCTAACCCGAGTTACAAAAAAGGCTAACCTGCGTGTAAAGAACACTAACCGTGTGCTATAAATAGCTAACCATATCTCTTCCCGGCCAGTGCATTCGGAGGCCGGAGCCATTCCTGTAATTAATAGCTATTGTTATAACGACCAAACAAAATCGTGTGAACTTGGACAAAAATTCTAGAAAAACAATATTAACTTATCAATACATTTTATCAATGTTTCACCTCATGGATCAGGAATGCTTTTTGTATGCGCGATAAGGCCATACGGAAATTTCAGTTCGGGATAAAAATTGGCTCTTAGTTGTTCTTACACTTTGATTCTGTTCTTTTAAGAATAGTTCCCACCAACGTCATCAAGCAGCAAGTCTACTGTGTTGAGTTAGTAGTCTATTCCAGTGCATATCAGCATCCAATGTACTCAGCATCAACCTGACAACGAGAGACGCAAGTTCTTCTTTCTGGTAGCGGTTAGTGCAGTTCTTTGTGGGTAGGGTTGGGTGGGTAAATAGCTAGAGCTCTGGATGAACCTTAAATTCCACGAATGTTCTGCTTACATTCGGCTATCATTCGTTATATTCGGCTGATTCGTTGCAACTTATTGCAGATAGTTTAGTTAGTACTGGGTGGTTTTGGTTTGGGCCTCCCCTTTTCCTTTCCTGGGTTTCATAATTCCGACTTCGGATAATGACTTGATTCATTTCATTATTTGGAAATGGATTTCATGTTCGGCTTCTCTTCGGTACTGTTCGACTTCGTTTAAGCAACAGTTCGGCGTCCTTGCAATCTCCCGCTTAGTGTTTTCCAATTATGAATGAGTGTTTTCTTTTTTATTAGTTTTTGTCAATAGCAGCACTATCGCTGTTCTTGACAGAAACTTTTCCTTTTAATGACTGCATTATCGCTGTTATTAAAAGGGTCTTTTTCGGCTCAAGGTTCATCCAGATGTTTACAATTAATTTAATTAATTACAAATATCATTAAAACTAGAGACCGACCGCTAAGTGGGTATCTGGGACAAAGCACACACCCTAGGTAACTGGCTTACTTCTATTTTAGCTTAGGTAGCTTAAAAAACCGAACACTTGACCAACAAGATGCATCCTGTAAGAATATTTTGATCTATCAAGAGAATGAACAGACAGCTAGCATAGCCCGAAAGTTAGTTTGAGGCTCATCTCGCATGTTGGCGGCGTTAACAACCAGACATGCACATGTCTCCTTGCTAACGTTGCCTCGTGAGACGAGTCTCATCAAAGAATCCGCTTGCATTGCACTTTGCAGGCGTAGGAAGCTTAGACCGTCTACAAATTGTAGGCGTTGGTAGACTTCACACCGGCGGAGCAACTGAAGCACTTCTTGAAGATTGGATCGAGTCAAGCTCGTTTGAAAACGGTTGAGAAGACCTCTTTAGCCTCCAAGGACAATTTATCGCGGGCCAGCAAGACAGTTTTAGAGTAAATTAGTTAGGTAGACGCAATATCGGCAAATCAAGAGGAACAACTGGAACAGCGAGACAACATTGGACGCACTGGAATATAGGAGAAAAGATAGCAAAACAACGGCCTCTCATCGCATCTGAGTTGGTCAAAAACAAAATTAGTGGAGATATCTCATAGACGATAATGATAGCATTGGTATGTACCACACTGGTGAATATTGGTTTGATATCGGATGCTTGAATTAATTGGTTGGTCGATCGATCGATAAGCAAAACACGTTCGATTTTTTTAAGTCATTCTGAAATGATTTCCCTAAATAACCACATATCATTTTCACTGACGTGGTGCATGCTCGCACAACAATTATTCACTCTGAGGTCGGTGTGTGAATAATTGTTAGTTTGTTTAAGACTTTCTTTAGGTAATATTAAATGGTATTTACAAAATAATAACTTACAGATTGTTGTGGTCGTCCTTCTTGCTGCGCGCGCGGATGAATGCTGTGAGACATTGGAATATAACGCACCCTTCTGGCCACAATGTTTGTTTCCGTTGCGAGTCAAAGTTTGAAGAATCGATTGCATAAGATAATTACGGAATTTGTTCTCGTACTTGACAGCAATGTGAAACAGGCAGTGTGGATTGTAGTGCAGGCTGGGGGTGTATTCCAATGTTGAACAGCCATGCCTCGCTTCGGCTTCGGCTCGGTAAACTTTTCGTTTCGGATCCTCTCGTAATACTTCGGCCGATGATCGCTTGTCGGCTTTCGGTTTCAACCGAGAATCTACGACAAGGGCCTGGGATCGCGTTTTACTCGATACCAGGCCAATTCAAACCCCATATGTGTTTCCCAGCAACCCTGGGGTGTTCCACAGTTTAACGACACCGGAACATTCTTGGTTTACCTGGGAACGTTTTAAAGAAATATAGGAGCGCACCCCCCTCATGGATTACTTTAGGTCCTGTGGAATAACTTAAGCTCAGAAGTGTTGTAATTTGTAATAGTCTTGTGAAAGTTGTAAGCATTGCTGTAGTGGACTGACTTTTATCCGTGACTCTTTTGTAGAACTGTTTATAGACGTTTTTGGATTACAGTATTTTAGTCCCGTTGTGTTCGTATCCCCTTAGAAGGCTTACACTTGAATTTTGTTCTTACTCGAGCTCATTTTCGGGAGCAAAAGTGATTAGCCCAGCAAAAGACTTTTGAGCAAATGATGTGTTCTGTATTGTTTCTTTTATCTGAATAAATATAGAACACTCTAAAGAAGAATGTGTTTCAAGGCTTGCTTGTCTATATGGCTTATTTGTTAGTAAAAGGCTGTCAAACTTTCGCTGGTCCACTGTCGTAAGCCAATCACCAGGGTGCTGTAAGAGCTCATTTTCGGGAGCAAAAGTCGTTGTTGTAACACAGACTTCCACGAACAAAGTGACATCCTTACTTTGTCTTTTCGGTCTGAGTAAATCAGTATTACACTGTCAGAGCTCATTTTCGGGAGCAAAATCCTTTATTGTAACAGACTTTGGAGAATAAAGACACTTTTAACAATGTGTTTTGTCCTTATATTGTGTTCTTGTTTTTGGTCCAAACAAATATAACTACGTTGTACATTTTTTTACAGGGATGCAGCCCGCCGCGTCATAACTAGATTTTCTCCGGTTTAAGGTACGCTATTTCCTCTTCAAAAACTTTCCTTTAAGTTATGTTTGCAAACTTTTGCCCGTCCATTTTTAGGACGCCTTCATTAAAATCATATCCCGTATGGCTATGGACTCTGTCAAGGCTCATTTTCGGGAGCAGTAGAGGCCGGTACAATTGTACAACAGACTGTGACAATTATTTTTGTGCTTTTTCTTTTGGTCTGTGTAAATAATTACATTGTTATTTGCACGTTCACCGCATCACATCATAGTTTGTTCTTCAAAAACCTTTTTTTCTGTGCAAGAGTTACACAGAAGTTGCAAAATTCAACCTGTCCATTTTCGGGGACATCTTCGTTTAACTCGTCTCCGTGGCTACATGGACTCTGTCAGAGCTCATTTTCGGGAGCACGTGGGACCGATACAGCGACATAACACAGACTGTGAGAATAAAATTCATTTTTGAACAAATGGTGTGTAGTGTCTTGTGTTTTTTTTAACTAAATAAAGAACTATGCAGAGCGTATGTATTTTTTCCCTTCCGGATCAGTTTGACGCTCGCTACAACAGCAAACAGTTCTTCTGTATTCAATTGTGTGTTTCAGGTTTCTTATATCTCGGGCAAGCTAACTGTATTTAATCACCATTTTTTGGCTAGCTTATTCGTAAATTGCCAAACATTTTCAGCGAAGGTTGGCAAACGTTCGTCCACTTTCGGCGACCTTTTCGTTAATATCGTATCCGTGCCCAATCCTCAATGGGGTATTCGAGTTCAGTTTTGGGAGCAAAATCTATTGTTGTAACACACTCGGACTTTAGGAAATAAAATTGCTTCTAAATAGTGTGTTTTGTCCTTACTTTATGTTCCTATAACTACTTTTTAATTTATTAACTCTAACACATGTAAATTTTCACAAAGCTGCAGTCTCACAGTCTCGCGTATTTATTTTTCCTTGTCTAAGCTACGGTTACTTGTCCTTCGCCGACAACGTTTTATGAGTTATGCCTTCGTTGCAAAATGTCGCTCGTCCATTTTCGGGGACGTCTTCGTGGCTACATGGACTCTATCACAGCTCATTTTCGGGAGCAGTAGAGACGGACGATACAGTTCTATGACAGACTGTGGAAATAAATTTCGCTTTTGAACAAACGGAGTGTTGTGTCTTTGTTTCGGTTTCTTTCGTCTAACCAAAGACCTTTTCGGAGCGTATATATCCATTTTTCTTCTGGATATGTTTGACGCTCCGCTACAACAGCGAAAAGTTTTTACGTTTTTTTTGTCAGGTTATATCTCAACAAATAGCTAACTCGAAAGACGAAACACATTTACATTTTTACAAACCTGCAGGTTCATCGCCACACACCTTGGCTACGTTGCTTGTTCTTCAACAACTGAGTTATGCCTTAGTTGCAAACTTTCGCGTCCATTTTCGGGGACGTATTCATTTAATCATATCCAAGGCTACAAATCTTTGAGAGCTCATTTTCGGGAGCATTGGACACGGGCAATACAGTTGTAAAACAGACTGTGCATATAAAATTCACTTTCGAACAAACGGTGTGTTTGTGTTTCTTTCGTCCCGATACAAAGCTAGGCCGAGCGTATGCTTTTTTCCAGCTGGAAATTGACGCTTGCAACAGCTCAAGTTTCCTTCAACATGTCTCTTGAAAGATGTTCTTCGGAAAATGTACGATTTATATCATTTTAAAAGAGCCAGAATTATTTTAAAATTGCGAAACTTTCGTTTCAGTGCTTTCACCTGTCAGTTTTCCAGGATGTCTTCGTTAAAATGTTGTCTGGCAATCGACGCTCGATTTCGGGAGCGAACTCTACTTGTATAACACAAGCTTTGAGAATAAAAATCATCTTTGTGAAAATGGTGTGTCCTGTTTGTCTTTTTCTCAAGTTCTGAATCAAACTGTAACGCATACAGCTAACTGGCCATAACTGATCGTTCAGCATTTCTTTGAATATCTGTATATGTAATTCGTGGCGCTGTCAATTTGCGAATAAAGTTTGATAATTTTGTACAGAAAGCTTGCTTTGTCATATTTTGTGTCACTTGAGTAAGAATGCAACAACAAAACTTTTTATTTTCAGTGATCTCTACACAACCACATCGCAATTTCATTTTTACTGTCAGTTCGGTCATGTGGGGGTGATAAGTGCTGCAAAAATTCAGCGTCCATTTTCGGGGACGCTGAAATTACGTCGAGAACGTGACGAGAACTTTTTTCACGCATTCAAGAACGTGAAGATGAATTGAATGGTTAGGTCGTCCATTTTCGGGGATGACTTTCCTCTTCGGCTTTCTGTTACTCTCAATGCCCAGTTTCGGGGGCGTAAAATGTGAGACGCAGGAAAAAGCGACTTTTTGTTGCTGAAGAACTTGAGCGGACAAAGGACGAAGTTGACGGTCGACACCAGAAGAATTTCTCCAGAGTCTTCCTAAAGAGGTACGTTTACTTACTACATGTCGTTGTCAACGGTGATTTCTTTTTTGGCTTGAGCTATAGGTACAAAGATAGCGGGCAACCATCTGTAAACCATATTGCACTCCAACACCATGTTTTTTAACGAAGTGCATTTTACTCTAAAGGTGAGTTGGTAAGTATTCTTCTTTAGTTTTAACTGTTGAACTTGCTTGACATGTGTCTTTATACAAATATTTGGTAATTATAATTAGTTAGCCTTCTTTCAAGTTACTAGTTATGCACGCCTACAATGCCAGAAAACTGGAGGATTGACGCATGATGCAAGTGATAGAAAACATCGAGGCAAGTATAAGTATTATCAGTATCATTATTGATAATTCACTCTCCCATAGTCAAGTCTGTGTAGGTATTGCTTTCTTTTGATTCTGCCTCAATGAAGCTGGAATGGAGACTGAAAGAAAATTTCCAGATCGTTAGCAGGTTTAAAGGATGGATCTTTCTTCAGTGATGTACAATTGTGAGCATTATAAGAACTTTTTGTCGGCCACTTATCTGCACCGATGGAGTAAAGAATCATAGCCCAACTTGACTCGACAGGTAAGAAGAGTAAAGAAATCACTAGTGAACTAACTATGAACAAGCCATTCTATTGATGTGCTTCGAGACCCTCTAAAGAACGAACTAATTAAAGAAAATAAAAAGGGCAATTAAAGAGCCATGAACATCTTGTCAGTTGCCGAAACTGATTGCAATGCAGACAGTTCACAAGAGTCGAAACCTTATGCACAGTTGAGAACATTGTCTTAAATCTGTGCGGGTTTGGCTAAGAAGCATTGGTTTCATTTTTTAAAATTACTAAGGTAACAGTTAAGTTAAATTGGTCTGTTTTTTTCTCAATGAATTTCATTCAAACATAACCGTTCCAAATGCTTAGCAAATAGCCTTTCGAAATGTCTCGTCAAGTAAGGATTGTACTAAAACTCCTACTGCTATTTCTCTGATATTTACTAATGGTTCCATAAAGTTTTGGACATACTTCAGTTGCTATCGGATGACTGACCCAGCGCCCGTGAGCAGGTTAAAAAGGCAGATCCGTAGCTCTGTTCCCAGAAGGACCAGTAACATCCCCAGCTTTCTGGCCAGACCTCATATTCACAGTTACAGCAGATTGAGACAGAGAGGATTGAACTGTTTAAACATCCTGTGTGCAGAGACATTTCATCTTGCACTGGACAGAAAATCATCATGTAAACAGTACAGTATCCTTTAAGGTGTTGTTAAATTTACCGGAAATATATCGGAGTGACAGTAGCAACTTTGCTAACAGAGTCTCACTGACATGCACTTTTTATGGACCTTAAAGCCATTACGTACCTGCAGCGGAAGACCCTGAAGGTCTTGTAGGGCGGCCTTGTAAAACGATCAGCAGAGCTTGCTCTCTTCTTCATCAGTTTATAAGATTTTCAAATGATTCCCTTTTCACAAAACTACTTCTCTTGTCATCATACGCGTATTCATGAACAGAAACGTAAGGCCGAAATGTTTAAGTTATAGTATATCTCGTCTTATTGGCGCAACATGTCCCATATACCTTCCAAGATAAGTCCTCCTGATTTGAGTAGTGTATATGCACTGCAGTTTTTATTTTTCAGCTCAGCGTAATCAACATTCCAGCTACAAGTCCAGTCCAATCTACTGTCTGCTCCACCTGGATGAGCCGATCACTGCTTTAACATTCAACAGAGCACCTGGTAAGCTGCAATCTCAACCCTTTCTAGCCTATTTGTGACCCTGCGGACCAGTGAAGTTTGACAGGCTCCATGTATCGGAGTGACAGTAGCAACTTTGCTTGTACAGTCGTTTTATGGAACTTAAACCATTATGTACCTGCAGCTTTGGACCCTAAAGGACTTGTAGGGAGACCTTATAGCTTTTTAAAACAAGAATACGATTTTCAAATGATTCCCTTTTCAAAAAACCACTTCTATTTTCAACATACGCGTAATCATGAACAGAAACGTAAGGCCAAAACATTTAAGTTATAGTGTGTCTCGTCTTGACGCAATATATGCCGTATGCCTGCCAAGATAAGTCCTCTTGACTTGAGTAGTTGGGTATACGTACTGCAATTTTTATTTTTCAGCTCGGCGTAATCATCAACATTCCAGCTACAAGTCCAGTCCAGTTTACAGCCTGCTCCACCTGGATGAGCCGATCACTGATTTAACATTCAACAACAATAATACTTCCTAACAACGTCGTCAAGCAGCAAGTTTTATTCCAGTGTATAGCAGCAACCAATGTACTCAGCATCAACTTGGCAACGAGAGACACAAGTTCTTCTTCCTGGTACTGGTTAGTGCAGTTCTTTTGTGGGTAGGGTTGGGTGGGTAAATAGCTAGAGCTCTGGATGAACCTTAAATTCGGCAAATGTTCGGCTTACATTCGGCTATCATTCGTTACATTCGGCTGATTCGTAGTAACTTATTGTAGATAGTTTAGTTAGTACTGCGTGGTTTTCGTTCGGGCCTCCCCTTTTCCTTTCCTGGGTTTCATAATTCGGACTTCGGATAATGACTTAATTCAGTTAATTATTTGGAAATGGATTTCGTGTTCGGCTTCTCTTCGGTACTGTTCGACTTTGTTCAGGCAACAGTTCGGCGACCGCGCAATCTCCCGCTTAGTGTATTCCAATTATGAATAAGTGTTTTCTTTTTTACTAGTTTTTGTCAATAGCAGCACTATCGCTGTTATTGACAGAAACTTTTCCTTTTAATGACTGCATTATCGCTGTTATTAAAAGGGTCTTTTTCGGCTCAAGGTTCATCCAGATGTTTACAATTAATTTACTTAATTACAAAGATCATTAAAACTAGAGACCGACCGCTAAGTGGGTATCTGGGACAAAGCACACACCCTAGGTAACTGGCTTACTTCTATTTTAGCTTAGGTAGCTTAAAAAACCGAACACTTGACCTACAAGATGCATCCTGTAAGAATATCTTGATCTATCAAGAGAATGAACAGACAGCTAGCATAGCCCGAAAGTTAGTTTGAGGCTCATCTCGCATGTTGGTGGCGTTAACAACCAGATATGCACCTGTCTCCTTGCTAACGTTGCCTCGTGAGACGAGTCTCGTCAAAGAATCCGCTTGCATTGCACTTTGCAGGCGTAGGAAGCTTAGACCGTCTACAAATTGTAGGCGTTGGTAGACTTCACACCGGCGGAGCATCTGAAGCACTTCTTGAAGATTGGATCGAGTCAAGCTCGTTTGAAAACGGTTGAGAAGACCTCTTTAGCCTCCAAGGACAATTTATCGCGGGCCAGCAAGACAGTTTTAGAGTACATTAGTTAGGTAGACGCAATATCGGCAAATCAAGAGGAACAACTGGAACAGCGAGACAACATTGGACGCACTGGAATATAGGAGAAAAGATAGCAAAACAACGGCCTCTCATCGCATCTGAGTTGGTCAAAAACAAAATTAGTGGAGATATCTCATAGACGATAATGATAGCATTGGTATGTACCACACTGGTGAATATTGGTTTGAGATCGGATGCTTGAATTAATTGGTTGGTCGATCGATCGATAAGCAAAACACGTTCGATTTTTTTAAGTCATTCTGAAATGATTTCCCTAAATAACCACATATCATTTTCACTGACGTGGTGCATGCTCGCACAACAATTATTCACTCTGAGGTCGGTGTGTGAATAATTGTTAGTTTGTTTAAGACTTTCTTTAGGTAATATTAAATGGTATTTACAAAATAATAACTTACAGATTGTTGTGGTCGTCCTTCTTGCTGCGCGCGCGGATGAATGCTGTGAGACATTGGAATATAACGCACCCTTCTGGCCACAATGTTTGTTTCCGTTGCGAGTCAAAGTTTGAAGAATCGATTGCATAAGATAATTACGGAATTTGTTCTCGTTCTTGACAGCAATGTGAAACAGGCAGTGTGGATTGTAGTGCAGGCTGGGGGTGTATTCCAATGTTGAACAGCCATGCCTCGCTTCGGCTTCGGCTCGGTAAACTTTTCGTTTCGGATCCTCTCGTAATACTTCGGCCGATGATCGCTTGTCGGCTTTCGGTTTCAACCGAGAATCTACGACAAGGGCCTGGGATCGCGTTTTACTCGATACCAGGCCAATTCAAACCCCATATGTGTTTCCCAGCAACCCTGGGTGTTCCACAGTTTAACGACACCGGAACATTCTTGGTTTACCTGGGAACGTTTTAAAGAAATATAGGAGCGCACCCCCCTCATGGATTACTTTAGGTCCTGTGGAATAACTTAAGCTCAGAAGTGTTGTAATTTGTAATAGTCTTGTGAAAGTTGTAAGCATTGCTGTAGTGGACTGACTTTTATCCGTGACTCTTTTGTAGAACTGTTTATAGACGTTTTTGGATTACAGTATTTTAGTCCCGTTGTGTTCGTATCCCCTTAGAAGGCTTACACTTGAATTTTGTTCTTACTCGAGCTCATTTTCGGGAGCAAAAGTGATTAGCCCAGCAAAAGACTTTTGAGCAAATGATGTGTTCTGTATTGTTTCTTTTATCTGAATAAATATAGAACACTCTAAAGAAGAATGTGTTTCAAGGCTTGCTTGTCTATATGGCTTATTTGTTAGTAAAAGGCTGTCAAACTTTCGCTGGTCCACTGTCGTAAGCCAATCACCAGGGTGCTGTAAGAGCTCATTTTCGGGAGCAAAAGTCGTTGTTGTAACACAGACTTCCACGAACAAAGTGACATCCTTACTTTGTCTTTTCGGTCTGAGTAAATCAGTATTACACTGTCAGAGCTCATTTTCGGGAGCAAAATCCTTTATTGTAACAGACTTTGGAGAATAAAGACACTTTTAACAATGTGTTTTGTCCTTATATTGTGTTCTTGTTTTTGGTCCAAACAAATATAACTACGTTGTACATTTTTTACAGGGATGCAGCCCGCCGCGTCATAACTAGATTTTCTCCGGTTTAAGGTACGCTATTTCCTCTTCAAAAACTTTCCTTTAAGTTATGTTTGCAAACTTTTGCCCGTCCATTTTTAGGACGCCTTCATTAAAATCATATCCCGTATGGCTATGGACTCTGTCAAGGCTCATTTTCGGGAGCAGTAGAGGCCGGTACAATTGTACAACAGACTGTGACAATTATTTTTGTGCTTTTTCTTTTGGTCTGTGTAAATAATTACATTGTTATTTGCACGTTCACCGCATCACATCATAGTTTGTTCTTCAAAAACCTTTTTTTCTGTGCAAGAGTTACACAGAAGTTGCAAAATTCAACCTGTCCATTTTCGGGGACATCTTCGTTTAACTCGTCTCCGTGGCTACATGGACTCTGTCAGAGCTCATTTTCGGGAGCACGTGGGACCGATACAGCGACATAACACAGACTGTGAGAATAAAATTCATTTTTGAACAAATGGTGTGTAGTGTCTTGTGTTTTTTTTAACTAAATAAAGAACTATGCAGAGCGTATGTATTTTTTCCCTTCCGGATCAGTTTGACGCTCGCTACAACAGCAAACAGTTCTTCTGTATTCAATTGTGTGTTTCAGGTTTCTTATATCTCGGGCAAGCTAACTGTATTTAATCACCATCTTTTGGCTAGCTTATTCGTAAATTGCCAAACATTTTCAGCGAAGGTTGGCAAACGTTCGTCCACTTTCGGCGACCTTTTCGTTAATATCGTATCCGTGCCCAATCCTCAATGGGGTATTCGAGTTCAGTTTTGGGAGCAAAATCTATTGTTGTAACACAATCGGACTTTAAGAAATAAAATCGCTTCTAAATAGTGTGTTCTGTCCTTAATTTGTTCCTATAACTACATTTTAATTAACTCTAACACATGTAAATTTTTACAAAGCTGCAGTCTCACCGTCTCGCGTATTTATTTTTCCTTGTCTAAGCTACGGTTACTTGTCCTTCGCGGACAACGTTTTGTGAGTTATGCCTTCGTTGCAAAATGTCGCTCGTCCATTTTCGGGGACGTCTTCGTGGCTACATGGACTAGATCTATCACAGCTCATTTTCGGGAGCAGTAGAGACGGACGATACAGTTCTATGACACAGACTGTGGAAATAAATTTCACTTTTGAACAAACGGAGCGTTGTGCCTTTGTTTCGGTTTCTTTCGTCTAACCAAAGACCTTTTCGGAGCGTATATATCCATTTTTCTTCTGGATATGTTTGACGCTCCGCTACAACAGCGAACAGTTTTTACGTTTTTTTTGTCAGGTTATATCTCAACAAATAGCTAACTCGAAAGACGAAACACATTTACATTTTTACAAACCTGCAGGTTCATCGCCACACACCTTAGCTACGTTGCTTGTTCTTCAACAACTGAGTTATGCCTTAGTTGCAAACTTTCGCGTCCATTTTCGGGGACGTATTCATTTAATCATATCCAAGGCTACGGATCTTTGTCAGAGCTCATTTTCGGGAGCATTGGACACGGGCAATACAGTTGTAAAACAGACTGTGCATATAAAATTCACTTTCGAACAAACGGTGTGTTTGTGTTTCTTTCGTCTCGATACAAAGCTAGGCCGAGCGTATGCTTTTTTCCAGCTGGAAATTGACGCTTGCACCATCTCAAGTTTCCTTCAACATGTCTCTTGAAAGATGTTCTTCGGAAAACGTACGATTTATATCGTTTTAAAAGAGCCAGAATTATTTTAAAATTGCAAAACTTTCGGTTCAGTGCTTTCACCTGTCAGTTTTCCAGGATGTCTTCGTTAAAATGTTGTCTGGTAATCGACGCTCGATTTCGGGAGCGAACTCTACTTGTATAACACAAGCTTTGAAAATAAAAATCATCTTTGTGAAAATGGTGTGTCCTGTTTGTCTTTTTCTCAAGTTCTGAATCAAACTGTAACGCATACAGCTAACTGGCCATAACTGATCATTCAGCATTTCTTTGAATATCTGTATATGTAATTCGTGGCGCTGTCAATTTACGAATAAAGTTTGATAATTTTGTACAGAAAGCTTGCTTTGTCATATTTTGTGTCACTTGAGTAACAATGCAACATCAAATCTTTTTATTTTCAGTGATCTCTAAAAGCCACATCGCAATTTCATTTTTACTGTCAGTTCGGTCATGTGGGGGTGGTAAGTGCTGCAAAAATTCAGCGTCTATTTTCGGGGACGCTGAAATTACGTCGAGAACGTGACGAGAACTTTTTTCACGCATTCAAGAACGTGAAGATGAATTGAATGGTTAGGTCGTCCACTTTCGGGGATGACTTTCCTCTTCGGCTTCCTGTTACTCTCAATGCCCAGTTTCGGGGGCGTAAAATGTGAGACGCAGGAAAAAGCGCCTTTTTGTTGCTGAAGAACTTGAGCGTTCAAAGGACGAAGTTGACGGTCGACACCAGAAGAATTTCTCCAGAGCTGAATTCAGAGCTTTATGCTCTTAAGTCTTCCTAAAGAGGTACGTTTACTTACATGTCGTTGTCAACGGTGATTTCTTTTTTGGCTTGAGCTATAGGTACAAAGATAGCGAGCAACCATCTGTAAACCATATTGCACTCCAACACCATGTTTTTTAACGGAGTGCATTTTACTCTAAAGGTGAGTTGGTAAGTATTCTTCTTTAGTTTTAACTGTTGAACTTGCTTGACATGTGTCTTTATACAAATATTTGGTAATTATAATTAGTTAGCCTTCTTTCAAGTTACTAGTTATGCATGCCTACAATGCCAGAAAACTGGAGGATTGACGCATGATGCAAGTGATAGAAAACATCGAGGCAAGTATAAGTATTATCAGTATCATTATTGATAATTCACTCTCTCATAGTCAAGTCTGTGTAGGTATTGCTTTCTTTTGATTCTGCCTCAGTGAAGCTGGAATGGAGACTGAAAGAAAATTTCCAGATCGTTAGCAGGTTTAAAGGATGGATCTTTCCTCAGTGATGTACAATTGTGAGTATTACAAGGACTTTTTGTCGGCCACTTATCTGCAGCGATGGAGTAAAGAATCATAGCACAACTTGACTCGACAGGTGAGAAGAGTAACGAAATCACTAGTGAACTAACTATATATATGAACAAGCCATTCTATTGATGTGCTTCGAGACTCTCTGCAGAACGAACTAATTAAAGAAAATAAAAAGGGCAATTAAAGAGCCATGAACATCTTGTCAGTTGCCGAAACTGATTGCAATGCAGACAGTTCACAAGAGTCGAAACCTTGGGCACAGTTGAGAATATTGTCTTAAATCTGTGCGGGTTTGGCTAAGAAGCATTGGTTTCATTTTTTAACAGTACTAAGGTAACAGTAAAGTTTAATTGGTCTGTTTTTTCTCAATGAATTTCATTCAAACATAACCGTTCCAAATGCTTAGCAAATAGCCTTTCGAAATGTCTCGTCAAGTAACGATTGTACTGAAACTCCTACTGCTATTTTTCTGATATTTACTAATGGTTCCGTAAAGTTTTGGACATACTTCAGTTGCTATCGGATGACTGACCCAGCGCCCGTGAGCAGGTTAAAAAGGCAGATCCGTAGCTCTGTTCCCAGAAGGACCAGTAACATCCCCAGCGTTCTGATTTTGGTGAAAAATCAGTCTCGAGTCTGGCCAGACCTCATATTCACAGTTACAGCAGATTGAGACAGAGAGGATTGAACTGTTTAAACATGCTGTGTGCAGAGACATTTCACCTTGCACTGGACAGAAAATCATCATGGAAACAGTACAGTATCCTTTAAGGTGTTGTTAAATTTACCGGAAATATATCGGAGTGACAGTAGCAACTTTGCTAACAGAGTCTCACTGACATGCACTTTTTATGGACCTTAAAGCCATTACGTACCTGCAGCGGAAGACCCTGAAGGTCTTGTAGGGCGGCCTTGTAAAACGATCAGCAGAGCTTGCTCTCTTCTTCATCAGTTTATAAGATTTTCAAATGATTCCCTTTTCACAAAACTACTTCTCTTTTCATCATACGCGTATTCATGAACAGAAACGTAAGGCCGAAATGTTTAAGTTATAGTATATCTCGTCTTATTGGCGCAACATGTCCCATATACCTTCCAAGATAAGTCCTCCTGATTTGAGTAGTGTATATGCACTGCAGTTTTTATTTTTCAGCTCAGCGTAATCAACATTCCAGCTACAAGTCCAGTCCAATCTACTGTCTGCTCCACCTGGATGAGCCGATCACTGCTTTAACATTCAACAGAGCACCTGGTAAGCTGCAATCTCAACCCTTTCTAGCCTATTTGTGAGCATGTGGACCAGTGAAGTTTGACGGACTCCATGTATCGGAGTGACAGTAGCAACTTGTACAGTCGTTTTATGGAACTTAAACCATTATGTACCTGCAGCTTTGGACCCTAAAGGACTTGTACGGAGACCTTATAGCTTTTGAAAACAAGAATAAGATTTTCAAATGATTCCCTTTTCAAAAAACCACTTTTTCAACATACGCGTAATCATGAACAGAAACGTAAGGCCAAAACATTTAAGTTATAGTGTGTCTCGTCTTGACGCAATATATGCCGTATGCCTGCCAAGATAAGTCCTCTTGACTTGAGTAGTTGGGTATACGTACTGCAATTTTTATTTTTCAGCTCGGCGTAATCATCAGCATTCCAGCTACAAGTCCAGTCCAGTTTACAGCCTGCTCCACCTGGATGAGCCGATCACTGATTTAACATTCAACAACAATAATACTTCCCAACAACGTCGTCAAGCAGCAAGTTTTATTCCAGTGTATAGCACCAGCCAATGTACTCAGCATCAACTTGGCAACGAGAGACACAAGTTCTTCTACCTGGTACTGGTTAGTGCAGTTCTTTTGTGGGTAGGGTTGGGTGGGTAAATAGCTAGAGCTCTGGATGAACCTTAAATTCGGCAAATGTTCGGCTTACATTCGGCTATCATTCGTTATATTCGGCTGATTCATTGTAACTTATTGTAGATAGTTTAGTTAGTACTGCGTGGTTTTGGTTCGGGCCTCCCCTTTTCCTTTCCTGGGTTTCATAATTCGGACTTCGGATAATGACTTAATTCAGTTAATTATTTGGAAATGGATTTCGTGTTCGGCTTCTCTTCGGTACTGTTCGACTTTGTTCAGGCAACAGTTCGGCGTCCGCGCAATCTCCCGCTTAGTGTATTCCAATTATGAATAAGTGTTTTCTTTTTTATTAGTTTTTGTCAAGAGCAGCACTATCGCTGTTCTTGGCAGAAACTTTTCCTTTTAATGACTGCATTATCGCTGTTATTAAAAGGGTCTTTTTCGGCTCAAGGTTCATCCAGATGTTTACAATTAATTTAATTAATTACAAAGATCGTTAAACTAGAGACCGACCGCTAAGTGGGTATCTGGGACAAAGCACACACCCTAGGTAACTGGCTCACTTCAATTTTAGCATAGGTAGCTTAAAAAACCGGACACTTGACCAACAAGATGTATCTTGTAAGAATATCTTGATCTACCAAGAGAATAAACAGACAGCTAGCATAGCTCGAAAGTTAGTTTGAGGCTCATCTCGCATGTTGGCGGCGTTAACAACCAGACATGCACATGTCTCCTTGCTAACGTTGCCTCGTGAGACGAGTCTCGTCAAGGAATCCGCTTGCATTGCACTTCGCAGGCGTAGGAAGCTTAGACCGTCTACAAATTGTAGGCGTTGGTAGACTTGACACCGGCGCAGCGACTGAAGTTCTTGAAGATTGGATCGAGTCAAGCTCGTTTGAAAACGGTTGAGAAGACCTCTTTAGCCTCCAAGGATAATTTATCGCGGGCTAGCAAGACAGTTTTAGAGTAAATTAGTTAGGTAGTCGCAATGTCGGCAAATCAAGAGAATCGCAACAACTGGAACAGCGAGACAACATTGGACGCACTGGAATATAGGAGAAAAGATGGCAAAACAACGGCTTCTCGTCGCATCTGAGCTGCTCAAAAGCAACATTAGTGAAGATATCTCCTAACGATAATGATAGCACTGGTATGTACCGCACTTGTGAATATGGTTTGGAATCGGATGCTTGAATTAATTGGTTGACCGATCGATCGATCGATAAGCAAAACCCGTTCGATTGTTAAGTCATTCTGAAATGATTTCCCTAAATAACCACATATCGTATTCACATATCGTATATACCAGGCCAATTCAAACTCCAGATGTGTTTCCCAGCAACCCTGGGTGTTCCACAGTTTGACGACACCGGAACATTCTTGGTTTACCTGGGCACGTTTAAAGAAATATAGGAGCGCACCCCCTCATAGATTACTTTAGGTCCTGTGGAATAACTTAAGCTGATGTATCCGGCTAGAAGTATTGTAATTATTAAGTCTTTTGAAAATTGTAAGCATTGCTGTAGTGGACTGACTTTTATCCGTGACCTCTTTGAAGAACTATTTATAGACCGTTTTTGGATTACAGTATTTTTGTTCGTTGTGTTCGTATCCCCTTAGAAGGCTTACACTTGAATTTTGTTCTTGTTTGAGCTCATTTTCGGGAGCAAAAGCGATAAGCCCGGCACAAGACTTTGAAAATAAAAATCACTTTTGAGCAAATAGTGTGTCCTGCCTGTATTGTGTTTCTTTCATCGATAAATATAGATCACTCTAAAGACGAAAGTAATTTAAGGCTTATTTGTCTATATCCCTTGTTTGTCGAAGGCTGTCAAACTTTCGCTGGTCCCCTTTTGGGACGTCTTCGTTAAAATCTTATCCGAAACCAATCAGCAGGGTACTTTTAAACTTCAAGAAACGTGCTCCATCCTTTGTGTTTCTTTTCGGTCTGAGTAAATCAGTATTACACTGTCAAAGCTCATTACCGGGAGCAAAATCCATTGTTGTAACATACTTTGGAGAATGAAAACACTTTTAAACAGTGTGTTTTGTCCTTATATTGTGTGTTTGTTTTTGGTCCGAACAAATATAACTACATTGTAAATTGCTAGCTCTAACACATTTTTACAGGGATGCAGCCTCGCTGCATCATAACTAGATTTTCTCCGGTCTAAGGTACGCTACTTCCACTTCTTTGAGTTATGTTTGCAAAATTTTGCCCGTCCATTTTGAGGACGCCTTCATTTAAATCATATCCATGGCTATGGACTCTGTCAAGGCTCATTTTTCGGGAGCAGTAGAGGCCGGTACAATTGTACAACAAACTGTGACAATTATTTTATGTTCTTTTTCGTTTGGTCTGTGTAAATAATTACATTGTTATTTGCAGGTTCACCGCATCACAATTATATTTTTCCGTGTCTAAGCTTCGTATTTTGTTCTTCAAAAACTTTTCTCTGCATGAGTTACGCAGGAGTTGCAAAATTCAACCTGTCCATTTTCGGGGACGTCTTCGTTCAACTCGTATCCAATCTCCTCCCCAGAGCCCACGTGCCTTTTGGTCAGCACCAAGACACGGAGCTCTGGAATAATCAATTTCCAGAGACCAAGATTTTAGGACTTCCGGTTTCACGGCGCATGCGTGGCTTGGTTTAAATGGCGTCTAGAGATAAAGTCGAAGTGGATACGTTCCACAAAGGCATTCAATACGCACTGGAAAAACTAGGAAAGTCGAAATTTGGATTTGAAAGAACAGCAGTATTAAATTTTAAAAGCACAAGACACGAGGGCTCTGGGAACGAGCTTGTTGATTATTCCAGAGCTCCGTGTCTTGGTGCTGACCAAAAGGCACGTGGGCTCTGGGAACGAGATTGACTCGTATCCGCCGTGGCTCGACATGGACTCATTTTCAGAGCTCATTTTCGGGAACACGTGGGACCGATACAGTAACATGACACAGACTGTGAGAATAAAATTCATTTTTGAACAAACGGTGTGTAATGTCTTTACTTGTGTTTCTTTCGACTAAATAAAGAACTATACACAGCGTATGCATTTTTTTCCCTTCTGGATCAGTTTGACGCTCACTACAACCGCGAACAGTTTTTGTTTTCAATTGTGTGTTTCAGGTTTCTTATATCTCGGCAAATTGCTAACTCAAAAGACAAATGTTTTTAATGCCTTTTTTGGCTAACTTATTCGTAAATAGGCAAACATTTTTCAGCGAAGGTTGGCAAACTTTCGCTTGTCCACTTTCGGGGACCTTTTCGTTACTATCGTATCCGTGGCCAATCCTCGATATACTGTTGGAGTTCAGTGTTGGGAGCAAAATCTATTGTTGTAACACAGACTTTTAGAAATAAAATCGCTTTTAAACAAACAATGTGTTCTGTCCTTATTTTGTGTTTCCTATAACTACGTTTTAATTTAACTCGAACACATGTAAATTTTTACAGAGCTGCAGCCTCGCCGTCTCGCGTATTTTCTTTCCTTGTCCAAGCTACGTTACTTGTTCTTCACCGACAACGTTTTACGAGTTATGCCTTACTTGCAAAATTTCGCTCGTCCATTTTCGGGGACGTCTTCGTGGCTACATGGACTCTGTCACAGCTCATTTTCGGGAGTAATAGAGACGTACGATAGAGTTGTATAACAGACTGTGGAAATAAAATTCATTTTTGAACAAACGGTGTGTTGTGTCGTTGTTTCAGTTTCTTTCGTCTAAGCAAAGATCTTTTCGGAGCGTATATATCCAATTTTCTTCTGGATCAGTTTAACAACAGCGAACAGTTTTTGTTTTTTTTCTCAGGTTTCTTATATCTCAACAAATAGCTAACTCGAAGGACGAAAGTGTTAACTCTAACACATGTCCATTTTTACAAACCTGCAGGCTCAGCGCCATGCGCAATATCAATTTTTTCCCTACGTTGCTTGTTCTTCAACAACTTTTTCTGTGAGTTATGCCTTAGTTGCAACCTTTCGCTCGTCCATTTTCGGGGACGTATTCATTTAATCATATCCAAGGCTACGGATCTCTGTCAGACCTCATTTTCGGGAGCATTAGAGACGGGCAATACAGTTGTAAACCAGACTGGATATAAAATTCACTTTCGAACAAACGGTGTGCTGTGTCTTTGTGTTTCTTTCGTCTCGATAAAAAAAACTAGGCCGAGCGTATGCTTTCTTCCGGCTAGATTTGACGCTTGCAACAACTCAAGGTTGTTTATAAACATGTCTCTGGAAAAATGTTATTCGGAATATGTACGATTCATATGATTTTAAGAGTGCCAAAGAATTATGTTAAAACTACGCTTTCGCTTCAGTGCTTTCACTTGTCAGTTTTCGGGGATGTCTTCGTTTAAATCGGCTTGTCTGGCAATCGACGCTCAATTTCGGGAGCGAACTCTACTCATTTGTATAAGACAGGCTTTGAGAATAAAAAACATCT
>OZ026595.1:29975253-29982753 GCA_964020085.1 Micromussa lordhowensis
TTATAGTTACAGTTACAGCAGATTGAGACAGAGAGGATTGGACTGTGCAAACCTCCTGTGCGCAGAGACATTTCACCTTGCACTGGACAGAAAATCATCCTGGAAACGATACAGTATCCTTTGAGGTTTGGTTAAATTTACCGCAAATATATCAGAGTCGGTGACAGTAGCAACATTGCTTAGAGTCTCACTGACATGTAGACTTTTTATGGACCTTAAAGCCATTACGTACCTGCACCGGAGGACCCTGAACGTCTTGTAGAGCGACCTTGCAACTTTTGAAAAACGATGAGCAGGGCTTGCTCTCCTTGATCAGTTTATAAGATTATCAAATGATTCCCTTATCAAAAAACTACTTCTCTTTTCATCATACGCGTATTCATGAACAGAAACATAAGGCCGAAATATTTAAGTTATAGTATATCTCGTCTTATTAGCGCAACATATCCCATATACCTTCCAAGATTAGTCCTCCTGATTTGAGTAGTGTATATGCACTGCAGTTTTTATTTTTCAGCTCAGCGTAATCAACATTCCAGCTACACGTCCAGTCCAATCTACTGTCTGCTCCACCTGGATGAGCCGATCACTGCTTCGACATTCAACAGAGCACCTGGTAAGCTGCAATCTCAACCCTTTTTAGCCTATTTGTGAGCATGCGGGCCAGTGAAGGTTGGCAGGCTCCACGAGGCCCTCCGACGCGCATTTCCCTTTCATAAAAGGTCTTTGTCATTATCGCGACAACTATAAACGAATTTTTACACAGCCAGGTTGATCCGCCAAATCTCCTCAAAATTTAATTATAAAACGTGACATTCTTAAACATTAATGATAGAGTTGCCCCAAAAATCAAACAAGAGCTAACCTCGAGCAAACCAGTGTGAATATGAACAATTAAGCATTTGGTGAGTGCATTTTTACTCCATCAACAAATTATACTAGTTTCTACCTGGTCCAGGCCTAAACTAAAGCAGATATGGCATCGACCGTTAAAAATCGCACAGACCGTTTACGAAAGGGAAATCAGCCCCTCCGACCTTTCTGTGTTTCTCCTAAAGTTTGACTTCTGTGGCAAACTTCTGTGGCATGTAAGGCTGCCTAAGTGATAGCCACATGACGTCACTAGTCACAGGACTTCTCATTGCGCCTACATAACGTGGCATGTACATTTTAAAAAGTCCACTATCTTGGATTTCAGAAATATTGAATATAGCCCCAGAGACCAGGAAAAAATTAAACAACGAAAACTTTAAAGATTGGGAAAAAATCAAGCATCTCAATAAAACAGATATTACAAAATCAGATATTACAAGCACCATCTGAAAAGATCGTTGTCGTCTTAAACATTTTGGCCCTAATAAATGCTAGGAAAAGTTGCAATGATTGCCACTGTAGCTTGGACGAATATAAGTTGTAAAAGTTTGAAATCAGCGCGAGAACTTTATACTCCTCCTCCCTCCCCAGGCCCACTAGGGGAACAAGACTTCCACACACGCTTGCAGAGTACCAATTCCTGATGAAACAGGTCAAATCTACAACGGATATCCTTGTCAACTCTTGCCATTGAGGATCGTCTTCTCCGCTACCAAACAGACCATCTGCTCCCGGGGAAATCGTCATCTCAAAACTGACTCTTGTTAAAAAAACAGGTGAGTTTGGAGTTGTACATTTCCTACATGTACTATTTGTATGGAGGCGAGGTCACCTCATATATGATTAGTGCGTTCGACTCCGGATCGAGCGGTCCGAGTTCGAGCCCTGGCCAGGGACATTGTCTACGAGAAGATACCTTACTCTCACAGTGCCTCTCTTCAGCCAGGTGTTTAAATGGGTATGGGCGAATTTTAATGCCCGATGGACTAGCATCCCACACAGGGGAAGCGAGGGCGGGGGAGGGGGGTAGAAATACTCCCAGTCGCTTCACCCTACAGAAACCGGGATAAGCTCCGGCCTGATGGGTCACTTGACTCGTATGCAGACTTTAACTTACCGTTTACATGACTATTTCGCTTGTCAAGAATTGTTAAGTAAAAATTCTTTCTTCCTATCACCCTTTGTTTTCAGCTGATACAGCGGCGCGCCCAATCATGAAGGCCCTGTTGTAAAAAGTTATTCCACCTGCGTCTGGTCAAAAATTAAACCGTACTACCTTCCGAGTGCAGCTACAGAAAAACAGATCTGCCACGGACCTATGAGCCTAAAGCATATGTTCCTCAGGTGAACATCGAACTATCCAACACAAACAGAATTTAACTATGAACAACTGGTCTTCTGTAAGTGGACAAAGCAATATGCTGTGATCATTTCAATTATGATCGACTATGCGGGATGTTTACACGATGTCACGACAGCCATATTAGTGCTCCCATACATAGACATGTCTATGTAGCGATAAATGAGATCTAATAGCAATATAAGGCATAAAGTTTCTACAGTTTAAAGATATAAGTATTGCAGCCATACAAACGCTTTATTGGCTCAGTAGACGAATATTTTTGTTTGTTGAATAAGTGAGGGAGTCAAATGGTCAAGTCAGCTTGGATTTGAAAAAGCATCACGGCAATCGTATAGTTCAGATTTTTACTCCGTTGGTTGACATTTTATGATACTGATACATGAAATGACCTGCTGATCACCCTTGTTAGAGTCGCACTCTGGCCACGACCATTTGCTGCCTTTATATATTGGATATCGGGTAATAGTTAAAGAACGCATCGTAAGACAGCGGTTTTCCTTAACCCGTGAAATAGAACAGTTATGACTCTCGAAATCGTTTATCACGCCTTCTTTTTGCGCACTTGTCGTCGGCACTAGTGAAACGGGTTGAGAAAAATCCTGAAACGATTTTAGGAAATTGTACTCAATATTGATATAATTATTGTACCATTGTTATTGCATATCCTATTACGCTGTAACTATGAACGAATTTAAATTACAGCGTATATATAACAAAATGAAAACAAATATAAGTGAACATAACTGTCATTAAAAGTTACTTATGAGATATAACACATACCTAAAGACATCTAAATTGAAATAAAGCCATAAGATATTAATTATAACATGAAAGTGCGTGCAGCGGTTGCAAGAGTGGTGGTGGTGGTGGTGGTGGTGAAGGTAGTGGTAGTGGTGGTTGGTGGTAGTTGAAGGGTGGTGGTGGTGATGAGGTTTGATAATAAAAATAATAATAATAATTATAATAACAATTATAATTTAATAATAATAATAATAATAATACAAGACTTAATTTATGTAGCGCTAGTTGGCATTTGACGATAAAAACTGACGATGAAAACGAAGGATTTTTCAATCACTCGGAGTTCAGAAGAGTCCAAACGTCGTTCGTTTTTATCGTCAAAGACCTGCTACTTAAAAAAGTAAACAAAATAGAGTAAAGGCTTCTTGAAAATAAAACAACAATATAAACATAAGTCACGCAAATGAACAGAACATAACACTCCGAATTGTATATTGTTAAATGACAAAGGGTTTAAAAATACCATATACTTGTGATATGAATATATTTTTCAGTATATAAGAAGGCCTGACTACAAAAATATTTTACTACGGAAAAGAATACAGGCCGATAAGTAGCCCGAATCAAATAGTCTTGTACCTTTTGCAAGGTCATTATACAAACAATCATTTAAATACTGTCAGAAGACACAAGGGTGTCGAACTATTCTGCAAAGTCTCGAATTGATTCCTGTCCGAATATTAGAAACTTTCAGACCAGCAAACCTACCCTCTGATTACCTCCATGTAGTTCAGTAGTGTAACTATTTCTAAGAATATTTCTAGGACATTAAAAGAATTTGAATTGCACACTTTGTCTTGTCTGTTTTTATATCATAAACTCCTGTTCAGAACTTTCCCAACTGAGAACGTGCTTTGTGGTCAATTTGATAAACCGCAAGGTGATTTGTGAGAATATTCCTTTGTGATTTGTAACGAAGTAGTCGATTTTTAAAGTGAAATAGTCATTGTATAACTACAAAGTGCTTTATGGCTAAGGATGAAGGCGATTGTAATGTCTACAACAACACAAAGCACTCTTTTTGATCTTGGGGTCGTATATTTCAAGTCTACCGATAGTTCATCTCCTCATGGAGGGTTTTTATATATTCGGAAAAAAAAACCTTCAATGGGGACTGAGAATTGAAGATAGACTTGATGTTGGTCTTCCTCTCGGAGCTATCATCATTAAGAACAATTTTACTCCTTGCTCGGAAATGCCATTATGTTTGTCTCACGTTTGCTGCTTTTTTTAACTTCGACATAGCTTATCAGTCAAATTTCGAACAAAATGATCAAAAGTGGGAGTCTGTTACTGTTCAGAGATCTGATTAAAGGGGCAACTAAATCAGTGCCGAAAAAATAGCGTATCTTCATGGAATTTATAGCAGTTTATAAGCGAATGTTCTTTTATTCAGGACACCCGAGAACTGTTTTGTCGCCTGCGTAGCTTATGTTCTTCAAAGTTCTCGTTATACAATGCGGAAACAAAACTAAATTGAAGAAATGGTCAAGGAGAAGAGCCAGGTTTGTTGGTCAAACATTGCTACCAAACCCCACCCCCTCGAGTAATAACTTTGCTTGGAGACCGATTTACAACCGGAGTGTCTGTACCAGTCCTAATCGTAACATAGACTACAAAATGTTTGGTCCAGCAACTCACGACTTGCCGCGCCTTTTAAAAATACGACCGCGAGGGCCTAAGTACTTTACTCGAAGAATTTCCCGCAAGTGATATCCTTGTTTACACCATCGAAATCTGACTGATTGATCACCATGATAAATCGACTACATTATTCGTGATCCTATGGTCTTCCTAAGTTTCTTTTGTTAGATTAAACGGGCAATGCACAAATTCGGCTATCGTGTTAACATACTTCTTGCCACTTTTAAATTCAGATCATGCGATGATTCACTTGGGAAGTTGCAATTGTCCTGTTTGTTCATACTCCCATGCAATCAGCTGGGTGCAGTACATTGCTCTGTTGTATCCTCCCAAATGAATCATCACGTGCTTTGAATTAGGTGACAACAAAGATGTAAAAACGCTAGCTGAATCCGTATGTCATAGAGGACGCTAAATCCCATCGATCTCACCAGGCACTTTGATGGACTCCAAACCGTTAACGGTTTGAATATCGACGGTGGTTTTCGTTGACCGAGCGGGTGATTATCAGGTGCTCCATTCTTCGCTCATTGGCGTGTAATAAGTCCTCGAGGCGCCATTTATATTATTATCTAATCACAGTCATTAATAACTTATACTTTTGTTGAGCCAAGAAGAACTGTCAGAAGAAAACGATCGCTTTCTCAAGCGAAAAAATAGGAAAAAGAAATTACTACTCATTTCCTGGGACATGAGCATTTGAACCATAAGCGATATGGCGGAAAATTGTAGATTGT
The DNA here is from genome assembly GCA_964020085.1 of Micromussa lordhowensis. Lineage (NCBI taxonomy): Eukaryota > Metazoa > Cnidaria > Anthozoa > Scleractinia > Lobophylliidae > Micromussa > Micromussa lordhowensis. The sequence continues at coordinate 29,980,672 of OZ026595.1, forward strand.
CAAGGCTGTATCCACTGCTGTGGTTGTTTTGTTTATATTTTGCCTTCACAACGGCCAGTAAACTACAAAGACGGACACCAGCCGATGACTACAAAAGCATTATAGTTAAAAAGGTCAGTGAAAGCTACATTTCACATTTACAAAATTGTGCACGGAGTTTTCTTTTCTTGTAGTTGTGCCAATGTAATTTGATGGCCTGTGTTAGAATTACAAAAGAGAACATTTATGCCTTGATGCTGTTCGCTTAGTTTGAAGTCATCTGACATTTTGAATTTTGACCGTTAATTTGATTTGCTTTGTTTCCATTGGATCCATAACCAATGAGGTGTCAAAACCCAAAATAAGGAAATAAATCAGCGATATCAGTAATTCATTTAGCATTGTTTAGGAGTTTGCCTGCCAGATACTTTGACTTACTAAAAGAGATTAGCTGCGCCTTCTGATATATTTATTTTATGGTCAGTTAGCTTAATTATATAACCATCTAACACTGTCTGTACAAATAACATCCGAGATTCGAATGAAAGCTATTTTAGTTGTTGACCGATTCTGTTTCAGAAAAGCGTATAAAACAAACTCCAGTACACCAACTTGGAAGAAATCTCAAATCGTGTCACCTCCAAATTATTTTACCTAAGGGAACTGTGATTAACTTGCGTGGAAAACATCTAGGAAGAATAGATCGATCTAAGGGTTGTTAGGGCTGTCCACCATGTAAATCGATATTCAATGGATAATGCATATATAGCGTTTCAATGTTTTCGAACTCTTGGGTTGTGCAAGAAAATAGAAAACTAACAGTCACATTGCAAGTTTTTCAGTCCTGTCCATCAAGAGAAAAATTGTAACGGCCCATGGCAAGAGCCACAGACAGAAATTCAAGTTTTGTTTTGTCTGTGTTTTGTTTTGTTTTGCAGATGATATCGCCAGGCTATTACTCCCAAGAATGCAATGCTCACAAGCAATGCAAAGACCCAGTAAAATATTGCCACATGTTTCTTTGCGTCGACTGTTTGAAAGAAAATGTTGCCTGCACACAAAATGGTCAGTGTTGTCCTTCATCGGAGTGTATCTACGGACGCTGCAAGACTGGGGCTACCGCCGGACAAGCAGGTGAAAGAAAATATCTGATAAAAATAAAACTTTTTTTTTTTTCCCAAACAGCAAATATGCACCACTGGAACTGATAACTGGAATATTTTGGTTTTATCAACTGAGTTGATAATGTGAATAGATTCGAAAGTTGACGTTTAGAGCGTTAGCCCTTCGAATCAGATTCGCTCCGACGCATGGCTAACGCTCGAAACGTCAATTCACATTATCAACTCAGTTGATAAAACCAAATTATCGTGTAATACTCCCCACCGACGCAGCACTACAGGTTCATTAGAAACGTACCCCCTTTATTGATTACTGGAATGTTGATTCATAACAGGCGCCTTCTGTGACAGGCAAAGTGACTGCAAAGACCAGGATCTCTGTTGTGTCCGTGAGGCTGCCATCAACCCCGCCATTTCAATCTGTAAACCTGCTCTAGACGAACATCAAACGTGTGGACCGTATAATCAGTATCGTACACTGTACATTGGTGGTACTGTGCAACCGGCCTGTGGTCCATGCAAACAAGGATTGACTTGCAAGCAAGTAGGGTAAGGAAATGCGTGCAATGTTTGTCTTACAGGCGTCTCTGTCCTACATGTAATGTCCTACTTGGACGTTAATTACATCGAGAGGGGGACGCACCATTCTCCCGATGAAACCTCAAAGAAAGTCTAAATGTGCGCACTCTATGGTCATGACCTTCTTAAACCATCTATAACTAGCACAAATTCTAGCGATCCGACCACTGCAATAAGATGCCTGCATAGTTTCCACAGGCTAACCGGAGCAGGGATGGCACAGTGTTGAGAGCGTTTGCCTCTCACCAATGTGGCCCTGTTTCGATTCTGGCCCGGTATAAGTATAAGTATAAGTATAATTTATTTACCGTCAGGTGCACGGGGAGTGGTTGCCCAATCTCCCGAGCCGGAGGCTCATGATAAAAGTGACTGACTATAAAATACATTTACAAGTCTGAAATTC
>OZ026595.1:29985253-29990253 GCA_964020085.1 Micromussa lordhowensis
ACTTGAGTCTACTTTACAAGACGCAGCAAATTGCAATACAATCCAAATGATTTGCTGCACTAAGCGAAATGTAATTTTCAATCTGCCGTAGGGGAAAAGATGACGACTGCATGGTACATTCGTCTACATCATTAAATGGCACAGAAAAGTTCTTAAAGCTTCAAATCTAGAAAAGACGGACAAATAGGCCCCCTTTGCAGGATCCGGTCACATGGTACGGAATAAATTACGCTGGGACGCAAATGACGCAGTGGGACTTCCAAAACAAAGGAACTCGTACCAGTCCAGCCCGACTTTCCTTTGTTTTGGAAGTCCCACTGCGTCATTTGCGTCCCAGCGTAATTTATTCCGTACCATGTGACCGGATCCTGCAAAGGGCCTATTGTACTTATATAAGACTTTCTATATGCTGTGTTAATCTGGCAAAGCATTGTGGTAAGATGTACAGCCGCCATCTTTCCCTATGGTGGATTGCAAATTTCACATTGGTTAACCAAAAGTTCAAAGAAAAATCCGAGTTATGAACATGATGAAATCGCATCATCATCTCTTCCTATTTGAGAAATGTATGATAAATGATAAACGCGACTTCTCCATCATCAAGACGGACATACTAATGAGGAGTTTTCTTTAAGAAACGTCTTAGCTCTTGTTTATAATTGGGCTAATTAGATATTGGATGACCTCATTTTGTGCCTGGAATGCTCGTCGTCTTCACTTTCATTGAAATCGAGGTGGTCCATTTCACAAAGTGCAAGGTGATGGCTCTTTTTATCAAAGGGAACAACTAAACTTAAATTGAAAATTCTCCAACCAATTCTATCCAAAACCTCCGTTTTGATACAAAAAAAGTAAAACACCATTATAGGAAAGAAGACTTTATTTTCTAGTAATGTTAACTTAATTACTTCAAGTCAATGTGGATAATCAAAGCTTCATTTATTGCTACTAAACTGAGATTTACAGCCAATTTATAACAACTGACGGCATAATAACTAACATGAAATTATAGCAAAGCCTGCTACCGACATTGTGTTATAAAAATGATTCTTTGATCAACTGCATGCACTTTTTTACACAATAAAAATAAAGGAAATTTCTCCTGGCGTTTGTCGATGAATAATGGACTCTTTTGGCTACTATATTTAATGATTTGTACCCCTGCCAGACTTTTATAAGATGTAGCACAAAAAAGTAGCCGACAGATAATGAAGACGATAGATTATTTCAGTTAAATTCTTCCTCAAAGCTCTAACGTTGATTTAAGGTGTTGTACTTAAGATGCTCATTAGGTGTTGAATTTGCTTCAAATATCTTTACAATTAACAGGAGCTGGAAAAAAGCTAGTCGATAAACGATCTTCTTGCCATATAGGAATAGACAGCAGAAACTACAAGATAACTAGGGTCTCAGAAAGTTAGTAATGCTGCGGCACATTCTGTTGATAGTGACATATTTTACGCACGCAGTGATTTATCTTTCTGCGCGTTCCAAGACTTGCAGTAACATTTATTTCTCGAAGTAGTTTCAATTGTGCTGTGTAACTTAAAATCTGTCCTTGTATGCATCAACTTTTCGCATGATGACGCATGGATGGCGAGGTGTGACAAGGGATCGTGACAAAAAAAGCACATAGTGAAACTACAAGATAACAAGACTGAAAGCCGCCGAAGTGTACTTTCACGAATGTTCCAGGCTATGCATCCACGTTGGTGAACGGTTTGTAGATATACTTTACTCCTAAAAGTTACAATCAGGTTCAAATCGAAGCCTTAAAAACTTCAATTATTTCTTGTCATCCTCCTTTACACAAATCTCGTGCACTCCAAATATTCTGAAAAAAAAATGAACAAATGAAACTCACAAACTCACATTAATCCCAAGTGCAATAATTGTATGTTAAGGAGGAATGGGAAGCAATCAAATTTTAGCAACAAAATGTGGCGAACATCTTTTTAGCTGTAAAAATACGCTTGTGTTATCCCGATTAAGTATTGCCACCTACATTAATCAGGTTAGATGCAATTTAAAAATAAAAAAGCATGTTTCAGTTATGGCGGAACACAAAACGCATTCCAACAGAAGTGGCACAAAATACTCCAGTCATTGTAACTCCCTGTTCTCTCCTTTGAAAGGTTGTTTAAAAAGGCAATTTAACTGAATAATATTTAGGTTTTCATTTTCATTTGAACAGCTTTAACACAGTATTTCATGGCCCTATATATTTTTTTCGCTCATCCTTACTAATAACTCGTATAATAAGTAATATCGTTGTTATTTTGTATTAACTCCTGTTAAAGAGGTTGTCATACTGTTAGTGTTGTAACCGATGTTGACTGGTACTGTAATTTGTAATTTGTAAGTAGTGATAGCGATGTAAGTAATTTAAGTATTTTTTTTGTAATAAGTTATTAAGTGCAGTATTGCAAAAAAAATATATTGCCACCTTGACACACCATGGTCAATTGTAATAAGCAGTGTTTAAAGAGACTCACCCGACTTGCTTGCAAACAAGTCCATTTTTGCATGGCCCACAAGCTTGTTGAACCTGAGCACCGATGTAAACATTTTTAAAGAAGTTGATTGGACCACAGACCATGTTCTCTTCCAAAGGAGGCTTGCAAATAGAGATATGTGGATTGATAGCCGACTCCCTAAAATGAAATCACATGACAATCAAAACGTTCAAGAGGTTCTCTTCCAAAATTGACATCCATTAAATGTTTATTCAAAATATGTGATACTCAGCACTAGGCAAACAGAGAACGTTCACGTGAAAATCAAACTGTCATCAGTTTTATCTTCAACCCTTTCAGTGTGCATTTAAATTGAACAAGAACAAATTCAGCCGAAGACCATGATAGTCTACAAGCTTCGAAGTAGACTTTTTAGTTGGTGTTTGTTTTCATTTACTTATTTTTGTCTACCTTTCTGTTTGCGTGTCTGGAGGAATTCTCTGTCGTTTCCTTTGTTTGTTTGTTTCTTGATAGGTTGGTGTTCTTTTTGTTTGTTTGTTGGTAGGTTGGTCGGTTTATTTGTTTCTTTGTTTGTTGGGTGATTGGTTTGTTTATTTGGTTTGTTTGCTTGTTGGTTTGCTTTTTGGTCGCTTCTTTGTTTGCTTGCCTGTTTGTTTGTTTGTTTCATTGTTTCTATGGGACAAAGTCTTGGTGAGGAAAGGATGAATAGGGTCTTATACAAACCTCACGCAACATGTTCCAGGAGGATCTTTGCAATCATCGTGTCGATCACAAAATGTTCCAGGCGCTCCTCCAGCAGCATCTTTCTTACATCGCCCGTATGTACACTGGCCGTGACAGCACTGACCATTCTGAGTGCAGGCGACATTTTCCTTTAGACAGTGAACACAAAGAAACATGTGGCAGTATCTTCCTGAAAAATAAATTAAACACTCAAAAATGGTTTAGCTTGTCTCTAGTCGACAAGTCAGATCGTAAGATTATAATTCACAAAGATCCAGATTGAGGGGAAAAATGCAAATTGGAACTGATTTCTAATTTTGCCTTGTCATCTCAAGGATTTTACTCCTCGTTCCTTTAGTCTATCAATGTTGTGTTACAACTGGTCTGTGTCAACAAATAGGAAGACTGAATCATTTTGCAAAAATCTCTAGACTTGATAACTTCGTCCATACATGGGAACAACCCTTCTCGCTGAAAACAGCATTAAACAATTCAATTAGGTCAAAAAGGAAATACGGTTCAGCCCACCTGGGTCACAAGGCTTGTGTGCGTTGCATTCTTGGGAGTAGTATCCCGGTGCAAGCATGCGTGGTTGCGGCCTTGCTGCTCCGCCATTGGCAAGAGATGACATATCAGGACCATGGCCAGGGTCCATTTGAGGGAATGGCATCATTTCCTGTGCGGAAATAAGTGCATTCATACAACTTTATTACTTGAACGGACGAGCCATTTGAACGAGTTTATTTTGTTAAATGAAGAAGTTTACCTGCATCATGTCAACCTTTCTGTTGATTAGAAAACACAATGTTTACACCGCGCAGGTAGAACTACTTTTCAGTCACGTTCATTATTACCGGCTGGAACACGAAATGTAGGTTTAACCATTCCTTGCTGTGTGTAGCTTTATCCTTTACATGAAATATAAGCTAACCTTACTTCTTCTTCGAAAACGTTACGTACTAATGATTGTTGTTCGGTAATTCTAAAAATAACTTCCAACGCGTCAAACAGTTCAGTTCAATTTTTGGTTCGAACAGAATACCCATAGGTAATTTACGTTTTCAATAGCCTAATCACATGTCCAGAATGTGGAATTTGCAAACGCATATTTGCTGTTTATCGTGTTGTTATGGCTTTAAACTCAAACAAATATAAATAATGATTGTCTTTAAAAACACACCGACCAAAAGGCAGTATCAGCTTTCCTTGAAGTGAAGACCAATGTTTATTTATACTTGACACAGAGTGATAAAAGTGATATACTTTTATACTTAAATGTAAAATACTACCCATGCATCTGGTGCCTTTTCTGACACGATTTTAAAAACACCTTTTTGGTGGCTTTTAAAATAATTACTGGTCCCGGTCGCTAATTTGAGTGAAGTTGTTGCGAGTTAGCCTACACATGGTAAACTTGGCAAACCAAAACAAGATTGATTTTCATTGCCTTTTCTGTTGAAACAAACCTGTTCTGTGAAAGCTGAGAGGAAAGGTCCACAGTTCTTAAACTTACCTTCTTAATCCTTACATTGTCGGCTGACCGAGTGTCTTTTTTCAGTCGCTGTTTTACGGTAAAACTTTTCTTGGAAGTTGCCGATGGTAGCCAAATTTGACTTAGTATGGTGCCTATTAAAAGCCACCAATTTGATTTTAAGTTCATTTTTTGTCCCAAACAGGACTATTGTAAGTCCTAATCCTCGCTGCTAGGCCCTCGAGAATCGGCCAAGTTACGGAGGATTTATGTGGCTTGAATTATTATTTCATTGCGTGTTTCATTATTAATAGCTTACACTGAAACCA
>OZ026595.1:29995253-30005253 GCA_964020085.1 Micromussa lordhowensis
TAAAATCTAAATTGAGAGACAAGGTTGAAGTTCAGTCACCTCAGTGTTTTATGTAGAGAACTGGAAAATATTGTAATTTTTTCTCTTTCTGTTAAATAAATTGAGATTCTTCACAGAGATAATCATGGTTTTTTGCTGTGTACTAAGTTATGAACGAGACTATTTGTAGAGTTTCCGAGAAGTAGAAGTAAAGTCTCGAAAAAAGTCAAGTAAGGGAAAAACGCTTCGTGCTGCATATCGTATGCATGCGACAGCAAATGTATACGGCGAGGTCCATAAACTTGCAGAAAAAGCACGACCAATGATTCTCCAATACAGACCTCGCGCTAGCTCAGTACCATAGATATATTTGCTGTCACGTGCAACACGTAGCAGTTTTCCACAGAGGCCATTATTCGATTTCTTTTACTTCTATTGTTTGCGGAAGCTCTACAAATATTGTGACTTTGACTGAACTAGTAGAGCTTTTTTTCACCAGTGTTGGGAGCCCATCACTAGGAGAGTGCAGCTACCCCATATTCCTGTCACGCCGTTTTCACAGACCGATCCCCAGATATAGTTTGAATAGCAAATTCAGACCCCCGCAGAAACCTCAGTGACCAATCACAAGCACGGACTTAATTTTTAACTGAAGTCAACATTTCACCGGAAGATTAAACAAAAAAACGCCATTTTTTTTCCTTACCGATGCTCGCACATGTAGATCGGAACTGACATACTTCGCGGGAAAAGGGGTATAAAAATAGACCGGTCTGAAAAAATGCCCTGACATGAGCTTAGTATGGGAGTTGCAAGCTCCTAGTGGTGGGCAAGATACGACTTGATCTTCGTCTCGAACAATATGATGCGATGTTTTTTTTCCAAATACTAACACTGATACGTAGATCTTATAATGAGAGTAGAGTCTCTGCGTGTAATGGACCGAACAAATGTCGAGTCTAGAGTATGTTCAGCAATTGTATACAGCAACTACAAAATGCAATTAATAAGTAAGGTTCAATTTGAAAGGCAATTATATTGCAAGTAAAGGAAAGAGAAGAATCTTGATTGACCACATGTATAATTACAGCAATAACAGTAACGCGTTGATGTTCATTTACGATTTTATGTTTTATTTTCTTAAGTGTAATCTTCTTACAAATTAGTTATTAAAAAATATATCAATTTTAGTAAAATTCAAGATGATTAATTATTTCACGCGTTGCGTCTTTTAAGTCGATAGTCATTTTACATTTTAAAACTTGATTTTCTTATCCTTTTCTTCTTTCTTGCTCTTGCTTGATTTGATTTCTTTTTTCACAGGTTTGTCATTTACTGACTTTGTCTCTTCAGAATTGTCCTCGTAACCTCGGATGCAGGCCCTACGTCCAAAAAACCTGTAAAACAAATTTGACTCTTAAGCATCTATCGTATAAAAAACCTACAGAGATAAATTCTGTATTAATCATTCTCAAACTAATTTAAAATAATTCATCAAGTTTAAATAATGGAAATCATGACCGTGACGGTACTTGGATTTCTGATCTTAATTAGCATAGATTTTGACGATTTTATTTCTCCGTTTTCTCCTTCGTTTTAGTTTCAACTCTCTTCTCGGTTTTTGGAAATGTGGTCAAACGCGGTCTTTCGTGTTTGATATATTACACCCAGTTATGTCGTAGTAAAATCGCGAGTGAAGCATTACCCCTTTCACATACCCCAAAGTTCTGAAAAAAGGCTCATCGACAAACCCCATAAAATAGCCTCTCACATCATACTAAACACTAGAAAGATCACTTCTGGATCCATATCAGTAACTCATTAAAAATCATGGCTCTATACCAACTCGAAAGCCCAACTACTAAAAGTCACATTTGGTATTATTTGTGTAATTTCTTTTTCATTCTTATTATGTCCTGTAACTTTGACAGTGTCCATTTATTTCAATAGTGCAAAATAAAAGTCTGAAAAAAAATCTGCATCTTTTACTATTTCGATCGTTTTGTGTTGTGTTTTGATACCTGAATACATAATCCAAATGAGTTACCCAGGACCTATATATTTTTTGGAAATTTCTCGGCAAAAACATGCGCAATAGCAGCAATAACATCCTACCCAACAGTCCTGCACACCAGTCCCTTTTTGCAGTAGTTGGACACGTCCTCGGCCCTTCTGAACAGATCAAAAAGGCTGGAGTGGCCACACGTGGCTCCCTCTCCCAGCTTAGCCATGCACACACGGCTGAAGCGACTGATGTCAGGTTGTTCCCTGCAGCTGAGTTCCTCGTCAGTGGAATGGCATTCACTGTCTGAGTCACAGAATGTACCTGCAGACGAGAATTCAGCTGAGAATCACTGTTCGGGTATCAAAAGTTCCAATAAAATGACTAAGGAATTTTGAGAATGCTTGGGCGCAACAAAAAATATCCAACGTTCGGCTCATTTATGTAACGTACACAGATGTTTAATTATTATTTCTCGAAGTACTTTTTGCTACAGTCTATAACCAACGTATGGGACACTTGAAAGATAAAAATGCTAATAAAAAGTTGGTTTAACGCAGTCCTAATGCTGAATCTTGTTTGCGTTTATTCTTTGCCAAACGTATCGTCTGCGTGAGCAAACCTAATGTGAGCGCGCTATGGAGTCTCAGTAAGACTGTTGTAAGCTACCTTAAAAAGGTGACCGTATAACTTCGCTTGTCATCATTATTGTCAGAGGCGAGATGGAGTTTTCACTCCGCATTCAATTCGCCCCCTTTCTCTCGCACTACTTTGCTTACTGTTAACAGCAGGGTTTAAATATTAGGAACTTGAATTGCAGTAACTTAAACTCGTTATTAAACACAATAGCAAGGATCTTGCTCAAAACTATATTCGTGTATACATTTGATTACATTGAGTCTGGACACCTGGTTTATTTTTAGGTTGTTTGTTAATTTGTCTGTTCGTTCGTGCGTTCGTTAGTTGTTTCTTGTCTCTCGGATGATCGAGAAGATAGCGACATCATTCGATCATTGTTTTTGATTCCTCTTTGAAGGTGGGCTGTTAACTGATAATGTTACCTAACAGGTGACCTGATGTTATTGTTTCTGTCAACTTTACCCAGTAAGGGTCAAGAATATATCCAACATAGAACAATAATTGCACTACTTTACTCGATGAATCAACGTTATTCCTTCTCATTGTACAGTAGAGATGATTTTTGTTACACCTACAGAACTGTAATAAAAGGTAAAGGTCTAAATGGATGCTTGCGGTAACCCACACTTAGTTATGTAAGATGACTACTGTTTTTTCTATTGCTTAAATTGTTTCTAAATATTCCTGTAAGTCAATCACGATCATCATGATTATCAAAATGTTATGATAATCAAACGCTTTAGCAAAACTCCAAAATACACCAGCAGTGTATCGCTTGTTATCTATTGAATGTAAAATTTTAGTCACTACCTCCAAAGTTGTTTGTTCTTTGTTTTGTTTTTGTTTCTTTTTTCTTTTTTCTTTTTTTGTGTGTGTGTTTGTCTGAAAACGTATGTCGTGTTTATCAAGGTAAATTGCAATTCTCTTGCCACATTTGCTTTTCTAAAAATTAAATGGCAAAACATGGAAGGATTAAAATTACTCTATCATTTAAAAGGTGTCTGTTATTGTTTGCTTTGTTTGCTTTTAATATTAACTAGTATTATGTATTGGCCAGATTTTTCATACTCAAGTTGGTCACAAAGTCATCAAGAAAAATGCATGAAAAATGACACAATCGCTCATACAGGCCGAACGCATGGCAAGTATATTGACTAAAACGACTACAGTTATAGCCAATAGCATTTCTACAAGTCAGTCAACCTTACATATACTATTCAAATAAGAGGCACTCTACTCTATTAATATTATTTTTCCGCCCTAAGAATCTGCATTCTCCTTTGCTCGAAGGCTTTGTTCTACGAGCAGGTGCATAGAAACAAAAAGCTTTTTGATTACAAACGTTGGTGCTTTTTCAATTATTAGCTTAAGGGCCTGTTTACATGGAGGTGGGGGACCCCAGGTAGGTGAGGTAGCCCGCCTAGCCGTGGTCGAAAAATGGCCAGCGTTTACATGCAAACTTACAACCCCGGGGTCCCGGGGTGACTTTACTTGACGTTGTTGCGTGGACGCTAGGCATGTAAACATTGAAAATGGCGGACGAACGACGCATTTTGGCGGTCAGTGTTATTTTATCTTTATTTTCTGCTCTCGCTGCAGCATTTCAATGCTGTGGCGTTTTACTGTCACTTTTGATGATACAAAGCCTCCGCCAGAGTCAGTTAACGGCCATATTGTTCTGGTTCAAATTTTTACGCGCTTTGGCGCGCTTGCAAATGTAACATGAACTCGACCCCGGCTAGGCGGGTTACCCCACCTCGAGTCGTTTACATGGCAAAATGCGACCCCGGCTAGGCGGGTTACCCTACCTGGCAGACCGGGCAACCCGCCTAGGCGGGTTACCCCACCTATCATGTAAACATGATCAAATAAAAATGAGAGATTATATGGAGAGGCGGGTTACCTCACCTAGGCGGGTTACCTCACCTACCTGGGGTCCCCCACCTCCATGTAAACAGGCCCTTAGTCTCCTTTTCATCAAAGAAAAGCTGCGAGGCACGTAAGACGCTGTAGTTGCTTTCAAGAGAAGTAGCCTTATAAATTCATACCATAAGCCCTAGGCGTTTCCTGTTTCTTAACCTGGGAAAGTTAACAGGAAAAAAAACTTGCCAAAAGAAATATCCTGAAGAAATAAAAGTTCTTCTCTCGCTACTAACAATGCACGCAATTAGTGGTGCCTAGCTCATGTATGTGCGTTTTCGCACGTCTTCTTACATAACATCTTCCTTGTCGTCTTCACGACTGCCGTTCGAAGCTCGCGTACACGCCAGCAGTATAAAAATGGATTTATGGACGAATTCATAAATGCTGCAGTGTCAGTTAAGTTCCAGGCAACCGTCCAATGATAGGAGAAGAAAAATAAAATGGTCATAGCAATAAATAACGGTGTATAGCACAGAGTCATCGTGGTGTAATATATAAAAGTGTTTTTGGCACTTTTCGCTGATTGAAGCATGTTGCTTTGGTTATTTAAACTTCCCATGGCACGTTGTTGAGCGAAGATTTGTAGTTGATGCAGACGAACATGCTTATAAATTCTGATGTAACTGACGCTCGAAATAAGGAGGTAGATAAGAATACTTAAAGCTATAGCGAAATAGTAAGCTGCTACTTTCCAAAAAGCTAGAAACGATACAAGTAAGTTTAACAGCCAAAGAATTGCTATGGTATACATAGCACGATGAACGGTCATGACGTTCGGATATCTCATATGATAGTGAAGAGCCAAGAATCGATCTACACTTATAGCGGTCATCGTACTCAGAGAGACACCCGCTGCAGTAGTGGCCATCGTGGTCATGGGCTGGTACAAAGAAGCCAATTTTGTTAGTTCATATGCAATGTAAACTGGTTGTACGACAAGTCCAACAAGTAGATCTGATACAGCGAGACTGCCGAGGAACATTAGAGACGGTGAGTGAAGCGAAGGAGTCTTCGATATGGCAGCCAGTACCACAGAGTTACCAATGACGGATAGGATCATCAATGGAACATTGAGGACGCAGTTTATAATCACAACAGTTTCAGGATGATAGTTACACTCTGTTATGTTTGTCATCCTCGTTTTTGAGTTTGTAAAGTGTAACAAGGCGTATGTGTAATGCTGAGTTTTTAACGTAAAAGGGATTTTTAGAAATGGGTTATACCAATACATTGTGGCTTTTTAATTAATCTATTTATTTAAGCTCCCCGGGAAAACAATGTGTTAATGATTGCTTTTAACGTCGAAATTCAAATGTCGACAGTTGTCTGTTATTTAATTCGTGGACCCGGGTCAATGGGTTCGTAGTCATTTTCTGACTCGTGCTGAGCATAGAAAGTAGTAAAGTAGAAAGTAAATTAAAGTAGAAAGTAAATTAATGTCACTCAGTCGCAGTCCAACTTCAATGTTGTGCTGATTAAAAATGTCTTCTCCCGGTGTGGTGACGTTGCGTTGCAGATGTTTTGCTATAATTATCGATCGTTCGATTTGTCCCCAGCAAATCATTGTTTTATAATATAATGAAAAATTGTTTCAGCTGCTTACACAAGGCGATTTCAGACGTCAACAACTCAAAAACCATCGTTCGCTTTAGTCTTTTTACGAGTTCTGGAAAATTGAAATATCTATTGTTATCGCTTCTAGCTTTCATTTTTTGGAGGCATGATTAATTCTCATTTGCATTTCTAGTGCTTGGTACAAAGAATATTTGCATTTCAACTTGAAATCAAGATTGTGAGTCACTAAACCGAAAAGGCGCTGCTTGAAAGCCGGCCTTCTTCTATGCTATTTTTTACACTTGCAACATCCAACAAAATCGCTGTTATGTAATAATCTTTGACTTCTGCGATCTGTGCTTTTAATTAAACATTGTGTGTGCTTTCAGACCGCACTGACTTTGTCAGCGTTCGCAATGTTAGCTTGTCGGTTTATGAGAGTCGGGCGTCTGAAACATTTTTAAAAAAAAAGGAATGAGTACTAATGACCAATTCCCTCTATGACACGCGCCTGCAGTTGTATTCATCATCAATACAAACATCCTTCCCAAGATGATAAATACAACTACCATGATCCCCTGCAGGCACGTCTCATAGGGGGGATGGGGAATAGGAGTTTGCTCGAGTGCTTTGCCAATGGCCCATTCCCCCTATGAGATGCGGCTGCAGGGAATCGTGGTAGTTTATTCATCATCTTGGGAAGGATATTTGTTTTGATGAATACAACCACCATTATTCCCTACAGACGCACCTCATAGAGGGAATTGGTCATTGCGACCGTAATAGAAATTTCAATCAATTTCAATCCCTTGCTGGCCTCTAGCCGCATTCGTATAAAGAGTTCGAAACATACGCGATTTTTTGCGGTAAGAGTTATACGAAGAAATTAATTTCTTTTTTTAAATATTTTTTTCGTTAAGGTTATATTTCACAGTTTTATTCAGTACAGTTCCAACTGAATTACTTGTTTTTGAACACGTACACTATCAGAAGGCATTTAACTAATTATACCTTTCCACTACAAACCAGAGCATCTAGGATCAAATCAATGTTAAAGGATAGACAAAAAAAATATCAACACCCTAATAACTGAGTACTCAACATGTCAGTACTATTGCGGAGTGCAAGAGTTTCTACCAATTATAGCTCGTTGCATATGTTAAGCGATAGAAGGTGCCTGGTCTTAGTGTAGAATTGTATGTCACCACAGAGCACAACTCGTGACAGTAAGAGCCAGAAGAAATGCTCTAAATATTCAGTTTAAAAGAAAAGAAAATTATTTCCTGTAATAACTCATTTTTGCCTTACATCCCTAACAACAGTTTACATACTACTGTTTGAAGCAAAATTAATTATAATAGAAGAAGCATAAGGCTAGGAAATCTTAGGCAAGCTTCAGTGAGCTTTTTGTAAAGATTCCCTTTATCGTATGGCAAATCCAGTACTGTAGGCGTTAAGCAACAAGGTAAGGATGTAATCTGTGGAAACAACTCTCTATACTATTCAAAAAATACCATTATACTACGAGTTTCTGAACAGGTCAAATTATTACCATTGATTTAAAAAATTAATAAAACGACAGCCCACGGGCTTGTAGCGCGAGCAGTTACGAACCGTGACATTTCAACTCTTACGAGGGTGAACAGAAGCCACCAAAAATTCAGTGCAGAATTCAGTACAACAGATCGGATGACAAAAACCTTAACGACTAGTCTGTAGAAGTATAAAACTAATGCTAACAACAATCAAACAAATGAGCTCTGACCTGAACTTCCTTCCTCGGAATTCTTTATGCAGCGCCCCCAGGTGCACCTGTATTTACCGTCACACTGGTCCTTCTGTGTGCACGCCGCTCCATCACCCAATCGTTCCCTACACACCCTGAGGAACGCGTCACAGTACTGCGCATGCTTACAGTCAGCAGACTGGTCGCATCTCTGAAATATAAAAATAATGCGAAATCAGTTTGGAGAATGATCTAGAACCAATCGGCTTCCTCTCCTCCTACTCTGACAAGGAAACCTCCTTCAATGTTGCTGGACGAATTGTTGGGATAAAATACAGGCCTTGTTCGTTTTCCCAGAAATCTAAAACAATACTTAGATTTGACGAATTTTAAAAGAACCATTTTAAATCAATTTACCATAGAAATACTTAGAATAAATGTTTAGAGTTTGACTTTGATGGGCTGTCGTGGAAACAAAATAAAAATCACTTGTTTAATAAATAATGGTAATTGAACTGAGTGGAGTGCAATTTGGTCTGAAATCATACGCGTGATTTCAAAATCGAACGAGCACGCAGCGCGAGTTCGATTTGAAATCACAAGTATGATTCCAGACCAAAATTGCACGACCCAAAGTTAAGTTACCACTTTATTAGATACATTTTTAAATCGCACAATTTAATAGCCTAAATACAGGAACAAGATTTTGGTCAGGACCCATATTTATTGAACCAAGTTGCCAAATTTGCCAAACAATGGCTTTTTGTCTTTTATTTTCCTGCAATGTGATTGGTAAGTTTAAAAAAGCCTTAAAACGGATTGGTTGTATTGTTTTACTGTCCCATTCTCATTGGCTGCGAAAAAGATGTGATTTAGAGCAAAAGATAGTGCGATTCGTGAATAAATCGCACCGCTGAGAACCAATCACATTACAAGGATAACCAGTAATTTCAAAATGGATTTAATAAATATAATAATCTTTAGTTTATAGTCTTGAGTTTATTCAATTTGACTATTTTGAATGTACAACCTGTTGCCGTGGTTACGGTCGTATAATTTGGAATGAGTTCGAAACAGGAGCTCCCGGTTCGAAAATCGAATCGAATTGATTCTAAATTGATTTCAGATTTTCCTGCCATCGAGTAAGCTTTCGTATCTTGTAAACGACATTTTAACAGTCTGTTTTTGGCATAACAGGTTTCTTGGCTGGTACCAGTCAAGAGCTGTCAGGATCAAAAGACCAAAAAAGATCTGATCTCAACAAAGTTTTAGTTGCTTTCGCGAACAAATGTTTCCTTGTCTGTGATTTCACAGAGTAACCATACATTACTGAGTAAGTTACGAAAAATAAAAAAGATGGGAGACAGAAAACCGACAAATAAACATAGACATGGGTGTGACGTAACGGGTTGAGGCGCTTTCTCCACGCGCAAATATCAATGTTTGAATCGTTAGCTTCAAAACGCAGCTTTCCGCTACATCTGTTATCACTTGATGGCAAAAAGAAAGAAAAATACGAAGAAAAATACGGAGTGCCATAATGTAGATGTCACTCAAGCACTTGCGTTCAGAATCAGAAAGTTTGGCAGAAATGCAATGTATTTTATTTTCATCAATTTAACGTGCTGTCGCCGCTCACAAAGTGAAATCTTCGGAATTAACGAAGGCGACTGATTAACTTATTCGATATCTAAACACCAAATGAAGATTTCAAGAACACCTTAGCCTACCTCTCCAGAATCGTCGTGGAACTGTGGTCCAAATGGTCCGAAGTCGAACTCCAGGGCGGAAGGGACCTTCACTTTTCCGTCCTTGCCCTTGAGTAGCTTATCTTTATCAAGGGTAGTGATGGACTTGTAGACCTTGGACAGAATGTGTGGTGAGCTCTTGTTATCAGTGGATACAGTCTCCGACGTGACGCTGTAAGTCTTGAACGGACCGTGAGTGGAATTGTTTGTTGTGGTTGTAGTTTTGGTCTTGCCGCTCTTATCATCGTGAAGGACTGGTTTCTGTCCTGCGAAGAGACTGTCCAGCTGTTCTCTCATGTGAGACAAGGCACCGAAATTCGGAATCGGGATTCGCAGCGCGAAGCCCGGGAACTCGCTCTTCTCTTCGGACTCGTCGGGTTCTTTGTTTTCTTCGACTTCCTTCTGAGCTTTCTCTAGTTCATGTTTTTT
>OZ026595.1:30010253-30065253 GCA_964020085.1 Micromussa lordhowensis
TCAAAATAACTTGTGAGGTACTACCTTAGGAATATAACCAATATTGCGGATCACTTCCTTACCCTTCACCCTCTCCTGGTACCGACTAACAGTCAAAACTAGACACTCAACACTGGAGGTTCTTCTGCATTGGATCCTATCAAGGAGTAAAAGATGACCTGTAAACCAGGATAACCTCCAATGGTTAAGTGGGTCAAATCTTTACACATGAGGATCTGATTGTACAACGATTTTGCGGATTTATTGGAAAAATTAACGAATCCAGTAACAATATCCAATTGATTTTCTATCAACACCTTTAATCCTTGTCACATTTGGACTCAATGTATCACCATTACAGCTGAGGCAAGGCAATAAATAACAATAAATATCAATTTTCTAGATGTATAGCAAAGCTCCTGATTAAGACTTACCTTATAAATATGATAGCCTAATTGTCTCCATGAAAGGCTCATGCGAACAACATATTGAAATACCAATGCAACAATTGGCCGCTGCTTATAAAATACACTTAACTTACTCAGTAAATCGGATTCCATATCTTAAGCAGTAACTAGAAATCCAGGTTACATGTCTAGGTTTTTCTTTACTACATGTATATCTACATTAACATTCATGAAGAATTTCTAAACCCAAAAAGCTTCAGCTGATTTCACAAGCTAAAAGATGGTTCATCAGTTCTATTTTTTCCAGGGGAAGAAGTCGTTATTGTTGAACAAGTCAAAAGGCGAATCCACTGGAGTCTTGTCTTCAACACTTCCTTCCTTCAAGCACCTTTGCGAGAACAACCTTGGGATGAACAGAATAGGAGAGATTGGTAAAAAATAGAAATGCCAACTGGTTTTTGCATATTTATTACAAGAAAATAAGCAGTGACATGCATGAAGCCATTTTAATGGGTTTTGAAAAGTCCAAAGCATGAATACAATGTAAAGCATCCATGTAGGTATGTGACAGGAATCATTATCAATGAGTCAGTCTCAATGTCACAAAATCATCACAACTGGCGGACGTTGCCTTTATTGCTTTACCAAAAGCATCCTGTATCACGGCCATTTTACCCAGTGCACGGTTATTCATGTACTGAGTACATTCATACATATAATCTTTCCTCCCCTTATTGGGGAGGAGAAATTGCATGACAAGCCAAAAGGATGTCTGAGTGCCGTACAAAGCTATAAGAAGAGAAGTGAACCTACCCAGTCTTCATGCACTGTAGACCCTGGGCACATTTAGGTGAGTCTTTTGATAAAATTCCCTTGGTACATGATTCTCCATCCTTCCTTAGTTCCTGGCACTTTCCCCCTTCAAATACATGGACTGAGCAGAAAAGTCCTGCATTGCACTGGCTGTCCTCATCACATGGTGAACCAGCAAGGCCAGTGCGCTCTGAAAACAGAACATGTTCAATAAAATCTAAAACCAGAACATATTAATCACAATCATGTACGTGGGAAAGTGAGAAGTGAGGTGTCTAGCAGGAGCTAAAGTGAACTGAAGCCAGCTTCTCCAGTCTCCTCCACAGGCATCCTTGTGCAAGATACAATGTAGATTTTTCTAATATCCCAGTCTGGTATAACTCTCTCGTGCGAATTGATAACAAGCCTATTTACTATAAAAACTGGTATAAGGCGGGTATTAATTTTCAAAACGATCTACTTGATGAAAACTTTCATTTTTTAACTTTTGATGCTTTTAAGGAAAAATTTTCTGTTAAAACTCATTTCCTCCAGTACCAAAGCGTTGTAAGCGCAGTCTCCAAAATGAAATCAATTTGTGCCTGCACTGCACTCAGGCAGTGACAAACACTGTAAAAGACTTAGAGAATCTGCTGGCTTCAACGGAGTTTTGCAAGTTAGCCTATAAAATACTTATCAAGCAAATTGCATCTATTCCATTTAAAAGTCAAAGTAAATGGCTCTCAGATTGCAACTCTCAATCTGTGGACTATATAGACTGGCGTAGCACATACGGTTTAGCTTTCTTGTGCACCCGCGAATCCAAATTGCGAACCTTCCAGTTTAAATTCCTTCATAGAAGAATAGCTACAAACAGCTATTTATTCAAAGTTGGTATTACATCTGATAATCTATGCAGTTTCTGCAAAGAACACCCGGAAACTATGATGCATTTGTTCTGGGAATGTATTTTTGTTCAAGCTTTTTGGAATGGAATAAAACAGTGGATGAGCAAAAGGCCATGTTTTCCAAATTATGTTTTCTCTTTTCAATCCTGCTTAGGTTTTGTCGATAACGCTTCTAATATTTTGTCCCACCACTTTCTCCTTATCTGCAGATATCACATCCACTGGTCCAAATTAATGCACCTTTTCCCATCACCAGCTCTTTGTATACAGAACTTTCTGACCTGCTTAGAAGTGGAGAGACGCTATGCTTTTCAAAATGGAAATTTAGAGAAATTTAATGCAAAATGGGGAGCCTTTATACGTGAAAACGATTTCTGATTTTTTTTTCTTTTTTTCATTCCTCTTTAAGGTGTGGGGAGAACAACATTGGCAAATTTAAAATAACTTTCTTCAATTTCTTTGGAAAATTCATCTGAACTAGTCTTAAGAAAGAATTACTTAAATGTAAGGCCTCTAAAGGTAAATGGGTGTATTTCATGGGTACATGTATGTAAGTGTGTGTGTGCCTAAAAAGAGAGAAAATTTAAGTGATTTAAGAACTGAAACTGAAACTGAAAACTATAAAAATAGCAGTATAATAAATATATAATATTTTAAAACAAAACAAAATTTGTAAATCCTTTTTTTTTCAAGAGTAGTGTTAGGCACTGTAATGTAACATAATGTAAGTAAGCATCTATTCTTTATTAATGTATGTAATGTAGGTGATGTAAGTATATGTAATGTAGGAAATGTAAGTGCCGCATTGTAAGTGGTTTAAGTAAAGCAATAGCAATTAAAGTAAAGAAAAAAAAAAGATGTAGTTTGTTCTTTGTCACTGAAGTACATATATCCATGTAAGTACCTGGAGAGGGTCCAAGGGTTTCATACATATACAATGTATAGTAGCTTGAGGGACCTTAGGTCGCTTTAAGCTTTAGTAGAAACAGAGTTTTAACTCTTTAGTTTTTATCTTCAGTGTGTTTAAAAACACACTATACATCTTCAAGAATGTCAACCTGAATTCTTACCAGGTTCAACTTGACAACTTCCAAATCTGCACACTTTTTTGCCACAACACCGGTCATCATCGTTAAAACATCCAAAACCATCCACACACTGTTGGCACTGATAGCTGAGTCTGCTGCAGAATTTATCTGCACTGCAATCTTCATGCTTTGTACATTCAGCCTGAAATAGTTAGAGAGGCAAACATTGAACACCTTGTAGCTATTGTAGGATCATGTGTTCTAGAGGCATCTGCAGTCAAGTGTCAATCAATTCTCTCGATTGATACCCTTGATCAACATCTCAATTGACATTCGATCAACATCACGATAGATACTCGGTCAGCACTTGATCGACACTTATCAAACGTCAGTCGATAGTTGGCCGAGTGTCAACCAACTCATACGCATCAATTGAACATTAGTGGACGCTCCACTGACTGTCGACCAAGATGTCGATCGAGTGTCAACCTAGGTGTGAATGGAGTGTTAATGGAGTAGTGATCGCATGTCGATCAAGTGTCGATCTAGAGTATAGATCAAGGGTATCGATCGACAAACAACCGCGGATGCCTAGTACACATGAGCTATGTTTATACATTTTTGCTGCATTTTCCAGGTCACTGTCCCTTAACAGCTCACACGAAGCTCTTTTGACCAGTAACTGCAGCAAAAATGGCAGCAAATTAGAGTTGTTGCAATTAAATGACAGTATTTAGTACAGTATTTGTGCTTAGTGAAGCTCAGGGTTTCAAAAGAGATCTCTCAACTCTAGATTTCAAGTTCACAATGAAACTATGCAACAATGCACAAAGTGGTCTTGAAACATAATGTCATTTTTATGGACGTATTTCCTTAATTTTAGGAAACCAAATGGGTAGCTGAGCCATCTTTATATATTCACACAACACAATCAAAATAGCAACTTACTACAAAATGCAAAACTGACTTTAAAAAAACTGAATGCATGGTCCTTCTTTATTAACTCTTTCACCACCAAGGGCGAACATACATGTAGTCGCCCTCAGCAGTCATGCTCTTTGTACCACTTGTGATGTCATCAATTTAAATGTCACCAGATAGTAGAGCTAAAATAGATCTACATGTATCTGCACAACAGTCGGTTTTGGATATCAATGGCATTCTGACATAGCAAACTGAAAAACAATGTTATCAGTTTTGGTGCAAAAATGGTGGTAAAATGGCCACAAAACAAAAACAAGTCCAAATTTTGGCTTGTGCATATGCCCCAGTTTAGAATATTGTACATTTTTGTACATAATCTTGGGGGAATCCATCTTTTTGTTTAAAAAAATAGCTTTTTCAGCAAAACCATGGCCCATCTAGCATCATGGCAACTAAAAAACTGATTTAATGGTTAGAAACAACATTAATTTTTTTGTTGATGAAAATTTGGCTGTCAAATGGTTAAAGAAAAGCATTTTGTTTCCAAAACTTTTCCTTTTTTCCACAATTCTGTCCAATTGTCCTATCGAAGTCTCTAATGAGCAAAATTTGGGCCGATAAACAATCTTATGCATTCTTAGTTACATGTAACTCTTTGACCGCCAAGGGCGATTATAGTCGCCTTCAGCAGTCGTGCTCTTTCTACCACTTGTGACATCATCAATTTAAATGTCACCAGATATTCTTAATAAGCAGATAGTAGAGCTAAAATAGATCTACATGTATCCGAACAATAGTCGGTTTTGGATATTATCAGTTTTGGTGCAAAAATGGTGGTAAAATGGCCCATTAAACCTATAATAATTGATCAAGGCCCCATAATTCTTAATTGTCATTAATATTAAACAGCCAGAAAAAATATGAAACGCGAAAAGTAGCAAGAGTAAAAGGACCGAGAAAAAGGAAAGGAAATGGGTAAGAAAAAAATTTTGAAAGGGCAATCGTACTAAAAAAAAATAGCTTTTTCAGCAAAACTAAGGCCTGTCTAGCATCATGGCAGCCAAAAAACTGATTTAACGGTTACAAACGGCATTTTTTGGTGAAAATTTGGCGGCCAAAGGGTTAAAACATACATTCCCAACTCCAAATGTCGCAAAGAACTCCTTCAAAATTGCTAAAATTATAATCAGTGTACTCGAAGCCTGGAACTTCTCAAACACATTGTTCATTAATTATTCCACATTCGCCCAACTCATTTACATGTGTCACAAGAAAAGCCCTGAAACAATGCATCACTAGTTGTTCTTACCCAGTGAAATAGAACAGAAGTGTACATATAAATGTTTGATAGGCAGATTCTTTTTGAGTTTTATATCCAGATACCTACTAAATACAATAAAATAAGAGCACATCTCCATGATTTTCGATTTAAACACCACAGTTACCATGATTACAAGAAATAACTTCTTTTTTTTTAACGACAGACGAAATTAAAGCTTTTCAAATTTGCATAAAACACGTATCGAATGCTACCTCTTGCCCGACAAAAAGCACTGTTTATATACATACCTACACGAAAATCCTGCTTAAATTAACCTTGAATAATTCTGGTGAGGCACACTCAAACAACAGAAAAAACCCACGTGTGAACACTGAAAAGTAACAAAGCTTTACCTCCATTGCGGGTCCGTTGTTTATGACCTTTCGTCGAGTAGTTCCATTTGGATAGCGAATCATTTCAATCGTCTTGCTACTTGAGGTTTCATTTCCTCCTGCTGGTTTATTTCGTTCGCGTATCTTCGTTACTTCATGAGTTCCTTTCTCGTCTGTCTTTTGCTCGTACTGTTCCACTTTGACATGAAATGAACTCGAGCTGCTCGATTCGGATCTTTTCTCCACATTGCCATCTTTCCACACTTCAAAAGTGTGATGATCAGCCAAGGATTTTCCACTGTTAACGGCGAGGAAAATGTAAAAACAAAAGGTTGTGAAAGCCCTCATTGTGGAGTAAAAACTCCTCACAAAGACCGCGAACGCAACTCCTCAACAGTTGACGAAAACAAAAATAGTTTGTACTGAATGTTAGAAGTCATGGAAACTCCGCAGAAATCGTTACATATCCCGGATGTGAAAATAATCGCTCTTTCTACAATCCCAGACAAAAGAGTTGGGACACGAAGTAAGTTCGCCCCTTCCCCCACTTCCAATGTTGATAATCAGGTGATGTTTTCCCTTTTTGTTGGAAAAAACGCGATATTTCCCAACATTGATTAGGGGGGATGGGGGATACGTGATACAGCTCAAGTGTCCCAACTACTTTTGGCCGGGATTGTAGGTTCAACAGCTCATGAAGATCAAGAGATTAAATGACGGAAAAAAAGATTCGCTATTCAGATATTCCTCAGGGATTTTCCATGAAATTAATATTCCGTTGTAATTTTCCATTTTACGATATCTTCTCCCGGTTTAGCAAGAGCAGACCTGAATGATATACATTAGATCCTCATCATTTACAGACGAGAGACACCTCTCCCATTACAGAAAAGTAAAATAAAATTTGAAAGCAGAAAAGCTCAAAATGTTCAAAAAACTTACATCTTTATACCACCCTTAGTTTCAGTAGCCTAGGTGCGCTCTTCTCATCTCTGTAGTCTGCAGTCTGCAGTCTGCAGTCTGAATTTTACCCCCAGTCTGCAGCCTGCGGTCTGCAGTCTGCGTTTTACACTGACCGGTTTTCCGTCCTTTCCGATTGGAGAGACTTGGGGAGGTTACTTTTAATCAAAAGAACCCCAATCCCCAAACTTTTGTCTTATCTCCCGTCCCAGAATTATCACCGCCTATTACAGATATCTGGAATTTTGCGTTGGGAAAATAGTGGTGCCTTCTTTCTTATCCCCGACCATCCTAGATGATGGAGGATATCTTGTGTTCTCATAATCGATCATAAGCCGGGAATACTCGGTGATTTTCCCGCCATACGGAAATCAGGGGATACGTCAAGCGACTCCTGCGAGTCACAGCCGCCTCTCCGACTTTTTTTCTTCTTTCGGGGAGGGCGGCTGTCACACAGGCAAACATAAGTGTGCCAGTAACAGTGTTGGTGAAAGGTCCGCAAAAGCTGCCTAGTGGTAGTTTCTTTTCCTTGCCCTGTTCAAAATTCAGGAGCCACACAAACTGTACAATTTACTTTTAAAAATATATCATTTTATTGCATGCAAAAAATAAATGTTTGCAAGTCCGTCTAACGATGGGAACATTAACTAGTATTACACAATTACCTCTCTACTACTGTTTAACCTGTTTTACAGCATTCTGGAAGATTTGAAGCGCGTAGAAATGACAAAATTGAACAAATTTTATGAAACTGGTCTCCGGAACATATTGAATCATTCAGAAACCAAACGAGTAACCCCTTCATTAAAATTTCCGAGATTCAATACCTTGTATACAAATGTCTTAGGATGGTAATTTATATGTACAAATTCAGTTGTTATTTTCTTTTTCGATCCATGTACACTTCTAATTTATTTCCTTCAAAGCTACAACCTCCAAAATGTGAAACGATAAATACAAAAATACTCTTAACGCTCAGTACAACGTACTTATATGAACAATCCTCTTTGATCAGCGGTCAAAGTTGCTATTTTTTCGCATACCCAAAATGAAGCGCGTAACAACTGTAACGGTTTTCCATATCGTGAACTCGCTCGCTTGCCATTAACGCCAATAAATTAAACTGTTTGATAAAATCGATGTTGTACTGAACTTTGTTAATGGTGTTTACGTTTATAGTTTTCAAAACGTCCCAAACTGAAATTCCACACTGAGGCTTCAGTTAGTTTGAAACCGTGTAAAACGAAATTCCCTCTCAGTCTCCTGTCACGAAATCTTTCAGTCACGGGGTAAGACTCCCGTATAACAAGAACGCGAGTGCTCGTCGTACATTTTAGTGGTTGAAAAAGCGGTTTTGGTAGCTCTTAGGGTGTTCAGCCTCAAAAGGTCCACAGCGGAAGCTTTAAGGGTAACTTTACAACTATTCAAAATTGTGAGTGTCAGTTAATGTTTTGTTTAGAATTGGTACCTCTAAGGGGTAAAAAAAATTCAAGCCACGCCCATGAAACCGGATCTTGGTACCTCTCATTTAGGCTTCTATTCTAAATTTCAGACGAGCACCCCTGTCCTTTTTACATGGGAGTCCTACCTTGGGTTTTAGTGTGATTTAATTTAACATGCAGGCCACAGATGTGAGCCAGAGACTAAACATCACACGTCCACAGTGACTTGTGCATTTCCCCAATAGTTATTTTTTCTGCTCTATCACCGGTGAAACTAAAGCTTCTTACCACCCGGGCGGGCAACGAACGATTGGTAACATCTCACAGAACTGTAATTAAACTGTAGAGATGACACCAAAATGACATGGATTTCTTCGCACTATATATTAAAATAGCAAAATATTCAAGTTCATTTATATCCATGAAAATAAAATTTTGCGAAAAAAAACTACAAGACTTGGGTATATCTACATGCACCGGCTAGATTTTACCAAACACTGCGTGAAATGAAAGGCGCCTTGTATCTTTGATGAAAGAATCGGACACCACGTAAACAGCGACATTGACGCTATGTATGTAAATATTCACTGAATGAAGTAGAAAACGCGCCCGGAAGTACCCCAGTTAACATAAACACATATGAGAATTCTTCTAGACGGAAGCTGGGCAAAACAAATCTGTCTTTACCCCAACTAACAGTTGGACTCCAGGGGTTGAGACAATCTTGCTATGGCGTTCTCTAGGGTCATTCTATGTCCCAGACTTTTGACTCCTAGCTCAAGCAGTTCAGCCTTGGTTAGCTCAGGAAGATGGGCTCCCTGAATATCGTTTTCTCTGAACGTGTCCTTATACTGCGCCATTTTTATAGACTCCAGCCAGTGACACACGTCATCGCAATCCCAGTCTAACACTGGTTTCTCCAAGTACGCTTGCCTGGAAGAAGATACACCAGACCAAGGTCAGTACAAGATGTTTATCACAGTATTCGTACGATCCTTACCTATACATGTAAGTAAATATGTAATTTGTTTACCGACCGAGCACGAAGGAGTTCACAAGAACTCGTTCAGAAATGTCCGTGCATTCCAGGATCGAATTGGAATTTGGAAATGTTGGTTTTTGAGGAGAGGGGAAACCGGAGAACCCGGAGAAAAGCCTCTCGGGGCAGAGGAGAGAACCAACAACAAACTCAACCCACATATGACGCCGGGTCCGGGATTCGAACCCGGGACACACTGGTCGGAGGCGAGCGCTCTCAGCACTGCACCATCCCTGCTCCCTATTTAACATCTTAAAGGCTACCTAACCGCAATAGCGCATTTGTAAAAACTGGCGTTTCGAGCGTTAGTCCTTTGTCACAGTAAAGCAAACTCGATACGGCGGTTAATTTACCTTTATCAACCTCCAGTTGACAAATAGCTAAGTGTTCCACTTGCCCGCAGATGCAACCCACCAGTTTCTTAAAAATCACGCTCACGACAGAAAATAGATCTGAATAGCTACAGTCATTTCACATCATTACAACGAAAAAAAATGATTCACGGCTCATGCAATACCCCGGGTCAGTGGTAACGCAAGCAGTTTACTAATGTCATCCCTCAGGTTGTTCAGAAACAACCACTTTTCTTATTTCTCGCTTTATTATATGACTGAGAAAATTACTTCATTGTGATTGGCTGAGAGCAGGTCAATTTATCGTTAATTTTTAATTTACACTGCAGTGCAAATTACCACGCGAGCTTTCGTGATTTCCCAGGCATATAATAAATGAGTAATCGTATGGAGGACTCGATCAATAGATCGTTTTCACGTGACGTCATCACTTTCTAAAATCTAAAACTAAAGATCCACCAAAGTTTTCATCCTCATCAGGTATAAGAGGTGACATATTTATATATGTTTACAACTGTACAGCTCAATAGCGTGCTTCGTTTGGAAACCAGAGCATTTTGAATTTCCGGGTTGTGGAGGTGCGTGACACAAGGCTACGACCATTTTTGTTGAAAAATATATACCTATCTCATGATTTTGAGCCCTGTTAGAAGCTAGAGCATTAGGAAAAGTGCTTATGTAAATACTTGATTTTCCAATACTGATAATCAGTCGCCTAGAATGCCAAAGTAAGTTCCAGATGTTTACACCATTTTCCGGCCGCCATATTGGTGTACCATGGAGGTACACCAACATGGCGTTTTCATACTGGGCTCTGTAAATTTCTGCGAAACATTTCGACGAATATCTGAAGTTTGGGGAAACGCACAGGGCTAAAACTTGGAGAAGTGTCTTATTTTTTGATCTTCTATAACATCACAATTTCTTAGCTTTTTTCACTGGATAGTTTTCGATTTATTTTTTTTATTGCGTGACAGTGAAAACGATCTATTAAAGATCTACACTACTCGTGATATTTGCACTCGCCTCAAGGCTCGTGTAATTTTGAGAGAATTTTTAAATATCACTCGTAGTGTATATCCTTGCATTCATACGATGACCTATACTAAAACCTAGCAATACAAATTGTCACGGCAAGAGTACTCCTTACATCGGACGAGAATATCCACCAAATATAGATGAAATATCTGTGAACGTCACTGCTTCCTGAAAGATTAAAAACATTTCCGTATTAGATAAAAACGTTTTCCTACTAAAACCACTTAATTATATTGTCAGCTCTAAATCCCAAACAAGTGCGCGCATGATTATATTAATTTTGTAAACTAACGAAGTCAATTCTTAATTTGGATAGTAAACAAATTAACAAGTGATTTGAACAGTTCGATTCGCAAGATTTTCCAACTGGACTAGGATGTAGCCCTGTTACATTTTATGATGATATTCTCTTCAAAGAAAAGGAACCTTGAAAACAGAAACGATCCCGACACAGAGTTCATCCCCTTAAAAGGAAAACCGTCTTCGTAAGCCCTAATCCAGGCGAGAGCTGTTTTTTCCCCTCCCATCGCAAAAAGATTAACTGTCTCTAGTAATCGAACAAGATGTTAATAGGGAAAGGAGGAGTCTCCAAGAAGGTAGTGATTTCCATAAAGTAAAAGTACGAAAATATGGCCATATAAAACTTATTTTCTTATTTCCCTTAATCTCCTTCGAGGCAATTAGTTGGGTCGTCACGCAACGCATCTGGAGAAGTGTTGCGTGACGATATAACGGCGTCGAAGGAAACTACATTTGCCATCCCATTTCTTTTCTTAAGCAGAGCCAAAACTACCATACCTTGTTGCTGTCATCGCTCCCTGCCGATGGTGAAGGGCTACTCACGTTGTCGCGGTCTCTTTGAGGGTCAAATACTGGTGCCTTCGTTTCCCTGGGAGAAAATTCGGGTGGGGGAGGTAGTGGCGGGGACTCTAACGGCCCGTAAGCTTCATCAGCAGAGTCTGAAAATAATAGTGGAGGCGGCGGTAGTTCAAAGTTACCATTTTCATTTGCATTGTCTGGAATAGGCGTGTTTAACTCATCGTCAATATGCGGCTCTACAGAGCCCACGATTTCGAGTGGAGTAGCCGGCTGTGAATCTGTTGTACTGATGGAATCCGTTCTCGTAGAATCCTTTAGTGTCGGTGTTACTGGCTCAACAACATCGATATCATTGTAATCCGTTCGAGGTGAAGTTCTTACTGGTTTCGGGTCCTCCCGTTTAGATTCGAAAGTCAGCTTAATTTGAAAGCCTTTCTTTGTCGTTATAGTCTTCTTAAATTTCTCTGGCTCAGATGTCTTACTGGAAATGCTCTCCTCTGATTGAGAGCTGCACTCGTACCACGGTCTGGATGTGTTTTCCGCGCTCAGTTCGAGCTGCTCCGACGGCCATACCGGCGGAGGAACAAATATCTCGGTGCTTGAGTCACTGCCACTGTTCCAGGAGTTCAAACTCCAATTTTCGCTCTCGGCTTCTTTTCTAATAACCTCATCTAACAGCATAACAGATCTATCCTCCTCTGACAAAAGCGGAGCAGGAACTTCAAATGGAAGAGACCGTTCTGTTTCACTACCAGGCGAATGACTACCTGACAAAGAAACCTTCCTTTGATCGGTAGGTTCATCTCGCTTTCGCATACGTTGTTTCATATCTGGTGAGCTTAACCGCTTCTTTGGAGGAACAGGAGGCGTAGGTTTACCACGAGAATTCACTGCTCTCGCCTCCAACACTACAGGTTTTACTCTGTTGTTATTCTTTTCGGGAGAATAAAATTGTTTCTCGTCATTAGTCTTATTAGCCTGCTTTTCAGCTTGCTTCTCAGTGTGTCCTTCTGTGGTTGAATCAGTATCTGAATGAGGCTGAGTCGAAATGCGAGCTGCGCGCGCAGCCACAGCCTTTGCCAGTAAATTGGAATGTTGCATGGCGAAATTGTGCGAGCCGCCGCCAGAAGCTGGGACCGAAGTCGCATTATCCTTTGCGGCAGATTTCAATTTGGATTTCTTAGCAGACAGCGCGTCTGCTGTAATAAGCCCCTTAATAACTGGTGTGGCGGGAACGTCCTTTTTCTTTGTGACAGGAAGAGAAGGCGGTAGTGGTGCCGTGGGTTTGGCACGGACGCCAAGCTGAATCGAAGACGAAAGCGGTGGTGCAGACTGATTAGCAGTTGCACGGGGTTGACGATCAATGCTCACTGGTTCGGATAACTGTCTCTTGAACTTCTCACTTCTCGTCACGCTACTTTTATTACCAGTCTCCGTGGAATCCATGGAAGACTGCCTGTTCATGTCACGCGTAGGGGAGGTCGGAGAGGTGTAACGACGATAGATATCAGCTGAAGAGGCCAACACAAGCCCCGGTTTGTTTAAATCACTCCCTTCACCTTTCGAGGTAACAGAAGAACTGTCCTTATTACTTCTTTGTTGTTGTCGAAGCATCGTATTATATCGCTCACTTCCATTAGTTTCCACTGATGATCTGTCAACTTTACTATCAACTTCGACGAATTGCTCTTCGAGACAACTCATAATTTCATTGCGAACTTTCTCCGAAGATTCCACCTTCTTACGATGGCTGAATGTCGCCGGAGCGCTAGTCTTTCTCTCTCTTTGATCCGTCAGCTTAGAAGCGGATGGGGCCTCGGTTTCAGGAGCAGACGACTTTCGACTCATTCGCTGGGTTCTTGCGGCGACGGCTTCCTGAAGTGCATCTGATAGAGTTCGGGGTTTCGGGGGAACAGGGGGTTTCTCTGGCTTATTTCCTACGGTCTCATCCTCACCTGAAGGTTTTACTAGCGCCCTAGAGGCAGCTGTTTCAATGGCCGGGCTTGATTCGATTACTTCCACTGGAGTGGCTACGACTGTTATCTCAGGCTTGGCTTCCCTGCTCTCCACCGCAATCACGGTGGCCTTCACAGGCGTGGCTACAACTGTTTCCTCGTTATTGGAGCTTCCCGATCTTGGTTTGATTCTGTCCAGAGTAGCGTAGCTGAATGGCTGGCTATACGCCAAGTCACGCCTGGCCTCGTTCGGAGGGGAGCCATGGCCATTCATTAAGTCAGAACCATTAACTGGATTGTCTAGATTCGGAGTCGACTTAGATGTCATGGCGTATTTTGATAGCGAGGTCCTATCCTCCGATACGGAGCGTAACAGCCTGGGATCGTTTGGAACGACTGGCATTGCGACAGGAACCACGGCTGAAAGAGGACGCTTACCAACAACAGAGTCGTAAGATGGAGGCAACATGTTCTGCACTGACTGAGCCCGCTGATAAGTGGTTTTCCCAGACCTTAGATCAACACTTGAATTACGCTTCACTAGGGATTGCCCTTTCATTTGCACTCCTACTGGTTTACGAGCTTGAGGCTTTTGTCGCTGAAGACTGTGCCAACGATTTTCCTTTGAAACTGTAATGACGCTGTCTACGCGGTACTTCGCGGGCTCTTCATAACTATCACCCATACTCATTTCTGTAGGATGAAAAGAGAACAGAGTTTTCTTTAGACTCCGATGAGATATTTCGCCATTACTCCAAAATAGACTTTGAATCGGCACCTTTAATAGGCAACACTACGACAAAGCATGGGGCCGAATGATAAATGTGATACTATTTTTGAAAACGGGACCTACTTTTCCTCTCTCAAAAGTACTTAATTTATCGTTTTCTCTCCGAAGACACAAATGACTTTCATAACGTGCGCATTTTTCACTGAGTGAAAAGCGCCATTTTGATGAAGCAAATAACATACAACTGACAGCGGAGGATGGGATCCTTGTTGCATGTAACTGTACACTGAAACACACGTTTCATTATATCATTATATCATTCTACTACATGTAAATCAAGTACAGAACAACCGTGCGACATTTTAGTATGAGTGGTTAATTAATCAGTAAAATTATCTTCGATTTCTGGCCACACGATTTTAAATTAGCCTTCCTTTGGTTATCTTAATCAACTACCATTACAAAGTGTTATACCATAACCAGAGTTAAGTGCATTCGTTTTGACAACGACCTGGGTACTAACCAAAGAGCGAGGGTCGACTGGACGACAGTGTAGTCATTCGACCCAGGGTCAGTGTCGTAGACGGGTCACGGTGAGGGGGAGCCGGGGGAAGTTTGAAACCTACATGTAGAAGATGACAACGTATGGCGTTAACATGAATGAAGCTACAATGAAAAAATATAGAAAGAACAGATTGATCTATATTGAAGATAGATATAAACACAGTCAGAGTACATAGAGGCACGTATGACGAGACGTGAAAAAAAACTCATTACCTTAAAGTTATTTTTTAATTGAAGAAAACGTTCATTAGTTTGCTAGCTTAAAACACAATGGCCAGGGATTCGGTATAAAATCGTCTCCATCTTGTACTTTATGCTAACGTCGTTCTCAGTTCGAGCGTGTTCCCTCTGAACTTTCCCCCTTCCATCTACACAATCCCCGAGTCACTCCCGCGCTTTTAAGTTTCTGAAGAGGAGCACTTTACTGCCGCTCTAATCTTCAATAAGCACATACCTTTACCATCTGGATGGTCCGTTCCATTCACCGATGGACTCTTCACCGTCGCTATTTTTAACGTGACTGCGTCGCCACTCAATTTAATCAACTCTACCACGTGACCATGCGTTGCCGTGGTTACGTTCTCGCCATTGACCTAGAAATGACAGTTCACAGGGGGAGTATGGTTAGCGACTGTAACGCACATCAGATTAGATTTATCTGTCAACACAAACACTTCTCACAATTACATCGAAGCCAAAATTTAGCCCTTTGACAAGCTTGCAAGTAGCAGTGAGGATTGCGTACTGACCTCTAATATAAAATCTCCTGTCTTTACACCTTGTAGGTCAGCCTGTCCATCTTTTTCAAGTTCTCCAAAGTACTGAAGAGCTGGAAACTCAGGCGTTGGTACGAAATTCAGTCGTGGAACTTGTGCTGTCGGTAAAAACGTTTAAAAAACTATCAAAATATTCTTGTTCTTGATCAAGATGTAACGACATGAATGATGATGATCAATCATGTCTTCGCATCTTTCTCCACAGTTCAAATATATGATCTTTCATATATTCACTTGCATTCTTCATCATCTACGGGTATACTTCGAACTCATGTAACGTGACCAGCTCCCAGCTGGCTTTGAAAGCTTATTTGGTAGAGCACTGTACCGGTATCGCAGAGGTCATGGCTTCGAATCCCGTTCAAGCCTGATTTTTATTATTGTTCTTTTTTTTTCAGGCTTAAATTTCAGAATTGCTTAACTTGTGTATAAAACTTCGACGATTATTAATGTCTGCTTGCGCCGTAACGCAATGAAATGTTTCTGGGAGGCATTGTGTAACGACCCTTTCGGCTAACAGAAATAAAAGATTACTTACAGTTCGCTCCTCTCATCTGAAATCCAAATCCGGCACTACTTCTCTTGAGAGTCACTAATCGAGGAGGTTCAACAACGTTCGTTGAACCAATATGGTTCATATCTTGGAAGTCACTGAAAGAACGAGTACCGATATAATCAAAAGTATAAATGGATACGATGCCAATATACTTGGCGTAACTCACTTCTATCCTTGACCGGTTAAGCACACTCTTTTTTCAATAGGAACCTTTTTTTATAAGAACTTTGAGGCGGAGATTAACCAAACTTCTGAGAACGTATTAAGAACATTCCTCACACTAAGAGTCGATTAAGAACGTTTTTATTTTGCTAATCTGTATATTAAATGACAAGCATAAAGGAGGTAACAAAAAACGTAAATTAACCCAAATACTTTATAAGGGTATGTTTTGCATAACACAAAATATGGTTTTCTAGTTACATAACACACATCTCGGTTTGTAATAATCAGCAGTTCTGATATATAACTGTTCCAAAATAACTTCCACATCATCAAGTCTAAGAACATCTTAAGAACGTTTTCAGCATCAAATCGCAAAAAAGTATAAGAACGTTCAGCCTGAGCTCCATAATTAGACGTTCTTATAAAAGAAAGAGTGAAGTGCAATTGCTAATTTTTTCCCGTACTCACAAAATTAATGTGAGTACAAGAAAAGTAAGCAAGCAAAAGCGAAGGAAAAGAAAAGACCTACTTGTATGTTAGCACCGTTACTAATCAATTTTAGCGTTAGTAATACTCGAATTTGACAAGAATCGATTACACTCAACAACCGAGCAGCAAAAAGTAAATACATATATTGGTGCGTTGAGTTGACAGGAAACTTGATATGTGTTGTGTTGTGTAGGCAGGTTTGAAAGACACTTTACAAACCTACCTCTTAGCTTGTGACGGTGGCCGACCAAACAGCGTCTTCGGTCGACTTTTACCTGGTAAATTACCAAAGAAAATCAGCAAAGTTAAAACGGGAGAAAATTGAAGAGTCGTGACCGTAAACTTTTACAGGTAACAACCGTAAGCGCATTCAGACTAAAAGACCTCGGCTTATCATCATTGAGGTCCTTATGCAATGTTGCGTGACAGTTGCAAAGAAGGCAAATTACTACAACAATTTTGCACACCAAAAACAATTTTTGCAAATAATCTTGCAGTCTCCTTCGCAGTTGTCGTTTGGGGTCGTCATACAACGCTTCCTCGCCCGCTTTGCGCCGTGACGACAACAAACGACGGCTTCGAAGGGGCTAATAAACTCCACGTACATGCACCGTTATGCAGGGTGTAACACAACGCTTTAAACCTCAACAGTAAACTAGTGCACACGAAACTCAACGGGAGGACTGTTTTATTAAAGGACATGGAAATATGAGTGATGTTTTTCTTTCCTCGGGAAAACTTTCATTGAAACACGAGATTGGACCGCCTGGATATGGGAAACTAACCAATATACTTATATGTGAGTCAAATACCTTTGCCTTTCTTTTCTTGTACATATGAATGTTGAAACCAGCCTGTTGAATTTCCCACTCGACCTTCCCAGTAGCCTTTTTCACCAACATACAATACTGAAAACACCAAAAATTTGCAGCATCACACAACGTGCTCAATCAGCCAAAATACAACTGCAAATCACGGGAAAACACTAGAAACACTGCGGCATCTTAATTTTCGTCGGTAAGATTGGCTCTTATATTCCGAACAATTTATGATGAATGGTTTCTCGGCTGACGAGTTGACAGAAGTGAAAGCCGTGCTGCAAGTATTGCTTCAGCGATCAGCTTACAGGTACATGGAATTCACAGATAGGTTTCTGACTCAAAACGCCACCTTTTTTGTTACAACTGAAAGCAGTTAATTTTGGCATTCTCCAGCTGTATACAATTACCAGCGGCTCTTAATAATCACACAATGCGACCTTTATTGTTGTTGTAGATCACTTTCCGTCTGACCTCTAATCTACACCTCTACACAAATACCACCACAAAAGCAACTAAAGCGCGAGTAAAAGCTCGATTACAAATATTGTTCTTCGAAGAATGCTCATCTTAATTCTAAACAAAACGAAGCAACCCTTCCTTCCAGACGCTTGGATCACGTTCATTCAAACAAAACCTAGCTGACAAACCATCCTAGACGGTTTCGAATTAAGCTCTAAAACATGTCAATGCATGTTCCTCTCACGTTGCCGTTATATTAAACCAGCCCCTTCTGATGGCACAATTCTAATCTTACCATTATAGACTCTTAAGTAATCGAATCCACCGTTGCGCAACATACCTTCGACTTCGTCTCCTTTGACGAGCGCCAGCTCTCCAGCCATTTCAGGTCGATAATCCTTGACTGCTACAAATCGTTTGCCTGGATTGCTAGCGTATAGCCTCTTGCGGATTGTTGCTGCTCCAGAAACTATTTTGACGGGTGGTACAGCAGGTTTCTCGGATATGTTTGGCATCGAGTACTGATGCCATGATCGCTTCTTTCGTTTTTCTTCGCGCGGGGACAGCTCACCCGAGTCTGACTCCGAACAATACGACGAGTCTGAAGCCGTGGAGCTCATCGACAGTGTCCTGTCCCTCTCTTTTGACTCCATATGGGTTTCGATATCGCCATTCATTGTTACGTTGTGTTGTTCATCAACCGACGCCGTTTCTGAGGCCGTGGTAGATGATGGCACGCTGTGCGTTGACGAACCCGGCGACGGCGGCGATGAGTCGCTCTGCACCGACAGTTGAGTATCCGAAGATGCCCGAGGAAACAACGAAGATGCCTTGGGCTTGGAAACGGATTTACGACGGCGGGTACTGTAGGTGGGCTTTCCGGAGAATTTGACTGAAAGAAAGATGGAAGAAAATAGAAGAATATTCGTGAATGAAACGGCGACATCTAGTTCAAAGATCAAGTGCTAACAACTATATGAAGAACACGAAGAAAACATCAACTTATTTTAAAATTTACCTATATCCTTGTCTCTGAAATTCCTAATTAACTCGGCAAGTCCTTTATTCCCACTAACGGCGGCTACCTACAGAAACAACAAAAAGGAATGACTGGTTAACGCTAAAAATTACACAGTCACCCTGTTTGTAATCTTGTACGGCAGATGTTCCTTCGGTCCTCAAAATAAACACTTCACCACTGAGTATCCCAAAGCATTTACAGGAAAACGGGTTGCAGTTTTGCAAACCTCACGAGCCGACACTTAGTTCCTTTTGGTTGAGACGGAGCCGGTAAAGGAAAAAAAAGGAAATTGCAACCCGGTAGTACTTCTTTTTCAGTTAGTTAAGCGAATGCCTTCAAGCACTGAGAAGTATCTGACAGAACAGCTCCGTGTAATGCACACGTCTACTAATATTAATGAAAAATACAAATTGAATTTACACATTGTCAGAAACACGTTCGATGAAATACATACATTAGTTTCCCCAAGGGCGCTTTCTAGAAACTTAATTACAAACTTTAAAAAACGCTTACAATATCAATGGTAAATATGCTCTAACAATGCAAGGAAAAAGAACTAAAAAATAGCTAGCAGTCTCTACTAATTTAACATGTCAACAGGGCGTATACTATTAATAATCCTAGATAAAACTCTTTGAACGTGGTCCAAAGTTAAAAATATCCTAAATTCCGTGGAAAACCAGGCTAGATGAACTTCCTCTTTAAGTTAGACAGTGTTGACATGTGCTTGAGCCCGATATCCTTTATTGTTCGTCAGTTGGACTGAGCAGCTGTAGCGGGAGGTTATTGGCTTAAAATAGTCTAAACAGTAGGACTGACAACCGTTTGTGGATGCCGACTAAGCTGCTTACACTGTTTTTTTAAGAAAATATAAGAATGTAGATTTTGCACGCCCGGGCTGGATATTGTTATTTTTCTTTGGATATTCTTATTTTTCTGCCGACTTTAGGCTGAATTATCAAATAGAACTGTATGGTCTCAGTGTCGTGTTACACTGCCCTCCATACTTTACAGTGGAAAAATAAAGTTCAGTTAAAAACAATATGTAATTTAAGTGTATTTTATTTTCCATTAGTACCCAAAAAAAGTTCCTACCAAAATCTTTGCCATGAGTATATTCTTAAAATTTCGTCAATTTCAACCTCAATATTGTTATGTAAAAGTTTCTTTTAAAAACAAAGATTTATCCTCTAAGAGGACGTCGATTGAGCGAAGGATGTTTTTTCCTTCCGCTTCGCGGTCGCAAATTGTGCTTCGATCTCCGTGTGGTACGCTTGTCTCACTCGTTCGCTCCTAACTAAGAAAAGAAGAAAGAAACGAATGTGGATAAACCACACGACACTGTTTACATAAAAACGTACATCATCACTGTCTACGTTCAATGTCTTCCTGCCCGCCGGCTAAGCCACTCATCTGAGCCATGGCCAGACATTCTTTTGGCTGATCACGCACTCTACAACGAATGCGTGACAAGCGCGAGGCTACCCTTCAAGCTAAATATTAAAGATAGCTAGTCAATGGTCAATTGCATTACAGGTCAAAACTTTAGACTTACTGGGTTTTTTTTCTTTTTTCATTTTTAACATTCTTGGCGAAAGCGTTCGACCTCAACTTTAATAAAACAATGAAGTTGACTAACATACACCTGTATCACTGGTGAGATTTTTGTGACTGACAAAAGTCACATATTGAGCACGAAAGCGAACAACTATCTTGGGTCAGAAGAAAATCCTTTCGCTATCCTGCTATACATTTGGATGTAAGGTCTTTCTCAGCTCAGATTTCTCTTCTGGAAAATTGATTGATATGCGGGAAAAATCCGGGGCTGGTGGATCCAGACAAGGCCGAATATCTCAAGTTTTATGCCGAAATGCAACGTCAGCTTAACCGTGAATATCGAATGGGAAGATAACTTCAGCTCTGAAACCTTTCTAGGCTTCATAAATTCATTTCAGGCACTGACCAGTTTTAAAGTTGCTTGAAGAATTGTAATAAACCAAAACTTGGTTTCAACAATGATAACAATCCCCGGTCTCGTCTTAATTAATTTTAATCCAAATATCTGATGACGATGCATTTTGCTCTGCATCTTTCCAGGAGGTTTTCATTCGCATACACAGTTAGCTGGACAAAATAACATAAAAAGCTGATGCTAAAAGGATACTTGCAAATGCTTCTTACAAATCATAAGCTTACGGACATCCTTGAATTCTTCAAAGTGAAATTCTTCAAAGAAGTGAAAGTCGATACTGTCCTGAGTCAAACTCAGTCTGTTCGAGTCGAAGTAATCAATTTTGGCATAACTTGCATTAAACGTATGAAACACAATACACGTATTTGATACTGCTGTACAAGGAGTTGAAAAAGCTTTTCCCAGAACAAAGTTACACCCCTAAACAGGTCTTCAGCTATCGCCACCGGCACAATGGCAAGTCTAGTAATGCGATATCCACCCATGAAACAATGACTTATTGTTTCCTCCACTTATGCAAAATTACATCGCGCGTTGTGTTTTATTTAATGTCACGCGAACTACACGTAAAACAAACAGTTTCAGGCTAACACCGATTCTTGATCCAGCAGGAGTAAAAACGAATGTCACACATCAGGGTATCTGGTCTATCTGGCAAATTACGATACAGGAAATTAATTTTCGATATGTTGAGCTTAAAATATTCAGCGCAATAAATGCAAACTAAATTCAAATTTAACGCTAAACCTCGAAGATCAAATTACAAGTCGATTGATTGTGTTTTGGGCCAAACCTCACGCAAAATTTAATTTCTGTTGCCACAATTTTTCAGGAGACAAGCTCATAGTATATTAAACTGAGTTCCTTCTCCGAGAACTTTCGATGAAAACCGTTCAGACATTGTCATACCTCGTAAGCAGATTGGTTCGCGAAGTTTAAAATATTCTTCTTCGCTCCTCTGAACAGCAACACTCTGGTACATTCATCCTAGCGGGAGAAAACAAAATATTTAGCAGTCAAGTTACAAGAAACTGAAATAAACTACACCTACACATACTAGAGATAGCGACAGTTCCTGAAACGCCGAAAGTACCGCAATGGCTAATTACATAAGAAATGTGTGAATTACTGGTAATATATCGATCCATCCGTTAACTTCTGTGATAAAACGCTAGAAAACTGATTCTGGGCACGCTGTCGCCTTCACATGCTGTAATACGTACTTAAACAGCTCAATAGTCACCAGTACTGTTAGTCTGCCAGTGATTCTTTCGTCAACACGTGGCGCGATATCGAAAGAAGCGCAACTTTTCAATATTATTTTTTTCAATTCGCTTTGCAATGACGTGACCAGCGAGGCATTTCCTAGCGAATATACATGTAAGTACCGCTTTCAGTACTCTATGCATAAATATACTAAATGAGACTCGCCAAAAATAGAGCATATCAGTGACATTATAAAGTCAGGTGTAGGAAAACGTTTGCCTATTGGATGAGGACGCTTCTATTTGTTCATTGATGATTTACCAAACTAAAACGAACGGCAGTCTAAACAAAGCCACATTTTAAAGAGGGAACAAAAAAACATCGTCTAATGATATGCAAGGTGAATAGCCTCTTATGAAAATTATTTTCCTTCTAATCGAATTTCAGGTGCTAATCAAAACAACTGAAGTTTTCTTGGTCAACGATCAATACTTCGCTCAGCGTTTAATTTAGAACTTCCCTTTACCAAGGAAACGTTTCAAATAGAGAGAGAGAGGGGAAAAAAAAACAAAGCAAGGGAACCAGAATTAAAGTGACAGACAAAAAACACAACCTCATGGGAGGTCAAGCTGAAGCATCCTAACAACAAAGGCTATTGAAATTTAACAGCAGTCTTTCCTCTCACTGAAAAAACCACAATTGTTATGCAAACGAAAACTCACCTAATGCTTATTTAACAACACAGGTTGTACATAAACTGCTTGGAAACCGAGGAGTCTGTTATTTTGTGCTGCCGTTTCACTACCTTGCTTGTTCTAGTTTGTTTCACAGGGTACAGAAACTTTCAACCAGTTTGGTACTTTCATACCATAAAGTGTACTGAACTCCAGGGGTAGTAATGTACAAAGTTTTTTATAAAATAACTGAGCCACTACGCGCGCTCTCATTGGTCGATAGGTTTGTTTAGATTTGAGTATGTAAACACGGTTGTGACGTTTTAGATTCGCGCGTATTTTTGAGAATTATTTTATAAAAGCAATAGAGCACTTTTTTTATAGCTTCATCTAAGCACTCGGAGGGTTGGGAGAAATCTCGAAAGTTATGTAAACCCTCGACTATGTTTCGGGTTTGCATAACTGTCTCGAATTCTCCCAATCCTCCTCGTTTTTAGATGAGGCTATATAAACACGGAAAAAGTGCTCTATTGCTTAAATACTGGAGGCTCTGCCCCGCGGTCCAACCCTTGCGCCATTGTATACCATTTTGACAGAAAAGGTACCCCTTTCACATACCGTACCTTTCATTGAAAAACGGTACCCCTTTCACATGCTTTCATAACCGGCCCATATTATGAATAAATCCCCAAAAAGGGAATCTTGTCATTTTCATGTAGTACTTAATAAATTAAATGGCACAGCCATAAGGTGCATCTGTTGGAAGTATTTTAATTAAAGGCCCTTCAAAATAACTAAATGTCAGATTTCCCTACCCTTTCATATACCTCAACTTGTGAAATCCCTACCTTTTACATACCTCAGGTACCCCATTCAGGCGGAACCTCCCCGAACAGGCCATTATATTAGGAGTATCCCACAGCCCCAGGACTGAACTCTTCAACTTCCAAGATCAGCCCTAAAATTCTCTTTACTGTTCATTGCACATTTCTAATCATTCTATAAAAAGAATTTGAATCTAAATCATGGCAACTATAGATCGCTTTCACTGACACACACACACAAAAAAAAACAATTTGGTGGATGAAGTCAACAAATGCAATCTTATAGAAGATAAATAAAATAGAAACTTCTCCACGTTGTAGGTCTGTGCGCTATCCCAAAGATATTTGTCGAAATATTTTGTGCAAATTTACAGAGCCCAGTATGGAGCCACCATGTTGGTGTACCTCCGTAGTACAACAATATGATGATGTCAAGTGAAAACGATCTATTACCTGAGCAATCTTTGAATGCACAATAGGCAAGGGTTTATAGTTTGTCCCTCAAGTAGAAACCATGAGAAAAAAAAGGAGAAATGAAATTGAACTGAACATGTATCTTGCACCAGCCCCCCTCTCCGCACAGACTTTCTCCATGTCCCTTACAGTGTTACTTGCATATTTTAGTTTTTAGCTTGTACATTACCCTCCCAACTTCATGGCTTCCAAATCATAACTTAACTGGACATCAAAAGTTACATGCCGAAAAAATTTCATACACATGAATAAGACAAATGTAAAAATGTCAGCAGGGAATAAAGGGGTGTAAGGCTGGGTTACCTGATTATTTAGCGCAGCCACATGTAATGCTGTGTTTCCTGTTGCTGTGCGAGCATCAATTTCAGCCCCATAATACAACAGATGCTCCAGGTGTTGAACAAGACCATTTTTACAAGCCTGATGGAAAGATATAAGACAATTCAGGTCATACAATACAACCTCTGGCAAGGCATGAAAAATCTGTACGGCTGTAGGTCCCAGAAGAAAAGTTTGACACAAAAGTGTCTCGCAGTTATGAAGTGATTGCAAATGCTTCAAGCCGAGGGTAATGATGCAAGAGTTTGAACTGCATTTCTGCACTGGTGTGCCTAATAACTAAATGTTAAGCCTGGTTTCTAAATGTTTTTCCAAAACTTTGGAAGGACGAGAAACATCTCCATTAATTTTTGTAGATGTCTCCAATACTGAATACTGATGGCATTATAGTTTGAGATTGAGTATGATACCTCAGCCAATCAGATTTCAGCATTGCATTAGTGTACAAGCAGAAGTTGATTAAAATTAGTACAAATTATATTGGTATACCAAAGCTAATGCTGCAGTCTGATTGGTTGAGCTATCAGAGAGTTTAGGAGGCAAATTTAGAAATAATATTGAATAACTCAATTCCCTGGATCACTAGAGAAAGAAAATTGACCAATCTCGACTCATCACCTATCGCCTCAGAGAAAATTTAGTGGTGAATAATAAAGACAATAGAGTGTTATGTCTTGGAACTATCGATCTGATAGTTGCCCCTTATTTATTTTTATTTTATTTATTTATTTTGCCACACCACAAATATAATGAAAAACAGTAAAAGGAAAAATATAAAGAATGGATTTAACAATGGCGAGGAGACCCGAAGGAAACTATGAAGCTTATATTAATTAGGTCTCCTCAGTTATTGTTTTACAAGATGAAATCAAAAAAGAAGATAAAAACATGACGACGGATACAATTACAATTTGATACAATTACAATATCAAGTGGAAGCTACAGGAAAGTTAATACTTAAACACATTTGTATGAAAACTGTCAGTAGTTATTACAGAAGAATGCTTTAAGTGCTTTTTTAAAGGAGACAGAGGAGGACGAGTTGACGATTTCGGTACTCAAGGAGTTGTAAAATTTAGGCCCTCGGTAAAAAACGGAAAATTGTTTGATGTTAGTTCGACAGAGAGGCAGACGATATAAATGAGAGTTTCTTGTAGGATACGAATGAATGTCTTTCTGTAAAGTGAATTTACAATCAAATCTAAAGGAAGGGTACGATTTTGGTGAGAGTACATGAATAAACCTAATTGTAGTAGGTGCATGTCATGAAATTTTAAAATACCCAGGATTCTAAAAATTGGATCAGTATGTGCATAGAGATCGGTTTTAGCTATAGTTCTCACCACTCGTTTCTGAAGAATTTCAAGATGAACAAGGCTAGATTTGTAAGTGGAGGCCCAAACTAAGTTGCAGTAAAAAAAGTATGGGTAGACTAGTGAAAAATATAGTGTTCATAGAGATTTTGTCGACAAGTAGAAATGAGATTTGCGAATTATTCCGATAGACTTTGAGACTTTGTTAGCCACATGTGAGATTTCGGACTTCCAGTTTAAATTTTCATCTAGGATTACTCCCAAGAAAATTGTTTCTTTTACCTGGTCAAGTTTAAAATCCTTTATTAATAGCTGAATATCATGACTTTTACGTTTTTGACTTGGTTTAAATACCATAAATTTAGTTTTTTTAGGTTTAATGAGAGCTTGTTAGCTCTAAACCAAATTGACAACTTATTTAGTTCAGTATTCAATATGTTAGCTAAACAGTCTGCATCCTTATGCGACAGAAAAACGTTGGTATCATCAGCAAATAAGATTAACTGTAATATTTTAGATGCATTGTTTATATCATTGATGTAAAGCAGAAAAAATAAAGGTCCTAAAATAGAGCCTTGTGGGACACCACATGAGATGTTGGTACGTGAAGAAACATGGCCGTTGTATTCAACAAATTGGAGTCTGTTTGAAAAATAGTTCATTACCCATTTCAAGGACAAGCCACGTATGCCATAGTGTTCAAGTTTATCAAATAAGATAGAATGGTCAACTGTGTCAAAGGCTTTCGAGAGGTCTAAGAAGACGCCAACCGCTACTTCACCGTTATCCAACGCAGATGAAATTTTATCGTGCAAATCAATCAAAGCAAGCGTGGTCGAGTGATTTTTTCTAAAACCGAACTGGTTATCACAAAGAATATGTAAGTTAGTCAAATAATCAAGTATGCGATTGTAGATGATTCTCTCTAAGAATTTGGAAAAGCTAGGTAAGATCGAGACAGGCCTATAGTTGGTGAACAATGATGGGTCTTCAGCTTTAAACAGAGGTACTACACAAGCTATTTTCATTTGATCTGGTACTATACCATGAGCAATTGACAAATTTATAATGTGAGCCAGGGGTTCAGAAATAATTTGGATGGATTCTTTAATTGTAGACATTGGGATACTATCATAGCCAGCCGCCTTTCCGGAGGCAAAAGATTGAGCAATGGTGATAATTTAATCTTTAGTTGTTGGGTTGAAGA
Source organism: Micromussa lordhowensis (assembly GCA_964020085.1). Classification (NCBI taxonomy): domain Eukaryota; kingdom Metazoa; phylum Cnidaria; class Anthozoa; order Scleractinia; family Lobophylliidae; genus Micromussa; species Micromussa lordhowensis. The sequence goes on from OZ026595.1 coordinate 30,037,141, forward strand.
AAATTGATTCCAGGAAGGCTCCAGATAAAAAATCTTTATGTGAACACGGAGGAGACTGAATTTTTCTTGCAAGGTTAGGACCAATACTAGAGAAGTAACTTGAAAACCTATTTGCGACTTCTATTGGATCAGAGATTTCTTGATTATCGGATCTAAACACTGCATTTACTCAAGGTTTTGACTTTTTTCTATTTAAGACTTCATTTAGAATTTTCCAAGTGGCGTGGGTATTTGATTTAACATCTTGTAACTTCTTCTCGTAATACAAACGTTTGGACAAACGCAAGGTGTGATTCAGTTTGTTTTTATATGTTTTATAAAGCGAAGCATTTACCATAGATGGAACACGGAGATATTTTTTATAAAGATCATTCTTCCTTTTAATTGATTTAAGAAGGGCTTTTGTTAACCACGGTAAGCGCCTTTGCTTACGGGTTACCCTCTTGAGAGGGAAACAGTCATTGTACATCCCTGAATACAATTCAAGAAAGCGGTTGTACGCAGTATTTGGCTCGTCAAAATCTTTAAGCGGAGACCAATCAACACTTTCTAGTTTTTCAATAAATGAAGGAATGTTATCTGAGTTCTTGTCTCTAATAAAAACGGGATCTTGTCTACATCGATTTACTAACGTACTATCCGAAAGAATTGAAAAGACGGGTAGATGATCTGAAATATCAGTAAATATTAAGCCGCTTCTCGAACGCTCGAAAAAATTATTCACAAAAATATTATCAATTAACGTAGCGGTGTGAGAGGTAATTCGCGAGGGACGAGTAATCAAAGGAAAAAACATATTAGAATACATTCCATCTAGAAATTGGCCTGTAAGCTGATGATGTTGATAGTTCATTAAATTAACATTAAAATCTCCCATGAGTAAGCATATTTTGTTCTCTCTAGATATTTTATCTAATAATTCATTGTTTGATGACACGAAATCGTCAACTCTTTGATTAGGAGGTCTGTACACAATACCAACAACGATATTTTTTTCCCGAGGTCTTATCACTTCAATGAATAGTGATTCTACAATGTCAACATTACTGATGGACAAATCTACTCGAAGCTTGAAATCTAGATCGTTTGAAACATACAGACCTACCCCTCCTCCAACTCTATTTAGCCTATGTTTGTGAAGAAACTTAAAACCATTAATATCGGTCGAATGGGGAGACTCGCTAAGCCAGGTCTCAGAAATTCCAATGACAGAAAACTTAATGTCTAAACATGATAAAAGATCAGTTAGGCTGTTTAAATTGCGTGGAAGGCTACGGATATTAAGGTGAAGAAGAGAGAAATCAGCGCCAGAATAATTTTCATTCATTTTCTTGGAAATTTGATGTTCTTAAAACTAGCATATTTGCCCTTGAAGCTTCGCTTCTCGGGCAAATATTTGTTTTAAGATCATCAAATTTCCGCAGGGCAACTATCAGCCGATTGTTCCTCTACAGAAACACTCTATTGTTTAATTAGAGTGCAGTGGCCAGAAGGTCATCTACAAAATGGCTATGTTTCTTTTTTTGTTTTAACAAAGTTTTGAGGAACATTTTTATGCAAATGGGTAAATTAATTCCTGAGAAGACTAAAAGAAAAACATTAACAGTCTCTTGACTTTATAAATCTTGAAATTATTGAAGAAAATGATGTACCAATGTACACAACTTCAATTTCAAATGTCAATTCAGTCCGAGCGATCTTTGTAAGGCGCAAAGTAGCGAGCAATAATTAGAAACCGTTATTTGAAGTAAATTTCAGTTAGAATTCTACTAAAACAATTAGATTATTCACTCTCTATTTCTTTGAGGTGATAGTTGATGGGGCCAAAGGCCTCATCAACTAGAAATCTTGAGCTCATAATCTAATTGTTACATGTAATTAGTAGCTACTCTGTAACTCGGCTGTGTTCTACTGCAAATGCATGAATCTGGTTGGTTCTCTCATCATTTTCAATTCACTGATAAACAACAATCACACACGCTGCCCTTGAAACTAAAAATTATTGTTGACTATTTGCTCAGAGACAACTCAGGCTTGTGGTCTAATTTTTTATCGTTAAATAGATGGTGTAGCTCACCAAGTGTATTTCCTGCATGCCTTGATGATCAGAGATGTGAAGCTCGGCATGATCATTGAGGAGAATCTCACAGCAGTATGGGTCACCCCCATGTAGTACAGTGTGGAATAATGGCGTGAGACCCTACAAGGAAAACAATGAAAAAATGGATTCCACATCACTCATGTGCACTCCTTTACACTGCACACTGGAGACTCACAATTCAATAGGTAACATGATTAATAGCTCAGTCTAGCTTGGTTCTTTCAGTGACTACATGCAACAACATACATGTATAATAAATCCACAAAAACATCTTGAACATGCTCTCCAAATAATGTACACTATTATTTGTGAACTATTAAATAAGAAGACTGGACAGGGTCCTGAATTTCCTCTCGCTTAACATTGGCTGCACACTAGATACATTTACAGGTAAAAGTATTCTGTCAAGAGAAATACTAGGTACAGACTGTCTTTTTTGTAGAAGTACAAGCAGCTCTTTACATGCACATGTGCATTTACAACTGAATCCCACTGTCTTAAACCCTCAAGGGAAACAAAAATGTACAAGATTGTAGTAGTTTGGGATAGCTGACAGTAAAAGAAGGACTGAACAACTCATACATTCAAATGAAAACAATTTGAGCTCAATTAAGATAGTGGGTAGTTCTAAGAGATACATGTAACCGAGCTCAAGAAAGCGAGGTTCTACTGTATATGCATGATCAGGCACATCAAATTTAATTTGATCTATCCTTACCTTTAAGTCTTTGTAATTCGGTGAAGCTCCAAAGTCTAAGAGAGTCTACACAATAAAAGTGGAATAGAAATGGTCAACAGTGTCAACCACTAAAAAAATAACTAAATAACTGAGGAATGTTTGTATGAATTGTAACACAGACTTAATACCTTCACAGACATTGCCTTTCCAGAGGCAGCTGCTTGGTGAAGAGGAGTCAACCCTTCTCTTGTCCTGTAGTCCAATAAAGCTCCACCATTCACCAGTGTGAGTATCATTTCACAAGCATTGTCTTTGGTCACTGCCATCGACAGTGGAGTTTCTAAAAATCAAACAGTAGCGATATTTAATCTTCACTAAAATGCCACAAATTATCAAAACTGCATGTTCACGGCACAACATTCTCACAAGTGACTAACAACTGAAAAACACTCCTTCTGATAAAAAGAATTACAAGTAACACAAATCAGTGGCATATGTAAGTACAGTCCTTTTCATAAATATTTGGGTTAGTTATCAGGAAGAAGAGTGCTAAACCCTATGCTGATCGGTCAAACTTTTGCGCAGCATTGTATTGTAAATGTACAATGTACAGGTACAATAGTAGTAGTAAAAAACAATATAATGCTCTACTACTGCAACTTACCTCCAGATCGCTCATCATGAAAATTGGGATCAATTCCTCTTTCTGCCATCTTAGCGACTTGGCTGACTGCATTAGAACAGACCAACTCCACGAACTTTCGCTGACTTGGCTAGAGATTGAAAATCACCCAGACATTAATTAATCAACAGTAAAGAGCTGACAGCAAGCTAGTGAAATGTGTATTTGGCCACCACATTTCACACATCCAATGTCACTGCGGAGGCGTAGTGGCCTCATGGTTAGTGTACTTGTCTCCAAATTGAGTAGTTTGGGTTCAAGCTCTGGCCAGGGACATTGTGTTGTGTTCTTGGGCAAGACACTTTACTCTTACAGTGCCTCTCCCCACCCGGGTATATAAATGGGTGCCGGTTAATTTAATGCCAGGGGGTAACCCTGCAACAAACTAGCATCCCATCCAAGGGGGGTAGAAATACTCCTAATGACTAGCCTAGATAAGCTCTGCCCTGATGGGCCACTAGGCACGTATGCAGACTTTACCTTTACCTACTGCCTGTATTACCCAGTAGCAAAAACTCAAATTGATACCCAACATACACCATGCAAAAAGGGGTGAATGTTTCTTCTCTAGAAGCCTACATTATGCACATTGTATGCAAGTAATGCTCTCACATGTATACCAAAACTGCTAGAATGTATCTACATGTGCACTGAAAAAATCTACATCTGTAGTTTATAGAAATGCACTAAACACAAGCTAAACATGAATACAAGTGCAATCCTGCAACACAACAAAATATTATACAATTGGGAAACATGTACATGTACTGAAACAATTTTCCACCTCACCTTCGCATTAACTTTTTGCAGAGTCTTTTGTTCATAAACCATAGAACGGTAAATTCTTCTTTTGACTTTAAACTAAAGGAAATATTATAAAAGAAACAACTTGCACAACACTTTATACAGTATAGATAGTGCAAATACTTTTACTATATGCATGTTGAAAGTCACATGTACAGTGTAATACAAGTCCTGTAGTGGCTATATCAATGTAACCTCCCACAATAAAACGCCACAGAACACTTTCAGTAGATTTGAACAATGTTGTCTTCATACATGTAGTGACTTTATTTAACAAATAAGGCCCTCCACAGACTAGAGATTTAGTTGTCGACAACTATTTGTGATTGACAGCTAAAAGTTATTGACAACTAAATAAGTCCGATAAAGGGATTCCACACACTGGCGTTCAAATACTGATTTAGCAACCAATACGCAGGGAGGTTGGGCACCAAGAGCTTTCTACGCATGTGCATGTGCTTACTATGCATATGCCGGCGGGGAAAGCCGCTGACACAATAGCGCGGAGATCTAAAAGTAGTCGACAACTAAAACAAAAGTTTTCACACACTAGAAAAACGCAAAAAAATGAGGTCGTCGACAACTAAGCAGTTTCCCTTTTCGAAAAGGGAAACTGCTTAGTTGTCGACAACTAATAATTTGGGGTTTAGTTGTCGACAACGTGTGCCACAGACTACGTTTTCTAGTTGTCGATAACTTTTAGTTGTCGATCACAAATAGTTGTCGACAACTAAATCCCTAGTCTGTGGATGGCCTTAAAAAGCCTAAGCCGTGTATTACACTGTGATAAAACACGACAGGCATTCGAGAACACGAGGGAAATGTAGAAAACACAAGCTGCAGGGGGGTTTTTTCTACATTTCCCGAGTGTTCTCAAATGTTCGGAGTGTTTTATCACAGTGTAATACAAAGCTTAGGCATTTGCTTTATGATATAGATATAATGAAGTGAAAAACAATAAAACACACTTTTTCTATGTTTTATACTCTGATAGAATACAAGTTTTTGACCAATCAGAGTGCACACAGGGTCCTATCTATATTATATAGTGACATACGTGTACCCAGTATACACGTACTACAATGTCGCCCCTTTAGAGACTTTAGAGACACATAAGAAAAGGAAAGGAAAGAATCCATAAGCCCGACTGCAAAATCCACCTGCTCCAGGCTATGGGACATGAGTTTCTTTGCACGCTGTAGTGGAGTACTGTATAAGAACTGGTAACAGTGAAAAACCTCAAGGTAAGTTGACCAAGCTAAGCACATTCTCTACAGGAAGATCTCAAGAATGTGCTTGGTTCACACTTGTTTGTGTTTTTTTTGTTTCTTTTTTTGTTTTTCTACCTATACTCAAGGAGCCTCTTCATGGCCTACAGGCACTCAAAGGCACAGTATTTTCTTTTGTATTTGTGAAGGTCTGTCAGGAATCTAGCTGAGCCTGATACATGCAAACTGCAGTTCACTATATACCTGAAGATTTAAATGTAGACAGGTGTATATTTGCCAATTTTGAATATTCTAGTTTTGTTGTCAGACTGACAGAAATGTTAAACAAAATGTAAAAAATTAATATTTGCATGCAAAACCTTAACCTTAACTAAAATTTCTTTTTTCAGTTTAATTCCCCAAGCCTTGGAGCCAAGTTAAACTATTGTTGAAAAAGACTATTAGGGTCTGTAAAAAAAGTAAAATGATAAATATTCTATGATACTAAGAAAAAATATTGTTAAAAAATGAAAGATTTGATTTGACTCAACAACATGTTTGCTACATACCTCAAGAACTGGAGGAGAACCCAACAAGGGGTAATCAACAAATGGTCTTTCCTCTTCAAGAAACTTTCCCGACTTTCCATTGGAGGGAGGGTCATAGAAGCCATAATTCATAGCATCTTTAGCACCCTATGAAGTGTATCCAATAAGGATTTTAGACCTTTACTCAATAATTCACAAGTTGACCAAAAGCAGAAATACACTGTAGGAAGCAGACATCTACACTGTACTGTTCAAAATTATAAAACATAAGAAATTTTACTCTTTAAATTACAGAATGTTGTTTTGTCCGGGGCTTTCTCACACTTCCACAAAGTCAATAACACTCCAAATTGTGCAAGTGTGCAGAGAACAAAAAAAAACATTTTTAATCTGGTAGTTTGGCTACTTTGTGTAGTTACATGTCCTGCACAAAAATGCAATTCAAGTGGCCCTTACCTTAATCAGCTCATTTGTCACTTGTAGTTTGGCAGTCCATACTTTGTCAAGTACATCAAAATGATAAAGCTTCTGTAAAATTAAAAACAAATTCATTGAGTTCAAGATTGGGCATACATGTAAGTACATTGTGAGCATTGATAAACTAAACTTCTTATTTATAAAAACCCATATTCAATTATTGACCTTGGGAGGATTATTTTGGATTTTGAGTCACATCACAATTCCGGTGCAGACAATCAGAAGCATTATATTACATGTATCTTGACCTTTTCTTTCGAAAGAAATATGAGGCAAGGAGAACAATGATCCCAGCTGGATATTGGGGATTTAATAACAATGTTCAGCAAGTATGTATGGGAATGGAATTTCATAAGCTGATGACGATTACCCAGCAGGGGTTTCAAACGTGTTTCTGATCAACCAGCAGCAGCTTCTCGTAAAACTACCATGTGAATGTATAGGGCAAGAGAGAATAAAGCTAATGAGTGTTTATAAAAGAAAAGAGGCTGGACTACAAGAGATGGAAATATTGTTTCAAATTGTTATTCAGTTAAAAAAATTTTAACCCAATTTGGCTTACATACAGCTGTACTCTTCATTTCAAATTATGATAATAAATACATGTACATGTGCGAGGCAACAAATTTAAGAATCAGACTGATTTAAAAACTTTTGAACTAAAACCACGCCAAGTCACAACAAATGCATCCTTGCAAGGAGTTCCTCACCTGGAGTTTTTTGTCAGGCAGAGAGACAAGCACTTCAAGAGTGCCAGCTTCTTCAGTGCTACCATTATTCTCCACTTTTGGATTATCCTTCATTTTTAAACCCACTGAATCACAACCTTTCCCAATTCCTTGTTGACTTTGTGTCAAATTGTACCTTTACATAGTCCGGTTGAACTCACTTGGGACAATGAATTCCTTTTGCCTATACAAAAAAAAGCAAAACTGCTCTGGTCAGTTACACACAATACCATTCCCAAGGATATATTTAACAGTCTTGAATGTAATAGTTTCCTGAATTATATGTATCAATGTTTAGTAGAACGCCTGAACTAATATCTTATGCAAAGGACAACCTACTTTTCTCACCAAAAATTCAAGAGATTCACTAGTAAGAATAAAAGAAACTACATTTCAAATTACTAAGTAAATATGTAGAAATTGTCTGTTAAATTCTTGTAACTGTTCTAAAAGTACAGTTTAAGAAAGCTCTAACATTCTGAAAAACTATGAATGATACATGTAAGTACTTGACAATTTTTCTACTGTAATACATATCATTTAGTATATCTTTGAACCTTGTAATCAACTACACTTTAATTGTATGTAACTTGAAAAAACCTGAACACTTGTAAGCCATCTCAGTGTGGGAAATAATTTTTCTTCTTTAAACAGGACATGTGTCCTTTCAAATCTTCATTTTGGTCGGACATCTCATCAATTTTACCAGACATCAATTAGCATAATTAATTAGCACAATCAATCAGCATAATCAATCAGCATAATGAAATGAAGTCACCATTACGGCAACCCAGTATTTTTGGTCCCCAAAGATGAAATGCTAGCTGCATTGGCGACCATCTCTTGGTCGCAATTTTGAGCCCTTTATTAGACAATGTATCTATTAACCAACTTTTATGGATGTACAACTTCAAGAGAAGAAGTCAAATGTGTTGGTGAAATGTTTGGACATCATGACCAATCAAAGTGTGAAATTGGCCGGGCACATTCAAAATTTGACCGACTGTTATTTCCAGCACTGCTTCTAGTTGCTTTTGGGTCTCCCAAGTTTTTTCTTACTATTTCGTAATGTTCATTTATGTAGCAAATAAAATACCAAAAATGTGGTTGCCATGGCAACAAATGACTCAAACATAACTGCAGCATTGTCTTGGAGCTTTCATTTCTTGACTTTGTAGTGTTGTAATTTCTCATGCAATGTAATACAGTTTGTACCCGTCATACATGTGACTCATAACAACAGTCACATGTATCATGTTCTGTAGTAAAACACCTATCACAAATTGTGCATGTAGAATTTACACTGTAACATGTTACAATTTGATAATAGTTTGAGCTGTCATAAATTATCATATGTAACACATTTCCATGTTTGTTTTTAACATGTTAAATAAGTACATGGGTGCAGTCATTGCCATTTTCTTGTCTGACACTCAACACTTGCAATTTCCCTCAAAATGTCTCAGCAATCAAACTGAACAAAAAGAATTGCAACAAACTGACAAAACAATAATATATACATATACATGTAATTCAGTTTTAAAAATGACAAATTTAAAAAAAAAACTTATTAAAAACTATTTCTACAACAACTACAAGCATACATGTAGTACATCAAAACAGGTAGTAAACCTACATTCCTTTACTAACATCGAATTGGTCTGCAAGTTACTGTTTTTCTTCACATTTGCAGTATTATATCTTGGAGTTAATTAGTAAATATCATACATGACCTACTTGAGAAAACTGACCGCAACCTTTTCAACAATATCTGTACTTACACTATACTCTGTACTGTACAATATACTACCAAAGCACAATCATACTATTTGCCAGTGAAGATTTTCTTAAATTTTGTTGCCACAATTCAGAACTGAGAATTTTAAGAACTGCTTTTATTATTAACACATTAGCTTTTAAATATAACAAAGCTATGAGCAATTTCCAAGTTGGTTTTCCCCTCCTTTTGAAAACAAGTCCTACTGCACAACCTTTCATATGTAAATGAGATGATTTGCATGGCAACAAATAGACAAGAAAAACTCATTTCCATAAGAAAGGTTGTACACCAAGGCTCTGAGGCCCACATATCCAGATATTTTTGAATCCGCAACTTTTTCTTTCCAGATTCAAAAATTTCCCCATCCACACGTAGCGTATTCATGGAGAGCAGATGAATAAAAAATATCCAGATACGCTGCCAAATTCACCAGATGCGTGTGGACATAAGCCGTATCCAGAAAGAAAAAGTTGCGGATTAAAAAATATCCCAATACGTGTGGACAGGGCCTGAGATTAGAGCAACTCAGAAATGGCATATTAACTCAGAGTTAATAAGTTAGGTTAATTTTATAATTTTTAAAGTACGTATTTATTGTAATGGTACTTGTACCTTTTGATATACTTGTTATCGATTGGAATAAAGACATTTAACTCTATTTTATTATTTTCTTAATTAGTAAATAGATGCTTGCAATTATAAGAAGGGACCACATCTCAAAAAATTAAATAAAAGCTAGATGCAGTGTCACATTATTGTGCTTCCAAAAAGGAAACGACTCTACATGTACCATTTATTATTTGGCAGAACAACCAAGTTGTCTACAGGGTGTGTGTGCAGTCTTGACATTACAAAAATAATATTATCCTATTAATTTTCTAATGCTTGCAAAATGCACTCAGTCTCTAATATAGGGGTTACATGAAAACTATGTTACTGTATGGCTAGAATAAAATTTATCACTTAATATACACTACCAGCCACTCAGTCTGTCTTGCTCTTTTAGCAGCATTTCAAAGATATTTAAAAAATATTACGCATAAGCTTTATCACATGTAAAATTTGAAGAAAGTTTATTATTACCCTCATGTCTATAAATAGCAACCTGACACCTGTACTGCACTGTACATGAAGGCTTACATTACAGATTTTCAGCCATTTATATGTCATGATAACACCTGTAACTCAAGGTTCACGTTTACTACCTGTATGCACACTACACTGTGATGTAAATTTACCAGAAAAATAAGCAGCTTCACAAGATATCATTAAAATATATCCGACGATCTGATCGTTTCATTTACTGGCACAACCAAATATGAAATAATTAAATGACATTACAGCGTACATACCTCAGTGTTTATGAATGACAGATCCAGCACTAATTATAAGTTTGCACTAGAATGCTTTAATCGAAGAGTGATATTTCAAGCTTTTACAAGCCAAGAAACTTTCTCAATATAATCAAAAACCACAGAAATGTCAATTGTACTTAAGCGCACAGTCGACAAACTTTCAATGTTGCCAGTTTCCTGTCGAAAATTCCTTCATGGGGAGCCCATTGATTATCTGAATCAACCCTCTTTATCTTATAGTTACAAAGAGGCCCGTACAAGTATATCTTTTCCTTGCAAAGGCAGCCAATATACAAAATTAAAAGGGGACACAAATCAATATCATTAAGTCTTAAATCAAAAAGCACCGAACAAAACGATCACGCATTCAAACGATTAATTAAAATAATGCAACCTCAAGCCAAGTTTATTTGTCCCCAATAAAACTTGACCTTCGTAATCGCAAAGTAGACTCGTTCTAAGAAACCAAAAGAACTGGGCAACTGAAACACCAAAAAAAGATACATGATTCTTCAGGTAGTGTGACTAAATATTTGGGAAACGCGTTTTAGCTTGTTACATCCGCCCGAATAGTTGTGAACTCTTCTACGGTTACGGAAACCTGTATAGTCTTTCGTCAAGGAAATTTCGACGAATCCACTTGTCAACATTGGCTAAATTCCCGGCAAAAAAAATTTAAGCAACTGGATAATGTCACCTTGTACGAAGAATTTTCCTGTTTTGTTCACATAATCGTTAATTCACGATGAGAAACTCAACAATCTGCAATTAGCTACACCAACTTTGCATCGCGTATGGCCCGGGTCGATACGGGACAGGTTGGAGTGCAGAAAACAAACTTTCGTGCCATGCAGAATAAGAGTTTCACTTTAAATAAGCAGTTTCTCTAAGCAAAAGCGAAAAACCTACCTTTCTTTTCCCATTGCCGGTAATTCATATTGCGAAACACGTCGAATTTTCAAGTGTTTTGCTCTTCTCCACGAAGATACAATAACCGGAGTATCCAGACGCCATTTTCTGTATCACAACGACCATATCACTTACATGACACGTGATGTAAATCGAGCAAAGTAATTGGTCAAGAGGTTCGTGACCTGACATCAATGTTTGTTGCCTTTTGCCGCGAAATGTTATCACAGAATCGCAATATCTGAGCAAACATTACAAGAAATCGGCTTAATTAATAACCACACCAAGACCAACAGAGAAGCTTTCGATGAAAATTTTACTTCTTCGGATACGTCACATTTCAAGTGCTTTTAACATATTTTAGATTTTTAATCGAACATTCCACAACTTTTCACGCCCTCTGTTATGCATCACTTCCGGTGTAAGCTAAGAGGCTTTCATTCAAGCAGAAAACTGTCAAACAAAAGATGCAGAAGACTGGAACAGCCCTCTTTGTTCTGTTGAAATAAAGGACGCCGTGTTGTTAAGATATGATTATTGAATTAAAGAACTTAATATTAAATAAAGAAACCTCGTGGAAAACCGGAAAGATCAACACAGAAAAATTGATCACAATCTGATCGCAGCTATGAAAGCAATTCTGTGTGCGCGTAAAATGATAAGGGAAAATGACGAACAAAATGTCTCCATTTTTGCCTTGTTAATTCCTTCTAGTAAGGTCTATACAAGAAAAGCATTGACGAGTCTAACAACAACTGCATGACATTTGTATTCAAGCATATTACCCGGCTAAGGTGAACTGCATGTCAAGTAGATGAAATAAGCCATGTTCTTTAATTTGAAATAAATTGAGTGCTTCGTTCAAATTAAATGTTTGATGATAACACTTCGCTGCAAAAGATATAACGATACAAATAAAACGCGGCACCAGTTAAAAAGAAAATTTACCTTTTCATTATATCATGGGAGCTGTTCTTCTTACATTGAGTGTTTCTATCTGAAGAACGATGTTGTGTGAGAAGGTTAGCATTTAAGTGGAAAAGCTGGATGGGAAGACTTGTATCCACAGGGCATATAGCCGGTATATTTTATTTGTGAGGCGCTTTCTTTGTAGGCGCTCGAAGTCTTTCCCTGTAAGACTGTAAGATGGTCTTATGCCACCTTCCCACTGACACTACGCGCACCAGGAGAAAGTTGAAAACGCAGCTTTATTTCCACGGTTAGGCCTACCCTCCTCACCAATCCGTCACGAAAAAGGAGTTTTTCGAAAATGCTCTTCAAACCGGAGGAATTTGAAAACACCGGCTTTGCGTTTTAGTGTTAAATTTTGAAAACGGAACTTTTCGAAAACGATGGCATCACGATAATCATGCATGTGATATTTCCCTGCCGAGTTTTCCTCAAACACAAACCGTTTTCAAATTTCTCATTTGTAACGTGGACGGGACCTTAGAATGATTGGGAACAGGACAAACATCTTGAAAAAAACATCTTGAACATGAAGGAAAACTGGAGGTTGACCCTATAATGTTTCCCCAAAATAAAAGATAAAAACAGGTATGAATTATGTACAATAGAAATCCTTTAAGAACTGTTTACAAGCAGAAAATTAGATAACTGATGATCACTGAATAAGAGCAATGAGATAAACAAAACAATCAGTTGATATTCAGAAAGCGCTTCAGGGCACTCTTAAAACCACTCAAGCTCCCAGCCTCAACAACAGAACCTGGTAGACTATTCCAGTGCCGTACGATACGGATAGAAAAATAATATTTATATACATACATACACATACATACTTTATTGTTACCTCCCCAATGGGGCTTTTCAGGAACAATTAAATTTAAATTACCGTTAAAATTAATGAAATTTAAGAAAACACTTACAACATTGTCTAAAATTGTGATCAATAAAAAGACTAAAAATAAATGAAGTTTAAGAAGTATTTACAAAATTGTCTAAAAGCTTATTCTTTAAGATACGTTTAAAAATTTGAACGGAACGGCTTGATTTTAAAGAGGGGTCTAAATTATTCCAAAGTCCAATAGTTCTATAATGAAATGTTCTTTATTTCAGTAAATCCTCTTTGAAGCGGCGGCAAGCTGAAGTGCTTTGAAACTCACGTCGGCTGAGCTTAAAATCAAGGAATTTAGGGTAAATATGGAACAACTTGCATTTCTGTAAGAAACCAATATCCAGTGATGTCTTGTTGAAGCGCGAGAGATCCTTCTCGTAATCCCTGACAATTTTCAACGTCTCCTGACCATACCGCGTATAAACAATATCGTAAAGACTCTTTTTCTTTGGCCATCGTAGCTTAACAAGAAATAACACACAAACTGCGGTGACAAACATGACAATAGAACGCATTTTGGAAAACAAATTCATTAACTTGACGTTTCGTATGTTTCAACATACATCTTCAGAAGTACTAGTGACCGTTTGTAACAGAAGTAGCAACTAAATTCAAATTATAGATAAGTAACTAATTAACAATAACGATGACAGAAACTGAGAAACAAATTTGCATATCCGAAGCTGCAAACTAATAAAGATAAAGCTTTTCGCTGCTAACCTTATCGTTTAGGGTAGGTTTTAATTCCCTGATAAGTAGAGTCTCCTTTATCTTACAGTGTGTGTCTGACCGTCCTTTTGCCAGTATATCAAAGTGGTCCCATTTTAAGTTGTGACCAGTTGACGTAATGTGGTCTGCGATAGCAGACGCATGACAGTTGCTCGTGATAGCCTTAAAATGTTCAGTTTTTCTGTCATGCAATCTACGTTTTGTTTTCCCAATGTAAAAATCCTGGCAGTCCCAACAACTAGCCTTATACACAACTTTTGACATTTGAGAACGGTTGATCCTATCCTTATAGGGAAAAAAAGACTTGATGCGATGAGCGCTTTGGAAAATAACCCTAAGATTAATGCAACCATAAAATCTATTAATGCAGGTCGTTAGCTGTTTAGCAAAAATTTTGCTCTGTGACCCTAAATAAGGTAGAACTAAGATAATATCCTTTTTGGGGACTGTGGTGATTGGATTCTTCGCTCTGTTTTGCTGTCTGTTCAGAACATCATTAATGTTGTAATTGATAATACCAGCAGGGTATCCGTTTTGTAACAGCAACTTCCTCAGTTCATTCAAACCAGAGCGCAACAGGGAAGGTGATGAACAGATGCGGAAACAACGAAAAGTGAGAGTGCGGATGAGATTAACTTTGTATTTCCTAGGTGTGAAGGAGTCCCATTTTGTGTACAGGCCGGTAAAGGTCTTCTTCCGGTACATAGATGTTGAGAAAGTGTGACTGTGAGGTTTGATGAGAATGTCCAAGAAAGGGATTGTGTTGTTCTCTTCAAATTCAACAGTGAATTTAATGTTTGCGTGACAGTTATTGAGATAGTGCAGAAACTGAGTTGCAGTGTTTTTACTGTCAAACAAGGTGAAGGTATCGTCAACGTACCGAAACCAAATAGAAGGACGAGCGTTGTTGTTAAAAACCCATTCCTCTTCAAAATGGCACATAAAGATATTGGCCAAGACAGGACCTAAAGGAGAGCCCATGGCCACACCATCGATTTGGTCATAGTATTGACCATTAAAAATGAAATGGCTCTTCTTTGTGGCAAACTCAAGTAAAACTTTTAAGACTGAGCGGGGCAGTGTTGGTGGATCGGGGAGGGCATACAATTTGTCAAGACAAATTTGTATAGTCTCATCTAATGGAACGTTTGTAAACAATGAACTAACATCAAACGAGCACATCATTTCATTGTTATGTTTATGCGTCTTGGCCCAGTCTGCAAAACTAAACGAGTCCTTGATCGTGGACTGATTCGTGGAGATGGGCTGAAGTATGCGTACAAGATAAGATGCTAGATTGTAGTTGTAAGTGTTTACTGAAGAGACAATCGGGCGAAAAGGGCAACCAGGTTTATGAACCTTAGGAAGGCCATAGAGGACACCAGGTGAAGAACCGCATGGTAGTATCTTATGAAGGGTGGCATCATCAATGATTTTATCCTTCTTCAGCTTGCGAAGATACGATATTAAGCTGTCTTCTCTAGACTTCGTAGGGTTTTGCGTAAGTTTCTTAAATTTTGTTTCATCTGAGATCAATAGTTTCATTTTATTCAAGTAATCAAGTTTGTTGATGATTACAACCCCGTTTCCTTTATCAGGTTTCGTGATTATAATGCTGTCATCCTTTCGTAAATCAGTCAGTGCTTCCCACTCCTCTTTGCTAAGAATGTGTCTCTGTTTTGAGAAATCATACGAGTAGATGTAGTGGTAAGATATATACGTTTCTGTCTACCACCCAAAAGAGTGGATGGATATGATGTCAAATGTTCGTTTGAATTGCTTTTCCGTGATCTTAAGAGATTTGGGCCCCCTTTGACAGCTGAAAACGAAGACAGACTCAAATGTCAGCTGAAACATATATCTTACCACTACATCTACTCGTATGATTTCTCAAAACAGAGACACATTCTTAGCAAAGAGGAGTGGGAAGCACTGACTGATTTACGAAAGGATGACAGCATTATAATCACGAAACCTGATAAAGGAAACGGGGTTGTAATCATCAACAAACTTGATTACTTGAATAAAATGAAACTATTGATCTCAGATGAAACAAAATTTAAGAAACTTACGCAAAACCCTACGAAGTCTAGAGAAGACAGCTTAATATCGTATCTTCGCAAGCTGAAGAAGGATAAAATCATTGATGATGCCACCCTTCATAAGATACTACCATGCGGTTCTTCACCTGGTGTCCTCTATGGCCTTCCTAAGGTTCATAAACCTGGTTGCCCTTTTCGCCCGATTGTCTCTTCAGTAAACACTTACAACTACAATCTAGCATCTTATCTTGTACGCATACTTCAGCCCATCTCCACGAATCAGTCCACGATCAAGGACTCGTTTAGTTTTGCAGACTGGGCCAAGACGCATAAACATAACAATGAAATGATGTGCTCGTTTGATGTTAGTTCATTGTTTACAAACGTTCCATTAGATGAGACTATACAAATTTGTCTTGACAAATTGTATGCCCTCCCCGATCCACCAACACTGCCCCGCTCAGTCTTAAAAGTTTTACTTGAGTTTGCCACAAAGAAGAGCCATTTCATTTTTAATGGTCAATACTATGACCAAATCGATGGTGTGGCCATGGGCTCTCCTTTAGGTCCTGTCTTGGCCAATATCTTTATGTGCCATTTTGAAGAGGAATGGGTTTTTAACAACAACGCTCGTCCTTCTATTTGGTTTCGGTACGTTGACGATACCTTCACCTTGTTTGACAGTAAAAACACTGCAACTCAGTTTCTGCACTATCTCAATAACTGTCACGCAAACATTAAATTCACTGTTGAATTTGAAGAGAACAACACAATCCCTTTCTTGGACATTCTCATCAAACGTCACAGTCACACTTTCTCAACATCTATGTACCGGAAGAAGACCTTTACCGGCCTGTACACAAAATGGGACTCCTTCACACCTAGGAAATACAAAGTTAATCTCATCCGCACTCTCACTTTTCGTTGTTTCCGCATCTGTTCATCACCTTCCCTGTTGCGCTCTGGTTTGAATGAACTGAGGAAGTTGCTGTTACAAAACGGATACCCTGCTGGTATTATCAATTACAACATTAATGATGTTCTGAACAGACAGCAAAACAGAGCGAAGAATCCAATCACCACAGTCCCCAAAAAGGATATTATCTTAGTTCTACCTTATTTAGGGTCACAGAGCAAAATTTTTGCTAAACAGCTAACGACCTGCATTAATAGATTTTATGGTTGCATTAATCTTAGGGTTATTTTCCAAAGCGCTCATCGCATCAAGTCTTTTTTTCCCTATAAGGATAGGATCAACCGTTCTCAAATGTCAAAAGTTGTGTATAAGGCTAGTTGTTGGGACTGCCAGGATTTTTACATTGGGAAAACAAAACGTAGATTGCATGACAGAAAAACTGAACATTTTAAGGCTATCACGAGCAACTGTCATGCGTCTGCTATCGCAGACCACATTACGTCAACTGGTCACAACTTAAAATGGGACCACTTTGATATACTGGCAAAAGGACGGTCAGACACACACTGTAAGATAAAGGAGACTCTACTTATCAGGGAATTAAAACCTACCCTAAACGATAAGGTTAGCAGCGAAAAGCTTTATCTTTATTAGTTTGCAGCTTCGGATATGCAAATTTGTTTCTCAGTTTCTGTCATCGTTATTGTGAAATGTTCTTTGTCCTGAGGCTGTTTTAAAAAGAGGTATGTTGAGCTTTTGGCTACTCCTAGTTGTACGCTTGGTTACTTGCTCACGGGTAATAAATTGTGACGTCAGATATTTGGGGGCGTGTCCGGAAATGCATTTAAAAGCCATGATAGCTTGGCGGTAGTATAGTTGGTCCTTAACGGGTAACCAAGACAAACTTTTCAAGTGGGGGGTTACATGATCGTACTTTCTCGCACCACTAACAATTCGACATGCGAAGTTCTGCACAGCCTGCAATTTCCGTATATTTTTCTCTGTGGTATTTGACCAGACGTTCGAGCAGTAGAACAGCTTACTAAAAACTAAGGCGTTTATCACGGTTAACAACGACTTTTTGTCAAGACAGTGTTTGACACGGCTAATTTGCGCAAGGCGTGCGATACATTCCGATACTGTGGTCTTAATATGATTGTCAAATGTCAAGTTCGAATCTAAAATCACGCCGAGATCTTTGGCTGATTGTACAGGGGAGATGTCCTTTCCCAACAAAGACAAACGAAACTCATGAAGCTTCGAAGTCATCTGTCGGCTCCCAAAAACGATTAATTTCGTCTTGTCTGGATTTAGTAATAGCCGATTTCTGAAGCACCAGTTGCGCACCCCGAGGAGGTCTTCGTTCATCTCCTCAACAATCCGTTGGGTGTCTTGTGAATGAAAAGAAACAAACAATTTTGTATCGTCTACATAGCATTCAGTAGAGCAATTCCGTGGAGCTTCTGGTAGATTATTAACGTATATACTAATTAATAAGGGACCCAGGATGCTACCCTGAGGTACTCCATATTCAATTGGTATTGGATCGGAAACAGTGGAGTGAATTCGCACAACTTGATATCTATTTGTGAGATAGCTGTTAAACCATTGTAGCACGCTGGTTGAGGCGCCAACGTCTTGTAGTTTTCTTAACAGTATTTGGTGGTCAACACTATCGAACGCTTTGCTCATATCTAAGAGAACGCAGGCAGTTAATTTCTTATTATCTATTCCTTTAAGAAAAGCGTCAGTCGTGTGAAGTAATGATGTTTCAGTAGAGTGCCATTTTTTGCTTCCGTTTTGTTTCGCCGTTAGCCTCTTCTTTGTTGTCAGATAGGTGACAAACTGATTAAAAGCGACTCTCTCACAGACCTTTGACAACGCAGGTAGTAGCGAGATTGGTCTGCTATTGTTAGGAATTTCGTGATTGCCTTGTTTTGGAATAGGTGTGATTTCGGCTGTTTTCCAGATCCCTGGGAATGTTGAAGATGAAAGAGAAGCATTGATGATTGATGTAACAAAAGGGAGTATGATCGGCAGGCAGTCTTTAATGACTCGAGCTGGCACTTTATCAATCCCAGGAGCCTTATTAGAAGGCATTGCATTTATAATGTCCTCGACTTGTTTACATTCAACAGAATGAAATGTAAATTGCTCAGTTGTCGGAAAACTTCTAGGAGTAAAGATGTTGTTATTCAAATCGAAGTTGTTCTCTTCAGCCAAAGATTCTATTTTGGAATTGGTTGATTTTCCAACTGACGCAAAAAAATTATTGAAAGTATCCGCCACGATCTTGTCCTCTTTGCTGTAGACATTTGGGGAGACTGATCTTTTAGGGATGCAAAGCCGGATTGCCTTCCAAATACAATTTGTGTTCCGTGGGTTATTTTGGATCTGATCTTTGATGAATTCACTCTCCGCTGCTCTGATTGACTTCCTGACTTGATGTTTAAGGTTTTTGTAGGTAGACCAGGCATGTGGATCATTAGTTCTGCGAGCTGTTTTGCGCCAGACATTCCTAGATTTCATAAGTTCACGTATCTCCTCCGTTATGCAGGGATTTGGTTTTCCACGGACTTTAATTGATCTGATCGGAGCGTGATGATCGAGAATTTCATTGAACAACAGGTCAAATGCATGTAATTTGTCATCAACATCGTCAAATACTTCCACAACAGACCAGGGTGCACAGGACATATCAAGCTGAAAAGCGTCTGCATTGTAGTTTTTAAAACTCCTAGTTGTAACATATGTGGTCTTAGGTCGAGATACTTTCAGATGTAGGACGGCAAAGACCATGTCATGGTCACTAATCGAGCTGTCCATGACACCAGCCTTGACAACTTGTTTGGTTTGCGAAGCGAGAATTACATCTAAAAGAGATCGCGACGATTCCGTCACTCTAGTAGGAGCAGCAATTAATTGCGATAAGTTAAACGACTCGTAAAAACTGGTTAAAGATTTCGATTCTGTACATTCGGTGCTGAGAAGATTACAGTTTAAGTCCCCCATTATGTACACAGGCTTGTCCAGTGATAAAGCATAAATCAAAGTTGTTGTTAAGTCGTTCTCCCAACAGGTTAGTGGTGTATTCGGAGGTCTATAAACAGTGCAAATAATAATTGAATTTAAGTTCCTGACCTGTATTCTCAACCAAAGCTGATGAAAACCGGTGGTTGAAATGTCTGAGATGTCACCCATTAGTTCTGTACGATAGGTGTTCAAGACGTATGCACAGATCCCGCCGCCAGTCTTGTTTCTTCGATCGACCCTGTAGATGTTATAACCAGGCACTTCAATCTCCAAATCTGAAACAGAGGCATCTAGCCAAGATTCAGATATAGTAAACACGTCGAATTTGTTTGATAAAATAGTCTCTTTAACAAGCAAAAAATGATCCCGGCATTTCAGTGAACGGACATTGAGGTGAGCAATCTTTACATTGTTGGAGTTTCTGGTATTTGCCTTCACCGAGCAGTTAAAGGAACCATTCGGACCAGGATTGATTTCTATGTCGAACATCAGCTTGAGTAGCGGTCGAAAAGTCAATGTAGAGTTACAATACAATGCACATGCACGCTGTGTTCTTCTAACCTTTGCTATCACAAGCAAGCGTTTGGTCCGCCATATTGTTGTTGATTGTCGGATGAGATAGGAATTAGACTTAAAGCTGTTCTTCTCCAGCGAAATTCCCAAAAAATCAGTGGTAGATGAAGGGCAGCTTGTAGTGCTATGAACTGGTAATAGAGAGATGTTAATTGTAGCAGTAACAAGGAAAAATGTTGCCCCGATGAAGAGAGCACGTTTAGGAGTGACCATTATGCAAATTGTCTTATATGGATTACACTTAGTTGGTTTAAGATAAAGCTTGTACGGATGGTTAGCGCGGGTTGAATTGCACTTAGTGAATTCAAAAAGATCAACAAAGTTTAGTTTGTTCATGTCAAATACGATCTTGTAGCATTCAACTAAAGAAAGAAACGGTGGGAAACTTAAACTGGTGTAGGACTGGAATGTTCCCTTGGAATGGACTCTAGGAACTGTACTAAAGAGGACACTGTTCTTCATGGAACCCCTTTTTGACGGGAAGTTTAATAGTGAACCTTATTCGTACATATTTTACATATTTTAGCGCGCCTTTTGCATGTAAAATTTTCGCGTTTTTCTCGAATTGACAAAAATCGCGAACTCGCAAAGACTCGGGCAAAA
Source organism: Micromussa lordhowensis (assembly GCA_964020085.1). Lineage (NCBI taxonomy): Eukaryota > Metazoa > Cnidaria > Anthozoa > Scleractinia > Lobophylliidae > Micromussa > Micromussa lordhowensis. The sequence goes on from OZ026595.1 coordinate 30,058,166, forward strand.
TTACACACGCGAAATTTGGTACCACCATAAAAAATTTACAAAATCAAACAATTAAAGCCAGGAGAAGATACATAAAATTTAGTGTTCCGCTCGACACGAGAATATCTCCAAAAAGCCTGAAGTTTCATTTCTATGGCTTGTCTAGCTATCTTTTTCTGAATCATACTTTCTTCCTCCAGTTCTTTTAGAATCAGTGTCTTTAATACAGTCATCAAAATGATCATTAACTGGTTCTTGTAGTTATCACTAAAATATTTTTTTTTCAGGACCGATGTTACCGATGTTGTCGGTGGACTTGGAAGACGAATAAAGGGGGTAAGTCTCTAAAGAAACTGTGGTGCTGCGTCGGTGGGGAGTATTACAAGATAATTTGGTTTTATCAACTGCTCTTCATCGCTCAGTGCAGATAGATTATATGTAATATAGTCAAATGAGAAAGACCTTGTTTGACCATATTCCCTTCCCTGCAAACACCGAGAAGAGAGCTGAAAATACGACGCGCATTTTGACAAACTTCGAGGTGTTTGGGAATGTTATCAAACACTGTCTTGAGTGTTTAATATGTGTTCTCATGTCTTCTAATTGAAACTAAACCTAAGGACAAAACGGAGCAATAAAATAGTAAAAAATCTATGCTAATTAAGAGCAGATATCCAAACACCGTCACGGTCATGATTTCCTTTGTTTACACTTCATGAATAATCAATGAAGTTTGAGAATGATGTTTCGAAACGTCGTTTTAATTTGCTACAGAGTGTAATTTTTCCACAATATCACCTCTTAGTATATACCACACAGGTTAATAATGCTTTTCACGCGTTCTGATTGGTTAACTCGGAAGTGACTAGCAAAGTACTATTCCCCTCGGAGCAACAGAAGAGAAATTTCCGATCATTTGTCGTTTGTCAGTAATAAAGTAATCTTCTGCTCCGCTTGTTGTTCAGCTTGCATGGTATGTACTAAAACAATTATTCTCCCCCATTTCGGTGCATGAAAATTGCTAATTAGAGGTAACTTCAATAGGTGATTTTAAAATTTCGCGAGGCCTGATCTTCATCTCGCATTTTTTCAGTGAATATTGAAAGCCTTTCCAAGCTTTCCAAATGATTCCATTTCCACCTTGTGGTATGTGTGAGTAGAGACCAGTGCACAGAGCCTAAACACAATTGTTGAATCAGCAGCCAGCCTTGGAAAGCTTGGCACAGTTTGCATTTTCATTTCTGTCGAGGTCTGAATCACTTGTAGTGAAATTCATTCCATTGGCGCTTGAAAAGGAATCGCCTGCAGTACCCGGCAGAATACCAGCTGACAGTCAGGCGAATCTGTGGCCACTCTGAACGTTGAATACTTTGCGTAGGTAGTTTGTCCGTCCCAGTCTTCCAGATCAACGCTCAGCGTACCGGTTTAGATTTACGAGACCAAACCAAAATTCTGTCAGAAGGTTGCCAAAGCCACGTCTATAGTACCCACGTTTCCGGTAAAAGTCCTCCATGCCGTTCATTCGTCTTAAAAACACCAGCCAGCCGCCACCATCAGTGATCATGTCGCAGTAAGCAGTGTCACTGTGATACTCTGCCAGTGAGTGATTTTGTACCCTCCATTCTCCCTGTAGCCATTTCTTAACCACTCGAGACATGATTCTGCTACTGTAATTCCTAAAATAAGAATGCAATGGCACAATGACAGGTGTAACCTCAGTTCTGCTGGTAAATCTTCTAAGATTTACTAATTGAAATTTGTACCGTGTTTGTTTATTGGTCTTTATTTGTTTGTTGTGTCAGTCAGAAAGAACATAATTAAATTTCTCATTGCACTGTCCTTGAAACTCACGGATCACTGAAGTCAAGTCTTTTTATACATAGCTACAGCTCTTAAGAAATGTTTTGTTACGAGAAGATTAACCGTATTTCAGTCATATCTGTGTTTAACCATAATCAGCGATTTAGAATACCAATTCAGCAATTTAGCAATATCGCATGTACCTTTACAAACAAACGTGCTTTAAATAATAGATTGATTCTTTTTAGCTCCGAAGTTTTTGTAATTTGTAAATCTATTTTGTCAGAGGTTAATTTAGCTTTTGGATTACTTCACTTAATGAATTCCTTGTCGAACTCACTTTTGCTGTGGAATTCACTACGTTGCTGACTGAACGCGTTGAAGATATGAATAGAATTACTACATTGTACAACATGTCAGTTTAAGTAATGCATAAGTTTAGTTCGTTAATTTGTGGTAGGTGAGAACTTACCAAATGAACCTTTTCCTTATCGGCACCCAGCAATTGAGTAATTATTCACTAGTTTTATTTCCTATTAGTACATTTTAATTTAGTGTCATTTAGTTGGAACCTTCTCGTCCAAATAACGAACATTTGTAACAATGAACTCGTCAGACGAAACTAGAATTTTCATTAGTTGGCTTCTTCTTCAAAGGACTTAAGATTTCTCCATAACTGCGTCTCACAACCGTATGTTAGCGCGCTAACTATGTTTGTAGAGGTAAATCAAGTAAAATTTTCAAAGGATAAAAAAAATGCACTGCAAGTTGCAGTGTTTGAAAAATTTATCGAAAGCTTTGTATTCCAAATTGCACGAGAAACATGCAATTTTATTTCAGCTTTTTGCACTCAATTTGAGCTTTCGACACTGTTTGGGATTAAGTATCGTGCTCTGAACCAATCAGCATGCTGAAATTTTGTATCTATATTATTCTGTTACGAATCAGACACTTTAACAAATCTTATATTAAAGCGACTGCACTTGTAAAGCTTTTTCGTTAAAGTGGTACTATGATCAAATTTTTACCCCTTGTTTTTTTAGTGTATTACATAGCATTCCATGAAAGAATCAAAATGCCGTTTACCGTTTGGAAATATCTGCATTAGTGCCGGAGATATTTAAGTTTGAAAAATGGGTAAAATATGCAAATGAGATAACCGATGACGTCATTTACTCAACCCAATATTATAAATAGAGCTATCTTGGCCAAATTGCAGTGCAAATCATTGAAACTTGGCAGGCTAATAGTTCTACAGGAAACACACCTATCGCTATAAAAAAATTCCGTTGCCATGGCAATTCACTCATTTCCAGTCCCCACCCACTTGATTTTGATATGTTGGTGATTTTCAGCTTGGAAATGTTCAACAGGGCCACAAAGTCGAGCTAACATATTTATAGGCTTGCTGGATCATGCATATGAAGTGCTGTTAGCAATTATCAAAATGGAACGCCAAAGGTGGACAGAAAAGCTTTTAATATGGGGGAGGTCTGGAACCCAGTATGTTGCCATGGTAACAGAACTGTTGAGCTCATATTGTGGAGCATATTTAGTAGAACCTTGCTGCAAAAAATCAAACATTTCTGAAACAAATTGGCTGAGATATCTCTTTTCATCATATTTGAACAAAATCTGGTTGAGTGTATGACGTCATCACTTGGCTAATTTGCATATTTTAAAAACCTGAATATCTTTGGAACGAAAAGAGATATTTGAAAATAGTAAACAGCATTTTTCTTCTCATGCAGTCCACTTTTTTGTGTTTCAAATGGCTTAAAAAGGAAAGGTACGATTTTCGTCATAGTACCACTTTAAGTTTATAGAGGTGTTGAAAAATACAAAGCGACAGATAAAAACGGAAACCATTCATGCCAAATGGTCAAACGGCTCTACCCCGCTTAAAAGTTCTCCAAATAACACAGCATGAAATGCCCTTCACAGACAAGTGTGAAGCTAAAAAAGGTTGAAAGACCGAAATTAAAAAAAGAACGGGAAAATGTCACGAATCGAAGGAGTCCGTGTAATTTAGGCGATCCAAACACCAAAATGCAGTTTCGGTTTAAAACCTGCTGAATGATGTCTGGGTTTTCGTCATTTGTGACGGAAATAGCTGGAATACCCCAATTGGTCGAAGATTTGGAGTACCGAACTTGGTCCTCCCATCAGCGATGGAAACGGCCAGATAACAACGGCGCTTGAACCATAGGGTTTGTTATTTCCGATGTCCGCGACGATCGGAAGGCATCAGTGAAATATTAAGAGCTTTCCAAAGTGGGTAGATTAAAAAACACTTTTCTCTTGGAAAAATTATCAGAGAGGAGATCGGTCACTTCACTCATTTCACCGCTTCAAAAGTAGCATTCTACTTCTGCTCTCGGTTAACAATTGGTTCATGCTTTAGCGTGCACTATCGAGTTATGGAGCACGCGGGAAGTTTGGAGAGCACGAAAGAAGCGTAAGAGTTGCCCGAGGCGATAGCCGAGGGCAACTCTAGCATGAACAAATTGTTTTATAACATAGCCGGTGGAATTGTGCATCAAATCCGACGCGAAAAACGGACAGTGAAGCGAATCGTGACAACGCTGATGCCGAGTCTCCTTTCCCGTTGTTTTTCTCTTTTTCTGCCTCATTTAAGAACTCTAGCCCAAGAGAAAAGGTCGCAAAAATGTCTTCGTTTTGAGACTGGTGGACCGAGTCTCTGTTTGTATCCATTATTGTCGCGAAATATAATATTTTCCCCCGCGCTAACAATGGCTGCTAGCGCGAAAAAACAAAAATTCTGGCGAAGCGATTTGCTCACACTATCAGCTAGCCTCCTACGCAGACGCTCTTTGGGCTCGTCACGCAATTGGGGGAGGAATATTCCGTGACGAGTCCAAAGAGCGTCTGCGTAGGAGGCTAACTATCAGCGTGCACTATATGGATTTTGAGCACGCTTACGTATACTGAATTTGATTGCGCGACTCTGCTATCTATGTTATAACAAGCATTAGTATCACCCAACTAGTGGACTAATGCAAATCCTGCATTTTGATTGGCTACGCTACTAGGGGACTATTAGTAATAGTCATCGAGTAGCGAAATTCGCCCGTTTTTCTTTCGTTTTTTCCCCAAATAAATATTCCTTCAACTTGCATTTGCTAACCTTTTTATTGCCTTTTCTGTCCAACTAGTTGGGTGATACTAAAACAATTAGACCCTTCGCCCTCAAGGGCCACGGGTCAATAGCCCATTCGGCTTCGCCTCATGGGCTATTGACCCGTAGCCCTTTCGGGCTACGGGTCTAATTGTTAATTATTTCCGGTTATAGTTAGCCGGATATTTCCAAATACCCAGTGAGATCGATTTATCGCTAATTAAACAATCGCTTTATGAAGAGACCAATCACACACGACTACTCAGATCCTAGTAGTTCGTTGGGGGTCTGAGATAAGGATTTGTGCATTTACAGTGAAATTCCGTTTGCGGCGCAGGCTATGTGGTTGATGACCAAGAAATCGAAAACAAGATAATCGAATGCTCTGGGAAAGTCGGAAAACCAAGGCAATTCTCGCTGCTTAGAGGTTGTATTTGTCTACATTGGCATTGGCTGTTTTTCAATATCGTGTTTATATCGTTTACGACCTTTTGTTACCGGATATGCGATTCGATTCTGAACTATATGTGCTGGCAAAAATATTCTCCAGTATGCTAGTAAAAAGCTAAGATAAAACAGCTTTCGTTTCCTCATTATTTTTCTTCACTTCTCACATTTTATAGTTTTAGTAGAGCCAATGAATTCCTCAAAGGCAAGTGAAAATCTCGTCCAAGAAACAGAAGGCGAATTCCGGAACGGAAAAGCTGTGTTTGTGAGAGGAGTAAGGAAGCCTCACTTGTACGCTTACTTGACAGGATTCAAAGATTTCATCGAGAATTTCCAAATTAGACAAGATGATGTTTTTATTGTCGGTTTTCCTAGATCAGGTGAGTCAAAAACCAGGGGAAAAACAAAATAATTGTGCGTGAAACGGGATCACAAAGCATTACATGTCGCCAGGACCGAGGTAGTCTCCTCCTCCTTTTTTGGGATGTTACGCAACGTGCGTTTTTGGGATGTCACGCAACGTGCGTGACACCCCCAAAAACGGCTGCGGAGGAGACTAGGACCGAGGTGTCTTGGGGAATATTGGAGTTCTTCGATTTCTTTGGTAAACTGGATGTCGGCGTTCTGTTCGTTAAGGTGGTCGTGAAAAACTGGCAGGGGCACCCAACGAGCAAATTAAGTAAAAAATCCTTTGAGGGATATTTCTAGGCTCCTTGTAATGTTTAAATACTGTTTAAAGAGTTGTTTTGATCAGCTAGAAAAATTTGATCTGTTCGGATTTCTTAGCTGAAAATTGAAGTGCCCGAAAATGTTAGGAAATTAAATCTTCATTTCAGAAATTGCTAGCTGAACATTACCTTCGAAGAACTTCTCCGCGAACTATTTGCTTATCCGAAAATGCTAGGCGACCTTATTAAGCGCCAAAAATTGCAAAAATATCCCTTCCGAAAATCTAAGGGACTATTTTCCCGTGGATTTATCCTGGTTTCGAATCTTTTAGCTGGTGTTTTAGTTAAAGTGCCTATGAAGTAAAAAATAATTGCTGCCGATTTGAAAGGATTTTCAGCGTAAAGTAGAATGGCGTTTTCCTTTTTGGAATACCTTTTTTCGTTTTAGAGATATTCTCGTTTTTGTATTATGAGTGATGACATCATAGGTGGTTCCACTAAAACAGTCCAACACTCAATCAAGCATATTTCTATAAATATTAAAGCGGTGGCCTTCAAACTTGGCACCAGAAATGTACATTGTAAAAGAAACAAAACGAGACCCGTTTGCCGTTGCCATGACAACGGTTATGCCGCTGGTCGTGTTTTAATTAAAACTAAAATTCTCATATTTTATCTTAAACAACGATCATCCACTCTCAACAATCTAATGGGGAGAGTTAAGACAATATGGGAACCATGTGTGTTCCGAGCAAGACCCTCTGTCCCTTTTCAAAGGGTTGCAAATGGGCATATTTGGTTTTTCACAGAGAGAGACTGGAGCCAAGAGTGTTGCCATGGTAACAAAATGGTAGGTGTCATTCTGTTCCTTTTGTGATGTATATTTCTGGTGCCAAGTTTGAAGAACACTGCTCCAATATTTCTGGAGATATTAATGATTCAGTGTTTTACTTTTCAAGTGACAACCTCGTTCCCAACGACAAAGGGAGGCAGAGGAGAGAGAGCCTGGGAACGAGGTTGTTCAAGTGAAACGATTTATGACGTCATCACCTCCC